>VDFB02271358.1:499939078-499953774 GCA_007258455.2 Sequoia sempervirens | reverse complement strand
TTAGGATTGTGCAAGTACTTGATTAGACTGATTAATGAAGATTAGAAGAGAGTTAGATTCCACATGTGACTTGATGTGACAAGTCAAAGATCACATGGGGAAGAGTAATGAAGGATTAGAGGAGGGTTAGGTGACTAAGAGAGATTAGAGGCCAACTTGCAAAAGTTGGAGGATGTGACACATCTAATCAAGAGATTAGGCATGTGCACACATCTAATGATAGAAGATAGAAAGAAGAGATTAAGATAAGATAAAATGATGGAGAGATGTGACATGAAGGGAATTAAATAAATGGAATATTTATTTAATTGATTGATGGAAGATTAAAGAATAAGGTGAAACGTGATTAAATACCTTAGGGATTTGGCAGAATTAAAGATATTAATTAAATAATAGCAGTATTACTTAATTAACGAAAATAAGACGAAAGGGGATGAATTTGGATAAATTAAGCGTCCAAATTTAGATGTCCACAGTCTTAAAATAAGATTATGAATTATAGAATATAGTTATGGTTAATATTATAAATAGAATTAGGGTTAGGGTTATAATTAGAATTAAAGATATGGTTATGAGTAGGATTAAAATAGGGTTGGGTTTCAATTAGGGTGAGTGTTCAATTATAGTAAGGGTTCAATTTGGTTATGATTTTATAAATGATAAGAGTTAGCATTCAAATAAATTTAGGATTTAGGGTTCAATTAAATTTACAATTAATGCTCAATTAGGGGAAGGGTTTGGGTTAGGTTTAGGGTTAAGATAATGATTAGGGTTAGGATTATGATTATGGTTAGGGTTAAGATTTAGGGTTATGGTTAGGGTAAGGATTTACATCATGAATAGGGTTAGGGTTAGGGTTAGGATTATGGTTAGGGTTATGTTTTATGACTACGGTAAAGATTATGGTGATGATCAAGGGTATATCATGTAGTTAGGGACAATGTGAGGGTTAGGGTGAGGGTGAGATTTTTGGGTAGGGTAAAGGTTAGGATTAGGAATAGGGTTAGGGGTATATAATAGTTAGGGATGGGGTTAGGGGTATATCATAGTTAGGGATGGGGTTAGATTTATGTTTACAAATAGACTTAGGATTCGGGTTGGGTTAACATTAGGGTTACAATTAATGTTAGGATTACCATTAGGGTTAGGGTTAATATTACAGATAGAATTAGGATGAGGGGAAAGGTTATTGTTAGGGTTAGGGTTAGAGATAGAATTAGGTTAGGGTTAGGATTAATATTAGGATGAGGATTAGGGTTATGGTTATGGTTAATGATAGAATTAGGGTTAGATTTGGGGATAAGGTTAGCATTAAGTTTAGGGTTAGGATTAGTATTAGGGTTAGGGTTAGGGTTATGATTAGTTTGAGGATTATTCTAAGGGTTGCAATTAGGGATAGGGTTATGGTTAGGGTTTGAATTTCGGTTAAGATTAGCGTTAGGTTTAGGATTACAATTATGGCTAGTGTTATGATTACACTTAGAGCTAAGATTAGGGTTTATATTAAACTCATTTGAACTCTAATCCTAACCCTATCTCTAACCCTAATTTAATTGTAATCCTAATCCTAACTATAAGTGATGCCTAACTATATTTGAACACTAATATATCCTAAACCTAATTTAATTATTTCCCTAATTATAGCCTAACTTTGATTGAACCCTAATCATAAACTCAATCCTTAGTAGACCCCAAACACAAAATGAACACTTATGAAACTCTAACCCTAACCCTAATTAAACTCTAATTGAATAATAAAACTTTATAACCCTAATTGAATCGTAGTTGTAACCCTAACTCAACCTTAAATAAACCCTAATTTCACCCAAACCATAATAATTCAACTTTAATAATTAAACCCTAATTGCATGCTAGTCCTAATCCGAACCCTAATTGAATCATAAACTTAACCTTTATCATAACTCTATTTGAACTCCAATTGTAACCCTAACCCCAAGCTTTATTATAGAACACTAACCCAAACCCTAACCACAATCATAACCTTAAGTGAACACTAACCCTAATTGTAACCCTAATTGAATAATAATGTCTATGTTTAATAAAAAAATAGTAGTTGTTTACTCTTGATAAATAGTTACCTTAAAGCATGCTTACATATTCATTAACATTCATTTCAAAAATAATATATATGATTTCATTATATTTTTCATCATTGTTTATTTCAACTCCCATATATAATGCTACACATTAAAATTAAGTGAAATTCCTCCCCAAAATTACAATGTAATGTTTTTGTTAAGGGTAGCTTTGTAAGTATTTGATTTTAGGTTTTATAAAGATTAAATTAAAATCATACGAACTTGTATATAGAAAAACATAACATCAACATCAACCATTTACATTTAATTAGAACACACATACTTTCAATTTGTAAACCAAATATAATATAAATTAATGCACTCTTAATAATTGTTAAATAATATTTGTATAGTTATGAAAAAATTATTATAAATTCAGTTACAATAACATACTTTTTTCTTTAACACATTCTAATAAATAACAATGTTTATGTTTAATAAATAATTAATAGTTTTTCAACTCTTGTTAAATATCTACCTTAAAAAATGCTTACATCTTCATTAACATTCATTTCAAAATTAATATATATGATTTCATTATATTTTCCATCATTGTTTATTTCAATTTCCATATATAAAGCTACACATTAAAATTTAGTGGAATTCTTCCCCAAACTCATAATTTAATGTTTTGATTAATGGTAGCTTTGTAAGTATCTAATTTTATCTTTTATAAAGATTAACTTAAAATCATACTAAATTGTATACAACATCAACATAACCCTAATTATGTCTCAACCCTTTTTGAGCTCTAACCCTAATCTTGGCCTTGATTACACCCTCTCTATAATTGAAGCCTAATCCTAATTAAACCATAATATTAACCATGAACCTTAAATGATTCATAATTGTAGTTGAACCCTACTTGTAACCTTAAACATAACACTAACTATTAGCCTATTTCAACCCTAACTCTAATGTAGCTAATTAAACACTTATGAAATCTTAACCCTAAATGAACCCTAAACATAACCTTCACCCTAACCCTATTTGATCCCTAATCTTTACAATAACCCCAAGATTTATCCTAGAACCATAGTCCTATTCCCAACCCAAATAAAAATATATCCTTAAAATTAAGTGAACACTAACCCTAATTGAAGTCTTACTCTAACCCTAACCTTAATTAAACTATAACCCTTTTTAAATCATAACCATAATTAAATTCTAACCCTAACTATAACTAAAACCTAACCCTAAGTAAACACTAAGTTTAATTGAACCCTAAACATAACCCTAACCCTTTGAACCCTAACCCTTATTAAACACCAATTGAACCTTAACCCTAATTAAATCATAATCTTACTACTAATTAATCCCCAACCCTAGCCCTAGTTCCAACCCCAACCATAATTTTAACCCTAGTTAAACCCTAATGTTAATTAAATATAAACCCTAATCGTAACCCTAATTAAATACTAATTGAATGTAAAATATTATCATAATTATTACTATAGCTCCCTAATCCTAATTGAATTCTAACCCTAACCCCAACCCCAAACTTCATCATAGAACCCTAACCTTAATTAAACATCAACCCTAATAAAAATATAATTCTAACACTAACCTTAATTGAATGTAAATCCTAACCGCAACCCTAGCCTCAAGATTTATTTTAGAACTCTAACCCTTACCCTAACCCTAATGAAATTTAGCCCTAATTGAACTCTAACTCTAATTGAACCCAAACCATAACTTAAACGCTAATTGAACCGTAATCCTAACCTATTGAAATTCAACCCTAATAGAATTCTAATCCTAACCTTATACCTAACCCTAACCCTAACCTTGGTTGAATTTTAACCCAAACCCTTATCCTATTTCTAACCCTAACACTAGCTATAACCCTAATTCTAATTTTAACCATAACCATAATTCTAACTCTATTCATAATTCTATTTCTAACATTAACCCTAATTCTAATGACAACCCTAGTTATAATTGTACTACTAATTGAACCCTAACCCTAACGACAATTATTAAAAGCTAACCCTAGTTGAACCCTTACCCTAACCTTACATTAACCCTAACCCTAATCCTAATTGAACCATAACCCTATCCTAGTTGAGTCCTAACCCTAACCCCAACCGTAAACCTAACCTTTACTTCAAATTTTATTCTATAATCCTATCTTTAACCCTAACCCTAATTGAACCCTATCCTAACCCTAACCTTAATTAAACCATAACCCAAACTATAACTAAAACCCTAATTGAGCCCTAATGCTCACCCTATTGAAATTCAACCCTAATTGAATTCTAATCTTAATCTTAAACCTAACCCTAACCCTAACCTTACTTGAATTCTAACCCTAACCCTTATCCTATTTCTAACCCTAACCCTAACTATAACCCTAATTCTAATTCTAGCCATAACCGTAACTCTAACTCTATTGATAATTCTATTTCTAACACTAACCCTAATTCCAATGACAACCCTAATTCTAATTGTACTACTAATTGAACCCTAGCCCTAATCGTAATTAAAACCTAACTCTAGTTTAAGCCTTATATAACCTATCATTGACCCTAAGCCTAACCATAATTTAACCATAACCCTATCTTTAGCTGATTCCTAACCCCAACCGCAACCGTAACCCTAATCTTTACCTCAAATTTTATCCTATAACCCTAACTTTGACCCTAACCCTAATTAAACCCTACCCTAACCCCAACCTTAATTAAATTGTAATTAAGAATCCTAACTCTAACATATCCTTAACCCTAATTGAACTCTAATTGAACTCTTTTGAACCCTAATCCTAATTGATCCTTAACCCTAACCCTATCTCCAATTCATCACTAATCCTAATTGATCCCTAACCGTAACCATATCTATAATTGAACCCTAACCCTAACTGTTACCCTAATTCTAATTCTAACTCTAACCCTAATTCTAATGGAAACCCTAATTCTAATTGTACTACTAATTGAACCCTAACCCTAATGTTATTTAAAACTTATTTTTATGTGTAATAATAAGTTTATTATATTTTCTTTCTATTTCACTTAATGATTTTAAATTAATTTTATAAGTGGTCTTTATAATTAGATTGCATATTTAAGTCACAGTTATATTTTTGTACAATAAAATATTTAGTAAAGTCTTAAATTTATAATATTTATTTGAGATATATATTAATTTTGAATAAAATATAATATGAATGATTTTTCCTTTTTGAAATGTTTTCAATTATTAAAAAATATTCAATATTTTTTGTGTAATAGTAAATTTAGGATATTTCATTTTTATTGAATTTTCCAATTTTATAATTTGATACATTAATTTTTTTCATTCCTTTATAATTTTATTTCTATTCTATTATTAAAAAAAAAAAAATTACAATGACATCAAAGGATAACTTTCTTTTTTAAAGATTTTCAATATTTTTTTATTTTAAGTAAATATTAATTTAGAAACTTACTTTTATATGCAATAATAAATTTAAGAAATTTTTTTCATACTTAACTTTCAAAATTTTAGAAACTTCTTTTTATGTGTTAGTAATTTAATATAGTAACTTTGAATGGATTATAAATTTAATAAAGCTTTTTCATATGGAGACTTTTGTGGTCAATAAAGTTAGGATTTTGTGGTCAATAAAGTTAGGAATAAAATTGTGGGCGGTAGGGAAGGCACCCCTCTAGGGTGGCAGAGGGGATGTGGCAGTCTAGGCCACGGTGTCTAGTGAGAAGAGTTAGGAGGTTGACGTGGGAGGGTCATCATGATAAGTAGTCGAAAGGAGTTGTCTTGTCTTGAAGTACGTGAGTTGATGGGGGAAGTGATGATGCCTATTCCGAGGCCTAGGTAGAGCACATTTTTCCTGAAGGATTTAGTCCTCACGATAAAGATTCAACATGTTTGGAGGTGCTCTATTAGTGGAGGGTGACGATAGCTTAGTACTTGGCATTAATATTATTGATGGTTGGTTTTAAGGCTCGTTTAAGGTTCACTTTCATTTTCATTCCTAGTTTTCCTTCTAGTTGTGGATGGTGATTTTCTTCTTTCTGTCTAGGTGTGGTTTGACCTTGGGCGTCAATGGAAAAATGCTCGAGGTTCATAATCAAAGTCTTGGTGGATGGGTTGGCAAGAATTGGGGTGGAGACCCTGATTTCCCTGAAGTCGTCGACATGACAAACCTCTTTTAGGGAAATTACGAATCAAAGACTAAAGAGGATTTTGCTCAATAATGATCCTCTGATATTCATTGCGACTAAAATGATTCTGGGTTCTGGGCATTTGGGGAATAAGGAGTTCAGTAGGGATAATTTGCATGTCTCCTCTCATCTTTTGGCTTCCCTCCTGGATAACCAAGTTGCCAAGGCTGCGAAAAAATTGCTGCTAGAGAAGATGTTTAGGGAAGATTTGGTGGAGGGGGTTGATGAGGTTTTTCATGCAGTGGTTGAAGGAAAAGGTATTTCGTGTCCCTGCGATCTAGAGCTCCTTCGGTGTTCAGACGAAGCGGTGAAGTTTTACCTGCTTCTTTTGGACTTGAGTGGTTTGGCCCTCATGAAGCACAAGATGATAGCGGTGATGGCGATGGAGTATTTTGAAGAAGCTTTTCGGGATGATGGTAGCCAAGGGTGTTGAATGGGCAAAGGATTTCGAGGCCTTTGCAAGGCCCAATCGCTTCATGTAAGTCATGTTCTAGGCAGTGTCATGATATTGTAGGGTTTGGTTTTTTGTATTTGTAGCTTTTTGGGTGGTGCCCTATTAGCGGAGTTGGCCTTTTTATGGCCATTTTGGTATACACTGGTTTTAGTTGGGTGTAATGGTTGGGATGGTTGGGTTGGTTTCCCTCTTGGTAGTCTTTGGTTGGCTAGTTTTTTGGCAAGGTGGTTCGGTTTTTTAATGGCAGATATATTTACCTGTGTTGCAGATGGTTGTAGACTGGATACTTTTAATATATTAATAAAATACTATACTTGTGATAAAAAAAGAAGTCAGGAATAAAATTTTAAAAAGAACATTTTTTCCATTCCTTTATAATTTTCTTTCTATTATATTCTATTAAAAAAAACATTTTACATAATTTTTGTTTTTAAAGATTTTCAATATTTTTTTTATTTTAAGTATATTAATTTAGAAACTTACTTTTATATGCAATAATAAATTTAAGAAAGTTCTTTAATTTTATATGCAATAATAAATTTAAGAAAATTCTTTCATATTTAACTTGGAATGGAATATAAATTTAAGAATGTTCTTCCATACTTAACTTTGAATGGAATAAAAATTTAAGAATGTTCTGTCATACTTAATTTTGGAGACTTTTGTGATCAATAAAATTATGAAATATGAAAGACATGCAAAAATAAGAAAGTAAACCAACAATTCTAAATCACATACAAAATCTTTTCAATTTATGTTCATAAAATAAAAATATTTAATTTTTAAAAATAATTTGAAAGAGGAGATGAGGAAAGATGAATAAAAAGAAGTTCAATATTTATCTCTAGTGATCTAATACTTATTACAATATGTTTCCCCCATAATCTTCTCTAAAATTAACTAACTTTTCTTCTCCATGAAGCAATCTTAAAATGATTAAATTTTAAATTCACCAAAATATAATCTATTTAGACTTTGTATGACTTTATTTATTTTTATTCTCTAAAATAAACTAAACCTTAAGACTACTTAAAGTAGAAAAAATTCACCTTAATCCTTTATTTTCTATTCTACACAGGTATCATAACTAATATCTTCAATTCTTTTTTTGTGTGAATAGCAATCTCTTGTTAAAACTCTTATTTGTTCACTTCTTATTGGGATAACGATAACATAAATATTACATTGAGCCAATGTACAGTAGTTAAAAAGCACAAATTCCAAATTAATGAAATAAGATTGTAAAAAAAAATCAAAACTTAAACAAAATGAAAACGTTTTTTATATTCAACCTATATTACTCTAAAAGTAAAATTGTTGTGCAGACTTTCATGCAACAATAAGAAGAAAAATTATATCAATTACTTTTTTTCAAAATTTTGGAAAATTAAACAAAATAAGTTAACATTAAGATCCATACTCAACCTGCACAGGTGTAGCAACATATTCTTGTTAAGACCTTTTCTTTAGTGCTAGCCAAGAAAATTATAGCTTTAAAATGTTCAACATTTTATAAGATACAAATTCATCCATTTATGCAATCTCAATGCTAATACTGGCTTTGAATATTGCCATTGCATATTAAAAAATTTAAGCTCAACAAACCATTTGATTAAGGACCTTAGACTAAAAAATTTCAAACCATATAGTTATAATGTAGGTGCTTGAATATACTAATAATCATCCCACCATTTTATATTTCTTATTTAAAAATTTTATGCTCAAAAAATATAAAATCAAAGACATGAATATCTTATTTGTTTTGAAATTTTACAACTAACTATTTCTAAACTACTGTTGACATTGAGTTTCCCCAAAGATGAAATTTTTGATCCATCCCAAGGGTTGGAGGAAATGTTAATGTGGGGATATCATCAAATATTGTTCAAGAAAGTCTCCACATCTGTCAAGTTCACCCCTTCCTATCAAAGAAAAAATAATCTGCAAAATAGAGGGAAAATATGAAACATCCAAGGCTACCCTCCCTCTAATAACACCTTAAAAAAGATCAGAGTAACTGTATAACAAAGCATTGCAATAAACAAACCTCATGCAATGTTGAGATTTGAAATCACTAATTTACTTTAACTTCATTGACAACATGCTAAAAATGTCCCATCAAAATATCCAAACAAAGTTTCAGGGCCATGGAGATCTCCAAACAAAACATGAAAATTAATAATGGTCCCAAAGAAAAATCTATGGAAAATTCACCCAAAATGCCTGAATCAAAGGATATAGACGTTACCTAAAAGATTATAAAGCGCTTGGGTAGCTAACATAGTTCTCTGTCTTGTGCCCTTGATATCTAAAATTTCTATAAGAACAGCTTCTACGTCCAAATTTTACCGAAATCATAAGCAATCGGCTACAAGCCAAGCAATTTATACGCTAAATAACCAAATTAGAAGGTAATCGAACCCAAAATATCCAACATTTCACCCCAAATTTTGTTGATATGGAAAAAAAACACAAATAAAAATCAATAAGCAACAAAGCCCGCAGTTCCTATGCTATCAAACCAATATATTTACTAAATCCACTGCAAAATCTAGATTTTATTTTAATAAAATAGAAAACATTAAAAATCAGCAGCTTGCAGCTACAATTTTCATTGAATTTCTAAAGATGGAGTCATTCGATCCAACATTTGAGCTAAAATTTCATCTACACATAAATCAATCCAGAAAACCCCAATATTTGCATATTGACCTAATTCTTTTTAGCAGATCATCAAATAATACCTGGAAGTTGGCAAATAGCAAGACAGATCGGGTGATGCCGACAATGAAATTCTACCGCACCAAAAAGTTCAAAGAACCCACTGTCTACTAGAGAAATTTTTTAGGTTCTAATGGCCACAAGGATTCTCATAAATATTATTTTCCCTTTCTGGTAATGAAAACCATGGATGATCTACTAATTCTCGAAAGGACATACTTGACAGTAGAAAATGCTCGTCATCTACTTTAGCTCTACATTATGCTCGAATTCCCTCCTTATGATGTCTCTTGCCTTTCTATTTGAAAGTTGTAACTATTCATATTCTGGTGCAACTAACAACTGTGATATGGGATTTTCGATAGCACAAACCACTCTTTCCATAACGTAACTACCATTTCTTTTTTCGTACACAGATCTACAAACATCCATGATGCCACTGTAGGAACGCCTCTCGACATAATAATTGATGTTATTTAATTAATCAAGAGGAATACAACTAGATTAGGATTTTATTAAATAAATGAAATTTATTAATTAGTCAAAAAATGACAAAAAAGTGAATTAATTAAATAATGTAATATTATTCAATTAATAGAGGAAATTAGGGTTTTTGATGTAATTGATGTGAAATGCAATGATATTAGGTGATAATGATGTTGATAATGAGAAAATGTCATTCAGGATGTGTGATAAGTGTTAGGTCATTTTTACATGTCTACATTTTGCCCCTCTTTGAGACAAAGTACTAGTTGAGCTTTGTTTCAAACATTTTGATGTTAAGATCAAGATTGGAAAAAATTTATATGCCCCACTATACCCCAATGGTCGACAGAAAGATAATGATGCAGGTCTAAACATCTATACCTTGAAATTCATGAAACAACTGGGGTATTCTAATGATGTGATAGACAAAGCAAAGAGCATTACTATAAGGGCCTATGATGACCTTGAAAGGAATTTAGAAGGAATAGTCAAGCTACCAATGCAGTTAGGACCGACAACCACATAAACCACATGTCAAGTACTGGACCTTGAGTTACCTTATAGCCTCCTTCTAGTACGCCCTTGGATTCACACATTACAAGTGGTTCCTTCAACCTCTCACCAATGTCTAAAGTTTCCTTACGAAGGAAAGGAGGTGACATTATATGTCGATCCTAAACCCTTCCACTTTTGTGCAAAATTGGAGAAGTATAACAAAATCCAGCGAATATCCAACAATGACATATCCTTTCATTCATTCTCATATGCTGACCCTTCCACACTACCATCAACCTCAATCAAACCAACATCAAGTGAGCAACCAAAAATGGAAACCAAGGTTCAAGTACTTGATAGGGGTAATGGTAATTATCACTTCAACCAAGCATTTTGCATTGGAATACTTCCATCAACACCCAAGGTTTATGGAGGCCCGAAGGAGATCAAATATGTTCAAATAGTACAAATGATAGCCAAACCCACAATTTTTACCAAGTGGGGGGATATGAAGAATGAAGAGATATTTAAAGAAGATTTGTCATCAATGATCTACAAAGAGGAACAAAAAGAGCTAGAATAGCCACAAACCCTTCTAATTGACCCTGACAGTAAAAGGCTATCAGTTAGTAGATATAGTGGAATAGGAGGCATTGGACTACACAAACAAGGAAGATGGGAGCCTATTATAGTGGAACAAAGAAAGAAAAATATGGGACTAGGTTATGATTCAAAAGGCGTGGTTACTCCAAAAACTAGACATACCTCTTTTAAGAAATGATCGCCTTCTGTTAGCATTAAGACATTGGATACATATCACATTTTAGACAACGAATTACCTTTCGAGGATATATTCCAAAGCTTTAGCATTAGTACTTCCTTACCCGACCTATCAAAACTATTCCCAATGACTATTATTATTCTGGAACAGACTCTAACGAGTACAAATGAGATTCTCCTTCCTTTGTCACCTCAAATGATGATGACCTAGACACCCAATGGGAGAATGATGCCAAAGCCATATTAACCATCTCAACAAGCTCTGTAAGCTTTGTAGATAATGATGATAGCCTACCCCTCTGCTACCCTCAATTGATAGATTGGGACCAACAACAACCTACACCTATTCTGGATCAATTCCAAAATGATGAAACAATCATAGATTTTATGGGACTTCGAACTAACATACCAGTAGGAGATCACAAAGCAACTCGTTCGTCATGGAACTCGAACAGGATGTGTTCTTTAGTGGGGAGATTGTATCTTCTAGTCACAAAAATGAAAAAGATAATATAAAGATCAAACCGAGATCCCTTAGAGAAAACAACAATGTGGCTCTATCGGATCCTAAAAAGAAGAAAATAAAGGATGAATCTGAGAGTGAAAACCTCACCGAGGCACCTAAAGATGGAGGGTTTAAGCTCCCCATATCTGAATATAAAGAAAATTCAACGCTCCTAGTAAAAGAAACATAATCCATAAATGTTGGCACAATAGAGAACCCAACGATCACATACCATGCAATGTCACTTGATCCCGAAGAGAAAACAAACTTCATAGTGCATTCATCAACGATAAAAGATAAACTTTGTTTGGACGTATGATGACATGCTTGGACTAGATCTGACATTAGTTGTACATCATTTGGCCCTAGTCCCTGGAGAAAAATCTATCAAGCAAAAACTAAGGAAAATGCATCCTCAAATAGCACTGTTGGTAAAGGTAGAACTAAAGAAATTACTAGATGTGGGTTTTATCAGACCTATCGATTATCTGGAATGGATATCAAATCTAGTACCAATGTCAAAGCCCATTGGGGGTATAAGGATCTGCATAGACTTCCGAGACCTGAACAAAGCCTGCATAAAGGATGACTTCTTGCTTCCAAGTATTGACATGATAAAGAATCTAACAGCAAGGCATGAGATGCTATCATTAATGGATGATTTCTCTGGATATAATTAGATAAAAATATCCCCTGATGATAAGCACAAAACAACATTTACTTATGCCTGGGGGACCTTCTATTGGAATGTAATGCCCTTCGATCTAAAGAATGCAGGAGCAACATACCAAAGAGCAATGACAACCATCTTCCATGATATGCTACATAAAATCATGGAAGACTATGTGGATGATATTCTAGCAAAATCCATCAAAAGGGAAGATCACTTGACCAATCTTGCAAAGGTGTTTGATAGGATAGAATAGTATAGCCTAAGACTCAACCCGAAAAAAGTGTGTTCGGAGTAACATCTAGGAAGCTACTAGGGTACATAGTGTCAAGAAGGGGTATTGAAGTAGATCTTGTGAAAGTGAAGGCCATAATAGAAATGTCTCCACCAAAGACATTAAAACAATTAATAAGTTTCAAGGGAAGCTACAATCTATCAAGCGATTTATCACAGAACTAGTAGACAAATGCCACCTATTTACCCATCTCCTACACAGGGAAATCACATTCAATTGGGATGGGAGATGTGACCAAGCATTCCAACAAGTTAAGGAGTACCTACTTACTCCTCCTGTACTCATGTCACCAATTCCAGACAAGGAAATAATGCTCTATGGGTCTACCATGCAAGCAATGTTGGGAGCTCTCCTAGCATAGCTAGATGGTAATAACAAAGAAAAAGTGGTCTACTACATCAACTGAACACTAGTGGGATATGAGTTGAACTACTCACTCATAGAAAGAGTGTGTCTCTCTGTTGTATTTGTGACACAAAAGCTAAGAAACTATATCTTAAACAAACAAGTAAAGTTGATTTCAAAGGTAGACCCACTAAAATACCTACTAGCAAAATTAGCCTTAACAAGTAGAATTGCTAAATGGGTAATGATTTTGAGTGAGTTCAACATAGAGTATGTGGATAGAAGAGCCATCAAGGGACAAATAATAACAAACTAGCTAGTAGAGGAATTGATGGAGGACCATAAGCCTCTCATAGTAGAATTCTTAGACGAGAGTATATTGTTAACATAACAGACATGCCATTGGACCCTATACTTTGACGGGTCCCACACTCAACACGGATCTGGAGCAAGTATCCTATTTCTCACACCACAGGGAGACAATATACCCAAGACATACATAATTGCATTCCCATGCACAGACAATATATCAAAGTATGAAGCTCTAATCATAGGGCTCAAGATGGATATTGAATGGAGAATAAAAGAACTACAGTTCTTCAAAGATTCTCAACTAGCGATCAAACAAGTGAACGACGAGTAGCAAACAAAAGACAACAAGTTAATGCCGTATAAAAGAATGGTGGATAGCTTCAAGGAATATTTTGTCACAATAACTTTTGAACAAATTCCTCGGATTAACAACAGAGCAGCCGATGTCATGGCAATAATAGGCTCACTTCTTGATATCCTGTAGAACATTCCCAAGTATGAGTTCCTTGTAGAGTAACTACTCGTACCGACGTTTGAAATTCTGGAATCAGAACTAGTGTGTGTTGTTGTTGGCCTTAACTCACCATGGTACCAAGACACATTTGATTACATCCAACATGGTATCATACCACTTGACCTAACAACCACCCAAACAAAGACCTTTACCCATAAGACTTCCCAATTTATGATCCTAGGAGATACCCTATATCGTCGTAGTCTAGATGGTACATTACTTTGATGTCTTAATGCAGAAGAAGTGCAAATGACCTTACAAGAGGTACATGAAGGTGTTTGTGGGTCCCACTCTAGTGGACCTAACCTAGTCCAAAAGCTTCTCAGAACAGGGTACTATTGGTCCTCCATGGAACAAGAGTGTATTCAATATTCTAGAAAGTGTCGCTAGTGCCAGCTGTTGGTATGTGGCGACTGATCATGCTATAATGTATAGCCCATGGTATACTATACATCTCGGCCCCCTGTCCTTGCTGGGGTCTGGGGCCGGGCTGGGCCTCGGGTGGGGGTTCGGGGGCGGCCCATGGCAAACCCTATTCCTACTTTTTGTGATCACCGAAAAAGGGAAAAAATCAATGGAAAAAGAGATTTTCGATTTTGTAGAACCCAAAAATCTGGAAGCTTCTAAACTTGTTAAAAAGGGGTTCGGATGGGTATTTCGGTATGATGAAAAATGCGATTATTCGCAAGATTGTAATAGGGTTTTACTGGTTAATAAAAGTATTGGATAGCTGCGGTTTAGTGGATGTAGCCCAGATTGGATGAACCACGTTAAATTCTCTGTGTTAAGATTTATTTTGTGTGTGTTTTAGTTTCTCTATTTATTATATAAAATCTGCATTTTAATTGTTAGATCTGCCATCT
>VDFB02271358.1:499774425-499938978 GCA_007258455.2 Sequoia sempervirens | reverse complement strand
TAACCATCTATATTTCCAGTTTTCAATTTGAAACTAATTTTTTGAGTCTTATTTTCCCATCGTTTATTTATGCCACAACTTATTCACGATCCTAATCTTCCATCAAGGAGCACTTGTCTAATGTTATGTACCCTGTTCTATTTTATGATAGCTAGTATAAATTGTGGGCATATACTTTGTAAGTCGACCTTAGCTAGCATTAATAAGGGACGCATATGCTTTGTAAGTCATTCCACTAGTTGCTAGAATAAAGTATTTATCCTACAAGCATGAAATGGTAAGAGTTTCCTTTGGCAAAACTCTATATATTGTAATGACTTCTCATTTGGAAAGCATCTTGGAATATTTGTATTTGGAGTGTATGTTTTAAAGTTCCAATCATGGCAACTAATTTTTTAATGCTTAAATAAACATCAAGTTAATTACATAAATCATTGAAACTCAAACTATGGAGATGAACACAAGTACACAAAAATTACACCTTGAAATTTGCTTTACATTCCTTTGAAAGCTTACAAGGAACCTCCACAACTGTCAATTATAGCTGCACACAATTATTATGCTGTGCTGATTTATTGAACTTCTATCTTGCATATATCTTCATATTATTCAACTAAAAAATCTAATCTTCCAAAATATAAATCTTATCTCACATAGGAGATGACTTAGAATATGTCTAAATCATTAGTGATTATCTAGACTTTATTACTTAATTAAAAATACTTTCATTTTAATCATTAAAGTGAATTACAACTTACAAATTACTCAAACTACTTGCACATTCACACTTAACCTATTTAGAAGTTCCAAATTGAGCTAAAATCTCAACACTCCCTCTTAGTGAGGAAGGGATTTTGAACCAATTTAAGTTTGTCTTTGCATGCTTCAAACTTCCCTTTTGCTAAGGGCTTGGTTAAAATATCAACTAATTGCCAATCCATTGCCTCATAGAGGCTTGAAGACTCAATGCTGTTACTCATCAATGTTACATAGTTAGGATTTTTTTTGAAAGCCTACTCTCCCTAAATATACTCTTAGGAGCCTCAACATGCTCTTGATAATCCCTCAATGTCTATTCAAACCATTAAGGTCTCCTAACATAAGGAGTTAAAGATTCTCCCTCCTCACTTGAAGGCTACTATCCAAAATTGGAACCTTTGGATATTTTCTTGAGATTTTCTAGATACAAAGTATTCCTCAAACTTGTCATCCTTATTGACTATGACTTTCCTTAGCTCTAGCATGTAGACTTTGTTGGCCTTTGAAGTCTCCCTATCCCTTATTGTTGGAAGATTTCAATTTTGTCCTCTTTTCTATAAGTATATGGAAATATATTGGACAAACAAAGATGCAAAAATGACTCGCCTTTGGCTTCACGAAGAATTCAATTTTGTCCTCTTTTCTATAAGTATATGGAAATATATTGGACAAACAAAGATGCGAAAATGACTAATCTTTGGCTTCACACTACTAAATGTCTCCTCTTTTCCTCCAAATCTTGTGAGGACACTTGTTTTGGATATAGACTATTGTAAGACATGCTTTTGCCCAAAGAAACATCAACAAGTCTAGGTCATGAATCATGGCCTTAGCAACCCCTATGATTGATCGATTCTTGCATTATGCAACCCCATCTTTTTTATGGATTGTATAAAACTGTCAAATCCCTCTTTATCCTTGCCTCCTTAAAAAACCTTCGAACTCCTTGGAGGTATACTTAGGAAGGCTTTGTGTAGTCAGGCTGTGCTGCAGACAGTTGATTCGCTAGGATTTACCGCTGGGCTACAGCTACCAGGCATATCTATAGAAGTTATTTCCAACTAATTCATTTGTGCTAAGGCGGGCCAAGAGAAGAAGATAGGCCCCTCCATAATAAATGGAGCCAGAAAGCTCTGATACATCGGTAACACCAATATGATGAGGCTTACTAGCCCACAACCTTTAACAATTATCTTGCCCAAACTTAATGGGTTGGAACTCCATGACTACAGAACTCAATGGATAGAAGTGGATTGCTTCCTGGATTTGCATTTTTTAACTATCACATAATTTCCAGCTTTATAGAGAAATCAGATCTTTGTGAATGTTTTTATAGGAGATTGATTAACTATACCCACAAGTGCTGTACATGCAGTTTTTTCTTCACTAGAGTGAGAATTATCCAACAATTTCTGATTGGAGGGTGCTTTATATCATAAGCAGATTGTCCAACCCCAAACCAATGGCGAAAGTGCATCTAAGGGTTTATGCTAGGAGGGTGAATTTTTATCTCTATAACTACCATGTTTCCACCTGTTTTAGGCAACAGGGGTCCATTTACATTCTCATCATTCTACATCCTGTTGTTCTCCATTCCTGTACACTGTACTCCTGACAACTTAATAATGAAAGAATGCTCGCACTTTATAAATAATTTAGTAGGCACGCACCAACTTTTTAAAATGATTATAAATTTTCTCAACTTGAATATTTGATTACACAAATGGTTAAAAACTAAATATAAACTGATCTGCACAGTTTATTGGATAAAACGGTGATGGAACTGCAATTTGGAAGTTATTTTGTTTATGAACATTTGATGGATTTTTTTAACACCTCTACAATGTTAACCGTTTGATCACAACCTACTTTCAGAAGTAGGTGGTTGAAGATTGCTTTAATAACAGAGATCTCTCTGCCTACTCTGAAATTCAGTACTGTTGGAAAAAGTTGTATACGAAGGGAATCACAATGGATGCATTGATTTGATATTTCTACAGTCCACTTAATGAACTGTGAAGTTTCTGGTCAAAAATTATGTTCACATCAAACATTTTAGGTTAGATTCCGTTTTTATAAATGTACTACTTGGAATTATAATAATATGCAAGATCACATCACCTCCATGCCTTATTTAATTAGTTAGAAAATAAAGAAATCATGACTGCAAGGCAAAGAATTAATACAAATGGACTTTATGGTATTTTTATAAATACTTGGAAAAATTCATTGAAAGCATTCCAATTGCTATCATAAATTTAATTTAAAAGAAAGTTATTATGCCAAAGCTAAGAACTAATTTTGTGTAGAAAGACTACCATACATATTTTTTCGAATATTTTATCGGAAGACTTCCATAATAAAATTTTGCAAATGCTATCTTAAAAATTTAGAAGAATTGTCATAAATAAAATTGTGCAAGTACTACCATAAAAATTAAGAACAACTTCTGCAAGTTTTCACAAAGATTACCACAAAAACATTCTATAATAAAATAAACATTCTTTCTTTGGTCATTGAGCTAAGTACCAATATTTTCTTATATGCTTTGTGTACATAGAACATTTAATTTCAAACAACACTAGCCCATAACTCATAACTTATTAGATCTAGGTTAATTATCTATATGGATGCATGTTATTAGATTAGCCAATCATAACTTATTAGATCTAGGTTAATTATATATATGGACGCATGTTAGTAGATTAGCTAAGATCACTTAGGAAAGCTTGCATTTGTAGTGAACCCAATCAATCCCTCTTAACCTAATTTTATTCTAAGGTTTCTTATCCATATTAAAGTTTTTCAAATTTTCATTTATTTTTTCTTACATCTAATTCTCAAATCTAAAAACTCTTCACATTCCTTTGATTTCATTGCTTATACATTATTACATATTTTTCTATTAGGGTTTTGAGTTCGATTGTGAATTTTTATTCACCTACCCTACTTACCCTATCCACCCTTGGCTAACTCATTATGGTTTCACTTTTGGATTTAATGAACCATTGATATTTCTAATTTTTCAATTTGAATAATTTTTGAGTCTTATTTTCCCATATTTTATTAATACGACAAGTTGTTCACGATCTTAATCTTCCATCAAGGAGTGCTTGTCTAATGTTATGTACCTTGTTCTATTTTATGATAACTAGTATAAGTTTGGGGCATATACTTTGTAAGTCAACCTTAGCTAGCATTAATAAAGGTATGTATATGCTTTGTAAGTCATCCCACTAGTTGCTAGAATAAAGTATTTATCGTACAAGCATGAGATAGTAGTAGTTGCCTTTGACAAAACTCTATATATTGTAATGACTTCTCATTTGGAAAGCATCTTGGAATAATTGTATTTGGAGTGTATGTATTAAAGTTCCAATCATGACAACTAATTTTCTAATGCTTAAATAAACATTTAGTTAATCACATGAATAATTGAAATTTAAACTATGGAATTGAACACAAGTATGCAAAAATTTACACCTTGAAATACGCTTTACATTCCTTCAAAGGATTACAAGAAGCCTCCACAATTGTCAACTATAACTACACACAATTATTACATTGTGTTGATTTATTGAACTTCTGTCTTGCATCTATCTTTATACAATTTAACTAAAAAATCTAATCTTCCAAAATAGAAACCTTATCTCACATAGGAATAAGTCTAAATCATTAGTGATTATCTACACCTCACTAGAATTAATTAACTAAATAAAAGATTTACATTTTAATCATTAAAGTGAATTACAAAATAGAAATAACTTGAACTACTTGCACATTCACACTGAACCTATTTAGAAGTTCCAAATTGAGCTAAAAAATAAAGATTCCCTCTTAGAGAGGAAAGACAATTTGTCTTTGCATGCTTCAAGCGTCCCTTTTGCTAAGGGATTGGTTAGAATATTAGCTAATTGATAATCCATTGCCTCATGGAGGCTTGAAGAATAAATGATGTTACTCATTAATGTTATGTAGTTACAAAACTTATTTGGAGGCCTACTCTCCCTAAATATGCTCATAGGAGCCTCAACATGCTCTTGAGAATCCCTCAATGTCTATTCAAACCATTGAGGTCTTCTAACATAAGGAGTTGAAGTTTTTCCCTCATCACCTGAAGGCTACTATTCCAAATTGGAAACAATTGGAATCTTTCGATATTTTCTTGAGTTTTTCTTGATACAAAGTATTCCTCAAACTTGAAATCATTAAATTGACTATGACTTTCCTTAGCTTTCGAATGTAGAATTTGCAAGCCTTTCAAGTCCCATTGTAACCTACAGATAAACCCTTATTGTTGGAAGATTCCAATTTTATCCTCTTCTCTATAGGTACATGGAAATATATTGGACAAACAAAGATGCAAAAATGAATCACCTTTGGCTTCACACCACTAAATGTCTCCTTTGGTGTCTTGTCCTCCAAAATCTTGTGAGGACACCTATTTTGGATGTAGATTATTGTAGGACATGATTTTTCCCAAAGAAACATAAAAAAGTCCAGGTTGTAAATCATGACCTTAGCAACCCTTATGATTGATCAATTATTGCATTATACAACCCCATTCTGCTATGGGTTATATGAAATTGTCAACTCCCTCTTTATCCTTGCCTCCTTGCAAAAAAAATTGAACTCCTTGGAGGTATACTCTCCCCCATTGTTTGATTTCAAGAACTTGATCTTCTTCCATGTTTGGTTCTCAATTAGAGCTTCAAACACTTGAAACTTTCTAAAGAATCCACCCTTGGTCTTTAAGAAATATGTCCATGTCTTGCAAGAGAAATAATCAATGAAAACATAAATACATGCTTCCAGCGAGTTGATCCCTCTGGCGTGGTCCACGTAAATGCGCTTCAGTAAAATCCCTTTTAAGACCTATCGCTTGCTGCTTGGAAATCAACTATGGCGCGAGTGTCACATCCTCTACAACTCCCTACTTGTTTAGTTTAATGATATGACTTTTGGAAGTACCCCATGATAGTCACCTCACGCTAGTAAGCAATGTTTTGCATGGTAAATTTTACATTCTCACTTGTACCATAACACGCTTATTATCACTATTGTAATGAACTAAAGGCTACAATTGGTTCACCCGTGGCTTCTCAGGGTTGCCTACCTTATAGCTTGTATTTGTAATTAAGGTTAAGATCCCTTGATTCTCAAAAAAATGTTGAGTCTCAAAGTTCAATTGCAAATAACTTATCCTCCATTACCAAAACTGAAAACAAACATTTTTAGACTAGGACAAGAAACACATTGTCAAACTCCAAAGAGTTTCCTGACTGTAATCGAAAAGGAATTGTACCAACTCCAACGACTAGATTCTTGACATCGTTACCAAGCTCAACTTGAACTCTAGAGTTGTGTTCTTCCAATTTGGTAAAGCCCTATTAGGTTGATGTCATATGTCTAGAGGTACCATTGTCCATAAATCAAGCATCCTTTGAAATTGTATTCGTAGAAAGACAAGAAACCATTGAGATATATTTCTCAAACTTGGCAACAAACTTGTTCATTTAATTTTCTATAGAGGTTGCTACTTCATGTTGTTGCTTCCCTTGGTTCTTCTTCTTGTCTGAACACTTTGAAGCATAATGACTAAACTTATGACAACTATAACACTTGATTTTACTCAAGTCCTTTTCCCCTATTTGTGAGGACGAATCCTCATCCTTTTTATTTCCTTGCAATTCTTGTTTCCTTTATTTCCCTTTTTCTATCCAATGATAGCTAAATTATTGTCACCACTTTTCTTGCTAGCTTTTAATTTCATTTGAGTTTCCTTCTAAATATAATTATCCCACAATCTTTCAAAAGAAATAAGCTTTTACCTTAGCACAAATTCCTTGAACAAAAGCATTCCTTGAAGATGTGAAACCATTCAATACCAAATTCATGAGCTCTACATCTTCAACCTTCTCCTCAACTTCTACAAGTTGGTCACAAAGCTGAGTGACCTTCATCAGGGAACTAGTAACAATATCCATACAAGACATATTTATGGATTTGATTATGTTTCTCAATAACATTTTCCTATAAATGTTTTCACTTTGAAAAAGACTAATCAAAGTGTCAAACATCTCATTGGCTATTTTCTTCTTTGACAATTGAATAATTATATGATCTTTCACCACATTTAGGATCATATGCTTGGCTTAATTTTTTTTTTCTTCTGAATTGCCAACCATTACAGATCTGTAGCTAGAGTCACTTGATCCTTTACGATTTTCCAAACATCATTTACCTCTAGTAACAAGGCCGCCTTGACCTTCCAAGGTAATAAATTTAGTACACCATCCAAGATATCCTTGAAAGGAAGACTAGGTGATGCCATTAAAATATTTTCCATAAAACAAACTTTTCAAATTTGGAAATAATATAATTTACTCACATTTTTTTTCAAATTACCTTTTTTCAAACTTTGATTATGTTGGTAAACCCTAGTTTAAATACTTGGAGCAAATTTGACCAATCCTTGACCACCACTTTTGTGCCTTAGTTGTGATTTGATAACCCTAGACACAAGTTTATGCTGTAACCATTGAATTAAAACCTTAGGTCATGGCTAAAAATTATATTTCTTGAAAATTTTGTCAAACTAAAAACCCTTGTGATTTATTCCATAAAATAAAAAATTTCATCATGATTTTTCAAGGAAAAACAACATGATTTGAAGACAAAGTTTAGAAGCAATTTTTTTTTAGATGAAATAGCTACTGTCAAGAGGGGACAACTCCCATAAATTATTAGAAAAATTTCAAAAATATTGTAGATGCCTTTCACAGTGGAAGGCACCAAGAAGCATTGCTTAGTTTTGACACAATTTTTACAAAACAAAAAACATATATAATTTTTCTAAATTAGCCCATGATTTTTACTTGCAGAACAAATTCGTGATTTTCTTTATTTTCATCATGATTTTTCTTTGAATACTAGCCATAAATTTTCAATGCCCTAGCATCCTAATTTTCCATTCAACAAGTTTTGATGATTTCCTTTCAAAACGCGCAATTTTCACTTGATTATAGTCATGATTTTCCACATTTAAAAAATAACTTGTGACCTCCTCTGAATCTTGACTACAAAATCTTCCTCCTATTTCTAACCATGCTCTAATACCATATTAAAATTCCAATGAGGATAACTATTTTTTTAATTCTTAAATAAATATTAAATTAACTACACAAAGTATTGAAATTCAAACCGCATAAATGAACACAAGTATGCAATAATTTACACCTTGAAATTGGTTTTGCATTCCTTTGAAAGTTTACAAGGAAACCTCCAAAACTATCAACTATAATTGCACAAAATTATTACATTGTACTAAGTTATTGAACTTGTATCTTGCATCTATCTTTATAGTATTAATCTAAACAATCTAATATTCTAAAATATAAATCTTATCTCACATAGGAGACTTGGAAAATAAGTCTAAATCATTAGTGATTATCTACACTTTATTAGACTTAATTAACTGAATAAAAGACTTTTCACTTTAATCACTAAAATGAATTAAAATATAGAAATAACTCGAACTAATTGCATGTTCACATTGAACCTATGTAGAAGTTTTGAATTGAACCTAAAATTCAATAGTATGCTCCCTTTGGAGGCTAGCCCTCAAAATAGTGCCACAAAGATAATAAAAGCATTCCTAATTTTCTCATTTCTTCAATATTTCTATGTGTTTAACATATTTTGTCTTGCAAGTTCATTGCAGGTGGTATCAAATCTCTTTCTAGGCCCATTTCTACAAGCATCTTACCAATTTAGGACCATATGTAACTATCCACTGTACACTCTTGCCTTGACCTAAAGGGATCTTAGTGATTAAAAAGTGGTTACAACCGTAGTTGATTTGTTTTTAATCCCCTGTCACATTTAATTTCTTTTTCTTTTTAATTTAGAAACTTTGTGTTGGGGTGGGGGTTGTACACTTAGAAATTTCCCTAGTATACCTAGTCCCTATAACCAAGTCAATTCCTTCACCTAGTCCTAATTGACAAAACATATCACCTAGTCTAGTTCCCTTTACCTAAAGTTCATCACTTAATTAAATAGTCCTGTTATTTAATTAATCACCTTTTTCCATCTCACCTCATAATAAATCAATAAATAATCACTATTTCCACCTATTTTCCATCTCACACATGGCTAAAATAATTAAATAATAATATTATTTAATTATGCCAATATTCCCTCAACACATTTCAAGAATAAAGGGAACCTAAGAACACTTATCCTTATGGTTCCATTATTCTCTCAACACAACCCAAAAATATAGCCCCACTAGATGCACATGCCCCTTATTTACCTCATGGTCACAACCACTTACTAAATTTGGTAAGTTCATCCTATCCATTCACAATCTAACAAACTCCATCTCATCCCTTCATTCCCTCCTTGATCTTAGGGAAATCCTCTCAACCATCCTCCACTGTTGATCTTACCATTAGATCTTGACCATCCATTCCCCCTTCCAAAATCCTATAAATTTAGACACTCTTTTCTTCATGCCAATAATCATCACTTTATGCTAGGTACATGCTATCAAAATAGGTATCTTCAAGCAAAGGATCATCCACCTATCAACCAATCAAGGAGATAATCAAATCACAATGGAGTTTATGGTAACTTTTCAATTTATTGCTTATGTTATTGTCTTGTTTTGAATTCCATTATGAGTTATATCTAAAGGTTTTGTTTGGTTTTAAAATAGGAACTTGCATACTTGTTTGTTTCTGTTTTGCATTTTAAATCTTTGGAATCACATGGGTTTTTAACTATTATTAAAAGAGCCCATTTTTTGCTAAGCTAGATTCTCCATTAAAGGTTTGGTAAAGTGAGGAGTATATCAGCTCTAATATGTAGGCCTCATAAAACCTCTATGTATGATCATGAAATTCCACATACTTGTAGGTATATCAAAAGAACCCCTAGGATTTTTTTGTAGCATAATTGTAGGTAACCTTTGGATTTCTAGGCTTTGTGATGTGTCAATAAGCAGTTAACCTTGAGAAGTTATTTTTTGTATACCTTGGAGATACAATAGTAGGTTATGAGTATGACCCTAACAATCCTTAGTACTCTTAAATATTGGGTTACAAGACTATTTATGAATGTGATACATATTGCTTCTCACATACTAGACACACCTTGTAGTGCTTTCCCTTTTTATCCTCACTTGTGTGTTGTCTAACTTGATAAGGATTGCATCAAATTTTATTGATGGTTGGGTATTTAGAAAATGTTTTATATTTATTAGTGTTCTCTTTGCACAACAACTCATCTTTTGTTTATAAAGTATTCTTCCAAATTCACAGTTATTACAACACTTTTGATTTGTGGGGTTGGCTCTTTGGTTTAGTTTTACAGTTGTATAGTCCAACAAAAGTAGATGGTCTAC
Source organism: Sequoia sempervirens (assembly GCA_007258455.2). Taxonomy (NCBI): domain Eukaryota; kingdom Viridiplantae; phylum Streptophyta; class Pinopsida; order Cupressales; family Cupressaceae; genus Sequoia; species Sequoia sempervirens. Next base: position 499,928,810 of record VDFB02271358.1, on the reverse strand, counting down.
AACATAGACATCTCTATTGACTCAAAAGTTGAAGATAGTAGTTACATTTCCCACCCACAAGGATCTATTTTTTTTAAAACCTAGATTAAAAAAGTTTGGAGCTAACTTTTAACCCTTTTGGTGAATTGTCCCATTATGCTCATTATTGGAGCCTTATTTCACTTGCCTCCAAAATGCAAAAAATGATTTTTTCTCACCTTGTTGCAACACTTTGTGCATCCATCGAAGATAATTGATTTGAGAAACACCTGAATGAACATTCCCTTAGTCAAATTTTGCTTGAATGTTGTCTATACTACCCCCATGTTCCTAAGCTTGAGTCACTCTCAAAATATCCAAAGATTTCTATCTCATGGGTTCCTAAGTATTTTGACTAAGTTAGTTTCAAAGGGTTTCAAGTTTGTGAACCTTACAAAACCCTAACAAAAGAAATTTAGAAAGTGTTTAAAGGATTGTATGGTTCATGATATCACAAAGCTTACAATTTAATGAAATTTGCAACATAATGAAATAAGGAAAAATAAAGTGTAAACAACTTGAAGAAAAAGAAAGGAAAGGTTATGAAAGTTGCAAAGTTTGTGAGTTTGCAAACCTCGTGACAATGCGACAAAGGATTGAGGAATTGAAGATTTAATGAGGAAAAAAGATAGAGAAACTTACAAAGTTCTCAAAGTTACAAAGTTTAAGAGTTTTCAAAATTTATGAAAGTGTGATATATTTTCTACAAGCTCAAATTCACCTAAGTGTGTCCTTTTTCATCCCTTGTGTGCTTATCAATGTGTTGGATGTGGAAAAAATATCAAATTCTAAGTGTGGGGTGTGTTTGGGTACTTTCCTTAAGTTTTTGAAAGTTGTTAGAGTTTTGGACTTTTAGGGTTGTCCATCCTAGTATGCCATCCCATCCATCTTTTCCTTCCCCTTTATCTTTATTGGGGTTTTGGACTTCATCCTACTAGCATACATTTCCACTTGAACTTGAAATCCCGGTCCTTTGCCTTGTAAAATTTCTCTAAGTAATGTTGTTGGACCAGCGAACCCTCCCATGTTCAAATACCCTCCATTCGAACCCCAAAACCTTGAGATGATGCCTTAGAAAATTTTAAGCATCAAAGTTTCAAACTTGATCTTTCCATGATATCATTTCCATAACGTCCCTAACAATTTGCACTAAAAACTTAAGTCTTTCATTAGCATTGAACTTTTGAACTTCCTTGTCCCTCATGCTTTTTTGATGAACAACCATTCATTAAAACAAATAAAATAAAATAGAAATATAGTTTTTAATCACGAATAAAGACACATTCAAAAACAATTAATTAAGTGCACATCATTAAGTAAACATCATTATGCTCAATAAAAAATAACTCACTTCACATTTGAATTCAAGTATAATTCATTGGTATGTACATGTATCTATCTGTCAATAAAACATACACCTTTAGATAACATAGAGTTCACATTATTTTTAGTATACATATGAATACAAATATTTTTTCTTTCATGAGAAAGTCTCCAATGATTTTTAGTTGAATGAGGCAGAGCATCATCAAAGTGCTTTACCATTGACCACAAACCGACAGTCCCCTACACACCTTCCAACTAGAATTGGTCCTACCCTTCATGAGGGATGTAGATAAAGGAGTATGTAACCATACCATGCCATTCAAAAACTAATGTAGTGTATTGACTATCACGTATAATTTTTCATACAACCCTAGATACCTTCTAACTAAGTATGACAATTCTGATTGAATACAACCTATTGGACATAGTGAGTTGACAATGCAAGCAAAATTCATTTGCATTACTTTGGCCAAAGTTTTGAGTATAAAAATAAAATTATTATATGAATATTTGTATCATTTTTCACACCTCTTTCTAAAACTTGTAATTAGAAGACCTCAATATTTTCACATGAACATGCTATTACAATAGACAATTATGGTAGACAAGAAAACAATTCACTAAATTGAAAAAAATCCCTAAATAAATTATAAATACTCCATGTGCTAAGTGTTAGCCTATTTTCACCCTTGAAGCCTAAATAGTCTTGTTTCATAAATACAAATGTTTGGAAGACTTAGGTGCCAAAAATATTGTAAAGAAGCAAAGAAAAGTTATCTTTTAATTTTTATTAAGTTCCCAAAGTCCACGCTGAAAACTCCTTTTGGGGTTTTAGGTGCCAAAGCACAGAAAAGGAAAATGATTAAAAGGAAAAATTAAAAAATAGTCATTCTTTCACTGGTTTCCAGAGGTTTTAGGGTATGTATCATGAAAAATTAAAGAGTCATTTTTTCACTGGTTTCCACATTGAAATATGGGTCAATGAGTTTGATTCAAAAACTACACGGTTGAATCCTGATAGCAATATCATAATTTGACACGCTGTAGAAAATACCTCCTACTTATCAAATGTTAGGGTTGTTTGTTAGCGTTGAAGGAGTCTCCTATGTTGCTATGAGAGAACAAGCAACTCCTGAGATAAAGGGACAATTGTATAGGTTAAGGAAAAGATTGGACACGTTGAGGAATTCTAGCAGACACATTCCTTCAACTCATACATAAGTGGGCACGTGGGAGAAATAGAAGAAGCCAAGTATGTTCGTTTCATCCCTACAGATCCTTTTTATGGTTTTGAGAAGGAACCACATTTACCTTGTATGGCACAAGGATTGATCACCTTCTTATGTGTTTGTCTCTCAAAATCCTCGTGCTAGTTCGTGTAAAGAAATGTAACAGTGGAGTGGTTTTGTAAAGGATTAATGAAAGTCTAGGAGAGATAGTCTCAGGTTGTTTATTTTAGAAGAAGAAAGCTTTGTTTAGTCATTAACAAGGATGCAGTCTAGAGGTCATTCATGTGTTGTTCAATGATAAAACCCTCATAAGACACGTGCATACTTTCCAATCCCTTTTAAAGTATCCTTGCCAATAAAATATGCCAATATGAGCATGAGTTTTCTATTAGTGAAAACCCTAGCAAATCAGTATTGAGTAATCTCATGAAGGAAAAGAATGACAACAAAACCCTTGTCAAAAACCTAGCACCTGTTCATGAAGGGTTAGTGAAGGAGTTTTTGCAATGAAGATCCAAAGTGCCTGTGAGGAGGAATACAACCATCAACACTTACAAAAGACTTTTCACAATAGAAATAAGACTTGTTTTTAGCAGTTTATTTCACAGTGAGAAAGATTTATTTACACCTTGAAGTTCATCACAGTAGAATTTATATGACAAGATGTGATGGAATGAGTCCCATGACTTGTAAATTCACAAATGCATGAAGCCTATCTATGAGGATATTCAACCATAAAATCCTTGAGCGTGTTCTATTTATATCAAATAAAGTGCATAATGTCTTTTTGGTTTACTGTTCTCTGTCATTTGGCATGGTCATGAGGATTCTTATCAAATATAAAAAGGACGATCAACAGTCCTAAACGAGGGATAGGTCTGAGATGAGTACCACAATCATAGTGTTACCTTTAGGCTTCACACAGATCGATAGATCATGTGTCCATAAGGTTGCCTATGAAGGTTGCAAAGGTTATCAAGGGCTTATAAAGGGAGTTTCTATAGAAAACTGGGATTTGTGTACATAAAAGCATAGACCTGTAATAAAATCAACATGACAGTATCTAAAGGGGTACATGGTTACAAGAAAGTATGCTACAAGGTAGTTAAAGAAAAGGATATAATGTCTCTAAAGTTTGAAAACCAAGTAACCACAATCTAAAGAAAATAACAAGGGAAAGCTTTTATAAGTTTGTCAGTGAGAAGAATAACATGCAATTTAAAGAACTAACCTAACTAAGAGTAATGATAGCTTATAGGTAAAATGTGATCTGAGAGATAATGATAATGTTTGGGAGAGCTGAGCACAAATAAAAGCAAGAAATGGACAAGCAGTGGTCTATAAGTTTTATGTCTTGAGTGTCAAGTGTCAACTGATGACAATATGTTGAAGAATGAGTGACAAAAGGGATGTTTCCTCTATAGATTCAAGAGACCTGTGTATTCAGAAATAATTTATGGACTGTGAAACATATGATAGTCATATTCCCTCAAACCCCAAGTAGAGAAAAAAAGGACTGTGAATGGAGAAAGGAGCCTTGTCTTTTATTGCCGCCTTTCTAAACAAGAAGGCAGGTTTTTGTTGATAGTGCATAGTCAAGAGAGCAAAATAGCTTCAAAGACTGAAAACATTTTAAATCTCATGACAAAGAGTAGATGAAGGTTGCAAGCCTACTGAAGAGGTATAAAGGATAAATATATGGAGGATACCTATGAGCCAACATAAGTTTGTGATGACCCACATGAAGTATGGTAGTCCTGAGTAGAGGAGTTTCATGAGATATGGCAGTGAAGACACAATATCTCCATAGGACAGTCACGGTCATAGACTTCATTTGAAGGAAACAGTGAGAAGAATATATTATAACAATGTGTCTAGCGTGAGATGAATATGTGACAGTACTAATGAAGCATTCATAAGCTAGACATCATGAATCTCATGATTGTATTTCAATGATAAACTCTATACAAGCCCGAAGCATAAAAATCAGAAGACAGAAGACCATAGACATTTGATTTCCCCATGAAGAATTCATAAGTTTTATTTTAATGAATGGTTATCCTTTTATGAGCAGTGAGTGTGTAATGTCTCCAGGGTAGGTCCGCCTCAATTTAGTAATTGTGTTGATGCGTAGCTAATGCAAGGAGCTGAATACCAAGCTCATAACAATCATAGACTATTAGACACATTAGAGAAGTTTTTCAGAGATTGAGCATGAATGTAAGAGAAAAATGGTAGTCATCACCAATGTCAAAACTCATGAAAGGAAATCAAGTGTGAAGCTAATATATAAAAGGGTAAGAAGAATAGAGGGCAGTCATCATGAAGACCATTTGTTGCATGATAGTCTACAGTGCTACAAGGAATTTGATTCAACAGTATATAGGAGATTAGTATCATAAGGGACAATAAGAAGACATCATACTATGAATGCACAAAGTCAATTATAGTTTTATATAAACATAACAGGACAGTCAAGAGTCATGATCACAAGACAAAGTAGTTTCATGAGAAATGACAGTAGCAGTGTGTTGTAGGTGGCTAAGAACCAATGCCACAATGATATAATGCATAAGGTACTTTGACTATCATCAAAAGGACATTCAACACTCAAGGAAATGATCTCTAGTGAGTATGCCACTAAGGTTTTCCAAGCTGGGTTCAATGGTGTATAGGAGTGATTTGAGTGCCTCCATTGTTTTATGATTTGATTGTATTGATAGTGATTTTAGTGCCTCTTTGGCTTTTGGAGGACACTCTTGCATTATGAAAATATTCTTAAGGGAGATCCTTTTTTGGTGGAGCTTGGGAAAACTTGGAGTTTGGAAGAGGAATTCATAGGTGAAAAATTAGATTGCAAGTTTGGGAGATAGAGTGAGAGTATGAGCTAGAGCTTGGAGAAGACATTACATTCTTCATTCCAACAAGTTCTATGGGAAAAGATAAGTTATCTCCCACCTTTTTTACTATTTTCTTTCATAATAGTTTTATTATGAATGGTATTGTTTATGTGTGGATGTGTATGAGGAAATTGTATCAATGTATCTTTTGTAATGTTATATGCTTGTTGTCTTAGCAGTTATTTGGCTTAAAAAAAGAGAGAAACACCTTCCTTATATGGAAGTGATTGTGTAATCTTTATTTGGTGTTTGATGTTTGATGTTCTTACCCTTGTTTACCTTGAAAGTCTTGAGACTGTAAGTGTGTGCGAGTTTGCTTGGGGTCTTAGATGGATGTCCTAGTTCGAGGGTGGATTGCTTGTACAATCCTACAGTAAGAAGGTGGACACTCTTCTTGACATATCTATTCTTGAATTAAAGACATGCATATTTCGTGTTAAAAGATCTTAACTTTAAAAAAATTACAACTTGAAATGTAAATGTATTATTCATATTGCAAGATACTAATGCAAATTTTAGAGTTGTATTGAAAGCTATTGTTAAAGTGAAGATAATTCTCATAATATTGTATTTGTAAGAAGATGAAATCTATAAGAATAGTACCTACTCTTCATTGATGTAGAAAGAAAGAATATATTTAATTTAAATTCTATAAATCCGTGTATCTTATTTATGCATTTGCTTCCAATAATAATAATGGGTTTTGCTTGTTGAAAATTCTATCTCTGCTTCATTTTGATGTTGAGTTCAGTCAAACAATAAATAGATATGTATCTATCATTGCATACTTGAATTAAATAAAAGTCAGTTTGTGTATGAAAATAAAAGAGCAAAAAATAAATTAAAAATTTATAATAGAAATATAAATAAAATAAAAATCTATTTTATGCAAAACCTTTAATATGTGTCTTATGAGAGCGCCTTCTTTGAGAAATTTAAATCTCTACATTAGATTTAGCTGCATCAAATATTAAAAAAGAGATAAAATATTTCTACATTCTTTATAAGACTATTGTCTATCCAGCTCCAGCCCCAAGATGGGCAACTCCTAAAGAAAGTATTGAAAACCGTAGCATGTCTACGTTAGAGCAACTACCAAATCCCTTTCAACAAAATTATATGATTTAGGGTCCGTTTGTGGATCAAAGTTTGGGCACTTGTTGACTACAGCTATCATTTAATGATGGTTTTTACTTGTTTAAAGATGACGTTCCTTTGTGGGGTCTCATTTACAAATGAGAAATACTTTAGAAAGCTTTGATGAAGGAATTTATTTAGCAGTTGTGATTCCATAGTCTGAGCTAGTGAGTACAAATCACAATGACCCACATTATGCGAGCAGAAAAAGTGGACAGGACTGCAGATTTTGAAAATTATGGAGCAGAATCCTAAAGGAGGCAGATGTATGCCAGTAGAATGGGGGGACCTCCTTACAATTGAGGTGGACAACCCTGAGCTACGGAACTCTGAGAAAAGATCAAAGGAAATCAATAGGATTGGTAAGCGTATCAAAGGTCAAACATCTGGATCAAAGCTTGTCAAGGGTTAAGCTTCTAGAGCTTTATTCAAGGAGCAAGTGGGCCAATAAAGTTGGCCCTCCCCAATTACGTTGGTAATAGGGACAAACGTTCTTGACATTCATGTTGATAAAGGAGTTTCGAAGGTGAAAATGTTTTGATTGGTAAATTTATGGGATCGAGATCAAATATTGATTTAGTTCAGTCATGGGCTAACGAGAGGAGAATAGGATGTTCTTATGGTTAAGTGGTTTTCTTCTTTTTCTTTTTATAAAATTCTTCATAATGGGCCTTGCTTAATGGGGACATCAATTCCAATCCTTAAAAAATGGTATTATGGGTTTAACCTTTCAAAGGAATTTTTAACATTGATCTTATGTGGATTAGAATGCTTCGATTAATGATGGAGTTTTGCTAAAAAAGAGTCTTTAAAGAGATTATAAGTGCATTTGGTCAGTTATTGACCATTGAGATGTGCCAATCTCAAGAAGATTGCTTGTCCATGTGAGAATATTTGTGTGCATAGATTAGGAAATCTCCTTTCCATCTCACATTTCTATTGCGTCAAACTCAAGGTCTAGAAACAACCCTTGGAATATGAATCTTCTCCATTTGTTTGATTTAAATATAAAAAAATGGGTCATTAGGCAAAGGAGTCCCTGTCAAGCAATGAAAGCAAGGTTTGGAGGCAAAAATAGGTGAAGGATGGTGAGATTGGGTAAGATCAATATGATGATTGTAGTATCAAAAATTGTACTCTCTTGTAGGTGATAGTACAATTTCACACTTAGTTTGGACCTACTTTTAGTGACCCTTGCATCTATGCATTTTCAACACCTCCTAACTAGGCCCTAATATCCTAAATTATGCATTCCAAGGCCTATTTTATAGTATTTTGAGAAATTGCAAAACATAATGTCGTGGAGAATAGGGCCAGGACCATTTGCCCATATTTTGTTGGGGACCAATTTTGGATATGTCAGTGTCAGCATTTTAACATTCAAATTTCAAATGTCGACTTTCAAGATCTAATTTTTGGGAAATTAGAGAAACGTCTATAAATACCTAGTCTTTTCAACATTTGAAACTAGAATAACAAAAGAAAGCAATAAGGGAAGAAAAGGGAAGTGAGAGATCATTCTGCCACATTTGAATTTACAAGTTTTCAAGCTCATTTGCAGATTTTGATCAACCCCTATGTCATGATTGAAGATTGATGCCAATAGAAGAGCATGATGGATTCTACGTTTGGGAGATGCATTTGGCCATTTCCTTCAACCTAACAAGTTGTTTCCTAGTGTTCTCATCTTCAAGCTTATTCCTATTTGTAGCCTAAAGCAAGGTATCATTATGTTTCAGATTTCCTAAGAGTGTTTTGACTTCCTTTTAGGTGGATCTTGTCATTTTCATGTAGGAATCCTTCTCTGACACACTTGAGTAGGGTTTTATTCATTTTTAGCTCATAAAAGCCTTAGACACACTTAAGGTTAGGGCACACACACTTTTATCAATCAATTTTATTGCCTATTATGGAGGTAGAAATACGAAAACAAGGGTTTGATTGAGGCAAACTCCTATATAGCCCCCCCATTTATTTTGCAAATTTATTATAGGTTTGGATCCGAAGAAAAAGGTTTACAAGGTAGACATCAGAGAGAAAACAAAGAGCTGCAGGATCAAATATGAAGTTTCAAAAAAGGCCTACAAAGACCCATTCGCCCAAGGGCGACCCAGTCCTACTATAGTGATCAGACTTAACTTCTAGTGATAGGTACACAATCCTCTACACTTTTCAGATTTTCCTACAAGTTGTCTCAATCTATTAATCATTTGTTTATTGCATTTTTCATATTTGGGTACATAGTTGAGTTTGGTTAATCATAGCAAATCAATTCATTCCATTTCTAAGGCTCAAAAGGATTAGATTCAGGTCTGATTGACTCACCTTTGTGGTTGAAATTCAATCAAAACACCTTGTGGATTTGCATCCTAATGTAACTTTGAAAAAAGAGAAAAAAAAATACTAGGTTTAGACATTAAACTTAGGGTTCACTTTCTCCTAAGTTACAGTTCGGTGAACCTGACATTTTGACATCATAAACCTTCTAAAAATCACACTCATTAATCCCTAGATCTAGGTTTTGCATTTCATGGTTTGCACTTCTCATTTAGGGTTTCATTTTTACATTATAAAAAGACAAAAAATCAAAATATTGCATATCAGGGCATGTGCAAGATCATGGGGGTCCAAAAAGTGGCAATGAGGAAAAAAACACATTTTTAACTCGTCGAAATCATGAAAAAAATGTTGAATTTTGTATGGGCTGGGTACAATATCCATTTTGGTTTAGTAATACCAAACTGAAACGAATATCAATTTTGAAGACCTAAAAAACCCTCTTTAGTAAAATGGGCATAAATTTTGTGTTTCTTATCGAAATTTTGACTTTTTACAGTTGGAAAGGTGATTGAGAGATCTACGCAATGGACTAGGTGGTGTTTCTATATTGTACACAAAAAAATAATTATAATCATTTGAACTTCATATTTCATTTTTGAAGCATCAAATGCTCACTACTTGCATATGCAAAGTCTCATTTTCATGATTTTTTTGTAACACTCATCTCAAAATACTTGAAACATTAGAAAAAGTAATGAATAATAAAATATTTATATTTTTTGTAGTAAGGAGATGAAAAAATCTTCATAAATCATCATATCTTTATGTCCCTTTCTCTACCTCTCTATATATCACTGTCTCCCCTTAAGCTCTAAACCTATCCCTCCCTCCTTTCTTCTCTCTTTTTCCCTCTTTATACCTATCTTTCCCACTCTCTCTCCTTGAGCTCTAGACCTCCCTCTCTCTCTCCCTCTCCCTCTCCCTCTCCCTCTCCCTCTCCCTCTCCCTCTCCCTCTCTCTCTCTCTCTCTCTCTCTCTCTCTCTCTCTCTCTCTCTCTCTCTCTCTCTCTCTCTCTCCTCTCTCCTTTGAAGTCTCTCTTCATCTTATGTCTCTCTCCCTCTTAGGTCTCTCAAGTCTCTCCCACTCCCTCTCTCCCTCTTAGGTCTCTCTCTCTCAATTATCTCCCACTCCCTCTCTCTCTCAATCTCTCACTCCACTCCACTCTCTCCCTCTCAGGTCTCTCTCTCTCCCACTCTCCCTCCCTCTCTCCCTCTCTCTCCTCTAAAGTCTCTCTCCCTCTCCCTCCCTCTCAAGTCTCTCTCTCCCTCCCTCCCTCTATCTCTCTCTCTCTCCCTCTTTCCCTCTCAAGTATCTCTCTCACTCTCCATCTCCCTCTCAGGTCTCTCTCTCTCCCTCTAGTCCCTACCACTCTCTCTCTCTCTATCCATCTCCCTCCCTCCCTCCCTCTCTCTCCCCCTCCCTTTGAAGTCTCTCTCCTTAAGTCTCTCTCTCTTAGGTCTCTCTCTCATGTCTCTCCCACTCCCTCCTCTCTCTCTCTCTCTTTCCCTCTCTCTCTCATGTCTCTTCCACTCCCTCTCTCTCTTCTCATGTCTCTCTCTCTCTTACTCACACTCCCCATCTCCCTCTTAGGTCTCTCTCTCTCACACACATATGATCTCTCTCTGTAATGTCCTCATTTTTAGCACTTCACTTTTTAGTGATTGATAGCCTATTCCCAGTGTGTTGTCGGCTAGTCAGTGGCAAAATTAGGGTTTTGCATTTTGGAGGATGCTTTTGCTCGAGGTTGGTTGTTTTAATGGCAGATTCTTTCTGGGTTTTCAAAGAGCTTCGCAGTGGTATGTTTTTCTTGGCATTCTGAGCACCTTCAGGAATTTACTATTTTTAGTAAATTCTATTTTTAGCAGTGGTCCAGTCAACATCAGCTCAGTCAACTTTCCTCTTCGGGCAGTTCATTGGGAAATTCTCAATTTTGGCTTAAGGGGTTCATTTTGGAGAAATAAGTTATTCTTAAGTCAAAATGTTTTATTTTAAAATATCCCTTGGCCTAGTGATATAACTTAACAATTGTTTTAAAGAAGGGGCTTTGAGGGGTATTTTCTCATGAAGGAAATATTTTAATATTTCTAAAGTTTATAATTGCTCAAGGGAAAATGGACGCCTTTTTGAAGGAGTTTATATTTTATTAAAAAAATAAGTGATTTATATCTCTCAAGGAAAGTACGCCACTTTGAAGAAAGAGCTTTGGTCAAAGATTAAACCTAAAAGCAGCTAGGGATTAGGGCGCACTTTCTAGATGCCTCTGGAGTCTTCTCTTCGTTCTATAAAGGAGGTTTCTTCTCTTCTTTGGATCATCTTTGGTCTACAGTATTGTTATGCTGCCGGTTTGGCTCTGGAACTGCTTCAAGGAATGAAGGCCTCCTAGCTCGGGCATCGCTTCTTGTTTGCAAGACAACAACTAGTGGTGATTTAGTCTAGTTTGTGAGTTCATTGGAATTTGTGCATTGTAATCTGCATTTGTCTAATTAGGTTTCAGATTTTGCATATTTGAGATTTTTGGATTTTGCATTTTAGCTTCAACAAATTTGATGTTTTATTCATAAATCAAAAAAGACAAAGAAATTCGTTATGGGTATTGCATAATTCCTTTCAGCTAGGCAAGGCGCCCATGTGTGCAAATTTGTAGATTTTTTTGAGAAGCATCAGATTTTATAAGAGAAATCGCCCCTTTCAGCTGGGTCGTACTTTTTAGTTGTCTTGGGAATCATGCATTGGGTGTTAGCTGCATTTTAAGTCTGTTTTTGGTTCTTAGTTTGAGCGCCTCCCTTCTATTAATGATTTGCAATTAATATCAAGCAATTTGAGTGAGTTGAGAGTGAGTTCCGAGCATTTCAAGGAATCCTATGTTGCTGGTTATTTGTTGAAAGGTACAGGTCTGACATAACAGTTTGGAGAAATCTGCAATTTCTTTGTTGGATGGTGGTGAGATTTCTTTAAAAGCGATGTGGAGGTTTCATTGAGGATTTCCCAAGTCTGGAGAAAAGGTTGGATCTGTTTAATGCCATTTCCGTTAATCTTCACTTCTCAGCAAAGAAATTCACTAATATTGTACAACTCTATTTATATGCTGATTTGTATTGTTAGCAAGATTTCATCTTTCTTATTGTAAGCTGGCAGTAGTACTAACAGCAATTTAGAGTCTTGCTTTGTCGAATTGTAGTGCTCATCTTTACTTTCAGCAAGTGTTATTGTATTTAATTCACCTCCGCCCTATGGTAGCTACTTTCCCACTCTAGGTTAGCAAGCACATTCTGGGTGTTGAGTATTTCAGTTTTCAGTATTTCTTTAAGCATTGAACTTTGTAACACTCCGCATATGGTCGCCCCTCACTCCATACTAGATTGGGTAGCACATACTTGGTGTCGAGTTCCCTTTCAGCACTTAGTATAGAAGATCCTCTGACCATATGCTCGCCATCATCAGCGCCATCCTTGGTTAGAGTTCCTGCATAAGCATTTTGTTTTAGATCCTCTGACCAATGCTCACACCTTGCCCACATCGGGATCCTGGTGTACATTCTGGTTAGAGTTGCTTCAGCACGTTTTGGTTTATCCTCTAACCTTAACGGGTGCATTGATTTGAATTTGTAATTTGAAAAAACAAAAAAAATTGGCTCGAAATATTTCAGTGGTATCAGAGCCAAGATCCTGCCATCCTGTGCCCAACAAGGTTTAGTTGTCAGTTGAATGATAGAGAAATCAGTTTCTACACCAGAGGTCAGAACAGAGTTTAGCTCAGTTTAGAAGTGGCAGATAAACATGGCTAACAGAGAAGAGATAAAGCTGGAACAAACACTTTTTGAGACTGGAAATAGACTTGACAAAGAATGTAAGTCAAGGGAAGATGAAAGGAATAATCTTCAAATATTGGAACAATGTTTGAGACAGGTGAAGCAGTCACCTTCTGAATGGATGCAGTTGGCATTATAACCGGCATTGCACCTTTTAGTTCAGCCCTATTGGCTGGGACACCCAAATGAAGAAACCAAGCTGCTGATTACTTCTTGCCTCATGGAGTTGATGAGAATTGTTATTCCCCTAATGCCTTATGATGATGAAACTATGAAGAAGATTCTTCATAGAATTGTTGGAAGTTTCCAAGAACTTGATGAAACTGGAAGCAGTCTACTTTCTAGAAAGGTTGCTATCTTAAAAACATTTTCAGAACTCAGGATAAGTAACTTGCTATTAGACTTGGAAATGCATGATCAGATCGATCACTTGTTCCGTCACCTCGTCAAATCCACTTGGAGCAAACAGGAAAAGGATGTTGTTGAGCCATGAATAATATTCTTGTTCTCACTATTAATGAGGTTGATGAAATTCCACCTAGTGTCCAATCCTTCCTCTTGGACACATACGAACATGGAGAAGAGGGTTCTCCTATTGCTGCTATACTGATTAAGGAGTTGTTTAATCAACGTGAGGAGAAATTGGAACCACTTTTAGTGAAATTAGAGCATGTTGCAGGAAAGATTAATGGTCATGAAGATGGTGATGATTCCAAAGAGTCCATACCAGATCATGTTGACGATTTGGTAAAGATGGATTCTCTTCAAGTTGCTGTCCCAACTTCTCAAGAAGTTCTACACGAAGACATCAGCATAATACTTCCTCATAAAGAAGACAATGACAGTGAAGTTTCCAAAACAACAAGCAATGAAGATTTTTCAATTCACTATGGTGGTGACCTTGGGTTGGAGTAGCAAACTGAGCCATTGGAGAGAAATAATTTTGATGTTATCAACTTGAGTTCTGTGGGAGTTGACTTATTTAAGGAGTCATCACTTCAGGAGGATCATGAAAAGTTTTATCCGGTTGATCATCCTAATCAACCCACTAGCATTTGGGATCCGGGTGTGTTGGCACCAAGGTATGAAAGAGAACCGATGTGGGATGAATTTCCTTTTGATCCTGATGAAGAACAAAAATCAGATTGCATTGCAAACTATGTGGTAGCCTTTGGAAGGGAAGTTGTCTTTGAAGAAGAAGAGTGTTCGATGACGCACCATAATGATCTCTTTGAAGTGGTTGCAGCCACTAAAGAAGAAAATGTTTCTACAGAAACTTTCCGAATAGTGGATGATTATGATCCATTGAGCAAGTTGGATGCTGGCATAATGTTTGATCAAGGAGACAGTGATGAAGAAGAAGAGCTAGAAGACCATATGGTTCTTAAAGAGGTAGAGTTTGAAAGTATTACTAAGCACGAATCTGATTTTTCAGTGCATGAAGTTGATTGCAAACTTAGGGTCGAAGAAATTGTGGAACGTGTTCCTCTCCATGACATTGAGCATTCTCCTCTAGTTGAAGGTGAAAGACACGAAAGCTGGAATAGCTATGATGGCAGCGAAGACTCCAAACAAAGTTCTGATTTTGAAAGTCAGCCAACCAGCAATCCACCATCTTTGCATATTCTTGAGTGGGAAGAACAAGTCAAAGAGTCCTTTAAAAGGGAAGTGTGAGTTCTATCCCAATTTGATCGCACTCACAGTTTGATTGAAGATCTCTACTGGAAGGCTCAGCTTGAAGAGAGAAGAAGAGGAGTTAAGGATGAAGTTACTCTTCTCCACTTGCAACTTGTCAGAGACTCTTTGGAAGTGTTGAAATCAGATTGTATACACTTGATGAAGGATCGGGATCATACCGATGAATTTGCAAAGAAGACCTTCAGTGTTTTCCAAGGAAAAGAGAGAAAGGTTGATGAGCTTACTCATGAGCTTGAATCAACAAAGGCTATGTTAGAAGAGACTCAAGTAGCATTAATGGAGATAGAAGGTCAGTTTGCTGATTTCAAACTTTCCAAGGAACAAGAGAATGGACATAGAGCTGAAGAAATCGAGCAAGTAATTAAAGAGCTTGATAATCGTGAAAGAGAGTTTGATCTTGGAAGTTTCACCAGAAAATCAAAGATCACTAGTGCTGATTTGGAGCAGCAAGATGGAAGGAATGACTTCCTAGCGTTTGATAATCCTCTTTTGAAACTAGGTGAAGAGGGAGCTTATGAGAAACATTCCTTTGAGGTAGAGGATGGGATTTCAAACCTTGAGGAAATCTCTTATGACATCATTGTTGAAGAGGGAAGTTCTAGCACTTTTGCTAACAATGGAACGAGGATGTATGAGTTGCATAATGAATTCAGATTTGCTGAGTACTTCTTGGAGTTTCAGGGTGCGATGATTCAAATAGAACGTATTTCCCAAAGCGTTCTAGTAAAAGTAATTCTCCAATTGTGGAATGACTCTTCTTTACTTATGATGTGGGGCCCTGGTATCAGCTCACTTTTGATATGTGTCAAGAAGGTATGTTGGAGTGATGAGCCTCAAATTCACTGTCCTTTGGATGTTGTTACCTTCTTTATCAGTCATTTGAAGTTCACTCCTAATGATCAATGGAAGTTTTGGAGAGAAAAGTTGAAAAAGGATTGGTACTTGGTTGTGATGGGATCTTCAATGGGTCTAGCCTCAGCGGTACATATGAGCAGACATGATATTTTGAGTGCTGATTTTCAGTTTTGCAGCAGCTATCTATCTCCTTGGATGCTGATTTTCATAAAATCAGATTTCAAGTGGACCATTTCAATCTGGTTGGGTTGCTGGTTCATTCAATTTCAAACCTTCCAATCTCTTTCGAGGGACAATTTATGGTTTTACATGAGAGAAATGGTGGTGTGGGCTGAGCACAATCAGCATTTGGAAAGAAGCCATACTCATTCTAATGATTTTCTTGGTACATATTCATGTACAAATAATTGGAGCACCAGACCATCGCTCGACTTGGCTTGGCATTTCGAGACTCCTACTGCTGAGATCCTGTTCAATGCCTTGATTCTACATTTTGAGACTCTTGGGGTTGGAATTGTGAGAAACTTCTTCAGAATTCTTAGTTGTGCCATGATAAATTAGGTGAGGCATAGGGAATTCATGTGGAATCATGAGTTGGAGTTTGTTGAGTTCTTGCAAAGGAAAGCTTTCCTCTTTGCAAGAAGAGTTGAAGATGTCACTTTTGCAGTCATGGTTTCGTTTGTTACCATGTGGAGGTATGCTGAGGAGATTGATTTTGAGTTGGGTAGCCTACCTTTCTTTTTGCCTAGAATTGTGGTTGACAATGGTATGGTTGATATTGTTGACGTTGGGCATCTTGGACATGAGACGTTGCTTGATATTAATCTCAGTCCTTTAAGATCTTTAAGATCTTTCAGTTTGAGTATCATAGATGGTAACACTTTGGAGTTACAAGGGGAGTCAATGCAGCATTGGCATGATATTTTCATTAATGTGATCAGAGTGGTGCAACATCGGCATGGTGGGTCCTTCCTGAGACGCACTTGGGAACCTGGGATCATACTTGTTTGGGTATGGATTAGTTTAAAATTTCTGGAGTTGTGGTGGTATTGCTTGAGGACAAGCAATTTTGGGAAGGGCGGACTGTAATGTCCCCGTTTTTAGCACTTCACTTTTCAGTGATTGATAGCCTATTCCCAGTGTGCTGTCGGCTAGTCAGTGGCAAAATTAGGGTTTCGCGTTTTGGAGGATGCTTTTGCTCGAGGTTGGTTGTTTTAATAGCGGATTCTTTCTGGGTTTTCAGAGAGCTTCGTAGTGGTATGTTTTTCTTGGCATTCTGAGCACCTTCAGGAATTTACTATTTTTAGTAAATTCTATTTTTAGCAGTGGTCTAGTCAACATCAGCTCAGTCAACTTTCCTCTTCGGGCAGTTCATTGGGAATTTCTCATTTTTGGCTTAAGGGGTTCATTTTGGAGAAATAAGTTATTCTTAAGTCAAAATGTTTTATTTTAAAATATCCCTTGGCCTAGTGATATAACTTAACAGTTGTTTTAAAGAAGGGGCTTTGAGGGGTATTTTCTCGTGAAGGAAATATTTTAATATTTCTAAAGTTTATAATTGCTCAAGGGAAAATGGACACCTTTTTGAAGGAGTTTATATTTTATTAAAAAGAGAAGTGAGTTATATCTCTCAAGGAAAGTACGCCACTTTGAAGAAAGAGCTTTGGTCAAAGATTAAACCTAAAAGCAGCTAGGGATTAGGGCGCACTTTCTAGATGCCTCCGGAGTCTTCTCTTCATTCTATAAAGGAGGTTCCTTCTCTTCTTTGGATCATCTTTGGTCTACAGTATTGTTATGCTACCAGTTTGGCTCTGGAACTGCTTCGAGGAATGAAGGCCTCCTAGCTCGGGCATCACTTCTTGTTTGCAAGACAACAACTAGTGGTGATTTAGTCTAGTTTGTGAGTTAATTGGAATTTGTGCATTGTAATCTGCATTTGTCTAATTAGGTTTCAGATTTTGCATATTTGAGATTTCTGGATTTTGCATTTTAGCTTCAATAGATTTGATGTTTTATTCATAAATCAAAAAAGACAAAGAAATTCGTTATGGGTATTGCATAATTCCTTTCAGCTAGGCAAGGCGCCCATGTGTGCAAATTTGTAGATTTTTTTGAGAAGCATCAGATTTTATAAGAGAAATCGCCCCTTTCAGCTGGGTCATACTTTTTAGTTGTCTTGGGAATCGTGCATTGGGTGTTAGCTGCATTTTAAGTCTGTTTTTGGTTCTTAGTTTGAGCGCCTCCCTTCTATTAGTGATTTGCAATTGATATCAAGCAATTTGAGTGAGTTGAGAGTGAGTTCCGAGCATTTCAAGGAATCCTATGTTGCTGGTTATTTGTTGAAAGGTGCAGGTCTGACATAACAGTTTGGAGAAATCTGCAATTTCTTTGTTGGATGGTGGTGAGATTTCTTTAAAAGCGATGTGGAGGTTTCATTGAGGATTGCCCAAGTCTGGAGAAAAGGTTGGATCTGTTTAATGCCATTTCCGTTAATCTTCACTTTTCAGCAAAGAAATTCACTAATATTGTACAACTCTATTTATATGCTGATTTGTATTGTTAGCAAGATTTCATCTTTCTTATTGTAAGCTGGCAGTAGTACTGACAACAATTTAGAGTCTTGCTTTGTCGAATTGTAGTGCTCATCTTTACTTTCAGCAAGTGTTATTGTATTTAATTCACCTCCGCCCTATGGTAGCTACTTTCCCACTCTGGGTTAGCAAGCACATTCTGGGTGTTGAGTATTTCAGTTTTCAATATTTCTTTAAGCATTGAACTTTGTAACACTCCGCATATGGTCGCCCCTCACTCCATACTAGATTGGATAGCACATACTTGGTGTCGAGTTCCCTTTCAGCACTTAGTATAGAAGATCCTCTGACCATATGCTCGCCATCATCGGCGCCATCCTTGGTTAGAGTTCCTGCATAAGCATTTTGTTTTAGATCCTCTGACCAATGCTCACACCTTGCCCACATCGGGATCCTGGTGTACATTCTGGTTAGGGTTGCTTCAGCACATTTTGGTTTATCCTCTAACCTTAACGGGTGCATTGATTTGAATTTGTAATTTGAAAAAACAAAAAAAATTGGCTCAGAATATTTCACTCTCTCTATCTCTTCATATCCCTCTCAGGTCTCTCTCTCTCTCCTTCCCTCTCCCCATATCAAGTTACTTCTAAGGGAGAGAGGGAGAGAGAGATATATATAGATAGAGGGAGGGAGAGAGAGAGAGACTTGAGAGGGAGAGATAAATAGAGGGAGGGAGAGGGAGACATACTTGAGAGGGAGAGGGGGAGGGAGGGAGAGAGGGGAGAGAGAGAGAGAGTTATCTAGTTAGGGTGGGAAGGAGACACCTGAGAGAGAAAGGGAGTGGGAGAGAGAGACTTGAGAGGGAGGTGGAAAGTGAGTGAGTGAGAGAGAGGGGAAGTGGGAGACCGAGAGGGAGAGAGGGGGAGGGAGGAGGAGTGAGAGGAGAGATGGAGGGAGAGGAGAGAGAGAGAGAGAGAGAGAGAGAGAGAGAGAGAGAGAGAGAGAGAGAGAGAGAGAGAGAGAGAGAGAGAGAGAGAGAGAGAGGAGAGAGAGAGAGATAGAGAGAGAGAGAGAAGGAATGATGGAGATAGAGGTAGAGAGAGATAGAGAGAGAGAGAGGAGAGAGGGAGTGAGAAAGATAGGTAGAAAGAGGGACAAAGAGATAAGAAAGGAGGGATGGATGGGTCTAGAGCTTAAGGGGAGACATAGTGATATATAGAGAGGTAGAGAAAGGGATAGAGAGATATGATGATTTATGAAGATTTTTTCATCTCCTTACTACAAAAAATATAAATATTTCATTCAATTCATTACTTTTTCTAATGTTACAAGTATTTTGAGATGAATGTTAAAATAAAATCATGAAAAGGAGACTTTGCATGCAAAAGTAGTGAGCATTTGATGTTTCAAAAATAAAATATGAATTTAAAATGATTATAATTTTTTTTTGTGTGTAGAATATAGAAACACCACCTAGTCCATTATGTATATCTCTCAATCACCTTTCCAACGCCTGTAAAAAGTCAAAATTTTGATAAGAAACACAAAAGTCATGCCCATTTTACTAAAGAGGGTTTTTTAGGTCTTCAAAACAGATATCCGTTCAAATGGATATCCATTTTGTTTTTCAAAAGAATGGGTTCCCGCTTTCCAAAATGGATATCCATTTCAAACGGATATCCATTTTGTTTGACAAAATTTGTAGCCTTGGGATTGTCTAACTTGGAAAGTCAACCAAAAAAACGTGTTTACAAAATTTCCTTAGTTTTTCGATGTTCGCCCTTGTGGCTGATGAATTTCTTTTTATCCGAATTTCATGAAACAAAAAGGGTTTATAGAAAAAATTGTCAGCTTTCCACCAACATAAGATATGCCTTATTTTGAATTTAATAAATAATTATTATTGATTTTCTACATACAATACGACTAAACTCCTAATTCATAGGCTGATTGAAAAACTTCTATAACTTTCAAACTACTTAACATTTTTCAAACCTACAAGATGTGTCACATTCTATGCTTCACATACTATAGGATAAAAAAAAAATGAATTTCATAAATTTTTGACCAAGTTATGATGGTCAGACACAAATGTTTTAATAATTCTGAAAAGTTCTTATAAAAAATCATAACTAATTATTTACATGGAAAAAAATTACAAATTTTTTTTGGCACATCTGGGCATGTGTCCTCTACTTATATTGAAAGATTTAATTTTTTTTTCTTGTACTTAGGGTGGTCACACATACACTTGCTTCTTATATTTTTCCTGAAAATTTAGTGTCACTGCATTGAAATTTCAATTTTTCCCAAAACAGATTTACTCTTTTCCAAAAAAGGACTAGTAGCCTAGAAACTACATTCAATTTGCTACAACTTTTGTTCTTACATATTTTCCAAATTATGTTAATAACCTATTCAAATTTTTATGTCAAGTTGTCTAACTCTAATTTTTTTAATTTTCATCGCTACTTAGAGGCCTAGTTTGGACCCCCATGATCCTGTACTGACCCATCATATTGCATCATAGGTGTCAATAGGGTTAGTTTTAGTCATTTAGATCAAGTTTACATTAAAAAAATTGCATTCGTAATTGTCATTTCTTGTTCAAACATTTGCATTTGAGTTACATTATTTTCAATTGGGAATTTTGTTGAAAAACAATCACTATCAAACCAATTTGTAGATAGAGACAACGTTCTTAAATAGCAACCTAAACATTTAGTTTTTCATTTTTTTGAACCTTTGTTAGTGACCCAGACACCCTAGGGTGCCTCTTTCTTGCTACAGGTGGGTCATAAATTTTTTTCACATGTCTTTGTCTCTATATGCTTTGTCTGCTTCTATTTGAAAATATCTAATTTAAAATTCTAGAAAAATGTTATAGTGTGTTAAAGAAAGTTGTCATTTTGCTTAATTTGTTGTAAATTTATGAATTTTTTTTGCATTTAGAATTAAAGATTAGCAAATTTGTAGGACAATTATGTACATTTTTTTAAGCATTGCATAACTTGGGTAGATTACTTTCATTTTTGCAAATATTTAAAACCCTGGGTTGTTGCAACACATTGCATAATCTAGAAACTCAAAAACAACACTAGAATCAATTCAAAATTTGGGTTTGCAAATTGTCACACTGTTAGCTTTTGTCACTAGTGCCTCTGAAACTAAATTTTTAGAAAGATCCCTACTAGGATCCAGATGCCCTAGGGCATCCCAATCCTCCATAAACCTATCTAAAATTTCCAGAACAAACTGATACCTATTGTTATTTTGCTAATCTGGAACCTAGTTTTTAGGTTTGTACTTGCGTCAGGTTTATAAATTTTCTTTCTTCCTTCGTTAGTTTTAACACACAAACATAAATTCAAATTCAAATTTAATGATTAATATTGGAGAAAGCATAGCCATCTTATCATGTCAAATATCTTTCTACAAGTGCATTGTATATCTATCAAGCCCTTTAGTTGTAGTGACTTTGACATGTTAGATGAAGACCTTGAGGACTTCATCTCACTAAGCTCATCCACTAAGGCTTGTAATATTCCCACACAACAAAGAACAATCAATGCAATCACACCTCAACTTATCATTTATCCACCTATGTAACAACCCCAAGTTCAAACCAAACCCATGATGATCATAGGACCACCTCAAAACAACCCAAACCTCCAAGTCATATCTTAAACTTCACAAAATAACTCACTAGTAATCATGTGTCCAACAACCAAGTTACCACACAGTTGCTCATACATATAACACGAGGCATAACAAGCAACCAAGGAAAACACAAACCATTCCCTCATCGATACTAGTCCCACAACCTATTTTATCTAGTGCCCCTTCTTTACCTCAACATAGTGAAAAGGAGTATGATCTTGTGGAGCAACTTCGTAACACTCCTAAGATTTCATTGTGGGATCTAATTCAAACATCATCAACTTACCATGGTATGCTTCAAAGTGCTTTGAAAAAAGTGGTGATCCCTCCTAGTGCACAACCAAATCATGTAACAACCTTAATTGAGGGTACAAATTCAGTCAATGTGGATATTATCTTTCATCAAAGTGAATTACCTCCTTTGGAAATACAAAAACAAAATGATGCTTTGATGATAATGGCTATTATTAATAGGGTTGGGATTAGACGTACCCTTATTGATAATGGTTTAGGACTTAATATTTGTAGTGTGAATCTTTTGGACAAAATTGGAGTGAATAAGACTAAAATTCAACCAAATAATTTGTACATCCATGGTTTTGATAATGTGGGAAAACAATCGCTTGGTGTGAAAACATTACTTGTCAATGTTGGTAAGGTTGTGTTTCAAAATATCATCCACGTCATGCCCCATGATCTTTCATATAATCTTCTCTTGGGTAGACCATGGATCCATGAGATGAAAGGAGTGTCTTCAATGCTTCGTGGTTTAATGAAATGCAATTACAACAATAAGGTTTACATGATAAAAGTTGACCCAAAATTTGAAAATTACTTACAAACTGACACATGGATGCAAATCCCTTTGAGAACATTAACACCAACTACAAAAGTGGAACCTCTACAACTTGAAGGTAAAGAGGAATGTCTTTTATCAGTAACAAAGTTGTTGAAGAATGATTGGGGCTCATTAGATTTCACACCTACATTCATGGGGGAATATAAGATTACACAATCAAAACCATAAAAAGTGAAGGAAAAAAGAGAAAGAGAAGGAAGTTGCGGTGTTATCAACACAATATATCATTGAGACATCCAAGACACAAGAATCCACAACTTCTAATAATGAGGACAACATGAATTATACATCCACTTATGATGAAAGTGATTATGAAAAAACACCTTCCTTGAAAGAAATAGAAGCACTTTATGGAAGAGGGTACCAAATCTTGAAACAATTTGGCTATAATGGAAAAGGATGTGGAGTGAAAGAACAAGGTATTCATGTTCCTATAGAGAAACACACAAGAAACAACAAGAGGTCTTGGTTATTTCCATTCAAAAGAAACAAAATCATCAAAGAGACCTTCACTAATATCGATGTTATCACACAAGATTCTTCTAAGACAACTTTAACCTTGGTGCATCCTAAAACGATAGACACTATAGGTGAGAATATGTCATTGGATATATTTCAAAATGAAGAGTCTCTAGGGGATTTTTTGGGTATGAATGATACTTTACCTACTTATCATCATAATCAATAGATTTCCTATTGTCTGAATGTTGAGGCATATTGTGGGAAAGAAAAGGATCTATGTGATGATGAACAAGATGAATTCAAAACAATCCTTGATATTCAAAACTATAATGTATTACTTGTGGGAGATACCCTCGACATTCCAATGGATCAATATAATGAAGAGAAAGTGATACAAATTGGAAAGTGTCTTGATGGTGATGAACAAGAAGATCATGCAACTTTATTACATGACTTTCCTAAAATCTTTGCTTGAACTTATTCGGATATGTTGGATATTGACCCTAAGATAGTCACACATAACATTGTTCTTGAAAAAGATGCTAAACCGGTGAGACAAAAGATACACAAGATGAATCCTAAGATAGCTTTATTAGTTAAGGCTAAAATTGAAAAGCTCTTACAAGCGGGTTTCATCCACCCTATTGATTATTTGCCTTGGATATCTAATATTATGGTGGTGGAAAAACCTGATAATCACATTAGGATGTGTATGGATTTTCGTGATCTTAATAAATCATCTTTAAAGGATGATTTTCCCTTGACCTAATATTGACATGATAGTGGACTCAACTAAAGGACATGCTTTATTTTTATTTATGGATGGTTTTCAGGATATAATCAAATTTTCATTAACCCTCAAGATCTATGTAAAATAGCTTTTGTTGCACCTTGAGGAACATATTGTTGGGTGGTTATGCCTTTTGGATTGAAAAATGTTGGAGCAACATATCAAAGAGCTATGATGTTAATATTACATGATTTCATACATAACATCTTGTAAGATTATGTTGATGATATTTTGGATAAATCTGTAACACGTCAAGATCATGTCAAAATCCTTCATAAAATATTTAAAGAATCTGTAAGTACAACATGAGATTGAATCAAAAGAAATGTGTCTTTGGTGTGGATAGTGGAAAGTTTTTTGGATTTATAGTATCACATAGAGGTATTGACGTGGAAACAAAAAATATTGACGCAATAGTAAACATGCCACTTCCTAAGAACATTTCACAATTACGTAGCTTACAGGGAAAGATTCAAGCTATTCATTGTTTTGGGGTATCCTTGGTAGACCAAACTCTTCCCTTCACTCAACTTCTTAAGAAAAAAAAAGAATTTAAATGGAATGAGGATTGTAACAAAGCATTTGAAGACTTGAAACAATATTTGGCCAATCCTCATGTTTTACAACCAACAGTTCAAGGAAAACGTTTTATAGATTGTATATCTCAACTTCAAATCATGCCCTTGTGGCGCTATTATCACAACAAGATGAGAATGGTAAAGAACATCTTGTGTATTACATTAGTCAAATATTAATTGATTATGAAACTCATTATACAACCATAGAAAAATAATTTTTGGTTCTTGTGTTTGCGACTAATAAGTTGAGGCATTATTTATTAAACGTTGAGGTGCAAATTATCTTAAAATTTGATCCATTAAAACACCTTTTTGCTAAAAAAAAATCATTAGGATGCTTAGCTAAATGGGTTATGTTATTAACTGAGTTTGACATTAAGTTCATTTCTTAAAAAAGAAATCAAAGGACAAGCATTGACCAACCATTTAGCTGAATCTCTTTCACCATTAGCATTACCAAATCAAGATTCCTTCCCTGACGAAAGTGTGTTGAAAATTGATGATAATGAAACATGGGAATTATACTTTGATGGCTCTAACTGTTGAAGTGGCTTTGGTGTTGAAGTTATATTAATACCTCCTTCAGGGAGGCTAATTCCCTTATCCTATTGTTGAATTTCCTATGTACAAATAGCATTGCTGAGTATGAGGCTCTTATTGTAGGATTATGTATAGCCTTGTCCTTAGGTGTTCGACACATTCATATATTCAAAGACTCTCAATTAATCATCAAAAAAATTAATGGGTTATATCAAGCAAAACATGATAAGTTATCTAAGTATAAAGGCCTCATGTTAACAATATTAGAAGGTTTCACATCATACACTATTGACAATGTTCCATGAAAGGATAATCAACATGCAAATGAAATGGCAAGTGTTGCTTCCCTTGTATCTCTCGATGATGCTTCCTCAAACTTCACATTTGGTAAATTTACGCTAGCTCCAATAGAACCATCAATAAATGAAAATAGAAAATAGATAATGGTTGCTAATATTGAAGTTTCCAATGAGTGAGTATGCGTTGATATTTAATTTTTTAAAGGATGGCATCTTTCTTGAACCAACCACTAAAAACACTAGGGATCATATACGAATTCTAGCAGCTCGTTATATAATTCTAGTTGATGTGTTGTATACATGATCATTCAATGGTCTCCTCCTTAGATTCCTAAAAAAAATTGAAATTCTTGTAGCCCTTGAGGAATCTCATGCAGGCGCTTGTGGGGGAATTTTGGAGGACGATATTTGGTTCAAAGGTTAATTCATATTGATTAATATTGGGAAAACAAGAACAAAATTGCTTTGATCACGTTAAGAAATGTCACAAGTGTCAAGAAAATAATAATTTGATTCATGCTCCTACATCTAACTTCATGCTCAAGTTGCTATTTGGCCATTTTTGGTTTGGGGTTTGGATCTGATTGGGAAGATATCCCCTTCCTCATCCTTAATACATACATTTATAATCACTGCTATTGATTATTTCACGAACTGGGTAGAAGCAATTCCTCTTTGTTCCACGATTGTTGATGTAATCTATCATTTTATCCTAGAAAACATTATGGCTCGATTTGATATTCCTTCAGCCTTAGTTACAGATAATGGATCACCTTTTAAAAATAAGGAAGTTAAGAACTTTTTGGAAACATTTCACATTCAACATCATTTTTCTACACCATATTATCTATAATCCAATGGTCAAGTAGAAGCAACAAACAAAACAATTGAACAAAGCTTGTGGAAAAAGGTTAGTAAGCATAACAAAGATTGTCATACTCAACTCTCTTATGCGTTATGGGCTTATCATACAAGTGTTTACACATCTACAAGAAACACACCCTATAATCTTGTTTATGGAGCTAACACAATAATTCCATTAGAGTTAGAAATTCCTTCCTTATGAGTTTCTCTTAGTAGCCCTATTGATAATAGTACTTCTAGGGAACAACATTTGCAAAAAATTGAAATGCTTGATGAATAGCATATAAATGCTCTTGAGCACCTTCAATCTTATTCCAAAACTATATAGCGTAAATATAATGATAATCTCATTCTTCATGCATTCAACAAAGGGGATTTGGTGTTGTATGAAAATCAACGCAATGTTAATGTTGCTCTTGATGAGAAAGGAAAGTTTAGCCCGAGTTGGTTAGGACCCTATGTCATTGATGAAGTTTTTAGATTTGGAGTGTATAAACTTAAATAAATGGATGGTACACCTCTAAAAGAACCTATGAATGTTGCACATTTTCATAGATATTATACTTAGAAATCTTTTGAATAGTATGTATGTTAAAGCATGTTGTTAGATTAAGTAGATATTTTTCTATTTTATCTCACATTGCTTCATTCTTGACAAACATTTTTGTGTGTGTCTTGAATTATTATGGGTAATTGTTCATTTACTTGAATTATTAATTTATTTTGCATGCTATTCAATCATGTGTGTGTTGTATTAAATTAGATCATTACATGCATTTAATTTTACAAATTAGATCATAAAGGCATATAGTTTAACATTATTACACTTAATAAAAAATGTAACATTTTAAAGCACATAAGATCGCATAACAATTAGATCATGGAGATATTTATTAAATAATCTCATCAAGATTGTTTAATAGATCACATCAACATCTAATGTATAGAAACAAAAACACGCTCATATATATAGGTCATAAGGTTCATATACATCATGATCACCAAAATATGGTAAGTAGTAACAAAATACATCTAAGTAGGTTTATGTCTACTAGAATCCTCAGGGCTTGGTGGTGGTGCCTGTCGTGAGACGATGGATCAGGAATATCCTTTGGAGCTGATCCGCTCTCGTAGACCCTCTAGTTGGCCTACTGCTATGGCCTCACACACAAGTGTTGTGATGTTCTCCTGCTCAACCTGATCTCTCTCCCACATGATTTGATCCCTCTTTGCTCGAACCCTGCTCAGTTCCTCCCACAGAATGGCATGTGCATCATTGTCGATAGGAACTCAAGTAGATCTAATATCATCATGCACATCGCTAAGCTCCTCATGTGTAGCCCTAAGCTCCTTGTGCATAGCTCAAAGCTCCTCGTAGGCAGTTGTGACCTACTTCCCTCTAGCTCAAACCTCCTCATTTTTAGCTCTAACATCATCAATGGTCCTCATAGTATCATCATAAGATGTCCCCCACCGAGATAGGGGATCGAACAAATCATCATGACGCCTCGTGCTTAGTGGTGCCCTATGCTTGACCCGTATTGGTTGGTGTGGGCCATCAGTGGAACTATGTATGCAGTGGTTCAACTGAAGAAGTTGAGCCAATCTCATGTACCAATTATAACAAAGAAAAAAAGACATAAATTAGAATATGATATAATTCATACACATATCTAAAGCTAATCATATGACAAAAATATAAAAATAACAATATCATCACCTAGATCTACAACCCATCAATCAGGATCTCGATAGGACACTATGGGTGTCATATCAAGACTCCTTTGAGGGGTTGGTGGTGTGGATGGAGCGGCATGGCTGCTCTCTTCACGCCCATGGGATTGGATGCCCTCTATATCTGCAAGATTTGCTTGGGTGACATGAGGACAAGATCTAGGTCTCTCCTCGGGGGAATCTATGGCCTCTATGAGCTTCACAAGATCCTCTCCTACCGGTTGTGGATCTTCCTCCTCCAAATCCTTATCATCATCATCACCTATAGAATCCCCGTACATGTCCTCATCCTCGCTCTCATCCCTTCAATGATGTGGCCAAGTCCTGGGATCGCTTGTGGGATGATCATCAAGGAAGATGTGAGGAAGTCGTGTTGTCCTCCACCACCTATCATATGCAGTTGTCATGCTGACATCATCCTTTTCAGATGTTGGAAATGCATCTTTCCCCTCATCCTCTGAGTCACTATAGGTGACATCTACGAGTGTGGGTTGGCAGAGGGTGATCCCACAATAGTGGGTTACACTTTTTGGCCAAACTTGACATTGAACTAAACTTTTTAAACTAAATCTCCACTTTCAGACACCTATAGTTGCTAAACCATAAGGAATTTTAAGAGGATACAAACTAGCGATTTGTGACATTTTGTTTGTAGATTCTAAATATATATTTTTGAATTTTTTTGGAATCAAATTGCATTTATTTTTCTATCTCCTTCGAAAAACTAGCTTTTAACAGTAAACACCATTTGTAAAGAGTGATGTTGACCGTATAACACACAACTCTTTTTTTATGAAGGATAAAATTATATTTTTTTTGAATTTAGATTTGTAACTATGATATCAAGCACGTCCATTTGGTTTCATAGTGTTTTATTGAATATTTTTTCTTAATTAAGTTTTTAAGTCAAAACAATTACAATTTAGACATAGGTGGACCATATAACACATAAATTTTTTGTATGTATCAAAATTCAATTTCTTTTGTTGGATCAAGGACATCAATACCAAGCACGTACATATTTTTCATTTTTTTTTGATAATCTACTATTTTTTCACATGTGCAGAACAAAGAGCTTTATTTTCGGTGAAAAACCTATGTTTAATTAAACTAAAAAAATACATAATAAAACCAAAATATATTAAAATTATACTTGATGGAGAGCTCGTTTCAAGGACTATAATACACCAGTTGGGTTTGTCAAGTTGATTCCATTTTCATCTTCAACCTGAGCTTTGAAACCCAAAATTTTGCAGAAAACTACACATGGAGGGGGAGAAGGGCAAAAAAGGGGGGTTCGCGCGAAGCCCCCCTTCTAACAAACCCCCCCAATTTTTTTTGAGTGCCCAAGAAATTTTTGTTCATCAATGCAATTGTAACCCACTTATGTGGGATCACCCTAGATGTCCTATGGTCTAGCACCACTACGTGCAGATCTCAAATATGTAGGCCACAGGTTGGGTGTTGTCTAGAGCTAACCAAACAGTCTCATCACATGATCATAATAAAATGGCATGATGATATAATCATGTTGCCCAACTAGTAACCTATCTTGATGCATCTTGGCTAGTTGTTGTGTAAGAACTAGCCACTATTATAGAGTCCTATATGGTCTCCATATGATGTGATCATCCTCCAGATTATCGAATCTAACTCTCTAGTATAATAGATCTCCACACATCCAGGGTTGCCTGAGGGTGTAACAAAAGACTTGTGGATAACTATAAGGTGCGGGACTGGGAAATTTGGTAGGCATGGTACATGTGATATGCTCAAATTCCCACACCTGAAGAAGAGTACAAAGGATGATATTGTGAACCTATCGATAAATGAAGTGTCCAAGATCATAATATAAATGTGCCAACATGATTCGTCCCCAGGCATAGATTTTTTGATGCTCCTCCATCGCTTGTATAGTATGAACCAGGTCACCATCAAGGCGTGTGCCTCGTTCATTGGGCACAAGGGCTAAGGTGATGATAACACACATGATCTGACAAACCAATGGAATATTAGCATGAAGGATCCACTTAAACTTGATGTGAGCTCTAGGGTCAGTAGGAGATATGTGGCGACTGATACAATACTATATATCATCCCTCATCTGTCAAGGAGTTTGAAAATCATCAAAATGAACAACCTCACCTTGAATGAGTAATCTGAAGATACGGTGTATGTGCATAACTACCATCTCCCCAATTGGGAGATGAAAGGTGCAAGTATCTGCATTCCATTGCTCGACAAGTGCCATCAACATAGCATCATGATATCTCATTAGTGGCATGAGATATACCCAAAATAATCCAATAGTACATTAAGTATTCTCCTCCTCCAGTGACAGTCGGGTAACTTTCTCTTAGAGTAGCGAAAATAATTGTCCTCCTAAACATTATCAAGCACGTGGTGAGACCTGTAACAAACAAGAGGAATCATCAGTTATACAGTAAAGTCAATAATGAAGCAGCCAAAAGTAAATTAATTGTGATGCAAGACATAGGTGTCATTTTGGGACAGGGGCACCATCTTGGGATATGGGTGCAACTTTGGGACTGGGATGCATGAAGAGGCCATAAGTGCAGATCCAAATGAAGGAAAAGTTTGGTTAGAAGGAGATATGTGTTCAACCAACAAATTGATTCTTCATAATTCTAGAGAATGATGGTTTGAAATTCAAGTTAAGGAGGAGAAGGAGAAAGAGGAAGCTGAAGTCTCTTCTCA
Organism: Sequoia sempervirens; assembly: GCA_007258455.2. Classification (NCBI taxonomy): domain Eukaryota; kingdom Viridiplantae; phylum Streptophyta; class Pinopsida; order Cupressales; family Cupressaceae; genus Sequoia; species Sequoia sempervirens. The sequence continues at coordinate 499,898,463 of VDFB02271358.1, read as the reverse complement.
CTACAAAGTTGATTTGACCAATTCTGTTGAATCGTGTGTAGAAGACAACATGGAAGGTGAAGTTTCTAGTAGTTATAAGGAAAATTTCTCTTCACCCGAAGCCAAACTAAGGCATAAGGCTAAGGAATTGGATCGCATTATGGATGGAATGATGAATAATGTTCATCACATGCGAGACAAATTGAAAAGTACAGCTCAAACAATCTTTGAAATCTTTATCCACCAAGGCTGTTCTACACCATCTCAGGCTGCATATAATGATTGCAGCTCAAGTTCACACATTGCTGATAATGGCATTCAAGTTTTTTCAAAACTTGATGTAATTCATAGGCAAGTAGAACATTTGATTCATGATGTGCATAGGGGAGAAGTTGTATGTTGCATTTCTATTCATGATATGAAGTCCATTAAATTTGCCTTGGAGGAAATTAAATCTAGTCTTTTGCACATCATTCGTGACAAAGACAGTGGCCAATATTGCTGACAAGGCATTGGAGTGGAATGAGCTTACCAAAGTGAAGTTGCAAGAAGTACATGAGACTCTAGTTGAAGCAGAAAATCAGATTGCTGCTTTTCAATATTCATGGGAGCAAGAAAACAAAAGAAGAGTAGAGGAGCTTTAGAAAATTCTTGATGAGTTGGATCTCATACAAGAAACATATGATTTGGAATGTTTTCCTGAGAGATCAAAGCATTCAAATTCTCATCAACAAGTTTTTCAGGATTTTGAAAAAAAATTGTATGAAGAAGGTGCTAATAAGGTTTATGTAAATCCTCTTTTTGATATTGATGAAGAAATTGCTTCAAAGATTACTGAAGGAGGAAATTTGAGTTTTTCTTCTAACATTGGAGAGTTGATACGAGAGTTGCATGAAGTTGAATCTACTGCTGCTCCTAGTGTACCCATTCAACAAGAAATGGAAACTCTTGGATCACAAAGAAATGAAGACATTCTTATTATTCATCAACAAATAATTGATGGGCATGTTGATGGAGGTTTTATTCATTTTTTGATAAGGATGCTTGTGAGGCTCTTGTCAGATTTTAGTACATCTCCATCTTCTCTTAGGATGATTGATTTTACAATTGTATTTGATGAAGGATTCATGGAATCTTTCCAGAAAATCATGTCACAAGATTCTGGATTCAATCTCTTCAACGAACATAGGTTGGTTGAATACTTCTTGGAGTTTCAAGAAGCGACAATTTAGTTGGAACGAGTAAATCAGAGGATTCAGGTGAGAACAGTTCTCCGTCCGAGAAATGGTTCTTGATTATTGTTGGTTTGGGATCCTGGAATTACTTGGAAAGAAGGTAATTCTCAATTGGATAGACTAGCACATTATTTTTAGAATGTAGTTGTGATTTTTTTCTCATGTAGTGGGAAATGTATTCAATTGAAAATTAGTATGTGGGATTCCAAGTATATTCATATGAATATCGGTATGCATAAAAAGAAGATTGGTTGGAGAGATAAGTGTCTAAACTTCAATTCTATGATTTCTGCTATCTTCTTTTTCTGTCATCGGTTCATTACTTTTGATCATAAATTGGTGTTTTGGGAAGGAAATATGATCAGAAGTTGGTTTGTGGTGGAATGGGGACTCTTGCTGAAGGTGTCACCAACCTTATTCATGAGTAGTCATGTCATTTTTGATGAAATATTCTTATGTTGCAGTTGTTGCTTGTCTTCATGGATGTTGATTTTCCAAAAATCAAATCCTAAGATGTTTTCATACCTATTAGGAAGCTGGTTTATTCATTTTCAGGTCTCTCCATCTCCTATATGGACTGAATTTCTGCCTCATATGAGTAAGGGAATGATACAGTATGGTCAAAATTCAGGTATGGGTTGTTCTTCATGATAAACAGTGGAATTCATGGTAACATCCCATACATTACTGATTGGAGCAACAAGTTATTAGCTGATTTGATTTGTCAAATTGAGATTCTTGAAGTGAAATATGTGAAGATTTTTTGGAGTTTTTTTAGTCATTATATATCCTTTTGGATTGAGATGGAGTGTCAAGCATGGTTCTTTGTTTGGCAATGGTCTGGTGACTTGTTTAAGAATAACTTTGTTGCTGATAAAAATTATGATAGCAAGGTTTGGAGGTCCTACAGACTGATATGGGACCCGAGCAATGACATGTTTGGTGCATTGTCTTTTGTGGATCGTGACATGTTTCTCCACTTTGAGTATTCATATGTTTTAATTAGAGTAGCACATTAGAGGAACAGTGTTCCAAGGATGATTTGGAATCCTGGTATCACTTGGGTTTGCTATTCAACAACTGATGATGATGAAGCTAATGTTGGCATTTTGGAGTTTTCTTCCATGGTGTTTCAGTCTAGTTTTAATCAGGAGGCCTCTTGTATTTTCATCCAGCAGTGCAATGCTTACATCAGTTGGTGCTATCTTTCTCCTAGGTTGATTTGGGACCCAGGGATCATATTCAATTTTAGTTTGGTTCAGCATGATGTTTTTGGGGTAGCATTGGAATTGCTTGAGGACAAACAATTTTGGGAAGGGCGGACTGTAATGTCCCCATTTTGGCTATATGCCCTTCGGTGATTGATAGCCTATTTCTGGAAGCCTGTAGGATCGTCAAAGGTAAAATTAGGGTTTCCTATCTCATTGGGGTTCTGAAGCATTTTTTGAAGGTTTGCATGTTTGAGTTTATGTTGCATGTCTGGTGGAGTTTTCTGGGTTTTTGAAGAGCTTCAGAATGGTGTGACATGCATCTCCATCAGACAACCTTTTCTAGAACTTGCTATTTTTAGCTAACACATTGTTGAAAAATGAGGTATTTTCTTAGCTTAATACTCTGTAAAACTTTAATATTGCTGATCTAAGTAAGTCTTTTCTTTGTTACATATATTCTTTGTGGGTGATTATCTTGATTAATTCATTTTACTGTTGTAGAATGAAGAGAGAAGTTGATAGAAGAACTAGATAGGATATTAGAAAGATCACACAAGATATACCGTGGAGAAACCCTTTCGGGAAAAAACTTCACCTAGAATTATTCTATTATTCAATCTCTAAATTACAATAGCTCCAATTCTTGCTTGAGAATGATTCTTCTATCTTTACCAATCTTCTTCACACCTGCAAATAAAAACTCTCTCACAACTCTATTCAACTTGCTTAAGATATATAGGCTTTAATCAACTTTGTAAAATCAACATGAGTTACAATTACAATACACAAGCCCTATCCCTAAAAGGTACGCCATATCTCATACAAATAGAGTTATCTTGTGAATAACAATGCTAAAACATGTACTTCATCCATTTGGGCATCCCAAACTGAAGCTACAACTCATCCTTCACTTTGGTGATAATTCCAAAGCTCTTCCTCAAAGTTGGCACCCTTAAGTAATCCTACTTAACTGAGCCTTCAGAAATATCTTATCATCCATGAGAGGTAAATCCAATAAAACATCTTGGGTGCCCAAGTTGGCTCCAAGTGATTTATAGTTAACTAAAACATTTACTCAACACCATTCATGCAAGAATGGTCATCCCCTGTTAACTAGAGGTAGTCCTTGTTACCTATCATATAACTAAATGTTATTAGCCATGCGTTCCAAGTTAACTGAAGCTAACTACATGCAACTCAAAATAACCAACATGCATGCAATTGAAGATAATTGAACCATAACTAAACTGAACTGAACTGAACTGAACTTCAAACATGCAAACATCAAATCCTAACTCCTAGGATCTTTACATCCATTCATAAGTGTTAACTGTTACTCCGTATAGTTAACTGAACTCAAGGTGAGTTTCACCTTACCATGTGTGCACCCACATGCTCCTATTATTTAGGAATAACTACAAATGCCAATTTCATGATTTATTTCATCCAAATAATTAATCTCATCCCAATCTTAGTGTTGTTGAACACATTCCAAGAACTTAGGAGATACATGAAATAATTAATGTTTAGGATTTGCAATTAAATGGCATCCTATTTCCAACACACATTGGAGTTTCGAAATTTAGACTGTGATTTCTTTCTGGGTTTTCAGAGAGCTTCGCAATGATATAACACGCAATGTGCGTTGAGCAATTTTTTTAGAATTTACTATTTTTTAGTAAGTTATATTTCTGGTAGTGCTATCTTGCGAGTAGCATTAGCAGTCAGCTCAGTTTCCTTTTCGGGCAGTGCAGTTTGGAGCATAATTGGCTTTCAACATTTTGAGGCTCATTTTAAGTAAAATGATTTATTCTAAGTCATTAATGTTTTAATTTCTTATTGGCCCCCTTGGCCTAGTATTAATGACCTTAAGTTGTTTTAAAAGGTGGTCTTTGAGGGTGGATGCCTCATGTGAGATAATTTAATATTTTATAATGTTTATTAAATGTTTATGAGCCTTGGACACCTAGAAGAGGGATAATTAATTATATTTTTAAGAGAAAACATTTCAACATATTTGGGTGTCCCTTTTGGAGGAAAAAATGGAAGCTGAAAAGCCAACAGTCACTTCAAAAGTTATAAAAGCAAGTCTTGCTCCAGCTTTTGATCATCTTTGGAAAAATATAAAAAAATGTTGCTGGATTGAATTCAAAACCCGGCTAAGGGGAAGCTTAGCAATTCTACTCCATTCTTCGAGCCTCCAACTATGGTTCCCTAGATGGTGGACCGAGGGTGTGCTTCATTCAGAAGTGCATATTGTGCATCAAGTTGAAGATTTTGAGTGGTCGTACCTTCTCCTAGGGCCGTACTTGTCCTTTCTACCTTGGGATTCGAGTTGGGCTATGTTGAGGTCATTGTGCTTGGTTAATGAAGATTTATTGGTCGCCTAGCATTGGAAAAGTTTGGAGCAAATTTCTATTCAAAATTCATTGTAAGAGGCTCATTGTAAGTTGGTTACAGTGGTACTGTATCAACCTTTTCTATCATTAGCTTATTTTCAATTGTAAGACTTTGTAAATTGCAGATAATTTGCATTGTAAGGTTGTGAATTAGTAGTACTAATATAATCAATAATATTGCTGCATTTACTTTGTGATTTTTATGCAAAACACTATAACCCCTGGATGGTTTACCGCTATTGTGGAGAATAAATAAATTGTATCTCTCTTTCTCACCCACTGAAAAGTGGTGAATCCCCACTCACAAGTGGATGCCTGCCGCAACAGATGAATTAGTTTGTTTTGTAATTTCTTCCCCCCATTGTATTAGTGGAAGTGTGGAAAACTTTCATGGTTGGTTCACCGCCTAGCTCCATTCAATTGTAATTTCATTTCAGTTATTGCTTAGTTTTCTCTGCCATATGAAAAAACCTCTCCTTCCTTGGGATTGAGTGTGCATTCTTGGCATTGAGATCTTTTAAATTTGGATTTCAATTTTGGAGCTAACGCTAATTCATTTGGTGTAGTGTTGATTGTTTGTGAAATTCTTGGGAAAAATTTGAAGGGGCATATTTCAGAATCCTTCTCTAACACACTTGAGTAGGGTTTTATGTTTTTTTAGCTCATAACAACCTTATACACACTTAAGGTTAGGGTACACACACTTTTATCAATCATTTTTATTAGCTATTGTGGAGGTGGAAATACCAAAATAGGGGCTTGACTGAGCAAACTCCTAAATAGCCATCCCCCATCTCTTTTATAGATTTATTATAGGTCTAGATCCGAAGAAATTTTTTTACAAGGAAGACATCAAAGAGCATATAGAGAGCTATAGGATCAAATTTGAAGTTCCAGAAAAGGCCTATAAAGACCCATTTTCCCAAGGATGACCCAATCCTGCTATAGTGATCAGACCTAACTTCTAGTGATAGGTACACAATCCTCTATACTTTCCAGATATGCCTACAAGATGTTGTCTTAGTCTGTTAATCATCCATTTATTGCATTTTTCATATTAGGGTACATATTTGAGTTTGGTTAATCATAGAAAATTAGTTCATTCCATTTCTAAGGCTGAAAAGATCAAGATCCTAGTCTAATTGACTTACCTTTATGGTTGAAATTCAATCAAAACACCTTGTGGATTTGCATCCTAATGTACCTTTGAAAAAGGAGAAAAATCCAATCCTAGGTTTAGACATTAAACTTAAGGTTGCTTTTTTCCTAAGTTACAATGAAATTGCCAAGCAAGACTCAAAAGATAACTTCCTTGGTGAAAGGCCTATTGATGAAACCTTGGAGTTAAAGGATTTAGATTTAGAGATTGAATAATTTTACTTAGAAATCATCATGAAAGATAATAAGGAGGATGTTTTACTTCCTTCATTGAAAATTTTAGGAAATGAGGAGGATTCTTTCCATACCCTGTAGGAAAATATGGGGTGGGAAGTAAGGAAAGCTACCCCCAATTGTGGAAGATGTGGAAGTAAAGGAAAGACCTTTGGTAGCTAGCTCTAAATTGAAATTGGATGAAGTTGACACCTTCAATGTTTTTCTTCTATAGAATTGTTAAAGGATAAAATATTTCTCCTATTGACTCTACCCCATGACAAAAGGGTATAAGGATAAGCCTTCAGATCCTTAAGCCAAGATGCTTACTAGAAATAAAAAATTGTAGATTGTGAATTTGATACAACTCCTTGGAAAAACAAGAACCATGGACCTTAGGGAAAGGGAATCAAAAGATGATATTGCAAATAGAAACTAACTACCCTTTTGGAATTATACTCAAAAGGTACACCCAAAATTTTTAAAAAATGAAAATTGTTTCTTGGAATGTTGGAGGGTTAAACAATCTGCACAAGCATCACCTTCTAGAAAATAGTTCTTGGAAAAATAAATTAGATATCTTACTAGTTTACGAAACAAAAATGGTTGTTCATAGAGTTTTCAAAATTAAAAATATATTCTGTAAGGACTCTCAATGTTTTGGGGTTAATGCAAATGGGGCTTTAGGATAGATTGCTACCTTTTGTAACCCAATTCTTATGGGAATTTTTATGTGTGAATGAAAATCATGTGGCCATTTTCTTTTGCAATAAAAATTAAAATCATGTGGCCATTTTATTTTGCAATAAAAATGAAAATAAGTTGAGGATAATCTTGAATATCTATGCTTTCGACACCCAAAATACTAGAAAAAAGTTATGGAGCATTCTCAGGTCACTTTTAGATGGTCACACTCTAATTTGAAGTGGTTAGCTATGGTGAACTTTAATTCTTCCTTAAAGGAAAATGAGAAAGAATGGGGCTCTCAAATTTCCTTGGATAGCATAGAAGACTTGGTGGACTTCATCAATGATATGATTTGTTGGATTTGGAAATGTATAGTGCTAACAATATTTGGTCAAATCATATAGTTGGACCTCCTCTTATTTAGATAAATTTGCATTGAGCTTTGATAACTACTTATTGGATTTCCTCTTATTGTTTATTTCTTTCTTCTCTTACAAGGATATGTTTAGATCACTCTCATATTTTTATGTATGCTAATAAAATTGGGCAAAAGGAAGGGTTTTCCTCTAAGATTTGAAAAGATGTGTATCCATCATCCCAATCTTAATGAAAAAATGTTGAATGGTGGAATATTAGGGTGGATGGATCAACTATGTACAAGATTGTTAAAACAGTTGAATTATTGCAAAATCAACATCATTAGGTGGAACACAACTTCTTTGGTAATATATTTGAAAGTAAAGCTAAGGTAAAAGAGAAGCTCAAAAAGAATGAATATGAAATTCAAAATATGGGGTTGAAGTGATATTTAATGCTAAAAGAAAGGGTTTTATGTGAGCTTCATAGTCTTATTGCAAAAAAAATGGAAACATCATTCAAGGGCTATTTGGTTAAAGGAGGGGGATAGAAACACAAAATTATTTCATAGGATTATGTTGAAGCATAGAACCCCCAATAGAAGAAGAAAATTAGAAATATTTCATTCAAATCTTGGATGGTAGTGACATAAGAAATAAAGAAACTAAATTCTTCTCTAATAATAATGACTTAAATTTATCCATTCAACAAGACATTCTTGAGGAGATCTTGAAATTGATTAATGACTAAGATAATAGAGAGATTATGGAACTCCTCATTGAAGAAGAAATCAAAATTGTTTTTTTTTTTTGCTTTCAAGGAGATAGAGCTCTTGGGTTGGATGACTTCCCTCATTTTTTCTTTCAAATGTATGCAAAAATTATGGTCAAATATGTTGTGGTAGTTGCAAATGAATTATTTGGAAGTGGGAGAGGGTTGAAATAATTTAATTCCACTTTCTTGGTCGTCATCCCCAAGAAGATTGGGGCTAATTCTTTTGTTCATTTCTAGTCTATAATCATCTATAATTCAATTTACAAAATATTCTCCAAGATTATGGCCCTTAGGCTACAACAGGTGCTTCCTAAATTGATTTCATTAGATCATGGTGGATTTTTGCGTGGAAGGAAATTTTGGATTCCGTTATCTCCATTCATGAGGTTATTCACTCTTTGATGGTTAATAATAAAGCCTTTTTTGTTCTAAAGTTGGATTTAATGAAGGCCTATGATCAAGTATCTTGGGATTTCCTTCTTAATGTTCTTAAAAGATTTGTATTTTAGGGTAATTTTCTTAGAATCATTTTTAGTTGACCTTTGCTCCTAAGTTCTTGGTTATTGTTAATGGTTTATCTTTAGGATTATTTAAAATTTCTAGAGGTATTTGACAAGGTTATCTCGTTTCCCATTTCTTATTTATTATTATGGAAAATGCTCTAGGTAGAAACTTTCATAAAGCTTTGAGTGAGGGTAGTCTTAAGGGTATCGAACTTTATTTGACTTGCACTCCTTGCTCTCATCAACAATTGGTGGATGATACAATTATCAAATAGGAAGCATCAATTTTGGAGGCTAAGTTGGTAAACTTGATTTTATCATTGAAGTATTAAAAAGTATAGGGTTAGAAAATGTCTTCCTAAAATTATTATATTTTCCTCAATACTCTTTTTAAAAACATTAAAAAAATGCTAATAGCTTGGAGTGCCATGTGGGTTACCTCTCTTCTTCCTACCTTGGAATGCCTCTCTTTTAGGGTGTTTTCCCAAATTATTTTTGGAGAAAACTTATGGACTTATTTCAATGAAAGGTTGTGGGTTGAAAGGGTGTATCCTTAGCCAAGTTGGTAAAGTTCAATTGATCAAATTTTCTTTGTAGACCCTTCCTATTTATTGTATGATTTTATTAAGAATTCTAATAAAATTTGTTGACAAGTTTAAACAAAATCATAAAAAAAATCAATGGATAGGTACATAGAAGAAAATAAAATAAAATATTGTGTGCAACACTATCGTCTAGGAGAATTATGCTAAAATTTTGGCTACAATTTGGTATTACCTTGTGCTTGTTAATTGTAGAATAAAATCCTTTGTTTTGAAATATAAGAATCTATCATTATTTTTCAAATCTAAGCACGTAGTGGATGGATGATCCGATAATACAAGATATTTTTATAAATTCTATGCAAGAAAGAGTGGATGCCCAACACTCCCTTACTAATTGGTTCTTTGTAGAAATAAATAGATGTAATATGAAGCTTACATTAATGGAGAAAAAGGTGGGAGGGAAAACTTAGCTATAGTGGGAGAAGGATGCTAGATATTTCAAAAATAGGAGGCTTTATCTCATATAAACATGGTGGACAATGACATTAGTAAGCTAAGATAAATGTTGGAATGTTAACCCTAACTGTTGTCGTCACCTCCAGTCGTTGCCCACAATATCGCAATCAATAAAATAACCATTGCGATACCGCGGGAGACTTCCGTAATATTTTTGTTTTATCTTTAACCGCCAGCTGTTTACTGCGCCGTCAACTAACCGCTGCCCGCGATATCGCAATATGGGTTTTACCCATTGCGATACCGCGGGGAACCATGTATTAAGCTGCCACCGCCAGAAAATTTGGGAGTACGAAAAATTTAATATTTAAGTTTTATATTGTTGTAAAGGACGTTTTATTAAATGCGTGTTGACGGGAAAAAGTTAGTTAGGTATTTTTGTAATAAATTTTTGTCTGGCCTCCTCATCCGTGGAAAAATATATTCACGTGTTTTTTTACCTATATATATTTTTGTATATGTAATTATTTTTGACAGAGAAATGTGAATGTGAAGAAACAGAAAATTACGAGCAGCAGCTATGTGTTGATGAAAAATATTTTTAAGTTTTAATTTTTTATTGTGAGAATTCCTCTGCCTCTGGCCTTCACATGGTATCAGAGCAAGTTCGATTATCAAAGTCAATTTTATCAAAGCAGATTATCTGGGTAAATTTCAAAAATGGCAGCAAGCACAACCTTGACAAACCCACAAATTCCACAGTTTAATTGGAAGAATTATGAGTACTGGTCAATTACCATGAAAGCATTATTTAGCTCACAAGATATATGGGATTTAGTAGAGAATGGATTTCCAGAGCCAACAGATGCAGTAGCATACAATGCTTTAACACAAGCAGAGAAAGATTTATTAAAAGATACAAGGAAGAAAGACTCAAAGACTTTATTTTATCTGTTTCAAGCTATACATGAGAGCATTTTTCCAAGGATTTCAGCAGCAACAAAGTCCAAACAAGCATGGGACATACTTCAAACAGCCTATCAAGGCATGGCAAAAGTTAAAGCAGCAAAGCTACAAATGCTGAGAAGAGATTTTGAAACAATATGTATGAAGGACAATGAATCTGTAGATTCATTCTACACCCAAGTCATTGGGGTGGTTAATCAAATTAGGTCTCATGGAGAGAATCTGGAAGATACCAGAGTTGTTGAAAATATTTTAAGGAGTTTTCCCACAAAATTTCTACCAGTTGTAGTTGCTATAGAGGAGACAAAGAATCTCTCACAGTTCTCAGTTGATGAGCTGTATGCATCTCTAATTTCTCATGAACACAGGCTGAAGAGGTCAGCAGATACATCACTGGAGCATGCTTTCAAAACTCAGGCTTCAGTCAGTCAAGGAAGAGGCAGAGGTAGATCAAGAGGAAGAGGAAGAAACTCTTATAGAGGTGAAAGATACAGTCTATCAAGCTCAAGTGGAAGAGGCAGCAATCAAGGCTCAAGCCAAAACCCAACACAGAATCAGTCACAAAATCAAAGGTATGATAAATCTCAAGTCCAATGTCACTACTGTAAAAAATATGGGCATTATATGAATGAGTGTAGAAAGAAGCAGTATGATAATAATAGACAAAATGCAAATTTTTCAAGAGAAGGTCAAAATCAGAATTCAGATAAGAGCACAATGTTTTTAGCTTGTAATGTTGCTCAAGCAAATGAAAAAGATGTATGGTTTTTAGATTCAGGCTGTAGCAATCATATGACAGGGAATCTAGAAATGTTTTCAAGTTTAGATGAGAATGTAAAGTCTGATGTTACATTGGGTAATGACAACAAAGTGTCAGTCAAGGGAAAAGGAGATGTCAATATTCTAACTAAACAGGGGGAGAAAAAGTATATTTCAGATGTGTATTTTGTGCCTGGTCTGAAACATAACTTAATGAGTGTAGGGCAACTGGTTCAAAAAGGGTATAGAGTAACCTTCAAGAATGGTCTGTGCACAATTTTAGACAAATACCCAAGCAACCAGCTTATTGCAAAAGTCAGAATGACAAACAACAGAATGTTTCCCTTAAAGATAAGGCCGATTTGAATATAAATTATGCTCAAGCACAACACTTAATGAATTCACAAGTGGGTAGAGAAGAAACTACAGCAGTAGTGCAGACAATCTTTCAAGCTGAGATAAAAGATGAAAACTGGTTATGGCATCTAAGATTTGGGCATCTCAACTTTGGAGGTTTAAATTTACTTTATAGGAAAGGCATGGTCAAGGGACTACCTTTAATAGAAAAACCAGAAAGGGTATGTGAAGGGTGCATTTTAGGAAAACAACATAGAGAATCATTTCCAGCAGGAAAGTCAACAAGAGCAAAAGCCCCTTTGGAAATTATACATTCAGATTTGTGTGGACCTATGCAAACACCTTCAATAGGTGGTAGTTTTTATTTTCTGACATTCATTGATGATTATTCAAGAAAAACATGGGTTTATTTTCTAAAGCAGAAAAATGAAGTGTTTGATCTGTTTCGTCAGTTCAAGAATTTGGTTGAAAAAAAAAGTGGTTATTATATCAAAGTGTTGAGAAAGATAGAGGTGGTGAATATATTTCAAGAGAATTTTTTAATTTTTGCAAAGATCATGGAATTCACAAGCAGTTCACAACTAGATACACACCTCAGCAAAATGGAGTAGCTGAAAGGAAAAACAGAACAATCATGGAAATGGCTAGAAGTATGTTGAAAGCCAAACATTTGTCAAATGAATATTGGGCAGAAGCAATATCTTGTGCAGCCTATATAATGAATAGGTGTCCAACAAAAAGTGTCATGAATATGGTACCTGAAGAAGCATGGACAGGAAGAAAACACAGTGTTACTCACATGAGAGTATTTGGATGTGTAGCATATGCACATGTGCCTGATGAATTGAGAAGGAAGCTAGATAACAAAGGAGAAAAATGTATATTTGTTGGATACAATGAAGAATCCAAAGCTTATAAGCTCTATAATCCAACAACAAAGAAAGTTATAATTAGTAGAGATGTACAATTTGTAGAAGATGAAGCATGGGATGGAAGCATAGAGAAGACAGTCAATATTTCAACTAGTATACCTCAAGAGGAGAATGAAGTTTCAGCATCAACAAATATTCCAGCTATTGTGACTCCTACCACTCCCATTCAAGCTCAGCAAAGCAGTCCACAAGTGACACCAGCATCGACTGTAAGAACAGCCTCAACCATTCAAGGAAGCAGTCCAACAAGAGGACAAAAAACACCATCTACAGCAGGACCATCGGGTCCATATTCCACAAGTTCAAGTGATATGTCAAATCCTACATTGGCAAGTCTGAGAAGACAGAAAATCAGAAGCATAAGAGATATATATGAGCAAAATGAAGGTGAGAATAATTCAGATCAGATTTCTCTTTCTGCATTTTATTCTCAAATAGAAGATCCAGTTCATTTTGAAGATGCAAAAGATGATCTATGGATGAAGAGTTGAAAATGGATTTATAAAACCAAATTGAATGAAAAAGATGAAGTTCAGAAGCTTAAAGCAAGATTGGTTGTAAAGGGCTATTCACAACAGCCTGGAATTGATTACAATGAGACATTTGCACTTGTAGCACGATTGGATACTATAAGGATGATTTTAGCATTAGCAGCTTAGAATAAGTGGTCTGTATCTCAAATGGATGTAAAGTCAGCTTTTTTAAATGGTTATTTAGAAGAAGTTTATGTGGATCAGCCACCTGGGTATGAAATTCTGGGTCAAGAAGACAAAGTTTACAAATTGAAAAAGGCACTGTATGGATTGAAGCAAGCCCCAAGAGCTTGGTACAACAGAATAGACAATTATCTTTTGCTGAATGGATTTAATAGATGTAGCAGTGAGCCCACACTGTATACAAAAATGAATGAAGAAGGTGAAATACTGATAGTATGCTTATATGTTGATGATTTAATTTTCACTGGCAATTTGTCAATTGATCTGTTCAAGGCAGACATGAAGAAAGAATTTGAAATGACAGACTTAGGTCTGATGAAGTATTTTTGGGCATTGAAGTGAATCAAAATGAAAATGGTATTTTTATTTCACAGTCAAAATATGCAAATGACATTTTGAAAAGGTTTAATATGATGAAGTGAAAACCAGCACCAACACCTACAGTGATAGGTCTGAAACTAAGCAAGGATGATAGAGGGTCTAATGTTGATCCAACTTTGTTTAAGAGGCTTGTTGGAAGTCTCATGTATCTCACAGCCACAAGGCCAGACATTATGTATGGAGTAAGTTTGATTTCTAGGTTTATGGAAACACCAAAAGACACCCATTGGAAAGCAGGGAAGAGAATTTTAAGGTATGTAAGTGGAACAAGAAATTTTGGTATTAAGTATTCAAGTTCAGATGAGTTCAAACTCATAGGATACACAGACAGTGACTGTCTGGCAGCATTGATGACAGAAAAAGCATGTCTGGTTATGTATTTAATTTTGGGACTGGAGTTGTCTCATGGTCTTCAAAGAAGCAGCCAATAGTCTGTCTTTCATCAGCTGAAGCAGAATATGTGGCAGCCACAAGTGCAGTATGTCAGGCAGTCTGGATGAGAAGAATTTTGAAAGAATTGCAAAATGAACAAATGGAGGCAACAAAAATTTACTGTGATAATAATTCAGCCATAGCTCTCTCAAAAAATCCAGTCTTTCATAAGAGAAGCAAGCATATTGATACCAGGTATCATTTTATCAGGGAATTAATTAACAATGGTGACATATTTTTAGAGTTTTGCAAATCAGAAGAGCAAAGTGCATATATTTTCACAAAGGCACTGGGAAGAGATAATTTTATTTTTCAAAGAAATAGATTGGGCATGGTGGACAGTGCAGTTATGTTTAAGGGGGAGTGTTGGAATGTTAACCCTAACTGCTGCCGTCACCTCCAGTCGTTGCCCGCAATATCGCAATCAATAAAATAACCATTGCGATACCGCTGGAGACTTCTGTAATATTTTTGTTTTATCTTTAACCGCCAACCATTTACTGCGCTGTCAACTAACCGTTGCCCGCGATATCGCAATATGGGTTTTACCCATTGCGATACCGCGGGGAACCATGTATTAAGCTGCCACCGCCAGAAAATTTGGGAGTACGAAAAATTTAATATTTAAGTTTTATATTGTTGTAAAGGACGTTTTATTAAATGCGTGTTGACGGGAAAAAGTTAGTTAGGTATTTTTGTAATAAATTTTTGTCGGGCCTCCTCATCCGTGGAAAAATATATTCACGTGTTTTTTTACCTATATATATTTTTGTATATGTAATTATTTTTGATAGAGAAATGTGAATGTGAAGAAACAAAAAATTACGAGCAGCAGCTCTGTGTTGATGAAAAATATTTTTAAGTTTTAATTTTTTACTGTGAGAATTCCTCTGCCTCTGGCCTTCAATAAAGAGGTGTTACCATGGTCATGGAATTGGAGCAATGAAAGAAGAAGCATAGCAATAGGCTATTGGTGCTAGAAAAAGAGGACTGATATTATGATAATCTGAATAAGGTTATCTAAGTTATTAAAAATATTATATAGACTAGCACCATGGGGATCAAAATCCTCACTAAGTGTAGTGCCCCTCATTTTGTTTTCTGTTAGACTGGTAGTTATTCTGCTTAGGATCAGAAATTATGATCTTTTGTTTGATGTTTGACTTATTGCTACGATGACATTTTGATGACACTTTGATGACACTTCTATTACTTGAGTTTATGCACATGTTATGACAGTTACATGGACTTATTAGATTATGTGGGTTAATCTTATAATGAGCATTATGTGATTATCTGATCATGGTTGTTATGCAATTATCTGGTGATTACTCTATCCTATTTGTTATGTAATTGATTGTTATGCATTGTTGTGGTTACTTGTTTGATGTGTCTTGGTGAAAGGGACAGTGTCGCATTACTCATTCATGAGTACCCTGCTACATTGTGATTTCCTTTCATGGTGTGCTTGATTGTATGATTATATATATGTTCGACCATTTTGTTGGTTGCAAGTTGCTGGTACTAGGCATCGACTCCAACTGAATTAGCAGGTCTGAGCGTGCCTTAAACCCAATGGAATAGTTGTTTGGAGATAACATAAGATCCCCTACCCTAGCCATCATCCTTGAAGAGGATGAGTATCCAATCGATTACCCTATCAACGTTGTTTGTTGATTGCGGTCAGTTGGTCTCGTTTTCAACCTTGTTTATGTTTAGGTAGTTGTTATTAATAATTGGTTGTTTAATTTAGATTTGCTTTAAAAATGTTATTTTGACTAATTGATGTAATAAATAAATTATTAAGTAAAAGCGCGTTGATAAATAGATATAAAAGTCATTCTCAGTTAATTAATTCTTTAAATTAAATTATTAAGTTAAAAGGTAATTTGATAACTAAATATAAATATATTTATTAAAAATGATGGTTTATAATAAATTAAAAAGTGTGGAAAAATATTGTAATATAAAATAAAATATTATAATGGATGTTGCAATAAATAAATGGTTAAATAATAATAGTAATATGATAAATAAATATAAAAGTTGGTTCATGGAGGCATTAAATAAAATTTCTAAATGGGATTGCACATAACAATCCCAGTGAGCATGCAGCTACATGCAGCTCAAGTTGTCATAAGAAAATTAATTATTATCTAAAAATAAATTATAGGGAATCTTCAAACGCTTTTCATTTTTGAAAATAATTATCTTTTGAGAGATTTACATTATAATTAATTTTGTTTTCTAGAAAAAGAGTCTTGTTTTTGGTCCCCGTGAATTTCTTATGGTTTTGGAGACTTTTATCTTGTTTTGGGGATTTTCAATGAGAATTATGTAAAAATTGTTTTGGGGTTTTGAAGAAGTTGGAGCTACAAGTTGAGAAGCTTGAACTCGGCATCAAATCTTTAGCTATGCCAATTTTTTTTAACTAGGTTCCCTTGCTTTCTAAATTTATATCTCTGTTTTGTTTGAAGCAAAATCTTGAATGTTTATGCTGTAAAGAAATTTAAACATTTCCTTGTTGAAATAATTAGAAAATTGTATTTTCTAAAGATTACCAAACTCTCTCTCTTTGGAAATCACTTTGTGGTATTCTACTTAATTCATTTACTCTATCTCGGTTTCCTTACTGTTTCCTTTTGATATTTACTTATAACCTTATACTCTGTGTCATACCTTTGATATTTGATTTCATTCATAGCTGACTTGAAACCAATTTGTTTTCTGTTTGGCTATTATTCTAGCTTTCCATCCATAATCTATATGCAATGAATTTTCATCATTTGGGAAATCAGCAAACATGCGATATTGGTTATCTGTTGTGCATGCTACATTAAATTTGGAAGTTTGATACTTGGCATTCGTTGTTGTATTGTTTGCACAAATACCATATAAGATGCATTCGATGTATCCCTCTTTGTCTGGCAATCGATATAGGTACTGCCCTTTTTATTTGTGTTCTGCTATCAATAGTTGCCCCTCTCTGTATTTTTTTTTTTAGACACTCAGTTTTGTTTGGGTATGGAAATCAAGTCCCATAAATATGAACCGATTATGCTTAGTAGAAATTGAGCCACACATTCAAATTTGATTGTGTTGTGTATTTCGTTTTAAATTCGTCGTTCAAAGAATAGGCGTGGGTAGAGTTTCATTAGATAGGTGAGTGTATCATTCGGCCATGTCGAGTCTTGAGCAAAAGTCGAATGCTTTAAGACATTCGATACTCCTGAATCATAGTAGACAGCTAGATCAAAACACATGAGTCGTTGTTTTATATTAATGTTAGAAAACCAATTTATAAGAATTTTATAGCATCCTTCTGTAAAAAATGAAAACTCTCTTAGTAAGCTCCCTTTCGATATAAAGAGTTCATTGTTTTATGTAAATTACTAGTTGACCGGAGTTAAAAGTGATAGATATAATTCTGCTTGGCATTGATTCTTATGCATTATATTGATGTTTATTGAAACTTGCAATATGTTGTAAATTGATTTCATATAGCTCGTTGTTTTTTTCTAAGTGTTAGTAATCGATGCATAGGTCATCCCTTCTAAGAAACGATAGCCCTTAAACATGCCCCATTCGAATGTTTAGTGTTCGATGCATATAGTTTTATAAGTATTCGATTTGCATGAATATATATATATATGTTTGTGTATATTTATATGTGTAACTCTTATATAATTCTTGAATCATTGTTTTGTAAACAACAGACTGAAATTATATATATATATATATATATATATATATATATATATTTATTAAGATAGTTGAATAAAAAAATTGGGAGATTTAATATGTAAGATAATTAGATTATTTTCCTTGTTGACAATGAGCTATGATTCCCCTTAAAATTACTTAATAGTCAGAAAGAAAATCCTACACGTATTTCATGATTGGGTTTAATTATTGGAAATTGGGGTAGTTATGGTGATAATGTTTATTTGTTGTTTATTTTGGATAATGTGTTGGATTAGTGTATTGGGGGTGATTTTGGGTTATTGTGCAAAAGTATAAGTCATTTGTGTAGAGTGGATATTGGTAGTCTTCTAGAGGCTTGGGGGGGAGTATCTTGTATGTGGATTTTATGACTGTTTCATTTTGGAAGGGATTGGTTATGTGTTGAGATGTGTGCAAGAGGGTCTATGCCCTGCACTTTTTATACTTTCTTGTGATTGGGATATGTGAGTGAGATGGTCAATGCCTTGCTCTATGTGTGAGATTCATGTGATGGTTTTTACCTTGCTTGTTGAGTAGGGTCTACTAGTTACAAGTAGGGGGAGTGGCTCTCAATGGGGGTCAAAACCCAAAGTGGTTGACCAGGATAACCCATTGGGATTTTCTTAATCTAGTGATAATCTAAATAATGAATTAGGGGGTTGGGTAGATATGACATTAATCAAGATAATATTATGCCTCACTCATGGCTCAAGTGCTCATTTAGGCTTGAAATGAGATGGGAATGTCTGGAATGGCAAGATCAACTACCTTGTCCTCATGAAAGGTATGTTGATTCCGCATGAGTTTGTATGGGGGACGGGGATCGATAAAGGCTGTCAGGATAACCCAGGATGGGGGTCGGGGCCTAGGAAGATCTGTAAGGATAACCCATAACAAGCTATGTGATGACACTCCTACCTATTACAATCTAGCATTCTCTAGTTTTGTGTTCCCCTTATGTTGTGTGTGGGCCTCTGGAAGTAGTGTCTTTGTTACATACGATGTTATTGTTGTTGCAGTGTTGTATGGGAGTCATGTCTAGCCTTGTTTATGTAGCCTATTGACTCTTGACTGTTTGTTGTAGTGGGACTTATATTATCTCCTAGCACGGGGGGTGGACCTTAGGGTTCCACATGGTCGGGAGGTTGTTTCTTTTTCCTCCATTGGGTTTTCCTTGCTGCTTGTTCGTGTGTACGGAGGTTATACCTTGTGTATCAGATTCCAGATCTTGTACTAGTTCGAGAAGACAGTTTCTATGTATATGTCTTGGTCTTGCATATCATATGTACTATTTATTGTTATAATGTTGTAATCTTTAGGGAAGCTCTTTTGTAAATAGTGTAATGATGTAACAATTATGATGTACTCTCATGTAATGTAATTCATATTTATACTTGTTAGTTATTGATAAATGATATTTAATGTTGTTTATCTGATAACATGTTATGGAGACTCATATTGTTTAATCATTTAATATGGTGGATTAAAATGCACTTATTTACTTGTATAATCATGTTAACATATTAGTTAAAGAAATAATTCTAGTTCTTGTTAGAGTTGTGTTAGTAGCGTAGTCATGGAACCTTAGAGGACATAGGATTAGATTATATGTTATATGTTATGCAAGATCATTGTTATTCCTCTTTAAAAAATAAATTGTCTCATTATTAGGTCATGTTATGTGTTGTCCTCTGGGGTTCCTTGGTGGGGTGTTACACTTGGTATTAGAGCCCAAGTTCTAACATTGGGTACTCTGGTTAATATGAGCCCATTATGTTGTCCTAGTAGTTTAGACTCTTGAGCTTATGTTTCCCTTTTTTTCATCCTTGCCTAACAAACCTGAGACTTGTCCTTTGGTGGTGTTTGTGTAGGAAGGTGCCTAGAGGTCGAGGTCAAAGTCAGGGTCATGGTAGAAGTTGAGGTAGTGGCCATGTGGCTAACCGACAAGACACCTCTTCTCAAGGTTCCCACGAGAGTGAACTCGAGGAACAACAAGGCTCTCATAATAATTAGGGAGGCAGAGATCAAAATCCAGGTCAAACGGAGTTAGAGGGAGCTCAGTTGCGTCATTTTATTGAGGAGATCCTTTCCTGGCTAGGCCCTAGATAGGAGGGTAATCAATAGGTGGTTAGGGAAAGAGAATGGTCTCCTAGAAGGAGAGATGTTACAGTAGAGCAGGAGGCTATTTTAGTTGGTCACATGAGGGATCTCTTGAGGGAACATCCTCCTACTTTTTATGGTTCTAGTGGTGGTTTGGAGGCAGATACTTGGTTGATAGATTTGGATAGGTGTTTTTCCATGCACCTGTATGGTAGCAACACCAAGGTGAGATGTGCCATCATGCACCTTAAGGGTTTTGCTTCTACATGGTGGTGGTTGGAGGAACATAAATTGCATCTGGATATTGGTTTAGTTTCTTGGGAGATGTTTCTAAAGAGGTTCATAGCTTGGTTTTTGTAAGAACACTGGAGGCAACGTCAGGCTGATGAGTTTCATGAGTTGAGACAAATGGCTATGTCAGTGGAGCAGTATGAGCGTAGGTTCTATGAGCTTAAGCAGTTTGCAGGTATTGGTGATGATGAGGCCATGTTGGTTCAACATTTGATCAGGGGCTTGAATACCCATATCAGTGGGGGAGTCTGTCTTCAAGTTGAAGACTGTGGAGGTGGCAGTAGAGAGGGCTCATTTGGTAGAGGAGAATTTGGCCATGGCGCTAGGAGGTTATACAGGTGTGCAGATTGGTCGTGTGCCTCCAGTAGGTTTCGGGTCTTGAGGAGGTCAGTCTCAGGCAGCGGGTTCCTCTAGGAGTCATCATGTGCCCGCTAAGGGTGGACAATAGGAGCAACGTTCCCAGTCGAAACCTAAGAAATTTTAGTCTCAACAGGGTAATGGTTCTCAGTCTAGGAAAAACTAGAATTGGTGGTGAGCCAAGCATAATCGTCTTGACCAGCCAGCTCAGAGCACACAACCAGTAGCCAACAGAAGTAGTTTCCATCAATCCAGTGCACCCTCAGGTGGTAGGGGATATGGAAGAGGTATAGGATGTTTTTCTTGTGGCCAACAGGGCCACATAGCTAGACAGTGTCCTCAAAGGGGCACATCAGGATTCAGCTAGAGGCTGACAGCCTCAGAGCCGATAGTGGGTGATGTAGGCAGGTCTCACAGAGTGTTTACAACGGTTGATATCTGCTAGCTAGAGCATCAAGGCACAGTTGTGGAGGCTACAGGTGTGTTGCAGGGTATTGGTATTTCTATTATTTTTTACTCTAGTGCTTCTGATTTGTTTATTTCCCCTTCCTTAGTGGAGCGATGTGGACTAGTGGCAACAAAGCAAGGTATTAGGTGGAAAGTCGAATTGACCTCCAGAGCTAAGGTAGCGATAGAATCCCTTGTGCTTGTATGTGGTTTGAGGATTGGTTCTCTTTTTACCATAGTGGATCTCTGCATCATACCCCTAGGATCTTATGACATAGTGTTGGGTATGGATTGGTTGGATGCTCATCAAGCAGTGATAGATTTTCAACGTAAGTGCGGTGCTTGGATGATTCTGGTAGGGAGGTAGAGGTAGTTGGCATTCAGAGGCCCATCTCGTTGCGTATGATTTTTGCTATGGAGTTAAGGAGATGTATGCGTTAGGGTTGTCAGTTGTTTGTTGTCACAGTTAATGATTTGGAGTTAGGAGAAAGTTGAGAGGTGTCCCTAGATGATCATCCTATCTTTAGGCAGTATGCAAATGTCTTTCGTAGTGAGATTCTGGGGATGCCACCTAAGTGTGACATCGATTTCAAGATAGATCTTGTTCCTGAAGCAGAACCTATTTCTTGAGCTCCATATCAGATGACCACTTAGGAGCTTAAGGAGCTTCAGTTGCAGTTAGAGGAGTTGTTGGCTAAGGGGTTCATTCATCCTAGTGTCTCTCCTTGGGGAGCACCGGTCATTTTTGTGAAAAAGGATGGATCCCTTTGGTTGTGTATCGATTATTGGCAGCTGAATAAGGTGACAGTGAAGAATAGATATCCCTTGCCGAGGATTGATGACCTCTTTGATCAAATTAGGGGAGCTAAGGTGTTTTCAAAGATTGACCTTAAGTCGGGGTATCATCAATTGCATATCTTTGAGGTAGAAATTCATAGGACTACATTTCACACTCGTCATGGGCACTATGAGTTCACCATTGTGTCATTTGGGTTGACAAATGCACCGTCTGTATTCATGAGCTTGATGAATGGAGTATTTTGCACCTATCTTGACAGATTTTTCCTTGTGTTCTTGGATGACATTTTGATTTATTTGAGGTCTATGGAGGAGCACGAGGAACATTTGCAGCAGGTTTTGCAGTGTCTAAGGAAGAATCAACTATATGCGAACTTGGCAAAGTGTGAATTCTTTTAGAAAGAGGTGAGATATTTGGGGAATGTTATTTCAAGAGAGGGTATTGTTGTGGATCCTTTGAAGATCCAATCCATCATAGATTGGCCTGAGCCCACTAATGTTTCAGAAGTCCTCAGTTTTATGGGATTAGCAGGTTATTATCCATTGTTTGTACAGGGTTTTTTGAGGATAGCTCACCCTATCACTTCCCTCCAAAGGAAAGGGAAGAAGTTTATTTGGTCAGAACAGTGTCAAGCAACCTTTCAAACTCTTAAGGAGAGGTTGAATAGTGCACCTATTTTAGCATTTCTTGATCCTACCAGAGACTTTGTGGTGTGTAATGATGCATCTTTGGAGGGTCTACGAGCAGCTTTGATTTAGGATGGTCGCGTGATAGCATATGAGTCTCACAAACTCAAGGATCACGAGTTGAACTATCCTACGTATGAATTGGAATTAGTCACCGTCATTCACGCCATGGTGAGATGGACATACTTTCTATTCAAGCATCAGTTTGAGTTGCATAGCGATCATCACAGTTTACAGTATATATTCACGCAACCAAACCTAAATGCTAGGCAGAGGCGATGGATGGAGTTCTTATGCGAGTATGATTTTGAGGTGAAGTATATCTAGGGTAAGGAGAATCTTGTGGTAGATGCTCTTAGTCAGCAGAGGCATGACCTTTCAATAGTGACTCTTGGAGTAGATTTGAGGAGTCATATTCTTGCAACACTTCTTGCATATAGTTGGTATCAGGAGGTGAAGTTAGAAGTTGAGTCAAGCAGAGCCTTGGAGGGTAGATTTGCGGGTTATTCCCTTGAGTTGGATGGTCTCTTGTGGAATTTAGGTCTCATCTATGTTCCTCCTTCAAAGGGTCTTCGTACCTTAATTATGATAGAGGCACATTGGGCACCTTACTCAGCTCACCTAGGTGTCAAGAAGATGCACGTAGACCTCTGTCAGTTGTATTTTTGGGCCGAAATGAAGAGGGACATTGCAGATTTTGTCTCGAGGTGTTTGGAGTGCCAGATGGTTAAGGCAAAGCACCAACACCCTACAGGTCTTTTGCAGCCACATCTTGTTCCAGAATGGAAATGGGACATCATTTTAGTGGATTTCATAGTTGGTTTTCTATTTTCTTCCCATCGTCATGACGCCATCATGGTCATCGTGGAAATGTTGACTAAGGTTGCACACTTTTCTCCTATTCGGTCTTCATATAATACTTCCTTAGTGGCCAGGATTTTCATGGAGGATATAGTCAAATTGCATGGGATTGCTCATAGGATTATCTCTAATAGAGATCTAGTGTTCACTTCGGCACTTTGGACATCCTTGCAACATGCGTTGGGAACTCAGTTGAACTTTAATTCTGCTTATCATCTGGAGACAGACGGGTAGACCGAGAGGGTTAATTTGGTTCTCGAGGATATGCTTAGGATGTATGTCATGGATCAATAGTCTCATTTGGAGGATTATCTATATTTAGTGGAGTTTGTGTATAACAATGGGTACCACAGTTCCTTTGGTATGCCCCCTTTTCAGGAATTGTATGGTCGTCCTTGTCAGACCCCACTGAGTTGGGAAAGTCTTGAGGATAGAGTTCTTCTAGGACTAGAGATGCTTCAGGAGATGGAGCAGCAGGTTGTTCGTATTAGAGAGCATTTGGTGGCAGCGTAGGACAGACAGAAGAAGTATGTGGATGCTCATAGGGTTGATCGTCAGTTTTCAGTTGGTGACCGGGTATTTTTGTGAGTGCATCCACAAAAGAGTATGATCTGTTATGGAAAAGACTCTAAGCTCGCACCACGTTTTGTTGGGCCATCGAGGTTTTGGAGAGGATTGGTCCTGTTGCGTACCGTCTTGCTTTTCTGCCTAGTCTATCGTGCATTCATGATGTATTTCATGTTTATGTTCTCATACCCTACTATCCAGATATTTCTCATGTCCTTGATTGGAATGTCTTACAGGTAGAGGACGGGCAGCTAGCTCTGGAGCCCGTGGGCATTCTACAAAACAGGAGACTCACCCTCAGGGGATGAGACATTGAGCAGGTGAGGGTCCAGTGGGATCCTAATGATGAGACTTTGGCTACTTGGGAGGATGCATCTTGGATGCGAGAGTTATACCCATACTTGTTTGCAGACTTCCAGGAGTAAGAATGATTCTATGGGGGGAGGATGTAGTGCCCCTCATTTTGTTTTATGTTAGACTGGTAGTTGTTATGCTTAGGATCAAACATTATGATATTTTGTTTGATGTTTTATTTACTGCTACGATGAAATTTTGATGATAATTCTATTACTCGAGTTTATGCACTTGTTATGACAGTTACATGGACTTATTAGATTATGTGGGTTAATTTTATTATGAGCATTATGTGATTATCTGATCATGGTTGTTATGTAATTATCTGGTGATTGCTCTATCCTGGTTGTTATGTAATTTATTTTTATGCATTGTTGTGGTTACTTGTTTGATGTGTCTTGGTGAAAGGGACAGTGTTGCATTACTCATTCATGAGTACCCTTCTACATTGCTATTTCCTTTAATGGTGTGCCTGATTGTATGATTATATATATATGTTCGACCATTTTGTTTGTTGCAAGTTGCAGGTACCAAGAATCGACTCCACCTGAATTAGCAGGTCTGAGCATGCCTTAAACCCAATGTAATAGTTGTTCGGAGATAATATAAGATCCCCTACCCTAGCCATCATCCTCAAAGAGGATGAGTATCTAGTCGGTTACCTTGTCAACACTATCTATTGATTGCGATCAATTGGTCTCATTTTCAACCTTGTTTATGTTTAGGTAATTGTTATTAATAATTGGTTGTTTAATTTAGATTTTTTTTATAAATGTTATTTTGACTAATCGATGTATTAAATAAATTATTAAGTAAAACATGTTGATAAATAGATATAAAAGTCGTTCTCGATTAATTAATTCTTTAAATTAAATTATTAGGTTAAAAATTAATTTGATAACTAAATATAAATATATTTATTAAAAATGATGGTTTACAATAAGTTAAAAAGTGTGGTAAAATATTGTAATATAATATAAAACATTATAATGGATGTTCCAATAAATAAAATGGTTAAATAATAATAGTAATATGATAAATAAATATAAAAGTTTGTTCATGGAGGCATTAAATAAAATTGCTAAATGGGACTGCACATAACAATCCCAGTGAGCATGCAACTACATGCAACTCAAGTTGTCATAAGAAAATTAATTATTATCTAAAAATAAATTGTAGGGAATCTTCAACAACTTTTCATTTTTGAAAACAATTATCTTTTGGGAGATTTACATTATAATTAATTTTGTTTTCTAGAAAAAGAGTCTTGTTTTTGGTTCCCGTGAATTTCTTCTGGTTTTGGATACTTTTATCTTGTTTTGGGGATTTTGAATGGGAATTCTGTAAAAATTGTTTTGGGGTTTTCAAGAAGTTGGAGCTGCAAGTTGAGAAGTTTGAACTCGACATCAAATCTTCGGTGGTGCCAATTGTTTTTAACCAGGTTCCTTTTCTTTCTAAATTTCTATCTCTGCTTTGTTTGAAGCAAAAGCTTGAATGTTTATGCTGTAAAGAAATCAAAACATTTCCTTGTTGAAACAATTAGAAAATTGTATTTTCTAAAGATTACCAAACTCTCTCTTTGGAAATCATTTTGTGGGTATTTTGCTTAATTCATTTACTCTATCTCGGTTTCCTTACTGTTTCCTTTTGATATTTACTTATAACCTTATACTCTGTGTCATACCTTTGATATTTGATTTCATTCATAGTTGACTTGAAACCGATTTGTTTTTTGTTTGGCTATTATTCTAGCTTGACATCCATAATCTGTATGCAATGAATTTTCATCATTTGGGAAATTGGCAAACATGCAATATTGGTTATCTATTGTGCATGCTACATTAAATTTGGAAGTTTGATACTTGGAATTTGTTGTTGTATTGTTTGCACAAATACCATATAAGATGCATTCGATGTATCCCTCTTTGCCTGGAAATCGATATAGGTACTGCCCTTTTTATTTGTGTTTTGCTATCAATAGTCGCCCCTCTCTGTATTTTGTTTTTTAGACACTCTGTTTTGTTTGGGTATGGAAATCAAGTCCCATAAATATGAACCGATTATGCTTAGTAGAAATCAAACCACACATTTAAATTTTATTGTGTTGTGTATTGCGTTTTAAATTCATCGTTCAAAGAATAGGCATGGGTAGAGTTTCATTGGATAGGCGAGTGTATCATTCACCCATGTCGATTCTTGAGCAAAAGCCGAATGCTTTAAGACATTCGATACTCTTGAATAATAGTAGATAGCCAGATAAAAATGCATGGGTCATTGTTTTATTTGAATGTTAGAAACTGATTTATAATAAGTTTATAGCATCCTTTTGTAAGAAACAAAAACTCTCTTAGTAAGCTCCCTTTTGATATAAAGAGTTCGTTGTTTTATGCAAATTACAGGATGACTGGAGTTAAAAACGATAGATATAATTCTACTTGGTATTGATTCTTATTCATTATGTTGATGTTTATTGAAACTTGCAATATGTTGTAAATCGATTTCATATAGTTCGATGCTTTTTTCTAAGTGTTATTAATCGATGCATAGGGCATCCCTTGTAAGAAACAATAGCACTTAAACATGTCCCATTGGAATGTTAAGCGTTTGATGCATATAGTTTTATAAGTATTCGGTTTACTTGAACATAAATATATATATATATATATATATATATATATATATATATGTTTGTGCATATTTATATGTGTAACTCTTATATAATTCCTGATTTATTGTTTTGTAAACAACATATTGAAATTATATATATATTTACTTATATATATATATATATTTACTTATATATATATATTTATTAAGATAGTTGAATAAAAAAATTGGGAGATTTTATAAGTAAGAAAATTAGATTATTTTCCTTGTTGACAATGAGCTATGATTCCTCTTGAAATCACTTAATAGTCGGAAAGAAAATCCTCCACATATTTCATGATTGGGTTTGATTATTGGAAATTGGTGTAGTTATGGTGATAATATTTATTTGTTGTTTATTTTGGATAATGTGTTGGATTAGTGTATTGGGGGTGATTTTGGGTTATTGTGCAAAAGTAGAAGTCATTTGTGTAGAGTGGATATTGGTAGTCTTCCAGAGGCTTGGGGGGGAGTATCTTGTATGTGGACTTTATGATTGTTTCATTTTGGAAGGGATTGGTTATGTGTTGAGATGTGTGCAAGAGGTTCTATACATTGCACCGCTTATACTTTCTTGTGATTGGGATATGTGAGCGAGATGGTCAATGCCTTGCTCTATGTGTGAGATTCATGCGATGGATTTTACCTTGCTTGTTGAGTAGGGTCTATTAGTTGCAAGTAGGGGGAATGGATCTCAATGGGAGCCGAAACCCAAAGTGATTGACCAGGATAACCCATTGGGAGTTTCTTAATCCAGTGATAACCTAAATAATGAATTAGGGGGTTAGGTAGATATCACATTAATCAAGATAATATTATGCCTCACTCATGGCTCAAGTGCTCATTTAGGCTTGAGATGAGATGGGAAGGTCTGGAATGGCAAGATCAACTACCTTGTCCTCATGAAAGGTATGTTGATTCTGCATGAGTTTGTATGGGGGTCGGGGATCGGTAGAGGCTTCCAGGATAACCTAGGATGGGGGTTGGGGCCTAGGAAGATCTGCCAGGATAACCCATATCAAGCTATGTGATGAAACTCCTCCCTATTGCAATCTAGCATTCCCTAGTTTTGTGTTCCCCTTTTGTTGTGTGTGTGCCTCTGGAAGTAGTGTCTCTATTACATACGATGTTATTGTTGTTGCAGTGTTGTGTTGGAGTCATGTCTAGCCTTGTTTATGTTAGCCTTTTGTCTCTTGATTTTTTGTTGTAGTGGGACCTTATGCTATCTCCTAGCATGGGGGGTGGACCTTAGGGTTCCACATGGTCGAGAGGTTGATGTTTTTTCATCCATTGGGTTTTCCTTACTGCTTGTTTGTGTGTGCGAAGGTTGTACCTTGTGTAGCAGATTCTAGATCTTGTGCCAATTCGAGAAGACAATCTCTATGTATATGTCTTGGTATTGCATATCATATGTACTATTTATTGTTATAATGTTGTAATCTTCAGGGAAGCTCTTTTGTAAATAGTGTAATGATGTAACAATTATGATGTACTCTCATGTAATGTAATTTGTATTTATACTTGTTAGTTATTGATAAATGATCTTCAATGCTATTTATTTGATGGCATGTTATGGAGACTCATATTGTTTAATCATTTAATGTGGTGGATTAAAATGTACTTGTTTTCTTGTATAATCATGTTAACATATTATTTAGTGAAATAATCTAGTTCTTGTTAGAGTTGTGTTAGTAGTGTAGTCATGAAACCTTAGAGGACGTAGGATTAGATTGTATGTTATGATATGTTATGCAAGATCATTGTTATTCCTCTTTAAAAAAAAATTGCCTCGATATTAGGTCATGTTATGTGTTGTCCTCTGGGGTTCCTTGGCGGGGCGTTACACTAAGAAACTTAAAGATAGTGCCAAAGCTTTAGAAGCCAAATGGGGAAAGCAAAGTTTTGAACTTTGTAACTAGTGCCAACAAAAGAAGCAATAGGAAGAAAAGCCACGAGAAGGAGAAGAAATAATTTTAGGACTTTGAGTAGCTATATGAAAATCTTTATCAATAGGATTTGGAGGTTGATGTCTTGAAAAGTTGTAGGATTTAGTGGTGCTTGTTTTTGGTTTGTGGTATGGTTTATCTCATAGCTTGGCTATTATTTTTCTAAAGTTTTGTTATTCATAGGTAAAAGTACAAGGCTACGTCACACTTTTTATAAAGGGATCAGCTAATAGTGATCCAAATTTTTAACTTGAATCACTAAAAAATGACATATGTTTTGAAGTTTGAAATGATGTAAACTAATAAAATATATATTTTTAGTGTATTTTGTGATTGTATTTAAGAAAAATAAAATTATTTGTATATAGTTTTTTGTAAAATTGACACTATAATTTAATTGCTGATAAAATGTTGAAAAATGAAGTTAAA
Organism: Sequoia sempervirens; assembly: GCA_007258455.2. Lineage (NCBI taxonomy): Eukaryota > Viridiplantae > Streptophyta > Pinopsida > Cupressales > Cupressaceae > Sequoia > Sequoia sempervirens. The sequence goes on along the minus strand of VDFB02271358.1, from coordinate 499,869,197 downwards.
AGGGATGTCACTCTTTGTATAGTAAATTTTATGTTTTTTCCTTGATTTTTATGTGTGTATTTATAAGTTAAAACTTTAGTGCATGAATTTTATTTTTTCTAGTTTTGATAAATACATTTTTTAAATAAATACTAAAATATGTGTATATTGAAAATACAACTATTATAATAGGTTGTCACCTTTTGTCTTAACTATTTATCCAAAACAAAAAAATAATTATACTATATTGACATAAAAAAATTTATCTAGTACACCATGTTTTTTTCAATATTTTAAAATAAATTTTAATATTTTTTCTTGATAAAATAATCAACCTTATATTTTGGTGTTGATAACCTACCTTTAGTGAAAATATAAAATAAATCAAAATATTAAAAACTATATATATTTAAAAAATACACTTATAGATCTACAAAAGGGTTTTTATATATATTTTAAAATGTTATTTACATGAGTAGTTGTTTAAACGTCAAGTTTTTCGAATAATTTATTTTTTTGGTAAATTGGCCTTAGAGTGAAAGTGGTGCTACATATGCATTTAGTGAACAATTTTATTTGGAAAAGTTGTGGCCATATCTAACTTAGCTACAATGAATCTAGCTAGATCATATGTTTGACCAAAATTGATTTTTAGTTAGAAATATTTAAATTCACTTGTGTTGATAAATTGGCCGAAAGTGTGACTAAACTTTGTACTTTTACCCTTATGTACTATTTGTAAAAGGTTTCAAGGTCTCTTTAAAACTTGTTTTACTCTATCTAATAGAAAACTTACCACTGCGTCCTCTTGGGGATTCTTACCAAACTCTCAAAGTTGACTTCCATACCATATGAAAGAAATAGAAAATAAAGGTTTTGGAAATTACACAGCCTCAAACAAATGATGCATTCTAGTTGTATTTATTCCCATTCAATAAATATTACAAAGGGAAGAGAAGTTGGATATGCAAGAAACACCATACACAAACAAACACAAATGAAATCTCAATAAATAATAAATGACCCTTCTAATTTTAGTGCTAGTTTAAAATGTAATAACATAAAACCTACATTGTCATTTGTCCTAAATAAACATTAAATTGACTAATAATAGTACACCTATGATATATCTAACATAACTATCTATGGTCAACACAAATGATATGTAAATAGGGAGGATATTCCTCACTATTATTAGTAAATGGATTTACAATTGAAAAAAAACCCCAAAAAACTCATGGCATGCACTACTAACCACATAAAATGGATGTCACACTAGCAAAGACATGCAAATCAAGGAAAAACAAAGATCTCAAAATTATGCCAAAATAATAGCTAAACACACAATAAATTGAGCACACATAATTTAACTTGGAGAAAAACCAATAGAAAATATCCCCCAATCCAAGATAAGCACAAATATTTTAGTGCCAACATAGCATCAATGAGCTCATTCAATATTTTTTTGGCTACTAACACATTTGGAACTACTCTCACCATGAATAGACTAGTCACTTTAGACTTGAAACAAACTAGTAACAATTTACAACCACCTTACAATCACATCTCTATAGCTAGAAGTCTTTTGTCCTAAAAATTTTTAGGACTAAATGGAAAAAGAATGACAATACCTTCATCCTACAAAGATACCACATTGTACCACAAGATAAACATCATCCAAAACTTGGCACATTTATGCTCCCAATTGACTTGATGCACTTGTCCTTCTTGCTTCTCTTGTGGAGAATGAATCCTTTTTACTCCCAAGCTTAGCTTCCTTCCAAGGACAACCCTTCCCTTGACATTGATCAATTGTTTAGCTTCTAAAGTACTAGCCAAAGAAATCTTAAATTCCTCATTATGAGAGTTAAAGAGGCACTCATTTCCATTCAAGTTCAATCTATATGGGTTCTTCCTTTTGAAATAAATTACATACCTCTCATACAAATATAGACTCCTAAAGATCAAACTACATACATCTAAAATAACCACATTAACCATATTGTAGCTTATATTGCTTTGCAACCCTCATATTTACATGATCTTTCAACCACTCCAAGAATAAGGACGTGTGTGGTCTATTACTTGCATACCAATCTCCTCAACTAACTTGCAAGAAATTAGATTTTCGTAAAAACACAAATCAAACAATGCATCAAACTTCTTCCTTTGGCTTGAGTCTTAATGTGGTATAACTTAGTGAGATATTCTTTACTTGAAGTTCAACACTCACCATACTAGCACCATGTTCAAAGTAGCACAAAGAAATATGTTCATCAATAAATGAGTCACCACTTATCTCTTATCCTTTTTCCACGTGTATGGTGTTATTATCTGTCTTCTTCAACTAAGAAGGTGCTAACTTCGGATGTAAATTCCAACACCTCTCAACCACATGTCCATCTTTACAATGAGATTTGATCTTACCTTTTCCCTTTTCCATGGTAGTAGCATTGTTTTCCCTTATCACGTTGGTTCTTCTTGCCCTCATGTCATTCTTTCCTACCTATCTTATCAAAATGCCCCCCTTATCTAGTTCAAGGTAGTATGTTTCGACACTCACCTTATCTATGTTTTGGGGTTTAGCCATGAGAACTATTCTTTGTATGTAATCAATAAAATCTCCCACATACTTTATCAACACTTTACATTGTATAATGTCCTTCCCAAGTCGAAATTCCATCTTTCTAAACCCACTTGTGTAATATTGAACACTTAACCCATTCTCTTGCTTCAAATGATGTCATTGCATCACCCTTTCTTCTTCATGGAAACTAGGGTAGAATTGCTTCATCAATTAGCAATTTGAAGTTATCCTAGTTGGACACAAATGGTACTTTTCAAACTTTTGAGGAATGTACATAGTTATTATACCATGTAAGAGCATGCCTAGCAAGTTTCAACCTTGGAAGAGAGATTTTTTGGTGTGTAGAAAGTTGATGAAGACTAAGTACACACCTCCATTTACGACACCCATTGTTCTATTTTCTAGCACTACTTTCTCCATGATAGGACTATGTATTAATTTTAGCCTCTACCTTGATAATCATTCTTTGTAAGTCTCACCTTGTTATATTTCTTCTTCTTCTTGGCACTCTTTTGTCAAATCAAATGATGGCATTAATGATTTATAAAAAAAATGTTTTTCTTCCACAACATATATCTTGGTTACATCTTCTAATGACCTCTAAAACCTAGCTTCTCCATCATCACTTGTCATTCTTCTTGTTCTAAACCACTTCCTTGATTCAACTTTAGGTTTAACAGACACTAAACTTTCTTTCTGACTTGCCATGGTGGATGGCATAAACTTATAATCCCTAAAACAAAAAGAATATTCTAAGGATACAATTTCCTTGATAACGCTTAGATCAATAAATTGGGAGGAGATTCCTCTTTACTATTAACTACCAAAATTACAATTGACAAAAACTCAACAACACTCTTAAAATGCACTAACCACCACATAAAATAGATGTCACACTAACAAAGACATGCAATCAAGGAAACACAAAATGTGGAAATAACAAGAGAAACCCCAACTTGAAGTAAAAAATGCTAACTCTAGAGAGTAAATACCTTTTATTCTACTATCAAATGGACTAAAACATATGTTTTACAAGTGTCAACACAACACCCCTAAACTTAACAAAATTGTATATCTCCTAATACACTTGCACCTACGCTCACTGTGAACATACTAGTCACTCCACACTTGCAATGTAATCTAGGAATGGTCTACAACCATCTTACAATGAGATCCAACTACTTCCTATGGCCTCTCAATCACAAAGAGATGGAAAACTAATTGACCATTGGAAGATCAATGCTCAAAATCTTGTATAGCACGTGTTCTTTGCATCAAAATTAGCTTGTCGATTCCATCAGTACAAATAAATTAGTTGTCAATGAATGGGTTGCAGCAAACAATGTGTCCACCCCTCTACTACAAGTGGAAAACTCACTAAATAACTTTTCTGTCATTTTCAGGTCTAAAACTTTGATCAAAGACTTTTCAAAGATGTCCCTTTCCATCCTTGGTCATTACCACATCCCCTTCTTACTAGTACAATGATGAATTCACTCTCCAATCAACAAGGAACAATGTGATCCCCACTGATCTAGTACACTTAGACCCCTTTTTTTTGGGATCAACACATTGCCCAAGTATCCTAATATTGTGGTTATTGGCCATCACAATGCATTCTTATTTACCAACATCTATTGAATCCTTAATTATCTTAACCATCTTTCTCTCTTTTTCACATGAATATCTACAAGCCCTGCTATTAGGAAGTTAATGATCTGATTCCAACTCAATTGCATGATCATGCTCTTGTATTGGGCTATTCCTGTGGTAATATCCTAGAAGACCAAATCATGTTTTTCCTCTATGCATTATTGGTTGTGCCAAAGGAAATATAGGTATGGGTTATTTCCTTGGTAATATCCTAGGAGACCACCTCACATTTTTCTAAAACACACTCTTAGTTATCCAAAAGGTAATATAGGTATATTCAAGCTAATTTTAAAAATATTTATGCCACCATTCTTTGTCTCCTTCAACTTGTCTAAATTTATCACACAACCAAGAAAATACTTAAAATGCATATTATGTTGATATTTTAACCCTCCATTGTAAACCTTATGACTGATTCACCTCAAGGTCCTTGGATGTTTAATATTTAGATAATTAGATCCTATTCCCACTTCCCCTGGAACAATCCACCCAACAAAATGTTACAAGTATGAAGAAGTTGTTGCAAGGTGTTGTCATTGATTTCAACTAGTCAATTGGTTATCAACTGGTTGTTGTTGTCATTAATGTCATGGATGCAGGTTATTGGTTGTATATGTCGAGGACATGGAGAAAATTGTATTGAAAGAAGATTGCAGGTGTCAAGTGGTTGATCCGGGTTTTGCTTCTATGTGTGTGTGGTTCAGATATGTTGATCATGGTTGTTGGAAGCTGCTATATCTAGATGTTTGGCTTATGATTCATTGTACAGTGCGAGTTACGTTTAGGTCAGTTGTGAAATTTGGTTTTCTATGTATCTGGCTAAGGTCTGGGAGAAATGTTGTTGGTCCAAATTTCCCTTTGGTTAAGTCTTATGACTTGCAGTTCTAGAGATCATGTTGAAGATAATTTTGATACCTGGAAGGATCGTGCTTAATTGTTCTATGTGTTTTACACTGGTTTGATTGGCCTTTAGTTAAACACTACCTTCAAAATTGATGAAGCATGTTGGGACCTATTTGGGTCCTCACCAAGCGTGTGTTTGGGTCACCCTCATTCTAATTCCACCCTAGGATGTTTTGGCACTGACCTAATTTGAATTTAATCATAGATGGCCGACTTTGGATATGTTTCAAAGTTGAAGATGGTATAAATACAGGATGAGATAGTGGTAATATTAAAAAAAGATAAGTGCAAAGAAATAGAGCAGATAGATGTGAAGAAGATGTGAATCAGTGGATGAATGTAATGTGAGTGTAGCAAATCAGTGCGAAGTCTAAATGCTAAGTTTCCAGATGTAGTGAGCTAAAGGTGGACTCTATCATTCATGCATGCCTGCAAGTGGTTGAGAAAATTGTGGTGTATTTCTCTGTTGCATTGAGATTGTCTTCTCTCTGTAACATATCTCTTCTATCTTCTTTGTATATTTGTGGTAGTGAGCCCTCTGGGTGGTTAGCCATGTTGGACAGTGAGTCCTTGTTTTGGCAGTGATCCTTTTTGTAATCGGTTTTGATATTCTCTATAATGTGAGTTAATCCTCACCGTGGTTTTTCCCTCATTGGGTTTTCCCTATATATCTAGTGTTACTGTGTTTGTGTGATGGTTTTCAGTTTCTGCACTTGCACTTAATTTTTAATCATTTTAGTAGAGTTAATAATTGTGATTGATCTAAGTTCTGGTGAATGTTATAGAAGTGTAATTTGCTACAACTAATTCACCCCCCTTCTCTTAGTTGTCTTGGTCAACAATTGGTATCAGAGCTTGGTTCCTTGGAGAAGAGCTTAACCGCTTAAAGAAGGTCTGGGATAGCTGAAAAAATTACTCATGATTATCTGAGGTTCAATGGAACTAATTATGCTATCTAGAAAATACTGATGGAAGAATATCTGGAGTATTGAGGATATGATGTGGAAAAAGCTTACAAGAATCCTTACTCTCCTCCTGCTAATGGTCTGAGTACGGCTGATGAGATCAAGGCACATGAAGCGAACAATAAGGCGAAGTACATTTTGAAGAATAGTCTTGTACATTCTGAGTTGATTAAAGTTCAAAATCTAACGACTGCTAAGGAAGTCTGGGATACTCTAGAAAAGGCGCATGAAGGTGATGAAAGGGTCAAAGAGGGAAAAATGTAGAATTTGGAGACACAATTTGAGCTCCTACATATGTCTGAAGATGAGAATGTTAAAGCTTATGTACATAGATTGGATGAGGTAGTAGCTGGAATGTGAGGATTTGGTGCTAGAATAGATGAATCCAAAATTGTAAATAAGATCCTTAGAACTCTCCTTGATGCTTACAACGAAAAGTTATTTGCTATTGAAGAACATATAGATTACAAGACTTACACTAAAGATCAGTTGTTGGGAACTCTGACATCTTATGAGATGAGAAAGCTGAATTTGAGAAATGGATCCAAATCAGAGATTGCTTTTAAGGCTACAAAAGCTGAAGATACGGATGAAGAAAATCCTGATGAAGTAGAAGCTAACTTTGTGAGAAAGATGAAGAAAGGCTCCACAAAGTTTGAAGGTAAGTTACCCTTTAAATGCTTTAATTGTGGAGGAATAGGTCATTATGTTGCAAGGTGTTCAGAAAGAGTTAAGATGAATAAACAAATATATGAGAAAGAAAGGAAAGTAAGAAGATCAATAAAGCATATTATGTGAATGAGGATGCTAGTATATTTGATGAGGAATATGATTATGGAGATCTTGATGAAAATGAATTCTTGTTCTTGGCTATAAAAGAGGAACCTACTTTTGGAATGCCCTCCAAAGAAGGAGAAAAATGAAGGTACTGTAATCTCTTCCCTACATGCTAAACAGGAAAAGAACTATTGGGTTGTTGATAGTGGTTGTTCACATCACATGACTAGTGATAAGAGTAAGTTTTTTAAACTTGAAAAATATGATGGAGGCTTAGTTATGTTTGGAGATGATATTGGTGCTAAAATTTGTGGGATAGGTTCAGTAAGTTTTGATGGTAAGCATAATGTTGATGATGTCTACTATGTTAAGAGTTTAATGCATAATCTTTTGAGTGTTGGATAGATGTGTAGTAAAGGATATAATCTTGTATTTGAGGATGAAAGATGTGAGATCAGGAAAGGATCCAAAATAGTGATTGTTGTAGGAAAGAAATCTGAAAGAAATATCTATCAACTTAAGGGTGTTGATGGATGATGATTTATGACTCAGATTAATGACAGTTGGTTGTGGCATCAGAGAATGTGTCATATGAATTTTAATAACTTGACAAGGATTAGTGCAATTCAAGCCATGAGATATTTACCAAGGATTACAAAGCATGTTAATGCTATTTGCAGGAATTGTCAGTTTGAGAAGCAAGTAAGAAACCATTACAAATCAAAGGAACAATCTACTACTGGACTACTAGATTTAATTCATACAGATCTTTGTGGTCCTACAAGATTGAGAAGTCTACAAGGTGAAAGGTACTTTATGCTTTTGATTGATGATTATTCTAGATATACATGGGTTACATTTCTTAGAGAGAAATCAAATGCATTAGGTAGATTCAAGACATTCAAAGCTATGGTTGAAAATGAAGTGAATTTGAGAATAAAATGCTTGAGGTCTGACAGAGGTGGTGAATTCACTTCCCATGAGTTTAATATGTTTTGTGAAGTGCATGGAATAAAAAGACAGTTATCTGCTCTGAGAACTCCTCAGCTGAATGGAGTTGTTGAAAGGAAGAACATAACAATTCAAGAGGTTGCTAGATCAATGATTACTGAGGCTAGTTTATGAAAAGTTTACTAGAGAGAAGCTATTCATACTATTGTTTATATATTCAATCGAGTTCAAGCAAGAGAAAACAGTACAAAGACCCCCTATGAGCTAGTGTGGAAGAATTCTTACTATTAAGTATTTCAAGTTATTTGGAAGCAAATGTTATATTAGAAGGGGTGAAGAAAATTTAGGAAAAATTGATGCAAGAAGTGATGAAGGCGTTTTTCTTGGATATTCTACTAGAAGCAAGGCTTACAAATGTTTCAACAAAAGACTAAGGAATATTGTAGAAAGCACAAATGTCAAAGTTGATGAAGCATTGAAGAATTCAATTGATGTTGATGGATATGTATCTGATGAACCTAATTGCATAAGAATTGAAGAAATTGTAGAAGAACAAGAAAAGGATGAGCAAGAGAAGTAGAATGAAGAAGAAGAAAACGAAGAAGCTTCGGTAGTGTCCCCTAAGACACCTAGATATGTGTGGAAGAATCATTCAGAAAATCAGATCATTGGAGACAAGAAAAAATGAGTATTGACAAGAAGCAGAGCTGCTGCTGGTGAAGTAAACCTATGTTTACTTTCTAAGATTGAACCGAAGACTATAAGTGAAGCATGTAAAGATGAGCATTGGATGGAAGCTATGAAGGAAGAACATAAGCAGATTAAGAAGAATCAAACTTGGGAATTGGTCCCAAGACCTACAGACAAAAACATTATTGGATCAAAGTGGATATTCAAAAATAAGTTGAATGAGAATGGAGAAGTGGTCAGAAACAAAACAAGGCTTGTGTGTAAGGGTTACTCACCAGTAGAAGGCATAGATTTTTAGGAGACTTTTGCTCCGGTGGCAAGAATGGAAGCTATCAAAATGTTTTTAGCATTTGTTGCTCATAGAGATTTTAAAGTCTATCAAATGGATGTCAAGTCTGCATTTTTGAATGGTGAGCTAGAAGAAGAGGTCTACATGGAAAAACTAGAAGGATTTAAATTGTCAGATCAACCAGATATGGTTTGCAAATTGAAGAAAACTTTATATGGTTTGAAGCAAGCTCCTAGAGCTTGGTATGCAAGGTTAGATAGGTACTTGAAAATGACAAAATCTTGATTGTGGTTGTATATGTTGATGACATTATTTTTGGAGGAAATGAACCTATGTGCAAAATGTTTGCAGAAGAGATGCAAAAAAAATGAAATGTTTATGTTTGGAGAGATGAATTTCTTTCTTGGATTGTAAATTAATCAAACAAAGAAAGGAATCTTTATTTCATAGTCTAAGTATGAGAGAGAGATGCTGAAGAAGTTTGGGATGGAAGGTTCCAAACCGGTATGCACTCTTATGGTGACTGGTTGCAAATTAGGTAAAGATGATGAATCAACTAAGGCTGATCAGAGCAAGTATAGATCTATGATTGGTGGACTATTGTATTTGACTGCTACTAGATTGGATATCATGCATGTTGTTTGTCTTGTGGCTAGATTTCAAGAAGATCCTAAGGAAATACATGTTGTTGCTATTAAAAGAATATTAAGATATTTGAATGACACTCTGGATGATGGCTTGTGGTATCCTAGAGATATTGAATTTACACTAGGTGCTTATACAAATGCAGATTGGGATGGATGTGTAGATGACAAAAAAAGTACAAGTGGGGTGGTGCACTCTTTCTTGGTTGCAAATTGGTAGCATGGTTGAGTAAAAAGTAAGATTCAATTTCCTTATCTAATGTTGAAGCTACTTGAGTATATTGTTGCTACATCTTGTACACAAGTTCTATGGATGAAACAAACATTGAAAGATATCACAGTTGTGTATGATGATCCTATTTCTATCTTCTGTGATAACACAAGTGCAATTAAAACTTCAAAGAATCCAATGATGCACTCGAGGACAAAGCATATATCTATTAGGTATCATTTCTTGAGAGAGAAGGTTGTGGAGAATGAAGTAAAGCTTGAGTTTGTCTCTACGAAGGATCAAATTGTTGATATATTTACGAAGGCTCTTGCTAAAGATACTTTTGAGTATCTTCGGGAAAAGTTAGGGGTCATTGCCCCTCCTTTCTTGAACTAGATGCATATGGAGATGCATCAGTCTGGTGGGTCTAGGGATCTATTTTTCTTCTAGAGTGATGTTTTGGTGGCTACCTCTTAGGGGGAGCAGGTAGTGTCATGTGTTGTCATTGTATGAGTATTCTATTTTTAATGTCAAAGGGGAAATCAATGTAAAACATCTTTTGCCTTTTCCATTGATGTCAAAGGGGGAGATGAGAGATATGTGAACAAAAAGGAGAATGAGAGGAAGATGAAGAGTATCATGTGAAAAATATTATCTACTAAGGGGGAGAAACAGAAAGAAAAATCATGAGAAGTGTGTTAAGAGCTAGTATGTTGTCTTTGATGGTTTTTCACATCATGTGTTGCCATCAATGACAAAGGGGGAGATTGTTGCAAATATGAAGAAGTTGTATCAAGGTGTTATCATTGATGTCAACTGGTCAATTGGTTATCAACTGGTTGTTGTTGTCATTAATGCCATGGATGCAGGTTATTAGCTATATATGTCGAGGATATTGAGAAAATTGTATTGAAAGAAGATTGCAGGTGTTCAGTGGTTGCTCCGAGTTTTGCTCCAGGATTTGCTTCTATGTGTGTGAGGTTTAGATATGTTGATCATGGTTGTTGGCAACTGCTATATCTAGATTTCTGGCTTATGATTCATTGTACAGTGCGAGTTATGTTCACCAGTTGTGAACTGTGGTTTTCTATGTATCTGACTGAGGTCCAGATTTCTCTTTGGTTAAGTCTTATGACTCGCCGTTCTAGAGTTAACTTGTTATGATCGTGTTGAAGATAATTTTAGTATCTGGAAGGATCATCCTTAATTGTTCTATGTGTTTTACACTGGTTTGGCTGACCTTGTGTTAAACACTACCTTTGGAATTGATGAAGCATGTTGGGATCTATTTGGGTCCTCATCAAGCGTGTGTTTGGGTTGCCCTCATTTTAATTCCACCCTAGGATGTTTTGGCGCCGACCTAATTTGAATTTAATGATGGATGGCCGACTTTGGATATGTTTCAAAATTGAAGATGGTATAAATACATGATAAGTTAGTGGTGAAAGTAGTAAAAAGAGATAAGTGCAAAGAAATAGAGTAGATAGATGTGAAGCATATGTGAATCAGTGGATGAATGTAATGTGTGGCAAATCAATGTGAAGTCTAAATGTTGAGTTTTTGGATGCAGTGAGCTGAAGGTGGACTCTATCATTCATGCATGCCTGCAAATGGTTGAGCAAATTGTGGTGGATTTCTTTGTTGCATTGAGATTGTCTTCTCTCTGTAACATATCTCTTCTATCTTCTTTGTATCTCTGCGGTAATGAGCCATTCGGGTGGTTAGCCTTGTTGGACAGTGAGTCCTTGTTTTGGCAGTAAATCTTTTTTCAGACAGTGAGCCTTTTTGTAATCGGTTTTGATATTCTATATAGTGTGAGTTAATCCTCACCATGGTTTTTCCCTCATTGGGTTTTCCACGTAAATCTAGTGTTACTGTGTTTGTGTGATGGTTTTCAGTTTCTGCACTTGCACTTAATGTTTAATCATTTTAGCAGAGTTAAGAATTGTGATTGATCTAATTTCTGGTGAATGTTATAGAAGTGTAATTTGCTACAACTGATTAACTCCCCCCCCACTCAATTGTCTTGTTCAACACAAAAAAGCCTCAAAACTTCACATGGATTGCATGGTACCGATATGCAAGATCAAAGTATTGGTTGCTACGCTAAGTGGTTTAGCGAGAAGTTAATAAAAGGTTATTTAGTTGCATCATTTGACAATGTTATTTTAGATCTCACCATATATGTTTTAAGGTTATTCCATTGTAATCGGTACGATAAGATGCAACTCTTACTATAAAAATTTCATAACTAGTATTTGGACATTTTAATTACAACAAAGTGCTCCATTGCATATTTTGTGTTAACTCATATTGGCTTGTGTGTTCTAAGCCATGTTATACCTATTATTTCTTAGCCTTTACAATACTTTTCATTTCGAAAAAGAAATCATTATTTATCATGTTAGTATTGTATTAGTCTGTCTATTGCAATCATTCTATCATTGTTCTATCATTGTTCTTTCTCCTCCTGTGTTTTTGTTGCCCAAAGGATGTATTGATTGTAAGTCTTCAAAGTTTCTACTAATACAAGAGCACACCATTATCCATCAATGATCTTTTATGCTAATACTTCTAATCACATCTAATATTACTATCATGAACAATTACATTTTACCATACTTCTCTTTATGAATTGATGTCTTAGTAGGAGTATTTATTTGAAGACTGAGTATGGGATTTTTCTTGGATTATGATTTTTCTAAGAACAAACAAAGAGGCCCTAAGGGTTTTATAAATTGGTTTATATAGCATTAATATAATTATCTATTAAAAAAATAATGTAAAATATATGAAGAAATACTTTTTAGGGGTTTTATAAATTGGTTTATATAGCATTAATATAATTATCTTTTAAAAAAATAATGTAAAATATATGAAGAAATACTTTTTAGGGACTTAATTTTAATTATATTTGTGATTTAAGTAGAACAAGATTAAAAAATTATAAACAAAATTATTTTAATAAAACAATAATTTTGCTAACTTGAAAAAAAATAAAATTGATAAATATATATTTTCATTGAAAGAGATTTGTAAAAATTATTGAAATTATTTAAGAATTATTTTAAAATGCATTTTTGAGATATAAAAATATCCCTTTATCTCATTAAATATCCCTTTATCTCATTATCTTTTTTTCTTTCATTGCACCCCTTATATTACAAGGATGATATCTATATACAAATAAAATAACTTTTAAATAAATAAAAATAAATAATTTGTCAAATAAAATAAATTAACTAACTCTTAAATAATTAAAAAATATATATATATTTTCAAGTACAATAAAATAACTCTTAAATAATTAAGATAATTTTACAAATCTCTTTAAAATATATTCATTATTTAACGAATTAAAATATCTCTTTAAAATATTTTTTCAAGTTAGTAAAAATATTGTTTTATTAAAATAATGTTGCTTATAATTTATAATCATTCCACTTAAATTACAAATCCAATTAAAATAAGCCCCAAAGAATGATCTCTCCTATATAATTATATTATATTTTGTGGATAAGTTATATAAAAAATGGTAGATGCTTCTATATAGATTTTAATATAAAAGTATCATATAGTAAATAAAATAAATTTGTATTTACATCGAAGCTTTTATATAATGACATAAAAGAATTTCATGTCATTACCAATGAATATAAAAATCTGTGCAATCTGTGCTATTTGTCAAATATTCTCATGTGATAAAAATTTAAATATATATAATCCTCAACTATTAAATAAATAAAATATTATTAATTTTGAATTGATTTTTTACTTAAGAGTTGTTCTATAATTATTTATTATATTTATTAAACAATTATTTAATAGATTTTTTTAAATATATATATATGTTTATGTTTTAGTTTTTAGATTATGTATAGAGAGTACCGACATGAGACTCTTTGAGGCCACTGTATAACACAATTATAAACAGCTACTTATACATGAACATAACAGCTACTATCATGAACAAGCTTGGAAATCAATCCCAGCAGATTCACACTCCCTCTCCGTGTTTCTGAATTTTGCATTCCTGACTTTCCCACTTTGAACGACAGATCAACTCCATAGTTACTGTATAAGAAACTGAATTCAACAAACTGAAAGTAAAAGGTAAGAGTAAGAAAAGCTAAAACAAAACAAACATGCCCTAAACAAATCTTGAGTAATTTTAAAAGATGGTGAAGGCTGTCCAAGTTGTAAGTTTCGCATTGAGATTTTCCACCATGTGTGTTGAGGCAGACCATATGTCAGAGGTCCAATTCAGGATGGAACCCCATCCTCTGCCTTTGAAATCCAATAAACGATTAAAAACTAAATCCCAAACCATCAACAAACATACAGTTCTCCAGAACTATCTTTGTTTTATTTCAAAATGGAGTTGAAGGGATCAATCAAACATACATTATAAAGGTAGATGTGAGTGTAACATTTGCCTCTTATGATGTGTATATTAGAGATGATTTTCCCTTTGGCATCCAAAGGCTACATAACTAAGAATTTTCTTGTCTGCCATCTTCCTAATTGTAGTTTCTGTCATTCTCTAAATTATTTTCTTTTCTCATTTCTAAAATATAAGCTCTAACTTTTTTCTGATTAGACGTAACAGCACAATGAAAGCAGAACAATGTCTCTGAATAGTTGTGACAGTAAAATCATAAAAAAATTAAATCAGTTGGATACATTGGATGAAAGCACAACTGGACGGAAGCACAAAAGTAGTTTCTTGATTCTTACACAATTTTGCACAGTTAAAAGCAGCTCAGGTTCTACTGACAGATTTGCTCCACTGCTGCTACGATTTGGGGTGGCTGCACCACTGTCCATTCCTCTAGTGTGCCTGCATATGGTGTGGGCACATCCTGTGATGATAGGCACATAATGGGTGCATCCAAATAATCCCAGAAGTTCTCAATGATTGCAGCTCTGAGACTAGCTCCAATGCCACCTGTTCGCATGCACTCCTCAACAATCAGCACTTTGTGTGTCTTCTTAATCGAATTCCCAATTGTGTACAGATCAAAGGGCTTCAAAGAACGGATGTCAATTATTTCTGGATCATAACCCTTATTCACTAGTGTCTTTGCTGCTTGCATAACATGATATCTCATCCGAGAGTAAGTAAGAATGGTTACATCTGCACCTGGTCGAACCATTTCTGCTTCTTCCAGACAACATATGTATTCTTCATCTGGAATCTTCTCTTTCAAGTTGTAGAGAAGAACGTGCTCGAACAAGATAACTGGGTTCTCACTTCTAATTGCTGCTTTCATTAATCCCTTTGCATTGTATGGTGTTGAGCAAGCAACCATTTGTAGTCCAGGAACAGACTGAAAGTAAGATTCTAAGCGCTGAGAATGTTCTGCACCTAGCTGCCTCCCTACACCCCCAGGACCTCGTATAACTGCAGGAATAGTAAACTGCCCCCCTGAAGTATAATGAAGCATGCCACAGTTATTTGATATTTGATTGTAGGCCAACAGTAGAAAACCCATGTTCATTCCTTCAATTATAGGCCTTAGACCTGTCATGGCAGCCCCAATGGCCATCCCCGTGAAGGAGTTCTCTGCTATGGGTGTATCCAGCACTCTCAAATCACCATATTTTGTTGCCATTCCTTTGGTAACTTTGTATGAGCCTCCATAATGACCCACATCTTCTCCAATGACACAAACTCGAGGGTCTCTCTCCATCTCCTCATCCAAACCTTCACGGAGAGCCTCAAACAAAAGTAGCTCATGCCTAATCAAGAATGCATTTAATCATTAAAAATTTAAAAATTAAAATCAAAAGCATCTACAAAAAACAATTTACATTTAACCTGCCAGAAAACTTTTCCTAATAACTAAGTTTTAAAATGAGAAGATTTGTAAATCCAATTTGATATTTTAAGTCTTAGTTATGAAACATTGAAATCTAAATGTATACTGAAGGAGTTAAGAAAAACAAGATCACATTAAACTCCATTGTCAGCAATATAAAGTCTGGTTGGACTGATCATAAAAATGGAAATAACAGTTTGCAAAAAATACAGTAGAGCTGCTTGACACCTTTAATTTTTTTTAACTATTGCCAACCCAATGGTCCATATCATTAACTTACACCAAGTTAAATATATCATTGAAAGGATTCCTAAAGTACTAAGTTAATCTATTCTTCATTTGTTAATCTTGTCAAACAGAGGCCAACGCCCCATGTCCACATGGATTTTAAACTAACTTCTGCTAAGGATTTTGGTAGATTATTCAAAGGGGGTTCAAAAGTCCTGAAAAGGCCACAATTTCTAGATAGTTGTGCAGAGGTATCGACTCAACAGAGGCCAATGCCCCATGTCCACATGGATTTTAAACTAACTTCTGCTAAGGATTTTGGTAGATTATTCAAAGGGGGTTCAAAAGTCCTGAAAAGGCCACAATTTCTAGATAGTTGTGCAGAGGTATCGACTCAACTTTCCTGGCTCTAATCCTCTAAGGGGGAGAAGGACTAATCTTTTACAGTTCTTGTCTAATCTCTTTGTCTAACAGCACAAAGAAATTCATCACCAATGTTGAGGAGTACTCCTAAAGCTTTTCATCCACAACATGATCTATACTAAAGCAAAATCAAAAGTCATGATAATAAAACTTGAAATGTCCAAGGCTTTTGGTCAGATGAACCACAACTTCATATAAAATTCCCTTGAAACCATTGGATTCCGTCAGGAGTGGATAAAGAGGTAAAACAGGTGCATATGTGAAAGCTGGATGGTTGTCCTAGACAATAGCAGTTCCATTAGATTATTTCAGACAAGTTGTCCATATCTCATTATCTATATATAAGTTTGGCCTTATGCAGTGAACTTGAAGTCCTTCAAATAATATTCCACAACGATCAAACCATTATACAATTTAAATTTCCGATGATACTCCTCTCTCAGATGGCTCTTCAGATGGCCTTCAGCAAATATTGCCGAAAGTTATTAAATTCATTCTTGATCCTTTCCTATTCGCTTCTGGAAAGCCTTTGAAGAAGCTGAATGAAAGTTTTATCTGGTTGGATAGCTCAAGTTTTAGGATTCTCAAGAGGTGACTGCTGCCATTACCTCAGCTATTAGAGAAGATAAGCTTTTATTCATAAAATCATATGAAAATCCACAAGAGACCAGCATAGATACATTCAATTTTTTTGTTTCTTCACTAGTGTCTCTCATTTAATCTTCTAAATCTCACAGTTTGGGAAGTTAGAATGAAGGTAGCAGATCTCCCAGCAGAAGAGTTCTCGACTTCAAAAGCTATACTGAGGACCAATTTCTTCCTCTTGATTCTAGCTCATAACAATACCTTGAAACCATATAATCTTAAAAACAAGGCACTCAGGGCCCCTCTAGATGAAGCATCTTTTTCGCAAGCCACGGAAAGTATTCCTCACTATATCTTTGCCTGCCTGAAACCCAAGATCCCTAGACTATCATTCTGCAAAATTTTACCTTGCATCACAAGAAGTCCAGATGGAAGCAACAACATTTTAAATGAACGGGGAAAAAGCTAAGACAATAGGTCTAATAACAAAAAGAGCATGAACAAAATCTTGAATCTCCTTCCATGAAATGCCATTTGGTGTATCTGGAACTGCAGTTTTTTATTTATTTTTGGCATTTTTCAGCCCTGAAATTGAAGCCTGTAAAGCAAAGACAACAATTATGATAGACAAATTCCTAATGCTTTTAAAAAGGTTAAACTTAATACTTTAACTTCATCATGTACCTGGATGAAAAAAATAAGGATGCTGACAATTAAGCGAATCAAGAAGCTGAGCTTAAACACAAACACCTTCATATCTTCAAAAAAGCATGAGAAAGGACTTTGCAGTATTAAGCCCGAGTCTATTAGACTCAATTAGTATACCAAGTTTCTCATTTGCTATTGTGCAATGGATAAATAAAGTTTCTTATTTTATTCTCAGCCTGCCGAGATTTATTATTTTATAACAGGAGGTCAAGAAATCTGGATGCTCCCTTCTAAGTTCTAACTGATGGCAAGAGAGGCCAGTTTACTTTGGAATTTTGCAACCCAATTAGGCTCTCATAATGCTCAATTCACCGCTCAAATTGTTGAGATAGGAGAATAAAATTCACCTTTTGATTGAGCAGTCAAACTGGCTCAATATTAAACTTCAGCAAGTCAAGAAGGAAGAGCAAAACTATCAAAGGCATCTCAATCTTTCTTAAGCTCAAATTAGATCAGTAACACACAAAAACAAATCAAGACAATTCCCATCAATTTCTAGTGCAGAGAGCGTCCAATGCGAGGATAGGCTGCACCCTGTTACTGAGCATTTGGACAGATTGAAAGCTGCGAGTGGCATTATTCCTGAAGACAGAACTATTCTAGGTCCTTCTCTGAGAACAACAGCAACAATGAAGATGAAGTTTCAAGATCCAGTCATTGATGATAAAGAGCAACTTCCATGTTTATTCAAATTTTTGTCATCTTATCAATAACTTGATATACATTTTGATATAATTAAATATGAATGCAATCTGATCTTTTTATGTTTTTGAGGATGGCAGATCAGTTAACTTTATTGTTTAACCCCATTTTGTTTGTAGACTACAAAGTCTATCAAGCAAGGCATAGTCCAATGCATAATCCAAGTGTTAATCAAATCTATGGTTCATAGAAGTATGTTGGTCAACACACATGTCACTGTAGGTTTCATTTGATATTCATGAGTGAGAACAATGGGTCAATTGAAAACAAAGTCAATGTTTTGTGGAGTCTAGGCATTTAGGCAAGTTAAATTTGTGTAAGCAGACAATTGCATGAATTAAGCAATCTTGTACTTTTTGGCATTCTTCCATAGATGTTGCGGGGAAAGATGTATTATCAAAAAAGATAAATACACTGCATCAAACTATGATGTATTCATGTCCCAATTGAAACTTGATGTTGGAATTAATATATGTGGCATACAGATGCTACAACTATTGATTTGGAATGAACAATGAGGTAGCATCAGAAGCTATTGCACAAAACCCCGAGGATTATGTATTGATTTAAAACAGAATTGAACTGCAACTAAAAATAATCAATGCATGGTGCCACAATTGAGTACAGGTAATTGCATTGACAGATGTGCATTAGCAAAGTTTTTGCATATCATGGTAATAGAAAATCCAATAAGGAAGGAAAAAGCATAATGCTATCACCAATCACAAGTTGAAAAAGAGCAAGGTATTAGCTATGCCCTTACCATACTATAAATGTTGTCTGATCTAGTTCGATGCCAGTGATCAATCAAAACAAGCTATAAATCATCTTTCAAAAGATATTGGCTAACTGGATCCCCATTTCTCCTTTAGGTAGCTGACTTGACCATGGCCAATCATTGGTTGGCATGCTCTATGTTCTCCTCTGTGTGGCCACATAATGCTGATTCAGTGGCTGCCTTCTCTAACTCTACTTGTTGCTGACTCATAGGACAGGCTTCTGCTAAGCCTCCATGTTTTGGTAGTCTAGTGGTTACTCCCATATACTTCCTTCTAGTACAAGAAGAATCCTCTCAAGAAAAAGACTTTTGAAGTTCAGCAATGACTGCTGTAGTATTACATGAGAAGTAGCAATTTATTCTCCGATAAAATTTTGGGTTCCATGGAGAGTTGCTTCTCCCTAGGTATCCCTTGAACTGCACACTTTTGTGCATTTGAAGCTAGCATCAAATACTTCATGAAAAGATCTTCATAAAGTACTCTCTTAGTGAATTACATTACTCCTATAGACATATAGTTGGAGAGGTTGCTAAAAGAAAGGACATAAGTAGATGTTACCATCCACGGTGAATCTCTCCAGATATTTCTCAAGTCTTGCGTGTAAGAAAATAATAGAAACAATTTCCACTGTTGTGTGGACACAGAAATATGATCTAGAGGATTAAACACTAGAAAAGTGGCTGAAAATGGTGCCTCCCCAAAATACCACTCTCAGGCTAAACTTTGATAGAGCGTTGAAGAGCATGGCTGGAAAGGCAGAAGATGGTGACATCATTCATGACAGTGGAGGCAAGCCATTAGTGTGTTCTGCACTATGGGCCTTCCATATCGTGCCATGGTCCTAGATCTTAAAATGCTACAAAACATAAAATTAGGAATATGAAAGTCAAAGAGGATTCTTGGATTCTGCCAGAACCAACAAAGGTTTGAAACAGGGAGGTTACTTTGATGAATTTATGGCATTCATTAAGAGGTGTTTAGAACTTTGGCATCATATTGACCAAAATATTGTTTTGTTACATTAGAAGAAAGACTAAAGTGGCTGATCTCATAGATAATACTGACATTAACCTTAAACACACTAAGGGCTTAGGATTATCCATGCTCTAAGGAGCTTGGAAGAAGTCATCAATCAAGATATATTATAAGCATAGTTGCCGTGAGACTGGTACTGGTACTGGTACTGGTACGGGAGACTGGTACCGGTACCAGTACAGCTTTTTTTTTTAAATAGGAGACGGGGGTACTTGGAGACGCCATTTTCTTTTAATATAAATAAAAAAAATAAAAAATAAAAAAATCAATAATTAAAATATCTGAAAATAAAATTAGTAATTTATAGAAAATCTGAAAATATGATGACATTGAACTTTCAAAACAATAATTTAATCACTCTTAGACGCGTCAAATACTTTATGCTTTAATTTTTTAAGTTTCAAATGTTTAAACTTTAAAGTTTTTTCAGGTATTTTAGTGGGAGACGTCGTCTTCTGCAGCAGGAGACGGCAGGGTACTCGGAAAACTTCGGCAGAAGTCTCCAGCCTCCTGGAGACGTCTCCGGAGACAGTACCAGTCTCCGAGACGCGTCTCTGAGGGGGGGAGACACATCTCCCGGCAACTATGATTATAAGCCATAAGAGGATCATTGAACAAAGCCTCAAAGAGGTGGCAAGATCATCTTTGATGATCTCACAGTTGACTCCATCCCCAATGTCTTACTCATGACACATCATTTCTTCTACATCAAAAGTTTACTCAGACAACTTGCCTACAGCTCTATTTGTCCTCATTCCAGAGATAGAATTTTGAAGCAGCTTTGTCTCCATCGAAGGACAGAGTAAAGAATATGGTTTTGCAGAGCTATGAATCCTTGAAGAATGTGATTACAAATAAAATATGAAAGAATTAAGATGCAAGCCTAGGGGAAGTTGCAGAAAATTTCGGAAAGAAGTGGAGCGAAGCATGAAACTCAAAAGCAAAGTCAACATAGCAACTCAGTAAAGTTGGTTAGAAGCATAGTTCAACATAGTTTCAGAATGGGCAGACATGGGGATGGATTTCAAGGACAGGGGACTATAGTCCTAATTTTGAGGATGGCAGGGGGCTGATAGGGAAAAGGCAGCACAAATATAATATAGTGCTTGAAAAATTAGTAATGTTTGAAGGAAGAAGTTTGCAAATACAGTATCCTCAAACTGTTAAAGTTTGAAGGCAGAATAATGTTTCGCTACACCAAGATACAAACAAGTGCCAGCTAACATTTAGTCATTGTTGGATTCTGTTGTAACTTGTAACTCATTTGGAGAAGCTGCACTATAAACAAGATGAAGTGGATAGGCCAGTGCTAACCTTACCAGTAATATTCTTCCTGTACCAAGAATCATGATCCCAAAGGGGCCTTCCCAGTGGGTTGGAATGCAGTTCTGGGTGCCAGTACCATTTTTTGTTTTCTTGACCTTTAATGGATCTATTTCTAAATCTTACTTCTATTGCTTGTTTATATATGTTTGCATGTTTTGCTATGACTCTCTAAATTAGACAGCTTCTAAGAAGATCAATGAGTATGTATTTTAACTTTATGCCACTTAAAATTTCTACCAGCCAGGGCCTGTGTAATTTAATCTTGGATTAGCCCACAAATTGAACTTCGGGCAATGTATTTAGGATTTTGATGTGGGGGATGTGACAACCAGTATTATTATACATGGTCTATGGGGCAGTGATATTTACTGCTTTAGTAGTGAAGGATTAGTTTTTAGAAAAGTTTCAGACATTCTGTCATGTATGTTTATATAAATTTTCCTTAGAGAATGGAAACGTTGAAATATAGATGTACAAATCATTGTGTAGCAGCTTGATTTTGCTTAGAAAGGTGACAACATCAAACTGCAGAATTTGAAAATGGAGACATTTATCAATTGCATTGCATCCATATGACTATATAAAATGTCAAGTGGTTGTGACATTCTTAAAATTGTAAGCACAAGAGGAATTCAGAAAGAAGTTATCAGTCTAAATTAACATTGAAACTTGATGAGTTCAATCAATGCCAAAGAGTACCAAGCATTCTTCTGCCTATTCCAACGTCTTTCAGCAGCAGCTCTATTTGTATTAATGTATGTGCATGACACTTAATCAGTTTGTATAAAAAATTAGTTCTGTTATACAACTTGTCATTGAAGAGGTGTTATCAGCTAGTATTGCCTAACTAAGATACCTTTTAGATAATTTCAAGCCTTCCAAGTTTATGACTAATTTTAAACCCCCCAGGTTAAAACAAGAATGATGCCATAAGAGACTGCCAATTAACTTCTTACTCTACGAATCTACAGAAAGGCCTACTAATAGAAGCTACAGGGTAGTCCTAAAACAAAATAACAAGTATTAAAAAAAACATCCTACTAAAGGGTTGTAGCTCAATTGGTGAGGGTGATGACATGTTCCTTGATTATGCCATCCACCAAGGTTCAAATCTCCGAAGGTGCAATAAATAAGGGATGATGCTAAAATCACCCCCTAGGTGACTCAGGCGGAATGGATAGTCCTCAGTCCTTGGCTTTATGCCAAAGAGGTATCAGCTAAGACTCATGCTATTGAGTTGGATTTGAACTAAAACCCTCCATCCAAAAAAATAAATAAAATACATCCTAACTAATACAATGTTTAATAATGATTTGATTCTCTATGAGTGCAAAATGGGTGGAGGATTTGTACCATTTTTGGGGCATCTTTGCAAGTTACAACATTAAACCAAGCATTGAGAAACAAAGATGAATTGCCACCGACACCCACCAACCCCATCAGCATATTGTATAAATTTTGAAACGAATATTATGCATTGTTATTCTGATGGTAGTATATAAATATAATGACTAGTATGACCATATAGATGTCACCAGGGAACAAGAAGATATCTCCTTCCCTATGTTTTACTGTTGTGGATTATGTGTTGTACAGGTTGCTTGTAGAATAATTTACATTGTTAAATCCACCATGTTAAATATAAAATGTATGATTTGTATGAGGTATATGGATGACAATAAAGTATAAACTACTTCAAACAATCTTACAGAAGATAAAAGCATACTACCAACCGCAGCATTTTGGCTATATACATGTTGCACGCCATATAGATCTACAACTATTGGACCTAAGTGTATTGCATTAACACATGGGATCCATCAATAATATAATGCTTGTCCTTTGACTCTTTGTATATAAGGGTGCAAGTAAAAAGGTTGAAAATTTGCTGCATGATAATTACCCTATACCAGAGTAGCTGGATACGCCTCTGCCCCTCCCTGGGCGCGCGTATCCCCGTATCCGATACGGATACTTGTGCGATACGCCATGGATACACGTTGGATACTGTACCCACATGTGCCCAAAAAACCTTGATTTTCCAGCCATGCCGGATACTATGTGATTTGATTTTCAAAAAAGCTGGCGTGAATCTTCCAAAATATTATCTTAAAAAACTTCAATCATGCAACTTTTTGTTTTGTTTTGTATAAATAAAACCTACACCAAATGAGGAAGACAAATGAACTGTTTTTCTATTTCAACAATCCATTTTTCTAAGTCTTCTTCCAATACAACTCTACTATTTTTTTGGTGTTTTAATTTTTACAAATTTAAAAAAGTTAATTGTTTATAATTGTATATTTATATTTAATATTTATATTATATTGTTTAAATGTTAGAGATTTAAAAAAAAAACTTATTCTTTAAATATAAATAAAATTTATTAATATATATTTAACTATTTATTCTTTATTAAATTATTAGTATTTAAATTTTAATATTATTTTAATTTATATTTTCTTATTTTCTTTTAAAGTAATGAAAATCTACTCTAATAACTTAGAAAATATATGTGTATGTTTTTTTATGAATGTCATATCCAGCCATATCCATATTGGGGGTCTTAAAAATTGGTCGTATCCGTATGCGATACCGTATCTGTATCTGTATCCGTATTCGTGTCCGTGTCCGTGCAACTTTGCCCTATACTTATATCAAGCTCGTGCTTCTCATTTTTTCATAAGCTTACCAAATGATGAGATATGGTAAGACATTTTTAAGTTTCAGAAAAGAGAGAATTATAGCTTACCCACTCTTTGACGACGCAGGACTTGCAGCAGTTTCACCCTTCACCTGAAAAGACAACCTTGTAATCTTAGAAATAAGCACATACATCTTTCAGTGTCAACTGTAGAAATTTTCAGAAAAAACAATCTGAATTCTGCAAGACTAATAATTGACGATAAATGCTATTCACTGAGCTTGGTAAAGTTATTGGATTCTACAAAACTGTATTTCCCTATCAGATACTATCACCACATTGATTGCACATAATATACAGCCGACAAGAAAATCAACTGTGCCGATAGCATTGAAAGGATGCAACAGTTTAAACTTTAAAGCCAAAAATAAATTGTCACTAAAGAGTATTTTTATTATCTCATTCACAGCCAACAGATGAACTCAATAATATTAAATTTGTACATGAAAACAGATGCTGCAACAAACATAATAAAACAAATGTCCGGCATTGACATACACCCAAAAGTTGGCCACCTAATGGTGATGATACTCTCACCATTTGTAGCAAAGCAATAATCAACTTTGAACTACACCTTAGGGTTATTTTCCACATAGCTACAAACTTATTTGAATGCCATTCTTCCCTCCCGGGACAGAATGCACTACCTATACTACCAAAAATTATAAACAAAGGGAATCATGTTCAGAAAACTAACCGCAACGGCATTAGTGACCAACTTGGAGGCTCGATTCACTGAATTTGAAGAATGAGAAACTGATGCATCTGATCTGACACTGATGAAACTTTTCTTACTCTCTGCAATGCAATAACAAAGTAAAATTCTAAGTAACCAAATTATTTCTGAAAGGCAATTTCTTATCGCAACACAATATAAATTCTGACCAAATCAACCAGACCCCGGTCTTGGATCACTATAATGATCTAATCACAGATAGTTACTACCTTAACAGCCTCTAGTTGCCTGTGTGGATAAAGCGCACATTGCATTCCTTCGGCAGTAAAGCATCAGGATGGGATGAAATATAAGTATGATCATTCTTTAGGCCAAAATGGTCTGCTAGACGTGTCAAAGCGAACCCACTTGTTTGACGATATTCCTAAATCCTATGAATGCCCAGTTCAAGACTAAAATGTTCCAAGCTTTGTTTGATTGTTTTGGTTGAAGATGTACTAGATTGTAATAGCAAACATTTATAGAGTTGTATCTAATCTGTTGTTCAAAACTTGAAACCCACTAAGAAGTAAACTCATTACATTTCCTTCTGGCATTCTGTTTTTAAAAAATGGTTCTTATTGTAACGGATATGTGCCATCACATCAAGTAGGTTGTACCAGTAATACAAATGTAACTTAAAAAAGCATAAATCACTTTTATCATCTCCACTGCTGCAAACACAGCATTGAAATACAGATCTAGAATACCAGGGACGCTATCAAAATCTACCCTACAAAACAATTATCACTCAAATCCGCCCTCCCATAAAATGCATCTTCGAGAATCTTCACTATAAAATCAAAACAAAAACCACTCAAATCCAACATCGCAGAGGATGAGAATTTTAGAACACACGTTCTAAAGCAACGCTAACAATTATCAATCGAATCCACCCTTCCATAAAATGGGCATTTCCACATTATAAAAGTAAAACTATTGACACTAGATCCAGATTTGGAAAAAAGGATTCAAAGTTGAGGCCTTGCAAATTATATGGACCAAAAATTTTCTACTTATATTGGATAGAAACAAACCCAGTAAAAATAAAAGCTGTAGACTACCTGATTGAAGCTTCGGGAGCCCAATAATCAGCCTTTTCCGTGGAGAAGATGAAGAAGAGGGAGATATAAGGGCTGAGAACCCTCCGAACCCTTGCACTAATGCTGAACTTGCCATTTCATATAAAATTGAATCCCAAAAGCACAGTAACACCGAGGTGGTTTATGCAAGTGCTAACTATTCGAGCTTCTGCAATGCAAAATTAGAAAAGCGTACTCAAATATATACGTATTGTGCTTGTTTAAATTATACTTTTCTGGCAAAGCATTCGGACGGAGGGACAGAGGCTTCTCTTCTGTTTCTCCACGGGGATTTTTGTTTTTTTCTTAAGATGAACATGCGTTCTAATACAATCAACCCAAAACTCACTCCTTGATTGTAACGAAGTGCTCCGTTTTTTCCGTTTTTCCCTTTATTTCTGCTGGCATTTGCCTTGGATTAGTTGACAGACAGGTGTGTCTTTCTCTTGTATAATGTTTGGAATAAATTTTTCGGTTGCCTTCTATCCACCCCCACCAAACTCTTCCTTTGATGTAGGCTCGCACTCAATGCCACCTTCATTGTTGAAAGCAAATTCATCTTGCATACAATCAGTTAGTTCTTAATTGAAGACCCCAAGAAACTCATATGGATGGTTGTGTGGGCAAGCAAGGGTAGGTGAGAGGTTAGTATTTTGTGTAGGTTTCTAAGGTTGTAAGAAAGTTTATTTAATGAGTCATACAATATAGTTTATTTAATGAGCCATACAATATAGTTGGGTAGATTGGTTGGGAAGTTTTATCAATTTATTATGAGATGGTTGAGATGGAGTAAAGTCAATTATGGCTTTATTTCAAAATTGATGATGACGGTGAAAATTTATCAAGTGTGTCAATCGATTTTTTGGTTTATTAGTGGCGAATAATTTTGAATGAATCTATTATAAATCAAGTTTTGTTAACTGTAAGTCCTCAACACCATAAGGGATGAGGTTGAGATTGTGTCTAGGGCAAATTTGGTGAAATGGATACCCCTCAGCCCTTGGCTCTTAGTTCAAGAGGTTTCAACCTACTTGTATCAGATAGCAAAAATGATCTTGTGGATGATATAAAATCCTTCATTAAAAAAACAAAATTATGTAAAATGATTAGATAATATATTTGATAATTATTAGGAGAGAGGATATAATAGTTGTGTAACTTAATTTTAGGCATTTCAAGTTTTTAAACGACATTAATTTTTTTGTAAAATTTTAACAAACTTCTACATTTGAATTAAGAGCTTAAAGTTATTGTTTGGAGTTATAGGCATGAATGATGTATCCACATCAACTACGCCTTTGCCAAGTTGTCCAAATGCACCCCTAAAAAATTAAGACAAAAACATGTACATAAGGCTATAATTGTGTAAGGGGGAAATCGGGAAGATGCAATAGATCAGATTGATGATTAGAAACTAATCTAAACAACAAAATGCTAATTGATTATGCCATTACTCACAAAATGTAACTATAAAACCAAGAATTCAAGAATGAAATTGACAAAGCAATAACAATGAATTCAAAATGAAATAGATTTACCATCCTGTGTCGGAGTATATCTGTATTGACATATGTTGGTTTGTTCAATTCAATACGAAGCCTCCATTGTGCATGCGAGAGCTTGAAGAACATGTGTGTGTTGATGAAGATGTGGGTTGAAGCTTTGTCAATGTCGATTAAGATCTTGGCATTACTTCGTTGCATAAATTGTATTGATTCTTTGATCCTTTTCTAAGAGGAAAGAGGTTTGTTATATAGAATTTGTGATTCGAAATGAACACTCTAGATCGCATAGTAGAATATCTCTATTGATGATCAAAAGATGTTGAGAGGATTTAGATGGACATAATCTGCGCAAATTGATTGCATAATTAGTGTGATTGAGGAATAGATTGGTTTGTTAGGAATATAGATTGAATAATCTGTGGGATTGAAGAATAGATTGATTTGTCAGGAATATAGATGGATTAGTCAAGAAATAGAGTGAGCAATTGGTGGTTCGTAATTTGCTCAATCAGGAAAGTGGGTGAGGATAATTAATTAATCTTTTTTTTTGAGTTGTACGTGCAAATCAAGTTTGAATTTTGGGAAACAAAGTTGTTTATTTGATTTGACCTTTTTGATGATGTTTTGAATAGTTTATTCAAATTTGTGGGAAAGTGACATAATTAAATTATTATGTTTTTAATAATTTAATTGACTTAGGGAAATAAAGTGAATTAGTGACGTAATTAAATAATTGGTGTTATTTAATTAATTAGGAAGAATAAAGTTAGATTAGGACTTTATTAAATAAATAAATTGGTCGAATTTGATGAAAAAGTGAATTAATTAAATAATGTTGTATTATTCAATTAATAGCAGAAATTAGGTTTTCAAGACTTTACTAAATAAGTGAAATTCATTTAATTCATCAAAAATGATGAAAAAGTGAATTAATTAAATAATGTCATATTATTCAATTAATAATAGAATTTAGGGTTTTTGATGTTTTTGATGTGAAATGCAATAATATTCAATGATAATGATGTCGGTGATGTGAAAATTTCATTTAGGACATGTGATAAGTGTTAGGTCAATTTTACATGTCTACATTTTGCCCCTCATTGAGACAAAGTATTGGTTGCTTTGTTTCAAAGATTCGATGTTAAGATCAAGTTTTGAAAAAATTTATATGCCCCACTTTGCCTCGACAGTCAGCAGAATGATGGTAAGACTCTGGCTTGCCCCCTCGAGAGGTTGGTCGAAAATATCAATTTTGAGGTCAGGCTCACGACACTATTTTATTTCAGTTTAGATGCATAGAGGCCGAAAAATTAAGTCTATAGGTCTTTTGTTGCTCGTTCAAGTATTCCTAGGAGCTCCTAATTTTAACCTAGAAAATTTTCTTAAGCAAAAATTAGGGTTTTTGGGGGTTAAAATAGGTAATTAGGGTTCTAATTTCGTCATTTGCACTTTGAGCCTATAAAAAAATCTTGCCTCTGGTTTTCTTGTTTTGTCAGTTGTCAAGGAGCTATGGTGAGGATTCAGGGAGCCCCACATTGATCGGACGCGATTCACGAGTTTGGACGGCTTGCGGACATCGATGCCTCAATATGTACCCTTTAATTTCTTGTTTTCATCTTTGTGTTTGTGTAATTAATGCACGAAGACCAACTAGGCGACAGCGCTAGGTTTAGAAATTTCACGCTTTTGCATCAATTTTATCACTTTTTCTTTTGTAAATATCTCACTTTTGATTTTCCCTTGCGCATCTGCTCTAAACCTGCACACTTGACTTAGATTTGTGCTTTTGATTGTCGCTCTTGTTATATTTTTGAGCTTTTGACTTTTTGCCTTCATTTTGTGCGCACTTGTGATGATTTTGCACTTTTGACAAACTTTTGTGCCTTTGAATTTGGTGCCTTTTCTTTTATCTTTCGCTTTTGTCATAAAATTCCTCACATTCGCCTTTTTCTCTTGCTTTTGTCAAAACATTTTGCGCTTTTGATAAAAAAAAAAATCACTTTTGAGTGTTTTGGATTTTTAAGTTTATTTGCTTGTCATTTTAGGTTTGTTTTACATTTTCGTAGCAAATCCTTAACATCATGGGTTGAATGATTATAGGTGGTCCTTAATCCACTCCAGTCGAGGGAGCGACGTCCACGAGATCCATTTGATTTGATTGCTAGATTCGATGTTTAGAGCAAGATGTTTTAGATACTGTCGAGTTGCGACACATCTGCTACATGCCCACCATTAGATGTCATAGCGCGATGATGACTACAATCATTTAGAGGTGGCACTCAAAGACCTCTTCATTTCATTTACCTATTCGGGAGGCCACCATCACTCTTGAGGATGTGTGGAGGATCCTCCGCATACCCATTCATAGAGATCTTGTTACATATTTTGTTCGATGGGGTACTCGTACTATGCACTGCATTCTTGGTGTGAGATGTCTAGAGGTTCAATAGTCAAAGAGATTTATCATATTTTGTCAGTAGTGTCGATCTCGTTTCACTTGTTCTCTGTGCTTTGGTTTTGGGGCTTGTTGTTCCTGATAGGAAAGGCCGACAGTTTCCTATGGGATGGGGCATATGCATCGAGTAGATGTTCGAGCACGGTACAAGATACGCATGGGGTCCATGTCTCCTTGCCCACTTGTATAGAGATATGCATGAGGTTGCATATCATGGTGGGAAATTTATTTTTGCTAGTGTCTCTCTTCTTCATGTATGGGCCTAGGAGCACATTTCAGTTACATGGCCAAATGGTATATTGGATCCTACTATTGGGGATCCATATTCCTATCGATACGAAGATTTTTTGCATTATACATTACCTGGACAACTTCCCTACTAGCGTCATGTATTCGATGATATGCCAGGTTTTGTATGGAGACCGTATATGGATTGTGAGGCATGGCTTGATGATCAAGAGCAGTTGGTATACTGTAGACAGACTAGATGGTTGATCAGTTGAATGCACTCTCTTTTGGAGAGATATCTTCCTAACAGGGTTTGCAAGCAGTTTGGAGAGAGACAAGGTTGATTTCCAAACACCTATGAGGCTTGGTTTGGTCGAACCACTAGAGAGGTCCATGCTGGGGTCTACAGGTTGGCCATGATGTTGTCATTGTTTCATTTATAGCTCTTGCCCTAGTTGGATGGGGTTGGCCAATGGGCTTAGTAGATCCAAGTACTACTCCTAATTATGATCAATGATGGGCATGACGCCTTCCCTTGAGATTTATAGATTCTGTCGGTGTTCTTGCAGTGGGTAGAGCAAGCATTATAGGTCATTGTGGGGAGAGGTAGC
Source organism: Sequoia sempervirens (assembly GCA_007258455.2). Taxonomy (NCBI): domain Eukaryota; kingdom Viridiplantae; phylum Streptophyta; class Pinopsida; order Cupressales; family Cupressaceae; genus Sequoia; species Sequoia sempervirens. Next base: position 499,838,640 of record VDFB02271358.1, on the reverse strand, counting down.
GTGTTAAGATTATTGCAGAGTAGCTTGTTGGGGCTCAATAGGATGGTGCACAACACAAATAGGGTGATCAAATGCAGCAAGATCAGGGACAGGTTCCAGGTCCCCCTCCACCACCTAGGGATGGAGGTGCATAGTTATTACATATGACGACTGTGAGAGATGTTGAGATATTGTGGCGACAGGTCATGGAGGCATAGATTGTTACACTCATCACAGAGCGAGACACGGTTTGACAAGAGAGAGAGAGAGAGGGCTTCAAGATGGAGAGGGATATAGAGATCGGGTGGGTCGTCTTGTTGCTGAGACACAGTTACAGGCTATTACCACTGAGAGGGATAGTCTTAGGATAGAGTGTGAAGGTCTTCATGTCAAGCAAGATTAGTTGCTACAGAAGGCGACATATAATCATACCCTATATGAGGCCTCTATTTCTAGAGCACAACAATGTCCACAGTTTGGAGAGCTCAGTGTTGCTACAAGTGCCAAGTCAGGTGGACACTCAGTTAGACAACCTGATCAGCTTGATTTGTAGTCTGATCCTTAGAGTCCTCTTTCTCTGACTAGGTAGCAGTTCATTTGTTACTTAATCTTTATTATGGTTACTGTTTAGAGACTTATATTATAGACATGATTTTGTATATATATTCATCGACCCAACTGAGGCCTTGTATATATGTATATGTTTGTATTATCCTATCACACTTGTTTCACTGATGATGTATCATGACATTCTCCTTTTTTTGATGATGATATATATGAGATATACATGATTTGATTCAACTTCATTACGTGTTATTGTGATGATTTATGGATGACGATATATGATGATGTATGTTTATACATGTTTTTATACTTTTTGATGTATGCATATGATGTGTGGATGGATAGATTGATCATATTTTATTTCATATGATGTTTTATTATGTATTGATGAATGTTGAGATATGATGGATGTATGCCTTTATATATGATGTTTTCATTGCTTTATTATCATCACGATATGCATTGACGACATTGTGGATGCAGAATGGATATGGTACTAATGATATTGTGATGCAAGATGGATGTTAGTTAGAAGAAATATTTGATGATGGATAGCAATTTGATGTTTTTAGTTGATGATGAGTTGCTTTCGCTTTGCTTGGAGGCTTCGTATTTTGATCAATCCTTTTTGATGTCGCAAATAGATATGATGCACTAGGGTATTAATGACCAAGGTGATGTTGTATCCATTGCATGGACTTTGATTTGACATACAAAGAATATTCTTGCTCATACTAGACATATGGAAACTTTTTTAAAAATATATGGTTGGGTTGTGTTAAAACTTTTCAGACCAGTTACAAGAGACGTATGAAATACCTAACATGCAAATGCTACACGAATTGTCGTAAAACAACTTTCATACACTCAATAAAGCAAGTATTTTCCATGGTAGTATTACAAAAAAATATTACAAACAACAAACCGAAATGACACTCAATTTCCCCCATTCCTTCTTCTCTAAATCCTTATGGATATCCTCGAGAGATTGTAGGAATGAGTCAATAAAATAAATAAGAAAGATAAGACTATAAAAAGATAAAACAAAGTTGTAGTATCACTTTCCATAATTTTTTTTAGGTTTCAAGCTATCATCCGTTGTTGATCATGTCTATCGTCAGAACGGATCTGTTAAGGCATATCTTAGGGTGTTGTTGGTGAATTGTCAAAAGATAGGTAGTTAATACTTTGGCATTTTTTTTAGTATGTTTTGCAATTGTTTTCTTGAAATTTATACCTTTTGATGTTTGTTTGTTTCTTTTGTCAAAGGGTGAATGTGACGATTTGTTTATTATGGATGAAAAGTTTATTGCAGATTGTGATGATGGAGATGGGACTTTTTGATTTTTCAGAGTTTTTATGATGTTGTTTTTGTTGTTTTCAAGGGGAATAACCTAGGGCCTCGGGGGTTCATCAAAGATAAGCCTTTCCTACATTATACACGTAGATGCTCGTAGTTCGCTTGGTTTGAATGTTTTTGATCTTTTTTGTTTTGTGAATGTTTTTGGATTTTGAATTTTGTGACTATTTTTGGATTTTGTATTTTGTGACTGTTTTTGGATTTTGTATTTTGTGACTAAGTTGAAATAAAACATGATAGATACCTAAGTGGACTAACCTAAGGCCTCAGGGGTTGATAAGCCTTTCCTACGTTGTACACACAGAGACCGTGTAGTTTGACTAGTGTTGACTCAACATAAACTTGTTTTTGGGATTCAAACAATGTTGATAACTTGGATTGATATTTCACTTCTATTTCTAAATGATATGTTGCGGGAAATCTACTTGAACTAGCTGTGAGGTTCAATCAAATGTTGATATCTTAGACTATTGAGTGAAGGAATGATCCAAAGTTGTTTTTTTGATTTTGTTGTTTTCTAGATGTTTTCGATTTTGTTATTTTCTAGATGTTTTTATTTTTATTTTTGATAGTTTTGACCATGATAGGATGCATAATGATCTAATCCATGACCAACTTTGAGAAGTTTCCCCCAGTTAGAGACAAGACTACTTTCCTAAATCAATACCAAGCCATGGTTGGACACATGCTTTATTATGGAAGGAATGGGTGATGCTTGGATAGTACTAATAGATAATAATGCAAGTCTTATTCAAACATAGCACCTATTTGCTAGGCTTTCACTACAGTACCTGTTCTAGGAGCACCACAAAGTGGTTTTCACTCAAAGAACATTTTATTTCTCTTTACTATTTTTCTCACCTTTTTTATTTTTTATTTTTGGATTTTTACCCTTTTTCTTGGGGTATTCTAACTTGTTTCAAGTGTAGAATCTCTTGAGGTGGATGTTGTTCAGCGGTTCGGCTAAGGGTTGTCCTTCAAGTGTAGCCAACTGATAATCTCCAAATCCGTAACTTGTTGTGATAATAAATGGGCCTAACCAGTTGGGTTCAAACTTGCCTTTGCCATCTTGATTTAGTTGTACCTTCTGATTCTCTTTGAGTACCAAGTCACCAACTTGAAATTTTTTTCCTTGATCCTCTTATCATAGTTTCGTTTGAGTCGATTTTGATAAACCTGTAGATGGTTTAACTCACTCAAATACCTTTTGTTTAGGAGATCCAACTCATTTAATTTGGATACCTGATACTCTTCATTGTTGACCATGCCTTTTAGTGAGATTCACAATGAGGGGATTTCGACTTTGATAGGTAAGACAACTTCTGATCCGTAGACCAAGGAGAAAGGTGTGGCACCTATAGGTGTTTAGATGCTAGTTTGATAAGCCCATAAGGTTGGGTTTAGTTGTAAGTTCCAATCATGTCCGGCTTCATTAATAGTCTTCTTTAGTATTTTTAGGATGGTTTTGTTAGATGCTTCGGCCTGACCGTTTCCTTGGGGATAGTAGGGCGTGGAGAATCTGTGTCAGATAGAGATTTTAGAGAAAATTTCTTGGACGTCTTGATTCTTGAATAGGGTTCCATTGTCTGTTATGATATTTTGGGGGATTTCATACCTACAAATCAGATAATTCAAAATGAATTTTGATATATGTTTTCTGGTGATGTAGGTTAATATAATTGCTTCTATCCATTTGGTGAAATATTATGTTGCAGTAATAATGAACTAAAGGTCGTTAGAGGAAGCAGGGGAAATCTTTTCTACCAGGTCTAATCCCCATTGCAAAAAAGGCCATGATGTTGTGATGGGTCTCAACTCCTATGCTAGTGCATGAACAAGGTCACTTTGTTGCTGGCACTGGCGACACTTTCTAGAATATTGAATACACTCTTGTTTCATGGAGGAACAATAGTACCCTATTCTGAGAATCTTTTGGACTAGGTTAGGTCCACTAGAGTGGGACCCACAAACACCTTTGTGTACCTCTTGTAAGGTCATTTTCACTTCTTTTTCATTAAGACATTAGAGTAATGTACCATCTAGACTACGATGATATAGGGTATCTCCTAGGATCATAAATTGTGAAGTCCTACGGGTAAAGGTTTTCATTTGGGTGGTTGTTAGGTCAAGTGGTATGATACCATGTTGGATGTAATCAAATGTGTCTTGGTACCATGGTGAGTTAAGGCCAACAACACACACTAGTTCTGATTCCAGAATTTCAAACGCTGGTACGAGTAGTTACTCTACAAGGAACTCATACTTGGGAATTTTCTGTAGGATATCAAGAAGTGAGCCTATTGTTTCCATGACATCGGCTGCTCTGTTGTTGATCCGAGGAATCTGTTCAAAAGTTATTGTGACAAAATATTCCTTGAAGCTATCCACCATTCTTTTATATGGCATTAACTTGTCTTTTTTTTGGTACTCACCGTTCACTTGTTTGATCACTAGTTGAGAATCTTTGAAGACCTGTAGTTCTTTTATTCTCCATTCAATAGCCATCTTGATCCCTATGATTAGAGCTTCATACTTTGATATATTGTTTGTGCATGGGAATGCAATTTTGTATGTCTTGGGTATACTGTCTCCCTATGGTGTGAGAAATAGGATACTTGCTCCAGATCTATGTTGAGTGTGGGACCCATCAAAGTATAGGGTCCAATGGTATATCTGTTATGTTAACAATATACTCTCATCTAGGAAGTCTACTGTGAGAGGCTTATGGTCCTCCATCAATGCCTCTACTAGCTAGTTTGTTATGATTTGTCCCTTAACGACTCTCCTATCCACATACTCTATGTTGAACTCACTCAGAATCATTACCCATTTAGCAATTCTACTTGTTAAGGCTAATTTTGCTAGTAGGTATTTTAGTGGGTCTACCTTTGAAATCAACTTTACTTGTTTGTTTAATATATAGTTTCTTAGCTTTTGTGTCCCAAATACAATAGAGAGACATGCTATTTCTATGGGTGAGTAGTTCAATTCGTAGCCCACTAGTGTTCGGTTGATGTAGTAGACCACTCTTTCTTTATTATTACCATCTAGCTATGCTAGGAGAGCTCCCAACGTTGCTTGAATGGTAGACCCATAGAGTATCATTTCCTTGTCTGGAATTGGCGACATGAGTACAGGAGGAGTAAGTAGGTACTCCTTAACTTGCTGGAATGCTTGGTCACATCTCCCATCCCAATTGAATGTGATTTCCATGTGTAGGAGATGGATAAATAGGTGACATTTGTCTACTAGTTGTGCGATAAATCGCCTGATAGATTGTAGCTTCCCTTGAAACTTCTCAATTGTTTTAATGTCTTTGGTGGAGACATTTCTAATATGGCCTTCACTTTCATAGGATCTACTTCAATACCCTTTCTTGACACTATGTACCCTAGTAGCTTCATGTATGTTACTCTGAACACACTTTTTTTGGGTTGAGTCTTAGGTTATACTATTCTAGCCTATCAAACACCTTTGCAAGATTGGTCAAGTGATCTTCCCTTTTGATGGATTTTTCTAGAATATCATCCACATAGTCTTCCATGATTGTATGTAGCATATCATGGAAGATGGTTGCCATTTCTCTTTGGTATGTTGCTCCTGCGTTCTTTAGACCAAAGGGCATTACATTCCAATAGAAGGTCCCCTAGGCATAAGTAAATGTTGTTTTGTGTTGATCATCGGGGGATATTTTTATCTAATTATATCCAGAGAAATCATCCATTAATGATAGCATCTCATGCCTTGTTGTTCGATTCTTTATCATGTCAATACTTGAAAGCAATAAGTCATCCTTTGGGTAGGCTTTGTTCAGGTCTCGGAAGTCTATGCGGATCCTTATACCCCCAGTGGGCTTTGACATTGGTACTAGATTTGATATCCATTCCATATAATCGATAGGTATGATAAACCCACATCTAGTAATTTCTTTAGTTCTACCTTTACCAACAGTGCTATTTGAGGATGCATTTTCCTTAGTTTTTTCTTGATAGATTTTGCTCCAAGGTCTAGGGCCAAATGATGTACAACTAATGTCGGATCTAGTCCAAGCATGTCATCATACGTTCAGGAAAAGTTTATCTTTTTATCGTTGATGAATGCACTATGAAGTTTATTTTCTCTTCAGGATCAAGTGACGTTGCATGGTATGTGATTGTTGGGTTCTCTGTTGTGCCAACATTTATGGATTCTGCTTCTTTTACTAGGAGCGTTGAATTTTCTTTATATTCAGATATGGGGAGATTAAACCCTCCATCTTTGGGTGCCTCAGTGAGGTTTTCACTCTCAAATTCGTCCTTTATTTTCTTCTTTTTAGGATCCGATAGAGCCACATTATGGTTTTCTCTAAGGGATCTCGTTTTGATCTTTATATTATCTTTTTCATTTTTGCAACTAGAAGATTCAATCTCCCCACCGAAGAACACATCCTGTTCGAGTTCCATGACGAACAAGTTGCTTTGTGATCTCCTACTGGTATGTCAGTTTGAAGTCCCATAAACTTTGTGATTGCTTCATCATTTTGGAATTGATCCAGAACAGGTGTATGTTGTTGTTGGTTCCAATCTATCAATTGAGGGTAGCAGAGGGGTAGGCTATCATCATTATCTACAAAGCTTACAGAGCTTGTTGAGATGGTTAATATGGCTTTGGCATCATTCTCCCATTGGGTGTCTAGGTCATCATCATTTGAGGTGACAAAGGAAGGAGAATGCCATTCGTACTCGTTAGAGTCTGTTCCAAAATAATAATAGTCATTGGGAATAGTTTTGATAGGTCGAGTAAGGAAGTACTAATGCTAAAGCTTTGGAATAAATCCTCGACAGGTAATTCATTGTCTAAAATGTGATATGTATCCAATGACTTAACGCTAACAGAAGGTGCTCATTTCTTAAAAGAGGTATGTCTAGTTTTTGGAGTAACCACGTCTTTTGAATCATAACCTAGTCCCATATTTTTCTTTCTTTGTTCCACTATAATAGGCTCCCATCTTCCTTGTTTGTGTAGTCCAAGGCCTCTTATTCCACTATATCCCATTTATTTAGCTAACTCATAGCCTTTTCCTGCCAAGGTCAATTAGAATGGTTTGTGGTTGTTCTAGCTCTTTGTGTTCCTCTTTGTAGATCATTGATGACAAATCTTCTTTAAATATCTCTTCATTCTTCATATCCCCCCACTTGGTAAAAATTGTGGGTTTGGCTATCATTTGTACTATTTGAACATATTTGATCTCCTTCGGGCCTCCATAAACCTTGGGTGTTGGTGGAAGCATTCCAATGCAAAATGCTTGGTTGAAGTGATAATTCCCATTACCCCTATCAAGTACTTGAACCTTTGTTTCCATTTTTGGTTGCTCACTTGATGTTGGTTTGATTGAGATTGATGGTAGTGTGGAAGGGTCAACATATGAGAATGAATGAAAGGATATGTCATTGTTGGATATTCGTTGGATTTTGTTATACTTCTCCTCCAATTTTGCACAAAAGTGGAAGGGTTTAGGATCAACATATAATGTCACCTCCTTTCCTTCGTAAGGAAACTTTAGACATTGGTGAGAGGTTGAAGGAACCACTTGTAATGTGTGAATCCAAGGGCGTCCCAAAAGGAGGTTATAAGGTAACTCAAGGTCCAATACTTGACATGTGGTTTTTGTGGTTGTCGGTCCTATCTGCACAGGTAGCCTGACTATTCCTTCTAAATTCCTTTGAAGGTCATCATAGGCCCTTCTAGTAATGCTTTTTGCTTTGTCTATCACATCGTTAGAATACCCCAATTGTTTCACAAATTTCAAGGTATAGATGTTTAGACCTGCATCATTATCTTTATGCCGACCATTGGGGCATAGTGGGGCATATAAAAAATTTACAATCTTGATCTTAACATCAAAATGTTTGAAATAAAGCAACTAGTACTTTGTCTCAAAGAGGGGCAAAATGTAGACATGTAAAAATGACCTAACACTTATCACACATCGTGAATGACATTTTCTCATTATCGACATCATTATCACCTAATATCATTGCATTTCACATCAATTACATCAAAAAACCTAATTTCCTCTTTTAATTGAATAATATTACATTATTTAATTAATTCACTTCTTTGTCATTTTTTGACTAATTAATAAATTTCATTTATTTAATAAAATCCTAATCTAGCTTTATTCCTCCTGATTAATTAAATAACATCAATTATTATGTCGAGAGGCGTTCCTACAGTGGCATCATGGATGTTTGTAGATCTATGTAAGAAAAAAGAAATGGCAGTTATGTCATGGAAAGAGTGGTTTGTGCTGTCAGAAATCCCATATCACAGTTGTTAGTTGCACCAGAATATGAATAGTTACAACTTTCAAATAGAAAGGCAAGAGACATCGTAAGGAGGGAATTCGAGCATAATGCAGAGCTAAAGTAGATGACGAGCATTTTCTACTGTCAAGTATGTCCTTTCAGGAATTAGTAGATCATCCATGGTTTTCATTACTAGAAAGGGAAAATAATATTTATGAGAATCCTTGTGGCCATTAGAACCTGAAAATTTTCTTTGGTAGACAGTGGGTTCTTTGAACATTTTGGTGTGGCAGAATTTCATTGTCGGCATCACCTGATCTGTCTTTCTATTCACCAACTTCCAGGTATTATTCGATGATCTGCCAAAAAGAATTAGGTCAATATGCAAATATTGGGGTTTTCTGGATTGATTTATGTGTAGATGAAATTTTAGCTCAAATGTTGGATCGGATGACTCCATCTTTAAAACTTCAAGGAAAATTGTAGCTGCAAGCTGCCGATTTTTAATGTTTTCTGTTTTATTAAAATAAAATCTAGATTTCGCAGTGGATTTAGTAAATATATTGGTTTGATAGCGTAGGAACTGTTGCTTATTGATTTGTATTTGCGTTTGTTTTCCATATCAACACAGTTTGGGGTGAAATGTTGGATATTTTGGGTTCGATTACCTTCTAATTTGGTTATTTAGCGTATAAATTGCTTGGCTTGTAGCCGATTGCTTCTGATTTCGGTAAAATTTGGACGTAGAAGCTATTCTTATAGAAATTTTAGATATCAAGGGCATAAGATAGAGAACGTTAGCTACCCAAGTGCTTTATAATCTTTTAGGTAATGTTTGTATCCTTTGATTCAGGCATTTTGGGTGAATTTTCCATAGATTTGTCTTTGGGACCATTATTAATTTTCATGTTTTGTTTGGAGATCTCCATGGCCCTGAAACTTTGTTTGGATATTTTGATGGGACATTTTTAGCATGTTGTCAATGAAGTTAAAGTAAATCAGTGATTTCAAATCTCAACATTGCATGAGGTTCTCAACATTGCACGAGGTTTGTTTATTGCAATGCTTTGTTATACAGTTACTCTGATATTTTTTGAAGGTATTATTAGAGGGAGGGTAGCCTTAGATGTTTCATATTTTCCCTCTATTTTGTAGATTATTTTTTATTTGACAGGAAGGGGTGAACTTGACAGATGTGGAGACCTCCTTGAACAATATTTGAGGACATCCCCTCGCATTCACATTTCCTCCAACCCCTGGGATGCATCAAAAATTTCATCTTTGGGGACACTCAACATCAACAGTAGTTTAAAAATAGTTAGTTGTAAAATTTCAAAACAAATCAGATATTCATGTCTTTGATTTTATATTTTTTGAGCATAAAATTTTTAAGAAATATAAAATGGTGGGATGATTATTAGTATATTCAAGCACCTACATTGTAACTATATGGTTTGAATTTTTTTAGTCTAAGGTCCTTAATCAAATGGTTTGTTGAGCTTAAATTTTTTAACATACAATGGCAATATTCAAAGCTAGTATTAGCATTGAGATTGCATAAATGGATGAATTTGTATCTTATAAAACATTGAACATTTTAAAGCTATAATTTTCCTGGTTAGCACTAAAGAAAAGATCTTAACAAGAATATGTTGCTACACCTGTGCAGGTTGAGTATGGATCTTAATGTTAACTTGTTTTGTTTAATTTTCCAAAATTTTGAAAAAAAGTAATTGATATAATTTTTCTTCTTACTGTTGCATGAAAGTCTGCACAACAATTTTACTTTTAGAGTAATATAGGTTGAATATAAAAAACGTTTTCATTTTGTTTAAGTTTTGACATTTTTTTTACAATCTTATTCCATTAATTTGGAATTTGTGTTTTCTAACTATTGTACATTGGCTCAATGTAATATTTATGTTATCGTTATCCCAATAAGAAGTGAACAAATAAGAGTTTTAACCAGATATTGCTATTCACACAAAAAAAGAATTGAAGATATTAGTTATGATACCTGTGTAGAATAGAAAATAAAGGATTAAGGTGAATTTTTTTCTACTTTAAGTAGTCTTATTGATAAGAGATAAGGTTTAGTTTATTTTAGAGAATAAAAATAAATAAAGTCATACAAAGTCTAAATAGATTATATTTTGGTGAATTTAAAATTTAATCATTTTAAGATTGTTTCATGGAGAAGAAAAGTTAGTTAATTTTAGAGAAGATTATGAGGGAAACATATTGTAATAAGTATTAGATCATTAGAGATAAATATTGAACTTCTTTTTATTCATCTTTCCTCATCTCCTCTTTCAAATTATTTAAAAAAATTAAATATTTTTATTTTATGAACATAAATTGAAAAGATTTTGTATGTGATTTAGAATTGTTGGTTTACTTTCTTATTTTTTCATGTCTTTCATATTTCATAACTTTATTGATCACAAAAGTCTCCAAAGTTAAGTATGAAAGAACACTCTTAAATTTATATTCCATTCAAAGTTAAGTATGGAAGAACATTCTTAAATTTATATTCCATTCCAAGTTAAATATGAAAGAAATTTCTTAAATTTATTATTGCATATAAAATTAAAGAACTTTCTTAAATTTATTATTGCATATAAAAGTAAGTTTCTAAATTAATATACTTAAAATAAAAAAAATATTGAAAATCTTTAAAAACGAAAATTATGTAAAATGTTTTTTTTCAATAGAATAGAATAGAAAGAAAATTATAAAGGAATGGAAAAAATGTTCTTTTTAAAATTTTATTCCTAACTTTTTCTTCTTTTTTTTACCGCAAGTATAGTATTTTATTAATATATTAAAAGTATCCAGTCTACAACCATCTGCAACACAGGTAAATATATCTGCCATCAAAAAACCAAACCACCTTGCCAAAAAACTAGCCAACCAAAGACTACCAAGAGGGAAACCAACCCAACCAGCCCAACCATTACACCCAACTAAAACCAATGTATACCAAAATGGCCATAAAAAGACCAACTCTGCTAACAAGGCACCACCCAAAAAGCTACAAATACAAAAAACCAAACCCTACAATATCATGACATTTCCCAGAACCAAACTTACATGAAGCGATTGGCCCTTGCGAAGGCCTCAAAATCCTTTGCCCATTCAACACCCTCGGCTACCATCATCTCGAAAAACTTCTTCAAAATACTCCACCGCCATCGCTGCTATCATCTTGTGCTTCATGAGGGCCAGACCACTCAAGTCCAGAAGAAACAGGTACAACTTCGCTGCTTCGTCCGAACACCGAAGGAGCTCCAAATCACAGGGACGCGGAATACCTTTTCCTTCAACCACTGCATGCAAAACCTCATCAACCCCCTCCACCAAATCTTCCCTAAACATCTTCTCCAGTAGCAATTTTGTTGCAGCCTTGGCAACCTGGTTATCCAGGAGGGAAGCCAAAAAATGAGAGGAGACATGCAAATTATCCCTACTGAACTCCTTATTCTCCAAATGCTCGAAACCCAGAATCATTTTAGTCACAACGAATATCAAAGGATCATTATTGAGCAAAATCCTCTTTAGTCTTTGATCCATAATTTCCCTAAAAGAGGTTTGTCACGCCGACGACTTCAGGGAAATCAGGGTATCCACCCCAAATCTTGCCAACTCATCCACCAAGACTTTGATTATGAACCTCGAGCATTTTTCCATCGACGCCCAAGCACAAACCACACCTAGACAGAAAGAAGAAAATCACCATCTGCAACTAGAAGGAAAACTAGGAATGAAAATGAAAGTGAACCTTAAACGGGCCTGAAAACCAACCATCAATAATATTAATGCCAAGTACTAAGTTGTCGTCACCCTCCACTAATAGAGCACCTCCAAACGTGTTGAATCTTTGTCGTGAGGACTAAATCCTTCAGGAAAAATGTGCTCTACCTAGGCCTCGGAATAGGCATCATCACTTCCCCCATCAACTCACGTACTTCAAGACAAGACAACTCCTTTTGACTACTTATCATGATAGCCCTCCCACATCAACCTCCTAACTCTTCTCACTAGACACTGTGGCCTAGACTGCCACATCCCCTCCACCACCCTAGAGGGGCATCTACCCTGCCGCCCACAATTTTATTCCTAACTTTATTGGCCAAAAAATCCTAACTTTATTGACCACAAAAGTCTCCATATGAAAAAGCTTTATTAAATTTATATTCCATTCAAAGTTACTATATTAAATTACTACACATAAAAAGAAGTTTCTAAAATTTTGAAAGTTAAGTATGAAAAAACTTTCTTAAATTTATTATTGCATATAAAAGTAAGTTTCTAAATTAATATGTACTTAAAATAAAAAAATATTGAAAATCTTTAAAAAAGAAAATTATCCATTGATGTCATTGTAAAATATTTTTTTTAATATTAGAATAGAAATAAAATTATAAAGGAATGAAAAAAATTAATGTATCAAATTATAAAATTGGAAAATTCAATAAAAATGAAATATCCTAAATTTACTATTACACAAAAAATATTGAATATTTTTTAATAATTGAAAACATTTCAAAAAGGAAAAATCATTCATATTATATTTTATTCAAAATTAATATATATCTCAAATAAATATTATAAAGTTAAGACTTTACTAAATATTTTATTGTACAAAAATATAACTACTTAAATATACAATCTAATTATAAAGACCACTTCTAAAATCAATTTAAAATCATTAAGTGAAATAGAAAGAAAATATAATAAACTTATTATTACACATAAAAAATAAGTTTTAAATAACATTAGGGTTAGGGTTCAATTAGTAGTACAATTAGAATTAGGGTTGCCATTAGAATTAGGTTAGTGTTAGAATTAGAATTAGAATTATGGTTAGAGTTAGAATTAGAATTAGGGTTACAGTTAGGGTTAGGGTTCAATTATAGATAGGGTTAGGGTTAGGGATCAATTAGGATTAGTGATGAATTGGAGATAGGGTTAGGGTTAAGGATCAATTAGGATTAGGGTTCAAAAGAGTTCAATTAGAGTTCAATTAGGGTTAAGGATATGTTAGATTTAGGATTCTTGATTACAATTTAATTAAGGTTGGGGTTAGGGTAGGGTTCAATCAGGGTTAGGGTCAAAGTTAGGGTTATAGGATAAATTTTGAGGTAAAGATTAGGGTTACAGTTGCGGTTGGGGTTAGGAATCAACTAAAGATAGGGTTATGGTTAAATTATGGTTAGGCTTAGGGTTAATGATAGGTTAGATAAGGCTTAAACTAGAGTTAGGTTTTAATTACGATTAGGGTTAGGGTTCAATTAGTAGTACAATTACAATTAGGGTTAGTGTTAGAAATATAATTATCAATAGAGTTAGAGTAACGGTTATGGCTAGAATTAGAATTAGGGTTATAGTTAGGGTTAGGGTTATAAATAGGATAAGGGTTAGGGTTAGAATTCAAGTAAGGTTAGGGTTAGGGTTAGGTTTAAGATTAAGATTAGAATTCAATTAGGGTTGAATTTCAATAGGGTGAGCATTAAGGTTCAATTAGGGTTTGGGTTATAATTTGGGTTATAGTTTGGGTTATGGTTTAATTAAGGTTAGGGTTAGGATAGGGTTCAATTAGGGTTAGGGTTAAAGATAGGATTATAGAATAAAATTTGAGGTAAAGGTTAGGTTTACGGTTGGGGTTAGGGTTACGACTCAACTAGGATAGGGTTATGGTTCAATTAGGATTAGGGTTAGGGTTAATGTTAGCTTAGGGTAAGGGTTCAACTAGGGTTAGCTTTTAATAATTGTCGTTAGGGTTAGGGTTCAATTAGTAGTACAATTATAATTAGGGTTGTCATTAGAATTAGGGTTAATGTTAGAAATAGAATTATGAATAGAGTTAGAATTATGGTTATGGTTAAAATTAGAATTAGGGTTATAGCTAGGGTTAGGGTTAGAAATAGGATAATGGTTTGGGTTAAAATTCAACTAAGGTTAGGGTTAGGGTTAGGTTTAAGGTTAGGATTATAATTCCATTAGGGTTGAATTTCAATAGGTTAGGATTACGGTTCAATTAGGGTTTAAGTTATGGTTTGGGTTCAATTAGAGTTAGAGTTCAATTAGGGCTAAATTTCATTAGGGTTAGGGTAAGGGTTAGAGTTCTAAAATAAATCTTGGGGCTAGGGTTGCAGTTAGGATTTACATTCAATTAGGGTTAGTGTTAGAATTAGATTTTTATTAGGGTTGATGTTTAATTAAGGTTAGGGTTCTATGATAAAGTTTGGGGTTGGGGTTAGGGTTAGAATTCAATTAGGATTAGGGAGCTATAGTAATAATTATGATAAGAGTGTACATTCAATTAGTATTTAATTAGGGCTATGATTAGGGTTTATATTTAATTAACATTAGGGTTTAACTAGGGTTAAGATTATGGTTGGGGTTGGAACTAGGGTTAGGGTTGGGGATTAATTAGTAGTAAGATTATGATTTAATTAGGGTTAAGGTTCAATTAAGGTTACAGTTAAGGTTCAGTTGGTATTTAATTAGGGTTAGGGTTAAGGTTCAATTAGTGTTTAATAAGGGTTAGGGTTCAAAGGGTTAGGGTTATGTTTAGGGTTTAATTAAAATTAGTGTTTACTTAGGGTTAGGTTTTAGTTATAGTTAGGGTTAGAATTTAATAATGTTAATATTTAATTATGGTTATGATTTAAAAAGGGTTACAGTTTAATTAAGGTTAGGGTTAGAGTAAGACTTCAATTAGGGTTAGTGTTCACTTAATTTTAAGGATATATTTTTATTTGGGTTAGGAATAGGGCTATGGTTCTAGGATAAATCTTGGGGTTATTGTAAAGATTAGGGATCAAATAGGGTTAGGGTGAAGGTTATGTTTAGGGTTCATTTAGGGTTAATATTTCATAAGTGTTTAATTAGCGTTAGAGTTAGGGTTGAAATAGGCTAATAGTTAGTGTTATGTTTAAGGTTACAATTAGGGTTCAACTACAATTATGACTCATTTAAGGTTCATGGTTAAGGTTATGGTTTAATTAGGGTTAGGCTTCAATTATAGAGAGGGTGTAATCAAGGCCAAGATTAGGGTTAGAGCTCAAAAAGGGTTGAGACACAATTAGGGTTATGTTGATGTTGTATACAATTTGGTATGATTTTAAGTTAATCTTTATACAATATAAAATCAGATACTTACAAAGCTACCATTAATCAAAACATTAAATTATAAGTTTGGGGAAGAATTCCACTAAATTTTAATGTGTAGCCTTATATATGGAAATTGAAATAAACAATGATGGAAAATATAATGAAATCATATATATTAATTTTGAAATGAATGTTAATGAAGATGTGAGCATTTTTTAAGGTAGATATTTAACAAGAGTTAAAAAAATACTAATTATTTATTAAACATAAGCATTATTATTTATTAGAATGTGTTAAAGAAAAAAGTATGTTATTGTAACTGAATTTATAATATTTTTTTCATAACTATACAAATATTATTTAACAATTATTAAGAGTGCATTAATTTATATTATATTTGGTTAACAAATTGAAAGTATGTGTGTTCTAATTAAATGAAAATGGTTGATGTTGATGTTATGTTTTTCTATATACAAGTTTGTATGATTTTAAGTTAATCTTTATAAAACCTAAAATCAAATACTTACAAAGCTACCCTTAACAAAAACATTACGTTGTAATTTTGGGGAGGAATTTCACTTAATTTTAATGTGTAGCCTTATATATGGGAGTTGAAATAAACAATGATGATAAATATAATGAAATCATATATATTATTTTTGAAATGAATGTTAATGAATATGTAAGCATGCTTTAAGGTAACTATTTATCAAGAGTAAACAACTACTATTTTTTTATTAAACATAGACATTATTATTCAATTAGGGTTACAATTAGGGTTAGTGTTCACTTAAGGTTATGATTTTGGTTAGGGTTTGGGTTAGTGTTCTATAATAAAGGTTGGGGTTAGGGTTACAATTGGAGTTCAAATAGAGTTATGATAAAGGTTAAGTTTATGATTCAATTAGGGTTCGGATTAGGACTAGCATGCAATTAGGGTTTAATTATTAAAGTTGAATTATTATGGTTTGGGTGCAATTAGGGTTTATTTAAGGTTGAGTTAGGGTTACAACTATGATTCAATTAGGGTTATAAAGTTTTATTATTCAATTAGAGTTTAATTAGGGTTAGGGTTAGAGTTTCATAAGTGTTCATTTTGTGTTTGGGGTCTACTAAGCATTGAATTTATGATTAGGGTTCAATCAAGGTTCAATCAAAGTTAGGCTATAATTAGGGAAATAATTAAATTAGGTTTAGGATATATTAGTGTTCAAATACAGTTAGGCATCACTTATAGTTAGGATTAGGATTACAATTAAATTAGGGTTAGAGATAGGCTTAGGATTAAAGTTCAAATGAGTTTAATCTAAACCCTAATCTTAGCTCTAAGTGTAATCCTAACACTAGACATAATTGTAATCCTAAACCTAACGCTAATCTTAACCCAAATTCAAACCCTAACCATAACCATGTCCATAATTGTAACCCTTAGAATAATCCTCAAACTAATCATAACCCTAACCATAACCCTAATACTAATCCTAACCCTAAACTTAATGCTAACCTTATCCCCAAATCTAACCCTAATTCTATCATTAACCATAACCATAACCCTAATCCTCATCCTAATCTTAATCCTAACCCTAACCCTAATTCTATCTCTAACCCTAACCCTAACATTAACCTTTCCCCTCATCCTAATTCTATATGTAATATTAACCCTAACCCTAATGGTAATCCTAACATTAATCGTAACCCTAATGTTAACCCAACCCAAATCCTAAGTCTATTTGTAAACATAAATCTAACCCCATCCCTAACTATGATATACCCCTAACCCCATCCCTAACTAGTATATACCCCTAACCCTATTCCTAATCCTAACCTTTACCCTACCCAAAAATCACACCCTCACCCTAACCCTCACATTGTCCCTAACTACATGATATACCCTTGATCATCGCCATAATCTTTACCGTAATCGTAAACCATAACCCTAACCATAATCCTAACCCTAACCCTAACCCTAACCCTATTCATGATGTAAATCCTTACCCTAACCATAACCCTAAATATTAACCCTAACCATAATCATAATCCTAACCCTAATCATTATCTTAACCCTAAACCTAACCCAAACCCTTCCCCTAATTGAGCATTAATTGTAAATTTAATTGAACCCTAAATCCTAAATTTATTTGAATCCTAACTCTTATCATTTATAAAATCATAACCAAATTGAACCCTTACTATAATTGAACACTCACCCTAATTGAAACCCAGCCCTATTTTAACCCTACTCATAACCATATCTTTAATTCTAATTATAACCCTAACCCTAATTCTATTTATAACACTAACCATAACTATATTCTATAATTCATAATCTTATTTTAAGACTAACCCTAACCTTATTTAAAATTAACCTTAAGACTAACCCTAATCAAACACTAACCCTAACGTTATTTGAATGTTAACCATAGTTTAACCCTAACACTAACTCAAAGATTTCCCCTCATTCAACCCCAACCCTAACTCAAAGGTTTTTCCCCTAATTGAACCCTATTTTAACCTTTACCCTAACCCTAATTAAACTTGAACCTCAACCCTAATAAAAATTTGAACTTAACCATGTTTGACCCCTAACCATAACTTATATTGAATTTTTATATTAAATATACTAAAATATTATTATTTATCTAATAATATAATAAAATAATATTGTATAATCATATATTAATTCATGTTGTGTTGTGTCGCCACTGCTACTAGCTTATTTATCTTAATATATTAATCTATATATTATACGCTGAGAGGTATCATTTTCGAGGCGTATTTTTTAAATTAAAAAAAATTAAAAAGAAAAATATATATATTAAAGAAAAAATATGCCTCTAAAATGATACCTCTCGGCATATAATATATAGATTAATACATTAAGATAGATAAGCTAGTTTAATTATGTCGCTAATTTACCCTATTCCCCTAAGTCAATTAAATTATTAAAACATAATTGTTTAATTAAATCACTTTCCCCTAAACTTGAATAATTAAATAAATTATTCAAACATCATTCAAAAAGGTCAAAACAAACAAATGCAACTTTGTTTGCAAAAGTCAAACATGACTTGCACGTCAAATTCAAAAGGCTTAGTTAATTAAATCAATTAATTAATTACCCTTATCCGCTTTCATGATTGAGCAAATTACGATTCCTTGATTGCTCACTCTAATTGGCTGACGGATTCATCTATTTCCTGATTGATTCATTTTTTTTTCAATCCCACTGAAGGCTCAACTTGATTTCTTCAATCCCACTAAAAGCCCAATCTATTTCCTGAATTCCACTAAACGCTCAAATTGATTTCATCAATCACATCAATTACGTAATAAAAAACCACTGATTCTTCCCATCTAAATCCTCTCAACAATTTTGAATTGTTGATCAAGATGTTCTACTACAAGATCTTGATCGTTCATCTCAAAACATAAAATATATATATAAATCCTCTTCATCCTCATAAACGATTGAAGAATTGACATCTTTTGCACAATGAAGTAATGCCAAATTAATCATTGATTTCTTGGAAGCTTTTATATACATCTTCGATCAACATCACACAACTTTGAAGCTTTTGCAATGCACAAATGGAGGCTATGCATTGATACAACAATGATCCGACATCATTGTGAATACACTTTGACACATGATGGTAACGCTATGTTTTACAAATTCAATTTATATTCTCTTCTTTGATCATCTAGTTTGATTTTGTTTCTTCATAGTTTCATTTCATGAGTAATGGGTATGAATCTTATAGTCTTTGTTTGAATTAAATTTTGTTTAATTCGTTTAACATTGATTATCTTCACGCTTATCGATTTCCCCCTTGCAACAATTCTTAATTAAATAATTATTATAAATTGTTTAATTAACATTCACCACACTTCTAAGATTAAATAATTAAATAATTATTTAATTATCCCTTTTCATCTCAACTATCGATTCACTATTAATAAATAAATATTTTATTAATTAATTAATCCTCACTTGCATGTTCCTCAAATAATTAATTATTTAATTATTATCTCACGCATAATTCCCTCAAACTTAACGACCACTCTCTTCCAGTCAACTAGATAATTAATTCCACTTCTCTCAATCAAATCAGTTCACTCCCACTCAATGAGAGTTAATGAAGCAATCAAATCCCTTAACTCTTCAATCAATTCTTCATGCAAACAGTTAATTGAAATCATGTAGCCAGTTGTAGTCAGTTAACTCCCCAATCAATTCCTCTCAAGGATTCTTGACCCTTGATCTTGATCATCCACCTCTTAATTTGGATTGTTCATTCAAATCAAAAAATTCTATAAAAGCAACCCTCATATCTCTTTGATGGCTAACCACAACTTTGGTGTTTTACATACATTGATCTCTTTCACACACTTGAGCTTGAAGCAAATAAGTGCATACCAAATCTAAGAGCAAAGCAAAGCAAAGCAAAGCAAAGGAGAACATTGAAACGATGAAGGTAAGTATAATGCTTTATTAATTTAGTTCTTTGTGTTGATTTGTACTCCATTGGATGATTATGATTGTGTTTAGGCTTTAAATGTCAATTTTTTGGTAAAATGTGTTAATTATTTACCTCTTTTATGATTAATCTCAATTTTTTGATCGACAATTTGGTGCATCGCAGTCGTCATTTCCTGCATTGCAATAGTCATTTTGTGCATTGCAGTCATCATTTTCGGCACCAAAATCATCATTTTCTACACCACAGTTGTCAATCCATGCACTGCAATTGTCAATCAGTGAACCACAATCGTCATTTCGTGCACCACAATCATTGATTTTTGCATTGCAACTAATCAGTCCTACACTGCATCTGACTGTAACCAAAAGAAGGTATAAAATTTTGATGTCTATTTTTTTGCATTCTAATATCAGTAGGGTAGAGTTTTTCTGCTACTAACAACTGAGTTTCAACTATGTGGCGATCAATTGGGAGAAGTATTGAACATTTAATTTTGGTGCATTAAAATGAATCCTATCTTGAACATTTGATTTTGGTGCATTAAAAAGAACCCTATCTTGAAAAATTTGTTTGGTGCATTAAAATTTACCTACAACTATCATCTTTCAATTTAGGTTTTAAAATGAAAAAGACAAATTACATTTTCAATTTTTGAATGACATGGACCATTTTGATAAGTAGGAGGTATTTTCCACAACGTTTCAAATGGTGATATTGCTATCAAGAAGAGTGTTGTCATGGACCATTTTTTTTTGGTGCATTAAAATTTACAACTTGAATATTTACATTGGTGTACCCTAAAAAGAATGACTATATATTGTTTCTTGTGCACTTGCACACACATGACTATATATTGTTTCTTGTGCACTTGCACACACATGAGTCAGTCCTGTCATTGAAAGTGTGTCGTTTATGTATCCTCTCTCCTTGTGCTACTTACGAATCTTGGGTGACGAGAAATAGCAACACTTAAGCTTTCCCTTAAATTTATTTATAGGAAGCCTGCCTGGGAATACACCCTAGGGTTTGACCTTAAGCACGTATCTCTGACAAGCTATATAAAGGGGCAATAAATGAAAGTTGAGCTTTGTCCACTTGTGCCATGTAGGGCATACCTTAGTGGTCTCTAGTGATTTCGAACACGAGGTTTGAGACTTCATTCTTGCGTTGGTGTATGTCATGGTGTTCTCAAGGTTTCCTCCACTACAAACCATTGTTGTGGAAGCCTAAAGTCCTAATTGGTCATAGCTTATAAGTGGTGCAACATGACGGGATCAACGTGTGAAGTTACTCACCATGTAATCTCTTGAATCGAGATAGAGTCTTTTTGGGTTGCTAGCAATAGCCTCTCAGGAAGAGAAATAAGGTGTGCCTGTGACGTCATTTGACGATCCTATGTCATTAGGCGTCTACTATCCACTCTTGTATAGAAAGGTATTGAACAATCGTCTCAATTGTTCAACTATTTGATCTTTCTAAGTATTTACCCCTTTAATGAGAGGTGGGCCTATTGTAAGTTTACAAACCTTAATTGAATAATTATGTTACTCATGCACTCTATTATACTATAATAGCATTTTGCTTCACATTCTACCGCAGTTGAATGCTATGGCTTGCGATTTGGACTTGAAGTAAAGTTACTCATGATGTACTAGATTCCAAAGTTTCAAAGGTTGAGCTTCAACAAACAAAAATTTGGAAGCAACAGAATGTTGTTTGTGTTGGCCAGTTGACTGTAATTAATGTTTGAGTGTTTGTGCTAGAGAAGGGAAGCGTGTGCCAACTAGAGGAAGCATGTGAAGATAAAATAGGACCATTTTAAGATCACCAAGGGAAGCACATAACATCATCTATTATTGGCAGCAACAAAATTGATTTAGGACTGACCCACTACACATTTCATATCAATTTGAATTTAGGTCTACCCTTAGCCAACTTGGCTAATTGCAGATGGTGTTAAGAGGTACTTGGTCAACATGAAATATTGTTAATGTATTGGAATGCATATATTAATGACTAGGATTCATTCAATGATATGTGTGAGTGTGGATTTTATATTCGAATGATGTAATGGGAGTTGCATCGTAATCATTGTGCACCATTATCAGAAGATCATATGTTGTGTAGGAGAGTGTCTAAAGGTAGATCAGATCAAGTGCAAGCTATGTAATCAATATTGAAGATCTACAAATCATATCTATGTAATTCGGTAGGACTAGTGTCTTACCTATTGATTTGTTGCTTAGTTCTATTTTTTGGGGATTCGTGTCTCCAGTAGGTTGGTGCCTACAAACACCACTTGGGACTAGTGTCTCTGATAGGTTGGTGCCTACTTCATGATTGTAAGTTATTCATTATTTTTGTGAGGCTAGATTTGGACAGTTGCTCTAAGCAGCTCTTCTCACTGTGGTTTTTCCCATTTTGGGTTTCTACATATATCTATTGTTCTTTGTGTGAATGTGTGCATCTATGTTGCTTGATTAATACTTTTTTCTTTGATTATTTGATATTCATGTCTGGAGAAGTTATTAATGTTAATTCATGTTGAATTAAAGAGTTCTAAATATATGATTCACCCCCCTCTTAGTATATTGTGTGCCCTTCATCCATGACACCTCAAAGGGGTAGATAGCTAGTAAGAAATGTTGGATGTCTACTCTTTCCAAGGTGGGATATGTCATCTACAATAGCATTTGAGCTATCTAAAGACAAGGAGAAGATGGCCCTATGTTGCAATCAGAAGAGAAAGTTGATGCTCTATATTTTGGATTTGGATTTAGCCCAAGGCATGAGACCTTAGCAATATGGTCAATTTTATCGGAGACCGATAAGCCCGAAGTGGTCAATGATCCAAGTGAACTCACTAGAAACTTAATAGTCAAAAAGTTAGGGGATATAAGTTTCATTCAAGCAGCTTCCCTCATAGTTAACACAACCTTGTTTACTGAAGCAACGGTGAAAATGTTTTAGAGAGACTTGGATAAGGCCAATGCCACAAATTTAAAACTGCAAGAACAATTGAATGTGGTCAAAGGATTGTTGCCTCCTCCATAGCCAACTATTGAAGACAAGGGATCACAAGAAAAGGAGAATTTGACCCTTGAGGTTAAAAATTTGAGAGGGAAGCTCAAACAAAGTAGAGAAGAGGAAAGAATGGTTAGGGAAGGAACAGCCAAGAAGATATTAGATTTGGTTGACAACATTTTGGGCTACAAGTTGTCAAACATTTTGAGTCACATTGATAAGGTTTGGGACAACTACAAAATTTTGAAGGATGAATTCACCAACCATGCTAAGGCAGAAGTTAGGTTGAAGTGCATTCAAGTCAATTGGGCCCTTGAAATTGTACTAATGAGGATTATTACAAAAGGCTCCAATTTTGATTATGATTTGGTGTTTGATATTCTTTCTAAATTAGATTCTTTAGATGACATCGTCCACCATCATAATAAGTATAAGCCACTCATAAGGAGGGAGCTAGATGTTTTTGAGGGTTTTGAAGAATTTCATATGCCTCCCATATTGGATAATGAGGGAGAGATAAAACCTTGCAAAGAGTGGAGAGAAAATTCTGTTGTTATTCTCTCTCCCTTATATGTAAAGATAAATAAAGACGATGAGATGGACACACAACAATTAAACCTCAGTATGGATATGCTCTCTAAACTTGAGTATAATAGTATGGTAGGCTTCTTTAACATGGTCCAGGTATTAATAAATGATGACTACGAGACCCACATGGTTAGGGTAAACCAATTCCTCCCACTTAGAGGTGACATGTCATCAAAGTAGGATGAGGATAAAGAGAAGAATAGTGCAGAAATTTGAGTTATTTTTCAATAAGTCATCACCAACCAACATAAATGCAGGATCAACATGTTAGAACAAGAATATTAGACTTACTCTGTCGACTTGAAGGAGCAATTTTGATCAAATAAAATCCATCCACAAATACAAATGATATTAAAGATCTTCAACAACTTTTACAACGACTACTTCCTCATGTATAAATGTATTTTGTCTTTTGTAAAGGTGTCACCGCTTAAATTTTGTCTTTTGTGTGATAATCAGTGGAATATGGCTTTTTGTTTATTGCTCCCTTACTTCTATAAAAGGGAATTCTGAGCCTTATTCTAGGATTCAAATCCTTAGGTTTTGAGCAAGTCTTTGTATAGAAGTAGGCTTGTATAGTTAGGTCTTTTGAAACTTCAAAAAGAGGATGATGTAAATTTTCTCTGTAATAGCAACAAACAACTCAATTTTGTTGTTTACATGAATACAAGTCATATTGTCGATGTCTCCATATTGTAATACAATATCTTTTGAATCTTAATAATCAAAGATCATTTGAGATTCTTGTTGTACATTCGCTATAATGAATGTTTGATTGTTGGATTCTATTCAAGTAATAAATTAAAATTGTTTTCAATTGAATAATTGAAGATATTGTTGTTACAGTAAGGATCTTAAAGAAGATTAACAATGATGTCCATATGTTGGTTTTCTTATTGTAAGGCAATGAGAATATGAAAAACCATTGATTTAGTTTTCAGAATGTTATCAGAAAGAATTGTTTCATTCTTGACTTTGTAATGGATAAGACACCAGTCAAATTAATTCACAGAATCAACCTAAATTTGAAAAAACTATTTTTTGTTTTTATTTGTTTTGTTTATTGCTCATTCACACCATTAAAGTACAAAGCTATAGAGGGTTCTAGAGATGATTTAGCCAATTAGATTCATCCTCCAAATTGTTAGTGTGAAGATTGAAATCTATTTTGACATAAAACATAGTTGTAACCTGAGAACGATGTTATGTAAAGGGAAACCCACCTTGGTTTTGCAAAGCCTAAAGTGCAGAGAACAATTATAAAATTTGTCTCAAGTTCGTTGGCCACTAATCTAGGGTTCTTAAGTATAGGATTTGGCTAATCCTTAGAGAAACCTAGGCAATCGATTGGAAACACTAACACAACCCATGAGAGGTCAAAAGAACAATCACCCAAGTTAAAAAAAAAACAACCAAATTCTTACACATTGTCGTAGATGTTTTCTTACAGCTCTTAAATGTTTTAGATATCATAATTTGTCATATTTGACCACCCAACTTAGGCACCTCAATTTGACTTCATTATCCATTAAAAATTGCTTTGACATGCATCAAATTGTCATGATTGGCCAAAATTCTAATGTAACTACCCTAAATCATATTCTTACATATCAAAATTTGTCATATGTAACTCTCATCTTAAAATGTCATAAGATACTCTTACACCATAATAACATTAGATGTGTGTACTTATGCACTTCCCAAAGTATAAAACACATGTAACTAATGTCAACATAGTGGTACACCCCATTTCCCATATGAGACCCAAAAAAATACAAATACTAAATAAATACAAACATCAAGATGCAAAGTTGAGACAACTTTTCCAACAAGCCTCAACATTGCCAACCAATTCATTGACACTTCCAATGGACATGTATATATTTACCAACATTGTGTGGTGCTATAATTTGCAATCACTAGCTCAAGTTGTGGAGCACCTTTAGCAAAATCAAGAGAGATAAAGCAATCTCTCTAAATCATGTTGCTCTTATTCATGTTATCACACTTAGCAATTTGCACTCATATGTTGCCCATGCTCCATCACAACTACTTAATGATTTGCTTCATCTAAGCTTTATAAAACCTTTTTCATTTTCTAATAATACATCCACAAAGGAAATTCGACTTTAAACAAGTAAAAATAATAAGTGTTAGAGGTAAATTGTGGTGGATGGGTTCCCTACCCATGATCCACAATTTCTTTCATGTAATTGTTGTTGTTGTCTTACAACACCTTAGAACATTTTGTATTAACTTTGATGCAATGAATGACATAACTTATCACTACCTTCATAGACAAATCTTTACCAAATTCTCATATAGTTTATTTGTGATACCATAATAGAGAAATAGAAAAGAAAAAATTTCAACATTGCAAAGCCTCAAACAAGTGATGTATTTTCATTTTGTGTGCCTATTAAGTAGATTTACAAAGGTAATCCAAGTTGGTTGTCAATGAAACAAAATACATGAACAAAAAAAATCAAAAAAGTGTAGATAATCCTCTTAAATTGAGTGCTAGTTTAAAACACTATCATGAAGCCAAGTCTAAGTCATTTTTCCTAGTAAACATTAAACCAACTAATGACAATACATCTATAATATATGTAACACAACTCTCTATGGTCAACACACATGATCCATGAACAAGGAGAAGATTTGTAATGTATCGAGCCAAAACAATAATGCAAATCCAATTATTAACCTTCCACAAACACTTATAATTTGAATAACACAATTAGCCCTAGCATTCACTTGGATCTTAGATAACTCAAGTTAAAATTGGTGTTTATACATTAGAAATATCAGTACATGTCAAACAACAAATGACAAAAATAACTACAGATCTTATTATAATGAGTAGCAAATAACATGTGTAAATCTCAATCTCTTACTTATTAAAATAATGGTTGTATTACATTCAAATAGTTCTACAATACCATTAACTACAACAAGAATTCATACCAACAACAATGGAAATTCAAATCAATACAATGTTGGAGTCCATGTCTAATGAAGCTCAAATACAATTTTTTTATGAGATCGTCCTCTGAAATCACTAGAGTTTTCATCATAGGGTTCCCACGCTTGAACAAAAGTGCTCAAAATAGATTCTGGAAGGAATTTGATTAAGCATAGATGTCTAGGATGAAAACATTTTCTCTTTTACATCCTCCACAAATAGAATAGGTTGGCCACCATGTACACCCGGAACCTCAAATTTGTAACAGTGACTATGGGCAAGAAAGATACCATTTTGAAAATGATGGCAGCAAAAATAGACTACTAAAAACAATATAACATGTGCTGAAAAGTTAAGAGGGGAACACAAACATAGGAAGAAATATCAAGGATCATGGGTTGGCCAACATAAGACTCAAACTATAGGATGAGGCATTAAGGGTCAAGCAATACATGTTGATAAGGGAAAGTCCAATAGGAAGAAGGGAAGAACAAAGTTGGAAGAAAAAGCACACTCAAGAAAGGAAAACACATTGTAGATGGAAATAGGGAAGATACAAGTAAATACCTAATATGTACAAACTTATATTGACTGAAAACATGACATGACAAGATTCCTCTCTCTACTATTAGCAAATGCATTTACAGCTGAAAAGAACTCAACAACACACTTAACATGCTTTACTAACCACATAAAATTGATGTGCCACCAACAAAGACATGCAAAACAAGGAAACACAAAGATCTCAAAATTACACTAGTATAATAAATAAAGACACAACAAACTCAACACACAAATTGCCTTAGAGAAGACCCAACTTAGGGTGAAAAAATCCTCTAGAAAGCAAATACCCTCCATTATACAATCAAAAGGATTAGTACACATATTTTACAATGCCAACACAACATCCATGTGGTCACATAGTATTTTTTGAGCTCCTAATACAACTGGAACTACTCTAAGTATGAACACACTAATCACTCCGCACTTGCAACAATCCATGAATGGTTTACAACCCCCCTACAATGAGAGCCAACCACTTCCTAAATGTGGAAAGGCAACTAATGACCTTCCTACAACCTCCCATACTCAAAGAAATGGAAGATCAAACACTCGAACTATTTGCATTACGCTCATTGTTTGCATCAAACGAGTTGTCTATCATAGCCCTTCCTTTGAAACATTAAAACCTTATGATTGATGCTATGAGGAATATTAATTAATTAATTGACTATTTAAAAATTATAAAATAAAAATAGTCTAATAAATATTTTTTTTGTTAAAACTAATTGAGTATAACTTGAGAGTTGTTACATGTGATATCAAAGCAAAGTTTGAAGGCTTGGCCTTTAACTTGTTATGACTTGTGCAAAATGAAAACAATTGAGAAATCAATTAATCATTAGAAAATAAATGTAAATTGTTAGACATGAGCTATAAACAACTTGTTAACCAAACAAAGAGACAAGATAAATGTTTTGAAGTCATACCAAACAAATCTTGATGGATGATATTATACTATATTTTTTTGCTAAATTCAATCCAAAGCATGGAGCTTGTAAATCTAAAACAATTTGTTTCAATTGAAAACAACTATTTGATGTATCACAACGATACATAATTTAAGGGGGGAAGATGTCACAACCCTTCCTTTGAAATATTAAAACCTTATGATTAATTCTATTAGAAATATTTATTATTAATTAGAATTAATTAATTGACTATCTTAAAAATCATGAAATAATAAAAATCAAAATTATTTTGTTCATTCAAAAAAAAGGAACAACCTGAAGGTAATTCCTCTTGTACAGGTTTGTCAGTTATCAATGAGTTTGCACAAGAAACAAATGTTCACCCTCTATTACAAGCGGCGAACTTGCCAAAGTAACTTTTTGAGGTCATTTTGAGGTTTGAAAGTTTGATCAAAGACTTTTCAAAGATTTCCTGTTCCATCCCTTTTGAATCTTATGACTGACTCCCCTCTGGGTTCATTTGATCTTTAATATTTGGAATCTGGGTAATTAGATCCTATCTCCACTTCCCCTGTACCAACAAGCCTCTCAAAAGCTTTGCACGGGTTGCATGGTTCCCATATGGCATGATCAAAGTATTGGCTGCTGATGCACACTACGTGTTTTCTGGGGAAGTTAATTAAAGGTTATTTCGTTACTTGCATCAGTTGGCACAATGTTATTTTGGGTCTCACCATATGTTTAAAGATGGTAGTAGTTATTCCATTCTAATCGGTACAGCAGGATGGAACTTTTACTTTCAGTATTCAGAAGATGTATGTGTATACTATAATTACAGTGAAGTGCCCCATTGCAAGTTTATGTGTTGATAGGAAGAGTGGCTCTCCTAAGCCATGATATACCTGCTGCTGTTATTTCTTAGCATTTTCAGCCATTTTCATTTCTAGAAAGATTTCACTATTTATCATGTCAGTATTTTATTAGTGTTTCTATAGCAACCATCCTAATTAAGATATAATCTTCTCATATCCTGTGTATCAATAATATTCTATGCTATTACTTCTATAGTCACATCTAATATTACTACCATGAACGATTGTAATTTGTCATACCATTGACATGCAAAGCCTGCCTTCTCTTCATGAATTTATGTTTCTGCAAGGGTATTGATTTGAAGAATGCCTTATGGAATTTTCTTGTAGGGACTCCATAGAGTAGAACTACAAAAGCACCTTTGAACGGCATGTTAAAGCTGATAGGAAATTTTCAAGGGTCCTATAAATTGGTTTATAATTATATAGCATAAATACAATTATAAACAGCTGCTTACAAAAGAACGTAGCTGCCACAATTATGAACAAGCTAAGAAATCAATCCCCGTAGATCCATGCTCCCTCTGGTATTTCCGTACTTTCCATTTAAGACTTACCCACTATAAACAACAGACCAACTCCATTGTTATTGTATAAAAAAATTGAATTCAACAAACTTAAACTCAAGATAGCATAAGAAACACTAAAATAAAACAAAACAGAGGTAATTTTAAAAGATGGTGAAGGATGTCCAAGGTGAAACTGCTGCATTCAGAGTTTCCACCACATGCCTTAAAGTTGGCCAAATGTGAAAGGTCCAATTTAGGAAGCAGCACTATCCTGTAGCATTCAAATCCAACCAATGATAAAAACTAGATATCACATCATCAACAGACATACAATTCTCTTTCAAATTGAGTTAAAGGGATCAATCACACAGACATTACAGAGAGAGATGTAAGTGAAATATTTGATTCTTATGACATGTTTATTAGAGATGTTTTTTCCCTTTGCCATCCAAAGGCTACAAACATTAAAAAATTTATTGTCTGCCATCTTCGTAATTGCAGTTTCTGCCATTCTCTTTAACTATTTCCATTTATCATTTCTAAAATATATGAGCTGTTAATTTATTCCGAACAGACATCACAACACAATGAAAGCAGAACAATGTCTCCAAATAGATGTGACTGCAAAAATGATAGAAGAATTAAATCAGTTAAGATACATTGAATGGAAGCTCAGGAGTAGTTTCTTGATCCTTGTGCTCTTTAGCACGCTTAAAAGTGGCTCAGATCCTACTGACAAATTTGCTCCACTGCTGATACAATTTGGGGTGGTTGCACAACTGTCCATTCCTCTAGTGTGCCCGCATATGGGGTGGGCACATCCTGTGATGATAAGCACATAATGGGCGCATCCAAATAGTCCCAGAAGTTCTCAATAATTGCAGCCCTGAGACTAGCTCCAATCCCACCAGTTCGCATGCACTCCTCAACAATCAGCACTTTGTGTGTCTTCTTTATTGAATTCCCAATAGTATACAGATCAAAGGGCTTCAAAGAACGAATGTCAATTACTTCTGGATCATAACCTTTATTGACTAGCGTCTTTGCTGCTTGCATAACATGATATCTCATCCTAGAGTAAGTAAGAATGGTTACATCTGCACCTGGTCGAACCATTTCTGCTTCTTCCAGACAACATATGTATTCTTCATCTGGAATCTTCTCTTTCAAGTTGTAGAGAAGAACATGCTCATACAAGATAACTGGGTTCTCACTTCTAATTGCTGCTTTCATTAGTCCCTTTGCATTGTATGGTGTTGAACAAGCGACCATTTGTAGTCCAGGAACAGACTGAAAGTAAGATTCTAAGCGCTGAGAATGTTCTGCACCTAGCTGCCTCCCTACACCCCCAGGGCCTCGTATAACTGCAGGAATAGTGAACTGCCCCCCTGAAGTATAATGAAGCATACCACAGTTATTTGATATTTGATTGTAGGCCAATAATAGGAAACCCATGTTCATTCCTTCAATTATAGGCCTTAGACCTGTCATAGCAGCTCCAATGGCCATCCCTGTGAAGGAATTTTCTGCTATGGGTGTATCCAGCACTCTCAAATCACCATATTTTGTTGCCATTCCTTTGGTAACCTTGTATGAACCTCCATAATGACCAACATCTTCTCCAATAACACAAACTCGAGGATCTCTCTCCATCTCCTCATCCAAACCTTCACGGAGAGCCTCAAACAAAAGTAGCTCATGCCTAATCAAGAATGCATTTAATCATTAAAAATTAAAATCAAAACCATGTACAATAAACAATTTACATTCAACGTTCCAGAAAACTAATACCTAAGTTTTAAAATGATAAGATGCATAAATCCTATTTGAAATTATAAGTAGGTTAAGAAATCTCTATGTATACCGAAGGAGACAAGGCAAAAAAAGAATACATTAAACTCCATAACAAACAATATAAAGTCTGGTTGGACTTGTCATAAAAAAAGAAAAAGAAAAAAGTTCACAAAGAATACAATAGAACTGCCTGACAGCTTTAAAACTACTACCAACCAAATGGTCCATATAATGAACTTATACCTAGTTAAATATGCTATTGAAAGGATTTTTATATTATATTACTCCTAGAGACATATGGTTGGAGTGGTTACTAAAAGAAAGGATATTAGTAGATATCACTATCCACAGTGAACCTCTCCTGAAATTTCTCAAGTCCTATATGTAAGAAAATAACAGAAATAATTTCCATTGTTGCATAGACACAGGAAACAGATGATTAAACATTAGAAAACTGGCCGGGAAATGTTGCCTCTCCAAAATACCACTCTCAAGCTAAACTTTAATAGAGCATCGAGAAGCAAGGCTAGGAAGGCAGAAGATGGTAGCATCATTCATGACAATGGAGGTAACCCATTAATGTGTTCTATACTATTTCAGTATTATGCTGAGTGGCAAAGATAGAGGCCATGGTCATAGTTCTTAAAATGTTACAGAACTTAAAATTAAGAATATGATGGTTAAAGAGAGTTCTCATTTTCCATCATAATCGTCTAAGGTTTGAGACCAGGAGGTTACTCTGATGAATTTGTGGCATTCCTTAAGAGGTGTTTAGTCCTTGGAAATCATATTGACCAAATTATCATTTCGTTGCATTAGCAGAAGACTCAGGTGGACGACCTTGTAGTTAATGGTGCATTTAATCTTAAACACACAAAGGATTTAGGATTATCCAAGGTATAAATAAGGAGCTTGGAAAAAGTCATCAAACAAGATATATTATAAGCCATAAAAGGATCATTCAACAAAGCCTCAATGTGGTGGCAAGCTCATCTTGGATAATCTCACAGGTGACTCCGTGCCCATTGTCTTAGTCATGGTACATCATTTCTTCTCTACATCAAAAGTTTACTGAGATGCTTGCCTACAGCTCTATTTGTCCTCATTCAAGAGACTGAATTTTGCAGCAGCTTCGTTAACATGAAGGACTGAGTAAAGATGCAGAGCTGTGAATCCTTGAAGAATAAGATTACAAATAAAATATAGAAGAATTAAAATGCAAGCTTAGGGGAAGACAGAGAGGCAGAAAATTGAAGGAAGAAGCAGAACAAAGAATGAAACTCAAAAGAAAAGTCAACATAGCAATTTGTAAGAGTTGGTTAGAAGCCTAGTTCCACAGAGTTTCAGAATGGGGGGAATGCATGGACAGGGGGACCATGGTCCTAAATTTGGTGTCAGCAGCAGGGGGGTGTGAAGCAGATGACAGCGCAAATATAATATTAAATATAGTATTCGAAAATTAGTAGCATTTGCAAGAAGAAAATTGCAAATACATTATCCTTGAATCGTTAACATTTGAAGATAGAAAAATGTTTCAGTTACATTGAGATACACACTAGTGCCAGCTAATATTTAGTCATTGTTGAATTCAGTTGTAACTCATTTGGAGAAGCTTCTCTATAAACCAGATGTAGAGGATATGTCAGTGCTAACTAACCGCAATGTTTTTTCCTGTACCGTGAATTATGATATCCTAAAGCCACCTTCCAGGTAGGCCATATCAAGGTTGGAATGCAGTTCTGGGAGCTGGTACCAATTTTCAATTTCTTGGCCTTTTCTGGATCTCTTTCTAAATCTTGCTTCCATGGTTTGTATATATATGTCAGCATGTTTTTCTATCTCTCTCAATTAGATAGCTTCTAAGAAGATCAATAAGTATGCATTGTTAACTTTATAGTGCTTAAAGTCTAAGTTGCTGAATTGGAATTGGGTAGGGGTATGGTATGCCAGTACAGCAACAAAAATTGGAGGACTGGGTATGTCCGTACAGAAAACATATAAAAATCATAAATATAAATATATATTTATAGCCTTAAAAAATAATTAACTTCAGAATACCACATATCATTCATATGTTAAACAAAATGACCATAAACATTACAAATTCCAAATACTAATTCATATACGAATAATTTGTCAAACTTAAATGTCATAATAAATATTCATTTATTCGTAAATATTATGAATAAATTTATTCATTTATTTAATAAATAGGCAACATATATTTTTTATTTAAATAAATAAACATTTGCTTATTTACATGAATTAAAATTTAGAATCCAAAAATTAAAAAATGATTAACCAAACAAAAGTGAAAATAAAAGAGAGCAGATCAAAAGAAAAGGAATTGAAAAGTTGTTAAGGTTCTTCATTTTATGAAAGAGCAGCAGCAAATTGGTCCATGAATGAAACGCACTGAAGAAATGGAATAAAAAATGCAATCAGCCTTCAAATTGTGCCTCATTCCCTGTCTTTTTTCCTTCTTGTGGTGGATAAAATTTGCAACATAAACAAAACAATAAGGTTTAGGGCTTTTATGGGACAGAAAATTTGAACAAAAACCCTTAGAAAATCGTGACTGCAGTTCAAAATGCTCAAGATTCGCTCTGGAATCACCACATCATCATTGGAGTTGACCGGATTTGCCACATGAAAGTTGGAAACATTTTGGGTGGGAGAAATTCAAACCCTGGTTGAAATTATAGGTGATTCGAACCAGGATCCAATTCCAGGACATTTTGTACCCAGAATCAGCCTGTATATGTGCTGATTTGGCAACTTAGCTTAAAGTTTCTACCAGCCAATACCTGTCTAATTTGATCTTAAATTAGCCCACAAGTTAAACTTTGGGCATGCTATTTGGTATTTTGATGTGGGAAGTGTGACAAAAAAGTAATTTAGACATGGTCTCTGGGGCAATGATATTTACTGCTATAGAAGTGAAGGATTAGTAGTTGGGAAGGTTGCAAAGACTCTGCCATGCAAATATAAATTTTCCTGAGAGAATGGAAATATTAAAATATAGAAGTACAAATCATTGTGTATAAACTTGATTGGGCTTAGAAAAGTGACGATCCAACTGCAGAATTTGAAAATGGAGACTTCTATCAATGGCATTGCATCCATATGAATATCTTAAAATGTCAAGTGATTGTGATGTTCTTAAAATTGTAAGCACAAGAAAATTTCAGAAAGAAGTTATCAATCTAAATTAATATTATCACTTAATCAATTAAATCACAGCCATTGAGTACCAAGCATCTTTCTGCCTATTCCAATGTCTTTCAGCAGCAGCTCTATTTTACTAATTTACATGTATGACACTTGACCAGTTTGTATAAAAAAATTATCTGTTATCAGCTACCGTTGCCTACCTAAGATACTTCAAGATAATTTTTCAAGCCGTCCTAGTTTAGGACTACTTTCAAATCCCCAAGGTCCAAACAAGAATGATGCCATAAAAGACTACCAACTAACTTCTTATCTCTACCGAAAAGGCCTACCAATATAAGCTACAGGGTAGTCATTTAAACAAAAAAACACATATTAAAAATTAAATCCTGACTAATACAATGTTTGAATATAACTTGACCTCTCTGAATGCAAAATGGGTAGAGGATTTGAATTAATTTTGGGGCATCTTTGCAAGTTACAACATTGTACAAAGCGTTGACAGTCGAAGATGAATTGCCAGCTGCACCCAGCAAGGCAATCAGCATACCGTATAGATTTTGAACAAATATTTATGCATTGTTATTCTGATGGGAATATATAAATATAATGACTAATATGATCATATAGATGTCACGGGCGAACAAAGAGAGATCTTCTTGTTTTACTGTTGTGCATATGTGTTGTACAGGTTGATTGTAGAATAATTTGCAATGTTAAATCCAACATGTTGATCATAAAATGTATGTTTTGTATAAGTTATATGGATAACAATAAACCTTAAAGGCATGCTGCCAACCTCAGCATTTTGGCTGTATATATGTATATATGTTACACGCCCATAGATCTAGAACTATTGAGCCTAACTGTATCGCATAAGCACATGGGACCCATCATTAAAATGATATTTTTTTTTTGACTCTTTTTATATAAGGGTACCAGGAAAAAAGGTATGGAAATTTGCCTTCATAATTATTACCCAGTACCCATATCAAACTCAAGCTTGTCATTTTTTCATAATCTTACCAAATGATGAGACATTTTAAGTTTCAGAAAGAGAATCATAGCTTACCCACTCTTTGATGGCACAGAACTTGCAGCAGTTTCACCCTTTACCTGAAAAAACAGCCTTGCAATCTTAGAAATTAACACATACGTCTTTCAGTGTCAACTGCAACAATTTTCAGAAAAATCAATCTCAATTCTGCAAGATTAATAATAGACAGTAAATGCTATTTTTACTGAGCTCAATGAAATTATTAGATTCTACAAAGTTGTATATGTTGTTGTACATAAGACCAATCCTCACATGGATGGTATGGATGGTAAGAATACATCATCACAAAAATAAATAAGACATATTGTTTACAAAAGGCTAGGGCAATGACACTTAAGACTTGCAGGATATTTTGCCGTCAAATTCTAGTAACAAAACTTGACCCTCAAAAATTATTACAAGATTCCTAAACATGCAAACAAATTCTAGATGCCAGCCAAGAATTTTGCTATCAGATACTAGCACCACATTGATTGCCCGTAATATACAGTTGACAAAAAATAATTTAAATAAACCATGATGACGGCATCAAAAGAGTACAACAGCTTAAACCCAATAATAACTTGTCACTAGAGAGCAATGTTTACTATCTTATTCACAGCTGAACTCAATAATATTGAATTTGTTAAAACAGATGCCGCAATCAGCATAATAAAACAAATATCTGACATTGACAAACACCAAAAACTTAGCCACCTAATGGTGATGATATTATCACCATGTCTACGATACTATCTCCATGTCTAATGCAGCAATAATCGGCGTTGAACTACAACCTTGGATTATTTTCCACATGAATAGAAATTTATTTGAATACCGTTCTTCCCTCTCAGAAGGAAATGTACTAATTATACTGCTAAGAAATATAAACAAAGTGAAGGAATAAGGTTCAGGAAGCTAACCGCAACAGCATTAGTAAGCAACTTGGAAGCTCGGTTCACCGAATTAGAAAGATGAAAAACTGATGCATCTGATCTGACACTGATGAAACTTTTCTTTTGCTCTGCAATCCAATGAAAATGTAAAATTCTAAGTAACCAAATTACTTCTGAAGGGCATATTCTGATCAAAACACAATATAAACTCTCTTTCAAATCAGCCAGACCCATCTTGGACTACTACAGTACTCTGATCACATATAGTTACTACTTTAACAGCCCCCCTCGTTACCTGTGTGGATAAAGTGCACATTGCATTCCCTCCGCAATTAAGCATCGGGATAGGACGAAAATGTTAGTATTAACATTCTTTAGGCCAAAATGATCTGTTACATCTGTCAAAGTGTAACCACTTGTTTAGACGATATTCCTATGAATGCCCAGTTCAAGACTAAAATTTTCCAAGCTTTCCTTGATTGTTTTGGTTTAAGATTTACTAGGTTGTAATAGCAAACATTTCTATACTTGTATCTAATTTGTTGTTTGAAACTTAAAATGGTTCCTATTATAACGGATATGTGCCATAACATCAAGTAGATTGCACCAGTAATACAAACGTAACTTAAGAAAACATAAGATCACTTTTATCATCTCCACTGTTGCAAACACAGCATTGAAATGCAGATCCAGAATACCATGGGCGCTATTAAAATTTACCCTAACGAAACAATATCACTCAAATCCGCCCTCCCATAAAATGCATATTCGAGAATCTTCACTACAAAACCAAAACCAAAAGTAATCATTCAAATCCAAAGCGCATTGGATGGGAATTTCAGAACACACAATCTAAACCAACGCTAACGATTGTCATTCGAATACACCCTTCACTAAAATGGGTATTTAAAGACATAAACACAAAACTACTGAAACTAGATCCAGATTAAGGGAACATATAAAAATGGATTCAAAATTTGGACCTTGCAAATGATAAGGACAAAGTTCTGTACACTTGTACTGGATAGAAGAAAAAAAAAAACAGTAGAAATGAAAGGTGTAGATCACCTGACTTAAGGTTCGAGAACCCAATAATCAGCCTTTTCTGTGGAGAAGATGAAGAAAAGGGAGATACAAGGCCTGAAAACCCGGATTGCACTAATGCTGAACTTGCCATTTCATATAAAATTGAAGCCTAGAGCTCAGTAATATGGAATGGGTATTATGCAAGCGCTTACTATTTGAGCAACTCCAATGCAAAATTAGAAAAGGGTAGTCAAATATATATGAATTGTTCTTGTTTAAAGTACTCTACTGGCAGATCATTCGGGCGGAGGGACAGAGGTTTTTCTTCCTCTTTCTCCACGGGCCCTTTTGTTTTTTTTTACTTGTAACATGCGTTCCAATACGACCAACACAAAACTCCCTCCTTGATTGTAACGACGTGTTTTTTTTCCCTTAATTTTCTGCTGGCATTTGCTTTGGAATAGGCAGTTGACAGACACTGGTGACTTTCTCTCTTGTATAATGTTTGGTTTAAATTTTTGGCCTGCATTCTCATCCACCCCCACCAAACTCTTCCATTGATGGAGGCTCCAACTCAATGCCACCTTCATGGATGAAAATAAATTCATCCTGTGAAGCACACACAGATAGTTAGTTCTTAATTGATATGAAGACACCAAAAAAATCATGGCTAGTTGTGTGAGCAAGCAAGGGTAGGTGAAAATTTGTGTCATGTGGAGGTTTCTAAGGTTGTAGGAAAACATTATTTATTTTGTCTCTCGGGGTGGGTAGATTTGTTGAGACAAAGTGCTCTTAATTAAAAGATATGAAATGAAAGTTAAGCCAATTAAAAGACCACTTCAAATTGATGACAACATTGAAGTTTAATAATAAATATCTATCCATAAGTTTTCTTTTCATTTTATATTTAATTTTTTAGGGGTGAAATGGTGTTACAATGGTGAAATTTTGCATATTTTAATTTATTTTATTTTAGATTCATTTTAATTTTTTAAATATAATTATTAGTATATTAAACAATATATTTGGTGTAAAAGTTAGATAATTTAATTTCAATTTATATTAATTTTTAAAGTTTGAATTTAAATTTAAATTTATTTATTCATTATATAAGTTTAAATTTATAAATTGTAAAATTTAGGTTAGTTTTATAAAAATAGTGTAATTTACTAAATATAAATCTTAATTTTTGGGTTCAAATATTCCCTCCATTTTATTGTTATGAGTCGAGTCAACTTGAACGGTGAAACATTTCAATTGTATGCTAGGATGTTGTATTTAAAGAAAAATCCTAATTCATTTGAAACATCTAATATATTTAGCACTAGCAAGAAAGCTCCATTATTGACTAAATAATAAGAGCATTGATACCTACAAAACATCCTATGCATGTTGTATAATTGATTAATGTCTTCAATCATTGTACCAAGTCATTAAATCAATACTCAATAGTATGACAAAGGGGATGCATATTCTTTGTCTAATAAACTCATTAATCCTCATTACCATTTTTATGCAAGTTACAAAATCAAGAAAGTAGATCTCATACCTATAATTCATTAAAGTTCATAGACATAGCACTAGTTTAGATTTACACAAAAAGATCAAATTTATAAATAAACAATTAAATTGTAAATGCATAGGGTAGTTTTGTAGTCATAGAAATGGCCCAAACAATTAAGAAAAAGTATTGATCCATAACGTGTTGTCTAACATGTCACAAATTTATGATGTAAGGGTAAATCAATTGGAAACATCTAGTACACTCAAATCACCATCCAACTAAGAATTGAGTACCATTTATTTATATATTTAAATGTTACAATTATTTGAATGCATTATTTTTGATAGTTAATAACTTAGCTCTAAATCCTAGGTTATTTAGTTATCAATATTTGTTAATTACTAAAGATTTTATAAATGAGCACATTTATTTTCTTACATGTTTAGTGAACCCAACATTCTTACACCTCCTAGGTTTTTCCCTTAGGACCTTAGGGTTTCAAATATGATCCTTTTTCCCAATTTTTTAATCCTTATATTGAATTTGAACACAATCATGGATTCCTTTTTATATTTCAATGATTACTCTCTTTCCTCTTGCAAGATGACATAGACAATTATTGAATTTCTATGTTGGTTGCTTATGTGATCTTTTGCCTACGGTTCCTTATTAAGGATATGAATTTACTAATGCCTATATGTTTTCTAACCCCATTTGGGTTATGTTTTGTGTTTATGTATGTATGTGCTTTGATAGATATCTTTCATGCACATGATACTAGATCACTTATTATTTATGTGCACTTCTTCACTTCATCATGCTATGCTATGTTAATATATTGATATTATTTCCTATGGCCTATAATGATGCCTATTTGTGCTTCATTATTTCATTCTTCTCCTAGCCATACTTTAGAGGTCCTTATGCCATTGCAAGTGAAAATAAAATAAAGATATATACTAAGTGCTAAACTAAATGAAAATGCTTTAACCTTTTGGTGTATTTAACCTATGTGTTTTTTCTAATAAAAAATACATAAATTTTTTTATATATCTGCTAAATATATTCAAACATTAGAGATAAGAATTGAAATAATAATTACAAACATAAAGAGGTGAGAGAGTGTGTTCTTATTTTGATGTATGATGTATTTTTTGGGTTGAAAGATTGAATGGTGTTGGGAGATGGTCTTTGTGACTTGTAGAAGGTTCTAGGAAGTTGACAAACACTTGTGTCTAATTTGATGCTCATATCTAGGGTCTAGGTGTTCATGTCTAGTGGGAAAGTTATATTTTCCTATATAGATGTGTGAATGTTCAAGCCTCTAAATTCTCTAAAGATTCAAGGGATAACCCACCTAATTATTTGAAGCCTATGATGCATGTAAAATTTAGAAAACACCTTACAATTACCTACTACACTTGCTTGAAGTTGAGAGAGGAAAGAAAAATGGTTTAGTTATTGGGAGACTACCTCAATCAATCATTTGGGTGGCAGATTTTAGTCTCAAAACATGTAGAAAAATTTGGGAGTGTATGATCCTTAAGGGTAGTTATTTTGTGATTAGTGTAATGGTTGCCACTATAAAAACTATAAGGTTTTTAAAAATCATAGTGAAGTGTATGTAGTGCAACAAGGATGAGCTTAGGGAGATAGAATTAGTCACTTACATGCCAAGAGGGATCTCAAGAGGAAGGTTTGAAGCTACACATATATAATAAAGGAAAGTGGAGGAATATATATATATATATATATATATATATATATATATATATATATATTATGAATAATGGCTTAATTACTTCTGATATACTAAGAAGATAATAATACACTATTCATGAAAAAGGGATTGGGAGTAGAAGGCTAGGATTTTGGGAAGAAATGGATAAAATCCTAACTATAGAATGAGGGAAGGGGAAATGGAGGTGAGGAGGAAGATGAAGGCTATAATTCTAACAAAATGGTGAGTTTTTCTAGGTGATTATAGCTATGGAGGATGTGTGAGAGGCCAAGGAAAAATTTTAAAATATAATTGTGTGAGGGGGAAGGAATCCATCAGGAAAATGATACGAAATCAAGATCAAATGTAGGATTGAAATCAAAAAATTATCTAATTCAAAAACACTTAATCTATCCTATTCCATCACTCATGAAATGTGCAAATCTAAGCTATTTGAATGAAAGTAAGATCCTGATATATTCAAACCAATTCAAATAACACAAGAAAAGATTACCATCCCATTTTGGAGTGTATTTGCATGATGTTGGATTGTTCGTATCACTGCAAAGCCTCCATTGCTTGTACGCAAAAGCTTGGTGATCAATGCTTGTTCTTGAAGAAATGAAGCTCTATCAATGGTGATCTTGAAAACACTTCGTTGCATAAGGTAAGTTGAAATTATGATCATCATTTGTGAAGAGAAATGCTTGTTATATAGAAAAAGCAATTTTGAATCAACGGTCAAAATCGTGTTGGAGAATATCCAGATCAACGGTCAAAATGAGTTGAGAGGATTTAGACATGAGGAAATTTTGCAAAGTTGATTGCATAATTAGGGTGATTGAAGAATAGATTGGCTAGTTAGGATTCTGATTGCTTAGTTATCAATTGATTGATCAGTTAGGGTTGAGTTAGGAATTAGATGGTTGAGTTAGCAAAATAGATTGCTTAGTTAGCAAAATAGATTTCTTAGTTAGCAATCCATTATTTCCTCAATCAAAAAGTGGGTGAGAAATATCAATTAATTAATTCCAATTTGATTTTGATTTTGATTTTTGCTAATTTGAATAGTTTGAATAGTTTGATTTATTCAAATTTAGGAGGGAAGTGTAATAATTAAATTATTATGATTTAATAATTCAGTTAATTTTGAGGAATAAGGTGAATTAGTGACGTAATCAAATAATTGGTGTTGTTTGACTAATCAGGACAAAATAAGATAAGATTAGGACTTTATTAAATAAATGTAATTTATTTAATTAGTCGAAATGATGAAATATGAATTAATCAAATAACGTTGTATCATTTGATTAATAGAGGAAATAGGATTTTGAATGTCATTTGATGTCATTTGATGCGTTATGAGATGTTGTAGGATGATTCTGAGATGATTCGAGTTGTTTCAAAGATGTTCCAAGTTAATTC
This sequence comes from Sequoia sempervirens, assembly GCA_007258455.2. Lineage (NCBI taxonomy): Eukaryota > Viridiplantae > Streptophyta > Pinopsida > Cupressales > Cupressaceae > Sequoia > Sequoia sempervirens. The sequence goes on along the minus strand of VDFB02271358.1, from coordinate 499,796,848 downwards.
AGAGATAGTTTGACTTGATTTAGATTTTCTGAGTCGTTTCGGGGTCGTTTCGAGACGTTTCGAGTTGATTCAGTTGTTTGAGTCATTTTGGGGTCGTTTTGAGACGTTCGAGTTGATTCTTGAGAGTTTTCCAAGTTGTTTCAGAGACATTCTAGTTGATTCTGAGTTGTTTATTCAGAGTTGATTTAGAGTCATTTTGGGGTCGTTCTGAGACGTTTGAGTTGATTCTAAGTCATTTTGTTGAGACATTCTGAGTTGATTCAGAGTCATTTTCGGGTCATTCTGAGATGTTTTGAGTTGATTCAAAGTTGTTCTGAGTCATTTTGTGGTCGTTCGAGATGTTCCGAGTTGATTCAAAGTTGTTCTAAGTCATTTCAGGGTTGTTTCGAGACATTTTGAATTTGTGATAAGTGTTAAGTCAATTTACATGTCTACAATAATAATATAAAATAGTATCCTAATCTAAGAGAAATCCTTGATGAGGGAAAGAGAAAGGATATAGACAAAAGAACCATCAAAATGGGAGAGTTCAATAGAATGTTCTCATCTAGGTATATATTAAGAAATGTAGTAAGGGAGTATTAAGGTTAGGGCTTTACTCATTGACTTATTCATGTATAATTCTACACAACTCGTGCTCCTACATATTGGCTCAATACAAGCTAATCTCATGCCACAATATTCCCTTTTGTGCATAAGATAGTCCCAAGATGCTTTGCACCACAGAGATGAGACTCTAGTAAAATAGTTTTGTACACATTTGCATAAGTATTAATTACAACAACCTTGTGTACAACTTAAAGCAAGATAGTTGTCCATGCACTCTTCATCCATGCCACATAACTTTAGGATTTTGTATCTACATTAGTACATTAAATTTGGCACCATACAAATTTGACACATGGATACATCTTCTCTACATAATAGTGTCAACCAACTAGCACCATATATCTAATCCAACATTTGGCACAATCCTAGCCAAATAAGAAGCACATTGTACATGCACATGACACTTGTTAGCATATTATGGAAGGTTTAGTTAACATCCTATTGTATAAATACATATCACTGTACGTTTTGTAAACTAGCTTACTAACTAGTAAGCCTTGTCACGTTAGTTGGCCTAGTCTAGTTGTACTCCATGGTGTTTTGGTAAAATAGGTTGATGTTTTCTCCCTAGTTGAATCAATTGTAAGAACATGTTTTCTTTCCATATATTTAGTAATTATTTATTTATTTATTTATGATGTTTGAATTGTAATGTTGCTCTTCCAATAAATTTTTGTATGTGGACCAAAGGCCTAATCCCCATTTACAGTGTATCCCTTGCTCAAACTTTGCATGTGTATTCTCCCTCTTCTTCTCCCACGTTCCACTAGGTTCAACACAAATTAAGTGTGCAAATTGTTGAGTTTTAGAGTTTTCAATTTAGGCATGTTTTTCCTCCCAACTCTACCTTGTTCCCTTGTTCCTGTCAAGCTATTGGAATTTTCTATCCTGGCATACCTCTCACCATTCCCCACCTTCATCATTTTTTCCTTGTCAATATTTTAGAGTTCTCCTTATTGGAATCCCTTCCCTTCAACCTCTAATTTCCCCATCCTCACCTTCATTTTTATTTTGATGTTGGAGTTTTGGTCTTCCCCATACCCCCCTCATAAGGATCATCCTTGATTCTTGAATACCGACTCAATATTTTCACTTACTTTACCCAAGTTAGAGTTGCAACCTTACTTTTTTTTGGGTACTTATTCCTTGTCATTCTCAAACCTTGAACTTCATTTTTTTGTTATATGTCTTTTCGGAGTCATAATTTCACTCATCCCCTTACCCAAGTACTTCTTCCTAAGCATCCTTGAACCCTAATGGTTGATAATCTCCCTTCATGCATTCCATTAGAGTTGGAGGTGCAGGCATACCCTTAATCCAATATAAGGTATGAGTCATCCCCAAACTCCAATCCCCAACAATGGAATTAGTCTTGAAGTATCCTGAACCTTGAGACTCTAATACTCCTGCCTTTGGAAACACTCTCTCCCACCTACCTCCTTTCATAACCCAAAGACTCCATTAATGGCTAATTTTGACTAATTCCAAAAGGGGATTCCCCACCTAGAAATAACATTTAAATATTATGGGGTATGAATTTTTATGTACTTGTGATGCTAGAGGTGGAAAATTGGCATGCTCTCTTTAATACATTGGTTGTATAGACTCTACAATTGTTGGTTCTCACATTTATCGAAGTCATTTTTTTTTCATGAGAATTGATACCATTTTTTGATTGGATGATATAAAGATGGAATTCATTCAAGGATAATTACCCATTATTCTACACAAAAAGAAACCCTTGTCAACATTTCTATAAGCACTTGTACTCACATGATAGAATATAAGGATGAAAATCCTCATGTTGCTAAGGATCGGATAATGAAAACCCTTTTATTTTGTGAATTAGAGGATGAAACGCCTTTGGTCCTATAGAAAAATGTCATCCATAGATCATTAATGAGATTCATAATGGTGGATCAGAACTTCATCTAGTTTGCATGATTTCTAGTTAGTTGCAGATTTCAGCTTCATCACATTTATATGATTTGTAGCTTATTGTGGGTGTAAGAATTATATTTTCTAGTTTGTAGTTGTTATATAAGATCTTTATGTAACCTAAGACTCTATTATAATAAGAAAATATTTGAAGTTATATTTCTTGTATTGGTTTCAATATAATCTAGGTTGTTCAGGCTAATACTTTTTTCTTTTTTTAAAGGGTAAAAACTTTATTGAAACTTAAAATAGCACATTACAACAATACACAAGGGCCCAAGACCCAGGAACCAAAAGAACCAGTTCATTCAAACAACATCAACTATCAACATAAAGCCTCCTATCCTCCTCAAGGAACCGATCCAACTCCTGACGCAACTCGGGGGAAACCTGTACCCAGTCTTCAATCTTCCAGCCACCATCATGCTCAAAAGCCCATTTGGCCAAGCAATCAGCAACCCTATTCCACTCCCTCGGGATATGAACAAAGGAGACCTCCATCATCCTAGAGCTAACTTGAAGAATCCGATGAACCACTGAGGCCAACTGCCAGTTAATACCAGTCACTTTCCTCTCATTCAAAAGAGAAATCAAGACCTGTGAATCAGCTTCACAAATAACCTTTTGCCAACCCAGAGCAAAGGCATGCTCCACAACATAAAGAATCGCCAAACCCTCCATGAGATTAATAGTCTGCACCCCCTCATGGATAGAGAAAAGAAATATCACCGAACCCACAGAGTCCCTGCCAACTCCACCAATCCCAGCAGGACTAGGATTACCTCTAGAAGATCCATCAGTATTGATCTTCAAAATGCCACCTGGAGGAGGCAACCACCTACCCGTCCGTTGGACTCTCTTCCTCCCATGCCGACAGCTCCTTGAACTAACAGAAGAAGAATGTATCTCCTGAAGGCCCAATCTGTCAACCAACTCAGCATCCTCTTTCCCCAAGGGAAAAACCACTTCACTTTTAGCCACCACCGACTCCTGAATCATACCTAACATTCGCATCCACACTTGCTAACCCCCCATTTTCATACCACGGAATAACCTGCAATTCCTCTCCAGCCAGATTTGCCAAAGAAGAAAGGTAGGATCAACATACCAAACATCCTGCAAAAAAGCAGCCACAGAAGGGGGTCGACCCATACTATCCCAAAATTCCACCAAAGAGGAAGCATGAACACAAGGTTGCTTCCAAACCTCCCACCACATATGCCAAAGATGCATAACAAAGGGACACTGGAAGAACAAGTGAGCAACATCCTCCTCCCCGCTCCCACACAAAACATAACAAGAAGGCCCTTGGAATCCACATTTATGAATGTTATCCCATGTCAAGCACCTATTCCAAGCCAGAGTCCAAACAAAGCAATTGCACTTTGGCCAAGAGAGCTTATTCCAAACCCTCTTCCACCAATGCACCTTCGCCCCATCCATTTTCTGAGCCAATAACACCTGATAACCAAAAGCAACTGAGTAGATCCCCTTATTATTAGGGGTCCAGGCAAGAATATCCTCTTCCATAAGAGAACAGCAACGCCTACTGCAAAGAATTGTGTAAAGCTCAGCACTTTCTTCCTCCATTCCCACAATCGGCCACTCAGCGGGATCCTTCCAACCAGCCACTTCCAAATGCCCAGAATAAGAGAAGGACTTGAAGTCACTCACCCTAGACCAACCTTCCGCAAGAAATCTCTGGCATAAGGGCAACAAGTTAGGGAACTGAGAGATAAGAGGAGGGAAACCATCCCAAGAATCTGACCAAAAGAGAGCTTCGGAGCCCCGTCTGCAAATCCAAAATAAACCTTCCTTGATGAGATTTGCACCCTTTTGAAGAGTATTCCAAATCACTGACCCTTTCCCCACAAGAGGGTACCTAGGGAGATCATGCCGTGGAACTCCCAGAAAATACTTATGAGACACAATCCTGGCCCATAGCTGATCCTGCTCCACACACCATCTCCAAAACAGCTTAGCAGCCACGGCTACACCGAACAAAGAAGACTGACATAGACCAAGACCACCATAATGCTTTGGGCTACACACAGCTTCCCACCTAACCAAGCTCCATTTGGAAGCCGACAAACATCCAGCCCATAAAAATTGCCTTTCCAAAGCATCCAACTCTTTAAGGAACCCCGTTGGAGCCACCTGAAGCATACATCGGTAGGTAGGAAGAGCCTGCACCACAGATTTAAGAAGCTGAACCCGCCCAGCAAAAGACAACCACCTATGGGTCCAATGATTAACTTTCCCCCGAAACTTATCAATAATATTCTGCCACGAACCCTTGGGAAGACGCCCAACAGAAACTGGAATACCCAGATAAGTAAAAGGAAGAGACCCAATTTGAAACCTTAAAAGATTAGCAATTCTTCTTTGGATGGGTCCCAGCGTATTGAAGAAAAAAATGGAGGATTTATCCTCATTAATCAATTGCCCTGAAGCCACCAGGTAAACGTCCAACAACTACCTCAAATTAGCAGCTTCCTTAACTATAGCCATCCCCATCAGAGCAGTATCATCAACAAACTGTAAATGAGACTGCGGAGGCAAGTCTCCACCCCAATGCCACCCTTGGATGATACCTAACCCAACATTTCTTTTCAACAAACGACCAAGACCTTCAACAAAGAGAAGGAAAAGGTATGGAGAAAGAGGATCCCCTTGTCGTAGACCCCTAGAAGCCCCAAAAAGTTCAGAATGATCTCCATTTATCAGCACTGAGAAAGACACGGACGTCACACAGCTCATGACCCACTGGATCCACTCCTGGCAAAACCCAAAAGTGACAAGGATCTTTCGCAAAAAAGACCACCTAACCCTGTCATAAGCCTTAGCCATATCCAACTTAATGAACATTGCCTTCTCCTTGGAGTTGGCCATGGAATGAACAGTCTCTGTTGCAATAACAACCCCGTCAAGAATTTGACGACCTGCAACAAATCCACTCTGTTCCTCTGAAATCAGCATTTTAAGCCACTTCTTCAACCGTTCAGCCAATAACTTTGATATAATTTTATAAATCACATTGCAAAGGGAGATAGGCTGAAATTGTGTTAATCTATCTACCCCATCACACTTGGGAATGAGAGCAAGGAAGGTGGAGTTCAGAGCCCTCAACATCTGCTTGTTCTTTTGAGACTCCTGGACTACTGCAAGAAGATCTACCTTTATGATATCCCAGAATGCAAGAAAAAACTCAACTGGGAAACCATCCGGGCCAGGAGCCTTTCCTTTTTTCATCTGAAACACAATCTCCTCCAACTCCTCTAAAGAGATCTCTCTCATTAGATGCTCATTTGCTTCCCTAGAAACCAACCGGGGAATACAAGAAAGAACATGTGCTTCCTCGATAGATCCCCCTTGTGAATCTTCCCTAAATATAGCAGCAAAATATTGTGAAGCCTCAGTAGAGATTTTCTGATAAGAGGTCAGGCGTTCACCCCTATCATTCACCAAAATGGGGATGGTATTACCATGCCTCCTATCCTTCACAGAGTTAAAGAAAAAGGCAGTGTTTTTGTCTCCCTCCTGCAGCCATTCAACCTGAGACTTCTGCTTCCAATAGATCTCTTCCCGCAATTCCCATTCCTCAACCTCTTTCAAAGCCCTGGCCTCTTCCCTTAGAAGCTCCTCAGAAACCCCATTTTCGCGAATCAACCGCGTAATATTATTCAGCTCATCTTGAGCAACACCCTTCTCATGAAATATGTTACCAAAACAACGCCGATTCCACCTTTTGAGCTGAAATTTGACAAACTGGAGAAGCTTGGAAAAAATGTACATTGCTGTACCGAAAGCCAGTCTTCCAATTCTCCACCACACAACCATATGGTCAAAAAGAGTAGCATCCCTTAACCACATAAGCTGGAACTTGAAGGAAGGGGAATGAGGCATCCGAGCAGAAGTAATACTAAGCTTGATGGGCCAATGGTCAGAACCCCTCCAATCCAGAATTTCAGAGGACGTAGACCACAAGTCCCCAATCCAAAAACATGAAACCAAGAAACATCAAGTCTCTCAGCAACACAGTCCTCTCCAAGCCTCCTGTTATTCCATGTAAAATGTCCATTACTGGGCTGAACATCAAACAAACTTAAATCGGAGATGCTATCCCTGAGAAGAAGCGCCGAAGGCTCCAACCTAGCAAGCCCACCCCTTTTCTCAGACAACTTCACGATAGCATTGAAGTCACCCGCCAAGATCCACGATGAAAAGGAACTAGGCTACGAACAAAACGAAGATGGGACCAAAGAAGTTGCTTTCCTTGAAACTCCACCGGAGCATACACATTAGACAGGAGGATACGCTCACCAGTCTCAAAACAAGAAGCAACCAAGGAGATAGAAGATCTAGAGGTAACCCACCAAAGAGGGCAAATCTTCTGAGGATTCCATAAGCAAGCCACCCCCCCAGAAGCACCAAGAGCCCCAATACACTGACACTCACCAAATTTCCATAACTTAGGAACCAAGCTCAACATATTCTCAACAGATAATTTAGTCTCCTGCAGAAAACAAATATCTGGAGAATGACTTCTAACCAACTCACGAACAGCTTTTTGTCGAGGGCCACTGTTCAAGCCCCTTACATTCCATGATAGGGCAATCATTTCTGGGGGCAAGAGAAAAGTGAATCCAAGGTCTTGACTGCCCCTGACTCAACCAAAGTTTCCCCAGTTGATTTAATCTTTTCTATATCCTTTTTCCTGCCCAGTTTGGGATTTTTCTCACCAACCCCTTTCTTTGGTTCCTTTTGCTGAATACCCATGCGAGAAGAGGAAGAGAACTCTTTCCAACTTCCACATCACCTTTATGGGGCAAGGGAGATCCTCCCCCCCCTTTCTTCATAAAGCCAATACTAGAATCATGCGCAGTCTGGTCAACCAATTGTTGATCTGAATCCAACTGCCCCACACCAGCATCCTGCACAACTTGCAAAACCTCCAAAGGTTGCCCTTCCTGTCCTGTACCCAAAACTCCCTGGTCCAAATTCATCAATCCCGGATTCACCTCCTGCTGGCTGAGATCATCTAACACCTTGAATCTGTTAAAAGTGTCATCCTCCTGTCTCTCCCTCAAGGTCCGCTTTTGCCCCAGATTCCTACTGTGCCTTGACAGGGACAAATCCATCATCTTCAGTAGCTTCACCCTGAACAGGCTCTTTCCCCTTATCAACCCTAGGCGGGTTTCGGAAGTATGAGAAGGCTGGGATGTCACAGTCTTACCCCTAGGACACCTACGTTGTAGATGTCCATATTCATGACAAAGTTGGCACCGAAAAGGTAGGGTTTCATAGTCTAACTGTTGCACCCATGTATAATGTCTTGCACTTACTTCCACAGAGTCTGGCAAAGGTTTACTTAAATCAATTTCCACACAGATACGGGCAAAAGTCATTACCTTTTTAAATTGCGTTTGTTGTGAAGACCCAATAGGTTTACCGAAGCATCGAAGCCACCAGATGCAACACATCCTCTCGCCAGCACTCCACCGGAAACCAAGGTAGTCTAACCCAAACCGGAACCCGACTCGGAAGCTCCTCAGTCGGGTTAAAGCCAGCATGCCACGGCTTAATAAATAATCCCACCTGGTTAAAGAAATATGGCCCCCCTTCAAAGACCCTATTCCGATCCGCCATGCAATCAAAGGAAACCATAAAGTAGTTGTTCGCTAGGAGCCTAATTTCCATCTCCCCCACTGGCAACCAGGTCCTCTGAGCCCAAGATTCCAAAAATTGCAATGAAACACGCAATCCCATGAACTTGCAGTAAAAGGAATGCTTTGAATAATAGTCAATATCATCCGCCAACATCTCCATCGGAATCACCAGTTTCGGTCTCTCTTTGCATCTTTCTAGACACCCATTAATTTTCGTAATTCGAGACCCCCCAGACGGCCCTGCATCATTCATCTCCTGATCTGAAGAGAATAAATTATTATCAATCATTTTCGCATTTAGTACTGGAGGCATCGATCCAATCGCAGAATGAAAGTCCAACCTAGGGCTGGCCCCAGATGACATCCCGCATGACATTGCTTCACAGATACCCAAATCGGGCATGCAGCCCCCAGGGCCAAAGATCAAAGAAAATCTTCAGCACAAGAAAACACTGGGTTTCCCCGAACGTCTCCCTCAGTGAACAACAAAAGAATTCTTCTCAACGAGGGCTCCAACACCCCAAACCCAACATGGATGAGGAAAGGCAGGCAAGGAAGAGCGATATACACCCCACCCTATGCAGCCAGCAAGAAAAAATGAGACAAAGAGGAGCAAGCACCGCCTGCCACAGGACAAGCGCCCACCACCGCTACCGAGATTTCCCACTTTCATGCCACCAGCCAGGCTAGAGTGCAGAAAAAATGAATCCCACTGCAGAAAAAACACACAAAATCACAGGATCTCCCCCTCCCTGAGCGTCAATGCCCCTCACACGGCAGAAAAATCGAGCTAGGGCCGGTTGCCTAGCTGACAGAGCTTGAGTTCGCCATCCGTTCGTGCTAATACTAAAATCCTAAGGAAATTTGGGTTTTTATGAGATATAATTGGTATTTAGTATTTAAATATGAACACTATTAGCATAGAGTTTGAGTAATAATTGAATTAATATTTTTTTGGGGACATTAAAATGGTATCAAAGCTAGTTTTTCTACCATCTTGTGAATCATGGGGTTGTGAGATATTTCTACTATAGATTTGTGCCTTTTCTCTTGTATCTCTGACCTTGACCCTTGATCCTTTTACCTTTTAAGCTATTTCCTTTAATTGTTGTTAGGCCTTCAAAATTTCCCATCCCCTACTACTAGTTCCTTCTAAACCCCACCATCATGATCCTTCGCTAGTTAAAATTACCTAAGTGTTTTGGAGTTTTGGACTTGGTCTTATGTACGCCTTTTTGTCCAACTCTAATTCTTTGATGTTAATGTTAGCTTTCAATCAAAGTTGTAAGTTAATACTGATGTCATTATGATGTTATATTTTTATGGTGTTGATGTCATATTTTTTGGCATTCCTTATTGAGGCATACCCATTGACATCATCATGACATCAGGTTGATGTCATCTTTTCATTCTCCAAATATTTCAAGTCTCTAAGAGTCGTATTTTCATGTAACCCTTAATCTAATACTTATTTCCTACCCCCCAAAAACCCAAAAGATTGTCATTCCATTATAAAAACCTATTAGACTTAAAATTTTGTTCATCCCTTATCTTGATACCTATCATAAGGCCCCAAACACCTCAATTATAATATCCCAAAGCTTTGCTCCTTATTGAGGTTCCCCTTTTATATTTTCTCCATCTTGCATCCCTTCCTAGCATGACTTCCCTAGAAAATCCAAAGTCTGAGTCTCTAATCATATGCAAAGGTATTAGTCCACCCCAACCTCCAAAGTTTGAAGTTCCTACTATTTTCCACTTCAAATTCCACCTACCCTCTTGGATGATTTGGAATACACTTAATGAGCCATAAAATGTTGAAAACTTTTAAAAAAGGTATTTTCTTTCCCAAGAGCCATTTTTCATTATTTAGGAAAAAAAATGTAAGAAATTTTCTAGTGGTTGGGAGGAAAACCACACAGGACATCATTAATGAACCAAAAGGGCCTAGAAACTACCATATTAGATCTGATGGCAAACAAAATTATTCATTATGCATGTTGACATGGATTCAAAAGGAAAAAACAACATTGTGTCTATACCATAATTTATTATAGTGGTTAAGATCATAGAACTTGAATATTGATGTCATCTCTAGGCTACTATTTCAACAAATTTCATGAGTAATTTTTTTGTCCTAATACTCAAATCCATATGCTATTAATGCTTAGAGGTATCGATAATATGCAAAAAAATATTTTCTCACTTTTCTAGGCATTTATGGATCCCAAAGGGGTAATTTCTACGTAGAGAATTTATCATGATGATGGTTAGGGAATGATGAATCTCTCCTACACCATATTTTCATGTTTTATCCTTCATTACTCATGTACCTAGTTTGCAAGTCTATATATTCAATTTTTTTACTGATTCAACGACTTTGTCAATCCACATTTTTATAGAACAAAGGTGTAGAACTTCCTAGGGTTTTCATAGTTATTAGTTTGTCTACCATTAGATATATATTACTCAAAACTTACATGAAGATAGCTATAGAAGTGGATATTTATAACATTATGTACCCTTGATTAGTTGGCAACATTTTGGAAGGTTTCAAGTAGTAGGGTATGATAGGTTCTTTGCTATTTGATGTTTTTTCCTTCACCACATTTATTGGTGTAATTGTAATAAAGACTAGATAAGCGTTATGACACTTTAAATCAATGAAATATAGTATTTGTATTGGTCTTCTTTACGTTTCATATGAATTTTTGTGAGTTTCATGAAGGATCACTAAGTAGATGTATTTGCATTATATCATACCTTTGTTGCAACTTCTTGTTTGTTGTTACTATTATCCAAATAAGGCACTAGTCTTGAAGACTTGAACCTTTCACATATATTTTAAATCATCAAAGATCAATCACCAATAGTATAGGAAGAAGGAAGTAGAAAATATAAATTTGTAGACACCTAAAAATGTCTAACATATTCTTCTAAATACACCATCGATTCTTGTCATCATAACTAATCGCCCCTTGATCACTATTAATTAATTTTTTTAATTATTTGATTAAGTTAACACTTTTCCCTCTAATAAATAAATAATTGATGACAACGAAAGAGATTCTCCCCTTTTTAATTAACCAAACACAAAAAGAAACACACATGCAACATTCCGCCCTTAATTTAACCAAAATATTGATGGCAAACAAATTTGGTTTTTTTATTGACTAATTAATTACAAAATTACAGTCATGGGCCTTCTATTCCCTCATCCAAATAGGCTAAACAATTCTCTAATTCACACAAACCAAATTTAACTCTTACACAACAAACTTAGTTCCAAGTGACACAAAAAGAGAACGAATTTCATTCCATCTCCCAAAGTTCATAGAACAGGCACTTTTATTGATATCCACCATTGCCAGAACATCAAAAAATGTATTCAATTTGATTTCTTTCCCCTTCTACATTCTTCATTTTATACATACCAAAATTCCTTTTACCTGTCAGGCTGGCACAACATCTCTTCTTAGTGATTTTGCACTTTGAATCGACCTTAATTGATGCTTTCCCTTCCTCTAAAAGGCATCGCTTCCTCTTTAGGAAAGTGTTAGAAAAATACTACTAATTTTGTGTACTTTTCCTTAGTGGCTTGTGCCTCTCCTTGAAAGGCTCGATCTCTCTTCAACTATCCTTCCATCTTTTTTATTTCTCAATCCCAAAACTAACAATGCTCCCTCTCATTCACAACTCCCACGTTTGCACAACAGGTTGAACCATAGACTAAGGTAACATAGAATGCAAAAGAAAAAATACAACCTCCTAAAACCATTCTTTGTTGCCCCCTTTTGGATCGACCCCTTCTTTTCATTAACTGATTCTTGTTCTCTCTCTTCCCTCGCAGACCATAAGGAAGCTTCCCTTTTTAACTGGCACCAAAACTTGTGTATATGCTCAGTGTTGTAAACGTTTCTTTTATTTGCACATACTCATTGGTCTTCCTACATGGTAGTAAGCACGCACACCAAGGTGGAAAATCCTTTTCCAACTACCATTTTTATCCTATCCACTCAGGTATGCAAGCCAAAATTTTAGCCCCACAAAATAGTAAATACAAATCAAACTAAAGTATTAAAAGCTCCTACATCAGTGATGCAGAGCCAAGGTGAGGATCAAACTCAATATAGGAAAAACCAAACTTAAACAAAGAATTCTTCTTTATTATGCCACCAATTGATTAGGCATCAATTCACCCTCAAGGGTCTCAACCCTTCAATTTTGCAAGCAACCAAATATTCACCAAGGCCCCTTACAAAGACCCTCAAAATGCATATAATGACAACTAGATCATTTGAAGATAACCTCAAGTCAGGTTCCTTGAAATCCACAAAAACTCACCATTTGACACAAGCTTTCCTTGTAGCAACATGAACCCGGTTTTTTGAGATTTTTCACACAATTTTTCCAAAACACTTGTCAAACCAAGGGTGGATTAAGATACCCTTTTCCCTGTTCTACAACATACATCAAATTCAAGGGTGACTTCTTCATACCAATGATGACTTTCAATAGACCCACCATGTGAAATGCTTCTCAATTAGGCCTGTTTTACAAACAAAGTGCCTCCCAAACACCTGATCTCTACAAAAATTCTTCAAACAGTCAATGTTTATGTGTCAAAACTCCAAATTATCCAATTTATTGGTTGCTATTAGGATTCTATCTATCTAATCCACTAAACCCTCCTTTGACAAGCAAAATACTTAGGGTTTTTCAAAAATCACACTATAGGGTCTTCCCAGTCAAAAGTAAATCATCAAACACCTTTATTTGGGTTTGTATAGACCTTCTACACCACCACACATTCATTTGCAACACTAGTTCTCAAGAGCACTACTCAAAGCCTCTACTTTTCCATATTTTTCTCTTACCCAAACAACAAGAACAACAATGCATCTTCATTATTTCCTTTTTAACACCAAACCACAAGTTCCTACATGTTGTACAGACTAATTAGGACCCTCCAAACTTGTCACAGTGAATACAGTCGTGTGAGGGCCCCCTAATCCATGGTTTTTATCACCAAACCCCTAAACATGGTATCTCGGTCTGTTCTCAGAAAAACAATGATCTTCAACACAAAACACCTCTAAAATCTATCAGAACTTGAATGAGAGGAAGTAAATACAAGCCACAACAAAAATAAAGTGTTCACATTGCAAGATGAGGCTGTACGGATACGTATAGGTCTATAGAAGTGAAGAAACTCAGAAATTTGAAGTAATTTGCAGTGTTTTCTTATTGTAAAATATTTCAAATGCTCAAGCCAACATTACAATATGAAATTTCAAGCCTTTTTAAAGGCTTTCCCCCTTACAACTAACAACCAACTGCTCCCACAACTGAATCTAAACCTCTAATGACCATTAAGGCCATATTACACTTATTACATACCTTTATTAACAATTGTTTTGACTCTTGCTTGCACCGTTTACTATAGAATCTCCTAGACATTTGAAACCTATGCAATGGTCTATTTAGACCTTATTAAAAATGAAAAGACTCAAGACAACAAGATTTCACCTTATTACATATTGCCCTAGCACATTTTGCAACAAGGTTGTAGGTGCCCCTACACCAGTCAGACTCCCCAATAGACAAAAGAAAGCATGTGCTCCCACACATGAAGTCATCAACTAGAATACTTTTTGTTGTTCTTTTCTTTCACGTTTTCTAACGTCGCTTTGGAATAATTTCCATGCATTCAATCTATTTTTGCTTTTTTGCTTTTTCCTTACTGTATCTCCTCCTTTTGATGCCCTTTTCATCTACAAGCCTCCAAAGCTCCATCTCAAGCTCATATATATCCTTTTCATCTTTGTCTTTTAAACTCTCCCCATCAATAATATCCTTCAAAGACCCAAAAGCATCATTACGAAAATAAGCAGGAACTACTTGCTTACCATTTACTTTGCATGTGTGCTCTTTAAGCTTCTTCCAAGTTACTCCCGAAAGTATGTCAATCTTATTTTTCATTGCAAGAGCTTCCTTTTCATCAACTGTCAACTTCATCTTTGTATCCTTCGTAGTCACATTTATCCTTATACCTTCACTAGTAAGCTTCTCCATCCACTCTTGTTCTATCACTGAAAATTGTGCCCACAAATCATCTACACTAGCTGCATCTTCTTCAAATTTCATCTCTGTAATTTCTTCACCATTCATTTATTTTCCTATTACATCTGCTCCATTTTGTTCTTCATTATTCATTCCTTCATTATACCTTGCTTTCCACTCTCGCTTTCCATTGCCTTTCCTTATGTTCTCAGTGAGAAATTTCTTCACCTCTTCCGGTGCACGTTGCTCACATAGCAACACGCTGCTTTCAAAACCTCTTTCATCGTCTCTTTTCAAGAGAGCCATATTTTGCCTTCTTCTTTTCTGAACAATCCTCTACACGGGCCACTTCAGCTTCTTTTTCAATGGCCAATACCAACCATATTCTTGGCTACTCTCTTCAAACCACTACTTAGACTTCTCCAAATCCCTTCCTAGCTCTACCATTTCTCTTTCCCATTCTAGATCTTGCTTCCTCATATTATCTTTCTTCTTGATGTTTTATGTCTTAGTATGTTGCTGCATCTTTTAACCTTTCCTCTTTTTTTTGCTTGATACCTCACCTAGGGCTCCTCTTTCTTTTCCTTAGCCCAGTCTTTTGATACCCAGGTTCTTCCTATTAACCTGTCAAACTCTTAACACACAGACTTGTCAAAATCCTACGATCATACCAACTTCCACTTCCCAAACCTATTAGGCTCTGATACCAAAATTGATGACAATGAAAGAGATTCTCCCCTCTTTAATTAACCAAACACAAAAAGAAACACACAGACAACATTTTGCCCTTAATTTAACCAAAATATTGAGGGAAAACAAATTTGGTTTTTTTATTGACTAATTAATTATAAAATTACAGTCATGGGCCTTCTTTGTCCTCATCCAAACAGGCTAAACAATTCTCTAATTCACACAAACCAAATTTAACTCTCACACAACAAACTTAGTTCCAAGTGACACAAAAAGAGAATGAAATAAACACTTTTATCGATATCCACCATTGCCAAAACATCAAAAATTGTATTCAATTTGATTTTTTTCCCCTTCTACATTCTTCATTTTATACATACCAAAATTCCTTTTACCTGTCAAGCTAGCGCGACATCTCTTCTTAGTGATTTTGCACTTTGAAGATTGACCTTAATTGATGCTTTCCCTTCCTCTAAAAGGCATCGCTTCCTCTTTAGGAAAGTGTTAACAAACTACTACTAATGTTGTGTACTTTTCCTTAGTAGCCTGTGCCTCTCCTTGAAAGGCTCAATCTCTCTTCAACCGTCCTTCCATCTTTTTTATTTCTCACTCCCAAAACTAATAATGCTCCCTCTCATCCACAACTCCCATGTTTGCACAGCAGGACATCGAACCATAGACTAAGGTAAAAGAGAATGCAAAAGACAAAATACAACCTCCTAAAACCGTTCTTTGCTACCCCCTTTTGGATCGACCCCTTCTCTTCATTAACTGATTCTTGTTCTCTCTCTTCCCCCGCAAACCATAAGGAAGCTTCCCTTTTTAACTAGCACCAAAACTCGTGTATATGCTCAGTGTTGTAAAAGTTTCTTTTATCTGCACATACTCATCAGTCTTCCTACATGGCAATAAGCACGCACACCAAGGTGGTGAATCCTTCTCCAACTACCATTTTTATCCTATCCACTCAGGTATGCAAGCCAAAATTTTAGCCCCACAAAACAATAAATACAAATCAAACTAAAGTATTAAAAGCTCCTGCGTCAATAATTTTAAATTATTTAACTATTTCACCATTTCCATTCATTCAACTTTAATTAAATAATACTTATTATTTTATTAATTAATCACTTCCCTCCAAGCACTTTAATTAAATAATTTTAAATTATTTAATTAAAATCATGCATTCTTCTCATCCACATAACTAAATAATTCTAATTATTCTTCCAAAATTAAATAAATTATTTTATTTATTTAGTTTGACTTTGCACATCCCTCTAAAAATAAATAAAATCATTAATTTATTTATTTCCTAAAATATCAATTCTATCTTTATTCCTCTAAAGCTAAATTTAGTGAGTTGACTGAAATTCAACCTTAGTTCACTCTCACTTCATGTCTTCATGTAGTCAGTCCGCTGAATCATGCAGTCACTTAAACCCTCATCACAACCCCTCATCCTGCCACATGTTAGGTGCACATTCATCATGATTTCTCAAATATTTTCTTCCATTGATCTCATCTCACATTCTACATCATTGATATGATATCTCTGAAAGCTATATATCACCCATCATTTAGCCTTTCAATCTCTTCAAATTTGTAGCCAAACTATATTCATTTTCTACAATGCTTTTGCTCACAAGGTTATGCTAAGTATTTGAACAATCCACATACTATCCAAATATAATAATTGCATACTTTATAATGGAGTACGATTAAGAATTTTTGGTGGAGGTAAAGTAGATTAGTTAGTTTCATTTACGTTATTATGCTTTCATATTGATGTACACATGCTTCATTGAGATTAGGTATTTTTGATCATTTGAATTGGTTTATTGATTATTTATATCATGTCCTATTATTTGAATTCATTTGATCATTGATTTATTTACCTACTTACAATTTTATTTATTCTTCAGTGAAAAAATTAGGAAAACCTTAAAGAAAATCTAATTATTATATTATCTAAGAACCATGTTCAATATACCTATACTTTGCCAATGTTTATAAAATTATAAATAAAATCATCACAAGGAAGTGTTGCATTGTTATCATCTATTTATGCATGTGCAAAATGTTTATCAACTATATAGAGTTTATTGCAGTTGGTCACTCTTGACCTAGTGATAGTTATAGGGGGTCAAGGGTGCAATTTGAGTATAGTTGTTTGTCATTTTCTTAATCCATTTTATTTTATTTGAATGCATGTTAAGGTATACCTTTAGGAACACCATCCTAAGTTTAAGTTGATATCCAATAGTAGGATAGATTATCCACTCTCATAGTTAGCCTTTAGCATGTTGATGAGCCTCTATTTACGTTCTTGTAGATAAACCCCCAACCTTGAAGGTGGAGAAGATATCTAGGACTTGGGTAAGTAGTTTTGGGACCTAATATCCAAAATTTAACTTGCCAAACTTTCTACATTAACACCTATAGGTTATATTATGTTGCCTTGTAATCATGACAACACTCTACACTAAAGGTGTCATAACTCATTTTTAGCGACTAAAATAAAATCAAAGGATAATGATAATTATTAGTCAAGTTTACCTTATATTTTTTTAATATTGTGTCTATTGTGTTATAACTCATTGAGTAGTACAAGATCATCCTATAGAGAAGGTGTCTCATACATTTTGATATGAAGTATATCTTTTTAATTTTAATATTATAATTCACACTTTGTGAAATTAATTTTAATTATAGATTTTCTCACCTTTCATTAAGTTTGGATGTTGTTAATTTTTTGATCTCCTTGTTTATTGTATCACTATACTATTTGTTGCATAGGAAGTTGTCATTGCACCAAAATATCAACCTATTAATGCCCGATACAACCACCAGAGTTAATGAATCCATGAGAGGCGGTTAAGCCATGTCATGAACTTGAGTGTTGCACTACACAACATAAGGAGACCAAGGGTGCACACATTGTAACAATTCCCCCAACACAAGCGGGGGGTTCGAACCCGTGACCCAGGCTATGATACCAATTATTGCACAGACATTTGTCATTGCACCAAAAGATCAACCTGTTAATGAATTCACGAGAGGTGGTTAAGCCATGTCACGAATCTGAGCACTATGTTGCACAACACAAGGAGGCCAAGGGTGTACACTTGCAACAATATTAACACCTATAAGTGTGGGAATGCATTATGGGTATTTTGACATGATAATTTTAATTGTAAGGTAGAAAATTAGTTTTATGAGATAAAATACCTAGGTTCATGTGCTATACAATTATTTTTGTAGTTGTCTTTATTTATGTTTTCTATTTCATTATGGTTTTAGCATCAACTCTATTAGAAGATAGAAGAAAACTCACTTCCATTGATATTGTCCTATGGTTAGTGTAAATGTCAGTATCCTTGTCATAAATTGTGACTTTTGGAGGGGTATTTATTGTATTGCTTCTCCTTTTTATTTCCGAAGTCCTAAACTTGTGATATTAAACTTCAAATAGACATATAAGTTCTCCTTAAGTTTTAGTTACTATTTTTTTGGTATTTATTTTGAAGGGAAATGACCCCATACCATGGTCATCGAGGACTTGGGATAAATGATGTATTCATAACATAAACATTAAATGGAGTTATTTTGAAGGCTCTCAGATAAGATAAAGTTTAGGGGAGATTTTGGTAAAGAATTTAAAATTTTTAGAATAGAAATTCTAGATAAATTATAGTCATGGGGACTGTTAGGTCTCAAAATCATTGCTCCACTTTCTAGAACAAATTATACTCGAAAGGCCAAGGTTGTCATCATGTGGGTAAAATAGTTCATCAACAAAACCACAGAGGATTCCAAGATAACTCAATAAGAGTGGGTTTTATCTTTTACACTTTGAGCTCAACTTAAACTCAAGAGGGTATTCTCGGGGGTATACCTAATAGGTATTGAAATCACTTAAACAAAATAATAGTAATGTAAATGATAGCTAAACACAACCTATCTAATTAGCCCCAAATATTGTCACTAGAATAAACAAATTTGCTATCATTAACCCCCATATAGTTGATAATACACCTTAGTTGTTACACCCCATCTCTTAGTTACCGGGTTACTTTTACCTTGTAAGTAAATAAGATGATAAATGTTTATTAGAACTTTAATTTGTTCAATAGGAGAATGAAATACTGAAATATATATTATGATGTTATTGCTTTTGAAGAAATGTTTATGTTTTATATTGATAGAAAATGTGATTAATGTACATGAATTTTAATATGATTACTTTTAATGCTTGAGTAAGCAAATGATTTATGATGCAAATATATTTCATGTGAACGACTAACTACCTATGTGATGTACTAAGTTGAATGCACTTGAACAGGTTCAAACCTTCAGAAGAGAGGGGGAGTAACACTCAAGAGAGGAGCTTGGTCTGGTAACCCTTAATTCAACCTAACTGAGCATTCACACACTCATGTCCTAGATTGGGTTAGTTGAGTCAATAGCTTGTGAAACGATAAGTAACCTTTAGTCTTGTTTGAGGTTAAGATCTTGTTATGTGAATGTTCTTGATTAGGGTTATGCATTTGAGTCTCTATATCGGGTGAAGAATTCTTCTGTGTATGTTCATATTTGTCTATATGTTAGTCGATGAAGTACATACACTTCGTTTATAATATGTCGATCGATGAGAATATGATTATATGTATTTAAATATAAATATCGAGGTGATAATATATATATATATATATATTATATATAAATATGTGTGTATGAAGTTACGTTAATGAAAAGTACATACATATATATTAATATATGTATATATGCATATAAATATATATACATAGTTATTATCAAGATATACGTAAATACATATATGTGTATTCAAATGGAAATTAATACATTTGATAATCTTGAGAAAATAAATAAATATAAATATATCTATATATATATTAATATATATATGTATGTAAAAAAACTAAGTTGCATGAAGAAAATGGAAGAGCAGGCGAAAAATGCAGAGCAGGCGAAAATAGTTGGCGGCGAGGGAGTCAAAAGCAATGGTGATAAGGCATTGGAGGTCCTGTTGCTGGAAGCAGAAACAAGGCATGAAGTCCCCTGTACAACCCAGGTCGTGGCTGGCAATGTCAATCTTCAGGTTTTCGATGACATCCCGATTGTTGCCATTCCAGACTCGTTCCTGAACTCTAAGGTAGAAAAGCTCAGGAAGACTGTGGTCATTGCAAAATTCATTGGTATTTGGCCTCCTTTGAAAAAAATTAAGGAGTGGATTGATAGTAAATGACTGGGGGTGAAAGCCGAGGTTTGCTTCCTTGCCCTAGGGTTCCTATAGATTGAATTTGAATAAGAGTTCCAAAGAGACAACATTCTGAAGGGAGGTCCTTGGTTTATGGGGAATTCGGGGCTTTACATTCGGGCCTGGTCGCCAGGTTTTGATCCTCATAAAGAACTGATTCAGCAAGCCCCTGTATGGATTAAGATGTTTAAGCTGCCGTTGGAGCTTTGGACAGAGGAGATTTCCAAGCTCATAGGTAATGTGTTGGGCTCCTTCATCTCCTGCTCTGAGGTGCCGCAGCTTGGCAAGGTGGCTCCCTATGCTAGGATTTGTGTGTATCTGGATTTAAGCCAACCTCTTAAACATTCCATCTTGCTGTCCTCAGCAATTGGTTTACGGCTTCAAGAGTTGGAATATGAATGCCTTCCTTTTCGGTGTTTCAAATGCCGGAAGTTAGGGCATCTTGCGAAATCTTGCAATAAAACCAAGTAGCCGGAAGTAAATATATCCTCAAAAGCAAATGGCGAATCCGTTCTTCGTAAGGTTCTCGAGTCTCATGCGAAATATGTGCCTCCAGAGTTGGACAAGATGACTCCTTGGTCCCCGGCTCCGGTTGATCAGTTTGTCTCTCCACCGAAGAATAATGTTAAGGAGCTACCGTCTCCTCCAGCCATGCCCTATGAGGAGGATAACATCATTGGGTGCGAGGGTCTCTCCGAGTCCAATTTTTCCCAAAGCCCTTATTTGGAAACAAAGAGTAAAATTGACTCCCTGCCCCCTGGTGGGGCAAAAGTTTCAGAAGAAGATGTGGATTCAGAGGTTAAGGAAAACGATTGGAAAATTCAAACCAGAAGCGGGAAGAGAGGCAAACAAAATATCTTAATGGATGTTGGGGGCCCCTCTCTAAGGGGTAGGAAGACAAATGCCTGCAAGGCAAAAAATGCTGCCTTGGTTGACATGGGTAAAGGGACGCAGGAAACAATGAACAAATTTGTGAAGAAAGGGGGCGAGCACTCCCTGGCTCCCCTTAAGAAATGAATATTTTGAGCTGGAATGTCTGTGGCTTGAAGGGCCCAAAAAAGTACCGTCTGGTCAAACGGCTGATTGAGAAGGAAGCGCCCGATGTGTTCATGATGCAAGAAACTGAGCTAGGAAAGGAAGATATGTTCAAGGTTTTGAACAGAATTTGGAATTCAGCTGATGGCTGTGCAATTGGCATAGTTGGTTCGGCTGGTGGTCTAGTGATTGCCTGGAATAAATCTAGGTTTGTTGGTATTGAGATCTCGAGTGATGCTAATGATATCATCGTTGAATTAAGGCATGTGCAGGTCTCTGAAAGGTTCTTAATTACAAATTTTTATGGGCCAAATCAGGAAGGTGAAAGGATTAGATGCTGGAATCGCCTGGTTGACCTTAGGGCCCTACATCTGTAGGAGAATTGGATTGTGGGCGGAGACTTCAACGCTATTTTAGCCCCTGTGGACAAAAAAGGAGGCAGAGTTGTGGGAAGCTTGGGTTTGAATGGTTTTAGAAAATTTTGTGATGAGCTTTCGCTGATAGATATGCAACTTAAGGTGGGCTGGTTTACCTGGTCCAATAGAAGGAGTGGGGATGCCAACATCTTGTGCAGATTAGATAGATTCTTAATAAACTCAGAATGGATCTTGCAGCCGGTTAACTTCTTCTCTAAAGTGTGCGATTTTGGTGGTTCTAACCATTGGCCTATAAGATTGGTCAGTTCGGTTGGTCAGAAGCCTAAAGGTATTCCCTTCAAGATGGAGGCTTTTTGGTATGAGCATCTGAGCTTCCTTGGTGCCTTGGATGGTTGGTGGCAGCAGGAATTCAAAGGGCATAAGCATTTTATCCTTTATCAAAAACTTTTAGGTCCAACAACAAGCTAGGGCTTGGAATAGAAATGTTATGGGCAATATTTTTGCTGCAAAAATCA
Organism: Sequoia sempervirens; assembly: GCA_007258455.2. Taxonomy (NCBI): domain Eukaryota; kingdom Viridiplantae; phylum Streptophyta; class Pinopsida; order Cupressales; family Cupressaceae; genus Sequoia; species Sequoia sempervirens. Next base: position 499,774,674 of record VDFB02271358.1, on the reverse strand, counting down.
AAGTGGAAGAGGATTTGGCCAAGGCCGAACAAGATTGTGCCAGCTCTGGTTTCTCCCTCCCTACCAAGGAAAGGGAAAAAGATAAGCTAGAAGAATTAAACAAGATTTTGTGTATGGAGGAATTATTTTGGCTTCAAAAGTCTTGGATTAATTGGTTGAAAGAAGGCGACGATAACACCAAGTTCTTTCATATGTCCACCGTTATTAGGAGAAACTATAACAAAATATTGAAAATCGAGGTGTCGGGTG
>VDFB02271358.1:499666550-499774325 GCA_007258455.2 Sequoia sempervirens | reverse complement strand
TTCAAATTCAGTGAATCGAGCCTCCAAGTTGGTCACTAATGCCGTTGCGGTTAGTTTTCTGAACATGATTCCCTTTGTTTATAATTTTTGGTAGTATAGGTAGTGCATTCTGTCCCGGGAGGGAAGAATGGCATTCAAATAAGTTTGTAGCTATGTGGAAAATAACCCTAAGGTGTAGTTCAAAGTTGATTATTGCTTTGCTACAAATGGTGAGAGTATCATCACCATTAGGTGGCCAACTTTTGGGTGTATGTCAATGCCGGACATTTGTTTTATTATGTTTGTTGCAGCATCTGTTTTCATGTACAAATTTAATATTATTGAGTTCATCTGTTGGCTGTGAATGAGATAATAAAAATACTCTTTAGTGACAATTTATTTTTGGCTTTAAAGTTTAAACTGTTGCATCCTTTCAATGCTATCGGCACAGTTGATTTTCTTGTCGGCTGTATATTATGTGCAATCAATGTGGTGATAGTATCTGATAGGGAAATACAGTTTTGTAGAATCCAATAACTTTACCAAGCTCAGTGAATAGCATTTATCGTCAATTATTAGTCTTGCAGAATTCAGATTGTTTTTTCTGAAAATTTCTACAGTTGACACTGAAAGATGTATGTGCTTATTTCTAAGATTACAAGGTTGTCTTTTCAGGTGAAGGGTGAAACTGCTGCAAGTCCTGCGTCGTCAAAGAGTGGGTAAGCTATAATTCTCTCTTTTCTGAAACTTAAAAATGTCTTACCATATCTCATCATTTGGTAAGCTTATGAAAAAATGAGAAGCACGAGCTTGATATAAGTATAGGGCAAAGTTGCACGGACACGGACACGAATACGGATACAGATACAGATACGGTATCGCATACGGATACGACCAATTTTTAAGACCCCCAATATGGATATGGCTGGATATGACATTCATAAAAAAACATACACATATATTTTCTAAGTTATTAGAGTAGATTTTCATTACTTTAAAAGAAAATAAGAAAATATAAATTAAAATAATATTAAAATTTAAATACTAATAATTTAATAAAGAATAAATAGTTAAATATATATTAATAAATTTTATTTATATTTAAAGAATAAGTTTTTTTTTTAAATCTCTAACATTTAAACAATATAATATAAATATTAAATATAAATATACAATTATAAACAATTAACTTTTTTAAATTTGTAAAAATTAAAACACCAAAAAAATAGTAGAGTTGTATTGGAAGAAGACTTAGAAAAATGGATTGTTGAAATAGAAAAACAGTTCATTTGTCTTCCTCATTTGGTGTAGGTTTTATTTATACAAAACAAAACAAAAAGTTGCATGATTGAAGTTTTTTAAGATAATATTTTGGAAGATTCACGCCAGCTTTTTTGAAAATCAAATCACATAGTATCCGGCATGGCTGGAAAATCAAGGTTTTTTGGGCACGTGTGGGTACAGTATCCAACGTGTATCCATGGCGTATCGCACAAGTATCCGTATCGGATACGGGGATACGCGCGCCCAGGGAGGGGCAGAGGCGTATCCAGCTACTCTGGTATAGGGTAATTATCATGCAGCAAATTTTCAACCTTTTTACTTGCACCCTTATATACAAAGAGTCAAAGGACAAGCATTATATTATTGATGGATCCCATGTGTTAATGCAATACACTTACATCCAATAGTTGTAGATCTATATGGCGTGCAACATGTATATAGCCAAAATGCTGCGGTTGGTAGTATGCTTTTATCTTCTGTAAGATTGTTTGAAGTAGTTTATACTTTATTGTCATCCATATACCTCATACAAATCATACATTTTATATTTAACATGGTGGATTTAACAATGTAAATTATTCTACAAGCAACCTGTACAACACATAATCCACAACAGTAAAACATAGGGAAGGAGATATCTTCTTGTTCCCTGGTGACATCTATATGGTCATACTAGTCATTATATTTATATACTACCATCAGAATAACAATGCATAATATTCGTTTCAAAATTTATACAATATGCTGATGGGGTTGGTGGGTGTCGGTGGCAATTCATCTTTGTTTCTCAATGCTTGGTTTAATGTTGTAACTTGCAAAGATGCCCCAAAAATGGTACAAATCCTCCACCCATTTTGCACTCATAGAGAATCAAATCATTATTAAACATTGTATTAGTTAGGATGTATTTTATTTATTTTTTTGGATGGAGGGTTTTAGTTCAAATCCAACTCAATAGCATGAGTCTTAGCTGATACCTCTTTGGCATAAAGCCAAGGACTGAGGACTATCCATTCCGCCTGAGTCACCTAGGGGGTGATTTTAGCATCATCCCTTATTTATTGCACCTTCGGAGATTTGAACCTTGGTGGATGGCATAATCAAGGAACATGTCATCACCCTCACCAATTGAGCTACAACCCTTTAGTAGGATGTTTTTTTTAATACTTGTTATTTTGTTTTAGGACTACCCTGTAGCTTCTATTAGTAGGCCTTTCTGTAGATTCGTAGAGTAAGAAGTTAATTGGCAGTCTCTTATGGCATCATTCTTGTTTTAACCTGGGGGGTTTAAAATTAGTCATAAACTTGGAAGGCTTGAAATTATCTAAAAGGTATCTTAGTTAGGCAATACTAGCTGATAACACCTCTTCAATGACAAGTTGTATAACAGAACTAATTTTTTATACAAACTGATTAAGTGTCATGCACATACATTAATACAAATAGAGCTGCTGCTGAAAGACGTTGGAATAGGCAGAAGAATCTTGGTACTCTTTGGCATTGATTGAACTCATCAAGTTTCAATGTTAATTTAGACTGATAACTTCTTTCTGAATTCCTCTTGTGCTTACAATTTTAAGAATGTCACAACCACTTGACATTTTATATAGTCATATGGATGCAATGCAATTGATAAATGTCTCCATTTTCAAATTCTGCAGTTTGATGTTGTCACCTTTCTAAGCAAAATCAAGCTGCTACACAATGATTTGTACATCTATATTTCAACGTTTCCATTCTCTAAGGAAAATTTATATAAACATACATGACAGAATGTCTGAAACTTTTCTAAAAACTAATCCTTCACTACTAAAGCAGTAAATATCACTGCCCCATAGACCATGTATAATAATACTGGTTGTCACATCCCCCACATCAAAATCCTAAATACATTGCCCGAAGTTCAATTTGTGGGCTAATCCAAGATTAAATTACACAGGCCCTGGCTGGTAGAAATTTTAAGTGGCATAAAGTTAAAATACATACTCATTGATCTTCTTAGAAGCTGTCTAATTTAGAGAGTCATAGCAAAACATGCAAACATATATAAACAAGCAATAGAAGTAAGATTTAGAAATAGATCCATTAAAGGTCAAGAAAACAAAAAATGGTACTGGCACCCAGAACTGCATTCCAACCCACTGGGAAGGCCCCTTTGGGATCATGATTCTTGGTACAGGAAGAATATTACTGGTAAGGTTAGCACTGGCCTATCCACTTCATCTTGTTTATAGTGCAGCTTCTCCAAATGAGTTACAAGTTACAACAGAATCCAACAATGACTAAATGTTAGCTGGCACTTGTTTGTATCTTGGTGTAGCGAAACATTATTCTGCCTTCAAACTTTAACAGTTTGAGGATACTGTATTTGCAAACTTCTTCCTTCAAACATTACTAATTTTTCAAGCACTATATTATATTTGTGCTGCCTTTTCCCTATCAGCCCCCTGCCATCCTCAAAATTAGGACTATAGTCCCCTGTCCTTGAAATCCATCCCCATGTCTGCCCATTCTGAAACTATGTTGAACTATGCTTCTAACCAACTTTACTGAGTTGCTATGTTGACTTTGCTTTTGAGTTTCATGCTTCGCTCCACTTCTTTCCAAAATTTTCTGCAACTTCCCCTAGGCTTGCATCTTAATTCTTTCATATTTTATTTGTAATCACATTCTTCAAGGATTCATAGCTCTGCAAAACCATATTCTTTACTCTGTCCTTCGATGGAGACAAAGCTGCTTCAAAATTCTATCTCTGGAATGAGGACAAATAGAGCTGTAGGCAAGTTGTCTGAGTAAACTTTTGATGTAGAAGAAATGATGTGTCATGAGTAAGACATTGGGGATGGAGTCAACTGTGAGATCATCAAAGATGATCTTGCCACCTCTTTGAGGCTTTGTTCAATGATCCTCTTATGGCTTATAATCATAGTTGCCGGGAGATGTGTCTCCCCCCCTCAGAGACGCGTCTCGGAGACTGGTACTGTCTCCGGAGACGTCTCCAGGAGGCTGGAGACTTCTGCCGAAGTTTTCCGAGTACCCTGCCGTCTCCTGCTGCAGAAGACGACGTCTCCCACTAAAATACCTGAAAAAACTTTAAAGTTTAAACATTTGAAACTTAAAAAATTAAAGCATAAAGTATTTGACGCGTCTAAGAGTGATTAAATTATTGTTTTGAAAGTTCAATGTCATCATATTTTCAGATTTTCTATAAATTACTAATTTTATTTTCAGATATTTTAATTATTGATTTTTTTATTTTTTATTTTTTTTATTTATATTAAAAGAAAATGGCGTCTCCAAGTACCCCCGTCTCCTATTTAAAAAAAAAAGCTGTACTGGTACCGGTACCAGTCTCCCGTACCAGTACCAGTACCAGTACCAGTCTCACGGCAACTATGCTTATAATATATCTTGATTGATGACTTCTTCCAAGCTCCTTAGAGCATGGATAATCCTAAGCCCTTAGTGTGTTTAAGGTTAATGTCAGTATTATCTATGAGATCAGCCACTTTAGTCTTTCTTCTAATGTAACAAAACAATATTTTGGTCAATATGATGCCAAAGTTCTAAACACCTCTTAATGAATGCCATAAATTCATCAAAGTAACCTCCCTGTTTCAAACCTTTGTTGGTTCTGGCAGAATCCAAGAATCCTCTTTGACTTTCATATTCCTAATTTTATGTTTTGTAGCATTTTAAGATCTAGGACCATGGCACGATATGGAAGGCCCATAGTGCAGAACACACTAATGGCTTGCCTCCACTGTCATGAATGATGTCACCATCTTCTGCCTTTCCAGCCATGCTCTTCAACGCTCTATCAAAGTTTAGCCTGAGAGTGGTATTTTGGGGAGGCACCATTTTCAGCCACTTTTCTAGTGTTTAGTCCTCTAGATCATATTTCTGTGTCCACACAACAGTGGAAATTGTTTCTATTATTTTCTTACACGCAAGACTTGAGAAATATCTGGAGAGATTCACCGTGGATGGTAACATCTACTTATGTCCTTTCTTTTAGCAACCTCTCCAACTATATGTCTATAGGAGTAATGTAATTCACTAAGAGAGTACTTTATGAAGATCTTTTCATGAAGTATTTGATGCTAGCTTCAAATGCACAAAAGTGTGCAGTTCAAGGGATACCAAGGGAGAAGCAACTCTCCATGGAACCCAAAATTTTATCGGAGAATAAATTGCTACTTCTCATGTAATACTACAGCAGTCATTGCTGAACTTCAAAAGTCTTTTTTTTTAGAGGATTCTTCGTGTACTAGAAGGAAGTATATGGGAGTAACCACTAGACTACCAAAACATGGAGGCTTAGCAGAAGCCTGTCCTATGAGTCAGCAACAAGTAGAGTTAGAGAAGGCAGCCACTGAATCAGCATTATGTGGCCACACAGAGGAGAACATAGAGCATGCCAACCAATGATTGGCCATGGTCAAGTCAGCTACCTAAAGGAGAAATGGGGATCCAGTTAGCCAATATCTTTTGAAAGATGATTTATAGCTTGTTTTGATTGATCACTGGCATCGAACTAGATCAGACAACATTTATAGTATGGTAAGGGCATAGCTAATACCTTGCTCTTTTTCAACTTGTGATTGGTGATAGCATTATGCTTTTTCCTTCCTTATTGGATTTTCTATTACCATGATATGCAAAAACTTTGCTAATGCACATCTGTCAATGCAATTACCTGTACTCAATTGTGGCACCATGCATTGATTATTTTTAGTTGCAGTTCAATTCTGTTTTAAATCAATACATAATCCTCGGGGTTTTGTGCAATAGCTTCTGATGCTACCTCATTGTTCATTCCAAATCAATAGTTGTAGCATCTGTATGCCACATATATTAATTCCAACATCAAGTTTCAATTGGGACATGAATACATCATAGTTTGATGCAGTGTATTTATCTTTTTTGATAATACATCTTTCCCCGCAACATCTATGGAAGAATGCCAAAAAGTACAAGATTGCTTAATTCATGCAATTGTCTGCTTACACAAATTTAACTTGCCTAAATGCCTAGACTCCACAAAACATTGACTTTGTTTTCAATTGACCCATTGTTCTCACTCATGAATATCAAATGAAACCTACAGTGACATGTGTGTTGACCAACATACTTCTATGAACAAAAGATTTGATTAACACTTGGATTATGCATTGGACTATGCCTTGCTTGATAGACTTTGTAGTCTACAAACAAAATGGGGTTAAACAATAAAGTTAACTGATCTGCCATCCTCAAAAACATAAAAAGATCAGATTGCATTCATATTTAATTATATCAAAATGTATATCAAGTTATTGATAAGATGACAAAAATTTGAATAAACATGGAAGTTGCTCTTTATCATCAATGACTGGATCTTGAAACTTCATCTTCATTGTTGCTGTTGTTCTCAGAGAAGGACCTAGAATAGTTCTGTCTTCAGGAATAATGCCACTCGCAGCTTTCAATCTGTCCAAATGCTCAGTAACAGGGTGCAGCCTATCCTCGCATTGGACGCTCTCTGCACTAGAAATTGATGGGAATTGTCTTGATTTGTTTTTGTGTGTTACTGATCTAATTTGAGCTTAAGAAAGATTGAGATGCCTTTGATAGTTTTGCTCTTCCTTCTTGACTTGCTGAAGTTTAATATTGAGCCAGTTTGACTGCTCAATCAAAAGGTGAATTTTATTCTCCTATCTCAACAATTTGAGCGGTGAATTGAGCATTATGAGAGCCTAATTGGGTTGCAAAATTCCAAAGTAAACTGGCCTCTCTTGCCATCAGTTAGAACTTAGAAGGGAGCATCCAGATTTCTTGACCTCCTGTTATAAAATAATAAATCTCGGCAGGCTGAGAATAAAATAAGAAACTTTATTTATCCATTGCACAATAGCAAATGAGAAACTTGGTATACTAATTGAGTCTAATAGACTCGGGCTTAATACTGCAAAGTCCTTTCTCATGCTTTTTTGAAGATATGAAGGTGTTTGTGTTTAAGCTCAGCTTCTTGATTCGCTTAATTGTCAGCATCCTTATTTTTTTCATCCAGGTACATGATGAAGTTAAAGTATTAAGTTTAACCTTTTTAAAAGCATTAGGAATTTGTCTATCATAATTGTTGTCTTTGCTTTACAGGCTTCAATTTCAGGGCTGAAAAATGCCAAAAATAAATAAAAAACTGCAGTTCTAGATACACCAAATGGTATTTCATGGAAGGAGATTCAAGATTTTGTTCATGCTCTTTTTGTTATTAGACCTATTGTCTTAGCTTTTTCCCCGTTCATTTAAAATGTTGTTGCTTCCATCTGGACTTCTTGTGATGCAAGGTAAAATTTTGCAGAATGATAGTCTAGGGATCTTGGGTTTCAGGCAGGCAAAGATATAGTGAGGAATACTTTCCGTGGCTTGCGAAAAAGATGCTTCATCTAGAGGGGCCCTGAGTGCCTTGTTTTTAAGATTATATGGTTTCAAGGCATTGTTATGAGCTAGAATCAAGAGGAAGAAATTGGTCCTCAGTATAGCTTTTGAAGTCAAGAACTCTTCTGCTGGGAGATCTGCTACCTTCATTCTAACTTCCCAAACTGTGAGATTTAGAAGATTAAATGAGAGACACTAGTGAAGAAACAAAAAAATTGAATGTATCTATGCTGGTCTCTTGTGGATTTTCATATGATTTTATGAATAAAAGGTTATCTTCTCTAATAGCTGAGGTAATGGCAGCAGTCACCTCTTGAGAATCCTAAAATTTGAGCTATCCAACCAGATAAAACTTTCATTCAGCTTCTTCAAAGGCTTTCCAGAAGCGAATAGGAAAGGATCAAGAATGAATTTAATAACTTTCGGCAATATTTGCTGAAGGCCATCTGAGAGAGGAGTATCATCGGAAATTTAAATTGTATAATGGTTTGATCATTGTGGAATATTATTTGAGAGAGGAGTATCATCGGAAATTTAAATTGTATAATGGTTTGATCGTTGTGGAATATTATTTGAAGGACTTCAAGTTCACTGCATAAGGCCAAACTTATATATTGATAATGAGATATGGACAACTTGTCTGAAATAATCTAATGGAACTGCTATTGTCTAGGACAACCATCCAGCTTTCACATATGCACCTGTTTTACCTCTTTATCCACTCCCGACGGAATCCAATGGTTTCAAGGGAATTTTATATGAAGTTGTGGTTCATCTGACCAAAAGCCTTGGACATTTCAAGTTTTATTATCATGACTTTTGATTTTGCTTTAGTATGGATCATGTTGTGGATGAAAAGCTTTAGGAGTACTCCTCAACATTGGTGATGAATTTCTTTGTGCTGTTAGACAAAGAGATTAGACAAGAACTGTAAAAGATTAGTCCTTCTCCCCCTTAGAGGATTAGAGCCAGGAAAGTTGAGTCGATACCTCTGCACAACTATGTAGAAATTGTGGCCTTTTCAGGACTTTTGAACCCCCTTTGAATAATCTACCAAAATCCTTAGCAGAAGTTAGTTTAAAATCCATGTGGACATGGGGCATTGGCCTCTGTTGAGTCGATACCTCTGCACAACTATCTAGAAATTGTGGCCTTTTCAGGACTTTTGAACCCCCTTAGAATAATCTACCAAAATCCTTAGCAGAAGTTAGTTTAAAATCCATGTGGACATGGGGCGTTGGCCTCTGTTTGACAAGATTAACAAATGAAGAATAGATTAACTTAGTACTTTAGGAATCCTTTCAATGATATATTTCACTTGGTGTAAGTTAATGATATGGACCATTGGGTTGGCAATAGTTAAAAAAAATTAAAGGTGTCAAGCAGCTCTACTGTATTTTTTGCAAACTGTTATTTCCATTTTTATGATCAGTCCAACCAGACTTTATATTGCTGACAATGGAGTTTAATGTGATCTTGTTTTTCTTAACTCCTTCAGTATACATTTAGATTTCAATGTTTCATAACTAAGACTTAAAATATCAAATTGGATTTACAAATCTTCTTTTTTTAAAACTTAGTTATTAGGAAAAGTTTTCTGGCAGGTTAAATGTAAATTGTTTTTTGTAGATGCTTTTGATTTTAATTTTTAAATTTTTAATGATTAAATACATTCTTGATTAGGCATGAGCTACTTTTGTTTGAGGCTCTCCGTGAAGGTTTGGATGAGGAGATGGAGAGAGACCCTCGAGTTTGTGTCATTGGAGAAGATGTGGGTCATTATGGAGGCTCATACAAAGTTACCAAAGGAATGGCAACAAAATATGGTGATTTGAGAGTGCTGGATACACCCATAGCAGAGAACTCCTTCACGGGGATGGCCATTGGGGCTGCCATGACAGGTCTAAGGCCTATAATTGAAGGAATGAACATGGGTTTTCTACTGTTGGCCTACAATCAAATATCAAATAACTGTGGCATGCTTCATTATACTTCAGGGGGGCAGTTTACTATTCCTGCAGTTATACGAGGTCCTGGGGGTGTAGGGAGGCAGCTAGGTGCAGAACATTCTCAGCGCTTAGAATCTTACTTTCAGTCTGTTCCTGGACTACAAATGGTTGCTTGCTCAACACCATACAATGCAAAGGGATTAATGAAAGCAGCAATTAGAAGTGAGAACCCAGTTATCTTGTTCGAGCACGTTCTTCTCTACAACTTGAAAGAGAAGATTCCAGATGAAGAATATTTATGTTGTCTGGAAGAAGCAGAAATGGTTCGACCAGGTGCAGATGTAACCATTCTTACTTACTCTCGGATGAGATATCATGTTATGCAAGCAGCAAAGACACTAGTGAATAAGGGTTATGATCCAGAAATAATTGACATCCGTTCTTTGAAGCCCTTTGATCTGTACACAATTGGGAATTCGATTAAGAAGACACACAAAGTGCTGATTGTTGAGGAGTGCATGCGAACAGGTGGCATTGGAGCTAGTCTCAGAGCTGCAATCGTTGAGAACTTCTGGGATTATTTGGATGCACCCATTATGTGCCTATCATCACAGGATGTGCCCACACCATATGCAGGCACACTAGAGGAATGGACAGTGGTGCAGCCACCCCAAATCGTAGCAGCAGTGGAGCAAATCTGTCAGTAGAACCTGAGCTGCTTTTAACTGTGCAAAATTGTGTAAGAATCAAGAAACTACTTTTTATGCTTCCGTCCAGTTGTGCTTTCATCCAATGTATCGAACTGATTTAAATTTTTTTGATTTTACTGTCACAACTATTCAGAGACATTGTTCTGCTTTCATTGTGCTGTTACGTCTAATCAGAAAAAAGTTAGAGCTTATATTTTAGAAATGAGAAAAGAAAATAGTTTAGAGAATGGCAGAAACTACAATTAGGAAGATGGCAGACAAGAAAATTCTAAGTTATGTAGCCTTTGGACGCCAAAGGGAAAATCATCTCTAATATACACATCATAAGAGGCAGATGTTACACTCACATCTACCTTTATAATGTATGTTTGATTGATCCCTTCAACTCCATTTTGAAATAAAACAAAGATAGTTCTGGAGAACCGTATGTTTGTTGATGGTTTGGTATTTAGTTTTTAATCGTTTATTGGATTTCAAAGGCAGAGGATGGGGTTCCATCCTGAATTGGACCTCTGACATATGGTCTGCCTCAACACACATGGTGGAAAATCTCAATGCGAAACTTACAACTTGGACAGCCTTCACCATCTTTTAAAATTACTCAAGATTTGTTTAGGGCATGTTTGTTTTGTTTTAGCTTTTCTTACTCTTACCTTTTACTTTCAGTTTGTTGAATTCAGTTTCTTATACAGTAACTATGGAGTTGATCTGTCGTTCAAAGTGGGAAAGTCAGGAATGCAAAATTCAGAAACACGGAGAGGGAGTGTGAATCTGCTGGGATTGATTTCCAAGCTTGTTCATGATAGTAGCTGTTATGTTCATGTATAAGTAGCTGTTTATAATTGTGTTATACAGTGGCCTCAAAGAGTCTCATGTCGGTACTCTGTATACATAATCTAAAAACTAAAACATAAACATATATATATATTTTAAAAAATCTATTAAATAATTGTTTAATAAATATAATAAATAATTCTTTAAGTAAATAAATAATTATAGAACAACTCTTAAGTAAAAAATCAATTCAAAATTAATAATATTTTATTTATTTAATAGTTGAGGATTATATATATTTAAATTTTTATCACATGAGTGCTAAGTGGACCATTCGATATCATGAGAGATGGGTTCTTGTTGAACCACTACTCATGAAACATGGGTCAATGAGTTTGACTCGAAACTACACGGTTGAATCCTGATAGAAATATCATAATGAGAATATTTGACAAATAGCACAGATTGCACAGATTTTTATATTCATTGGTAATGACATGAAATTCTTTTATGTCATTATATAAAAGCTTCGATGTAAATACAAATTTATTTTATTTACTATATGATACTTTTATATTAAATCTATATAGAAGCATCTACCATTTTTTATTTAACTTATCCACAAAATATAATATAATTATATAGGAGAGATCATTCTTTGGGGCTTATTTTAATTGGATTTGTAATTTAAGTGGAATGATTATAAATTATAAGCAACATTATTTTAATAAAACAATATTTTTACTAACTTGAAAAAATATTTTAAAGAGATATTTTAATTTGTTAAATAATGAATATATTTTAAAGAGATTTGTAAAATTATTGTAATTATTTAAGAGTTATTTTATTGTACTTGAAAAAATATATATATTTTTTAATTATTTAAGAGTTAGTTATTTTATTTTATTTGACAAATTATTTATTTTTATTTATTTAAAAGTTATTTTATTTGTATATAGATATCATCCTTGTAATATAAGGGGTGCAATGAAAGAAAAAAAGATAATGAGATAAAGGGATATTTTTATATCTCAAAAATGCATTTTAAAATAATTCTTAAATAATTTCAATAATTTTTACAAATCTCTTTCAATGAAAATATATATTTATCAATTTTATTTTTTTTCAAGTTAGCAAAATTATTGTTTTATTAAAATAATTTTGTTTATAATTTTTTAATCTTGTTCTACTTAAATCACAAATATAATTAAAATTAAGTCCCTAAAAAGTATTTCTTCATATATTTTACATTATTTTTTTAAAAGATAATTATATTAATGCTATATAAACCAATTTATAAAATCCTTAGGGCCTCTTTGTTTGTTCTTAGAAAAATCATAATCCAAGAAAAATCCCACACCCAGTCTTCAAATAAATACTCCTACTAAGACATCAATTCATAAAGAGAAGTATGGCAAAATGTAATTGTTCATGATAGTAATATTAGATGTGATTAGAAGTATTAGCATAAAAGATCATTGATGGATAATAGTGTGCTCTTGTATTAGTAGAAACTTTGAAGACTTACAATCAATACATCCTTTGGGCAACCAAAACACGGGAGGAGAAAGAACAATGATAGGATGATTGCAATAGACAGACTAATACAATACTAACATGATAAATAATGATTTCTTTTTGGAAATGAAAAGTATTGTAAAGGATAAGAAATAATAGGTATAACATGGCTTAGAACACAAGCCAATATGAGTTAACACAAAATATGCAATGGAGCACTTTGCTGTACTTAAAATGTCCAAATACTAGTTATGAAATTTTTATAGTAAGAGTTGCATCTTGTCGTACCGATTACAATGGAATAACCTTAAAACATATATGGTGAGATCTAAAATAACATTGTGCCAAATGATGCAACTAAATAACCTTTTATTAACTTCTCGCTAAACCACTTAGCGTAGCAACCAATATTTTGATCTTGCATATTGGTACCATGCAATCCATGTGAAGTTTTGAGGCTTTTTTGTGTTGAACAAGACAATTGAAAGGGGGGGAGTGAATCAGGTGTAGCAAATTACACTTCTATAACATTCATCGGAAATTAGATCAATCACAATTCTTAACTTTGCTAAAATGATTAAACATTAAGTGCAAGTGCAGAAACTGAAAACCATCACACAAACACAGTAACACTAGATTTACGCGGAAAACCCAATGAGGGAAAACCACAGTGAGGATTAACTCACACTATAGAGAATATCAAAACTGATTACAAAAAGGCTCACTGCCAAAACAAGGACCCACTGTCCAACAAGGCTAACCACCCGAATGACTCATTACCACAAAGATACAAAGAAGATAGAAGAGATATGTTACAGAGAGAAGACAATCTCAATGCAACAGAGAAATCCACCACAATTTGCTCAACTATTTGCAGACATGCATGAATGATAGAGTCCACCTTCAGCTCACTGCATCTGGAAACTCAACATTTAGACTTCACATTGATTTGCCACACTCACATTACATTCATCCATTGATTCACATCTGCTTCACATCTATCTACTCTATTTCTTTGCACTTATCTCTTTTTACTACTTTCACCACTAACTTATCATGTATTTATATCATCTTCAACTTTGAAACATATCCAAAGTCGGCTATCCATCATTAAATTCAAATTAGGTCGGCGCCAAAACATCCTAGTGTGGAATTAAAATGAGGTCAACCCAAACACACGCTTGATGAGAACCCAAATAGATCCCAACACGCTTCATCAATTCCAAAGGTAGTGTTTAACACAAGGTCGACCAAACCAGTGTAAAACACATAGAACAATTAAGGACAATCCTTCTAGATACTAAAATTATCTTCAACACGATCATAACAACTTAACTCTAGAACTGCGAGTCATAAGACTTAACCAAAGAGAAATCCAGACCAACAACATTTCTCCCAGACCTCAACCAAATACATAGAAAACCACAGTTCATAACTGGTGAACATAACTCGCACTGTACAATGAATCATAAGCCAAAAATCTAGATATAGCAGCTTCCAACAACCATGATCAACATATCTGAACCGCACACACATAGAAGAAAATCCTAGAGCAAAACCTGGAGCAACCACTGAACACCTACAATCTTCTTTCAATATAATTTTCTCAATATCCTCGACATATACAGCTAATAACCTGCATCCATGGCATTAATGATAACAACCAGTTGATAACCAATTGACCAATTGACATCAATGATAACACCTTGATACAACTTCTTCATATTTGCAACAATCTCCCCCTTTGTCATTGATGGCAACACGATGTGAAAAACCATCAAAGACAACATACTAGCTCTTAACACACTTCTCATGATTTTTCTTTTTGTTTCTCCCCCTTAGTAGATAATATTTTTCACATGATACTCTTCATCTTCCTCTCATTCTCCTTTTTGTTCACATATCTGTCATCTCCCCCTTTGACATCAATGGAAAAGGTAAAATATGTTTTACATTGATTTCCCCTTTGACATTAAAAATAGAATACTCATACAATGACAACACATGACACTACCTTCTCCCCCTGAGAGGTAGCCACCAAAACATCAGTCTAGAAGAAAAATAGATCCCTAGACCCACTAGACTGATGCATCTCCATATGCATCTAGTTCAAGAAAGGAGGGGCAATGACCCCTAACTTTTCCCGAAGATACTCAAAAGTATCTTTAGCAAGAGCCTTCGTAAATATATCAACAATTTGATCCTTCGTAGAGACAAACTCAAGCTTTACTTCATTCTCCACAACCTTCTCTCTCAAGAAATGATACCTGATAGATACATGTTTTGTTTTCGAGTGCATCATTGTATTCTTTGAAATGTTAATTGCACTTGTGTTATCGCAGAAGATAGAAATAGGATCATCATACACAACTGTGATATCTTTCAATGTTTGTTTCATCCATAGAACTTGTGTACAACAAGATGCAACAACAATATACTCGAGTAGCTTCAACATTAGATAAGGATACTGAATCTTACTTTTTACTCTACCATGCTACCAATTTGCAACCAAGAAAGAGTGCACCACCACTTGTACTTTTTTTGTCATCTACTCATCCAGCCCAATCTGCATTTGTATAAGCACCTAGTGTAAATTCAATATCTCTAGGATACCACAAGCAATGATCCAGAGTGTCATTCAAATATCTGAATATTCTTTTAATAGCAACATGTATTTCCTTAGGATCTTCTTGAAATCTAGCCACAAGACAAACAACATGCATGATATCCAATCTAGTAGCAATCAAATACAATAGTCCACCAATCATAGATCTATACTTGCTTTGATTAGCCTTAGGTGAATCATCATCTTTACCTAATTTGCAACTAGTCACCATAGGAGTGCATACAGATTTTGAACCTTCCATCCCAAACTTCTTCAGCATCTCTCTCGCATACTTAGATTGTGAAATAAAGATTCCTTTCTTTGTTTGATTAATTTACAACCCAAGAAAGAAATTCATCTCTCCAAACATAGACATTTCAATTTTTTTTGCATCTCTTCCGTAAACATTTTGCACATAGTTTCATTTCCTCCAAAAATAATGTCATCAACATATACAACCACAATCAAGATTTTGTCATTTTCAAGTACCTATCTAACCTTGCATACCAAGCTCTAGGAGCTTGCTTCAAACCATATAAAGCTTTCTTCAATTTGCAGACCATATCTGGTTGATTTGACAATTGAAATCCTTTTGGTTTTTCCATGTAGACCTCTTCTTCTAGCTCACCATTCAAAAATGTAGACTTGACATCCATTTGATAGACTTTAAAATCTCTATGAGAAACAAATGCTAAGAACATTTTGATAGCTTCCATTCTTGCCACCGGAGCAAAAGTCTCCTGAAAATCTATGCCTTCTACTTGTGAGTAACCCTTACACACAAGCCTTGCTTTGTTTCTGACCACTTCTCCATTCTCATTCAACTTATTTTTGAATACCCACTTTGATCCAATAATGTTTTTGTCTGCCAGTCTTCAGACCAATTCCGAAGTTTGATTCTTCTCAATCTGTTTATGTTCTTCCTTCATAGCTTCCATCCAATGCTCATCTTTACATGCTTCACTTATAGTCTTTGGTTCAATCTTAGAAAGTAAACACAGGGTTACTTCACCAGCAACAACTCTGCTTCTTGTCAATACTCCTTTTTTCTTGTCTCCAATGATCTGATTTTCTGAATGATTCTTCCACACATATCTAGGTGTCTTAGGGGACACTACCGAAGCTTCTTCTTCTTTTTCTTCTTCTTCATTTTGCTTCTCTTGCTCATCCTTTTCTTGTTTTTCCACAATTTCTTCAATTCTTACACAATTAGGTTCATCAGATACATATCCATCAACATCAATTGAATTCTTCATTGCTTCATCAACTTTGACATTTGTGCTTTCTACAATCTTCCTTAGTCTTTTGTTGAAACATTTGTAAGCCTTGCTTCTAGTAGAATATCCAAGAAAAATGCCTTCATCACTTCTTGCATGAATTTTTCCTAAATTTTCTTCATCCCTTCTAATATAACATTTGCTTCCAAATACCTTGAAATACTTAACAATACAAATTCTTCCACACTAGCTCATAGGGGGTCTTTGTACTGTTTTCTCTTGCTTGAACTCGATTGAATATATAAACAACAGTATGAATAGCTTCTCTCTAGTAAACTATTGATAAACTAGCCTCAGTAATCATTGATCTAGCAACCTCTTGAATTGTTTTGTTCTTCCTTTCAACAACTCCATTCAGCTGAGGAGTTCTCGGAGCAGATAATTGTCTTTTTATTCCATGCACTTCACAAAAAATATTAAACTCATGGGAAGTGAATTCACCACCTCTGTCAGACCTCAAGCATTTTATCCTCAAATTCACTTCATTTTCAACCATAGCTTTGAATGTCTTGAATCTACCTAATGCATTTGATTTCTCTTTAAGAAATGTAACCCATGTATATCTAGAATAATCATCAATCAAAAGCATAAAGTACCTTTCACCTTGTAGACTTCTCACTCTTGTAGGACCACAGAGATCTGTATGAATTAAATCCAGTAGTCTAGTAGTAGATTGTTCCTTTGATCTGTAATGGTTTCTTGCTTGCTTCCCAAACTGACAATTCCTACAAATAGCATTACCAAGCTTTGTAATCCTTGGTAAATCTCTCACAACCTGAACTGCATTAATCCTCACCAAGTTATCAAAATTCATATGACACATTCTATGATGCCACAACCAACTGTCATTAATCTGAGTCATAAATCATCGTCCATCAACACCCTTAAGTTGATAGATATTTCCTTTAGATTTCTTTCTTGTAGCAATCACTGTTCCAGATGCTTTCCTGATCTCACATCTTTCATCCTCAAATACAAGATTATATCCTTTACTACACATATATCCAACACTCAAAAGATTATGCATTAAACCCTTAACGTAGTAGACATCATCAACATTATGCTTGCCATCAGGGAAAACTTTAGTGGCGAATCTTCGCCAATTGGCGAATTCTAGGAATCGGTCAACTCGAAATTGGCGAATTTCTCGCACCCACAAGGTATCCAAATCGCCCAGAATTTACGAAACATAGGTCCAATGCATGTCGATTCGCCATTTTTTTTTTTTTGAGGCATATTTAAGCAACAAATTCGCCATTGTCAAACTACGTGTTTCAAATGGACCGACTAATATTTTCGCCTGAATCCCGAAAGCATTTAATAAAAAACACCTACATATTCGCCAGTACTACTAAAATGACATTGTATCAAGACCCATTTCGTCAATTAAAATTTACAAATAGTTGCTTGTGAACTCATTTCGCCAATCAAAATTTATAAATAGTTGCTTATGAGGACCTATTTCACCAATAATATTAAAAAATAATTAAATTTGAGGACACATTTTGCCTTGAAAATTACAACGTATTCGCCAAATTTTTAATATACCATTTAAAAATCCAGCGGAATTTGCCAAATATGGAATCATGGATTGATATAAATACAATCGAAAGTGTCATTTATTCTTACACATTTTGTTCGGTTTTGAGGTTCTACTTCTCGATTCGGAAGTCAGCGAAATCCAAAAACGTAGACTTAAAGGTGAGTGATCACTGATCATTTCTTCATAGTGTTATTAGTTATAATAATAATTTTTTTTTTATCTCTTTTCCATTCTTTCTTCAGTCTTAAAGATGATATTGAGTAGGGAATGGGATTTATATTATTATTCTTTGTCCTTCTTAAACAAGAAGACATTTTTTTCCAGTTTTTTATTCAAAGTGAGATGAATATGTCGATCGAATCAGAGATTAATATGGCGAGTGACTTGAGCAGCAACGGTAAGGCTCCTACCACTCCTCAGGGTGGTGAAACTACTCCTGCCGCTCCTCAGGGTGTTGAAAATACTCCTGCCACTCCTCAGGCTCAGGGTGGTGAAAATACTCCTACCGCTCCTCAGGGTGTTGAAAATACTCCTGCCGCTCCTCAGGGTCAGGGTGGTGAAAATACTCCTGCCAATCCTCAGGGTGTTGAAAATACTCCTGCCGCCCCTCAACATGGTGAAGATCAAGAGACTCAGAGGCCATCAAAACGCCCAAAACTTAGACGTACCATACAGTCTTACTTTGGAATTGCCAAAGCTTCTGATCGATCAGGTCAAGATGGAGCTACATCACCAACTCTTCCACCAAATATTGGTAGCATTCACAATACCTCAGCGCCAACGGAAGGTCAAGTTGAGATTGTCATTGATTTAAATCAAAATGTATCAAATTCAAATGGGGATGGAAATACCACAGAAGATGCTCCAAGGGATACCCTGGTTAGCCAGAATGAGATAATTGAATTGGATGAGGATGATGTTGGTAGCAAGAAAAGGAAAAACAAACAAAAAAGGGGGCGTGAGTGGGAAATGACAAAGGATTTTCAACTTGGTTGGTTGTCAAAGTACCCATTCATTGTAGCAATGGGGGAATTAGACGATATTGAAAAAGCAACACATGCCAAATGTATGATTTGTACTTGGAAATTGGGAAAGCCCAAGACATTGCAGCTAAAGATTGACACTATAGAAAAGCATATCGGTAAAGTTTATGAAAAACAAATCATAGACGGAAAGGAACAATCAGTCTTACGATGGAAATCAAAGGAAGAATGTCTTCATGTTAGGTATGCCGCAGATTATGAAGAGCATCAACAAAGCATGTCGAAGCTTGCTGCATGTAAAGGTACACTTGAGGCTCAATTTGGAAAAGCAATGGAAGGAGCAAATATGTCAAAAACTGTTCAGATAAGTGTTGTTTTTCATATTTTTTCTAGAGGGCGTCCTATTACAGACTACCCAGAATATTCTGTTTTATTATCTTTTTTGAATGTTCCTCACTATCCCCACTCACATTGGTCAGTAAACACTGGATGGGAATGGGCAAAGTGTCTTGCTGCAGTGGAAAATGAAGATTTAAAGGAGAAAATAAAAGAGTCAAACTTCATTGCATTATCTTTAGATGAAATTACTGCGGTAGACAATACTTCTTGGGTTTGTATGCATTTGTATACTGTACAACAACATGTTCGCCAAGCTCATCTTCTCTGTGTTCATAAAATGAAGGACAATTCAACATCGCATAATATATTTGAACTAGTCAAGAAATATTTGAATGAAATTGTAGGTATTGATGAGTTGACAATTGCAAAAAAGTTGGTGTGTGTAGGAGCTGATGGAGCTGTAGTGATGCAAGGTCAAAGGACCGGTGTTTGCATAAGGTTACAAACTACTTGTGCACCATACATGCTTGGAATTCACTGCATGGCCCACAAAATAAATTTGGCATTCAAAATTGTAAGCAAGTTTCCTACAGTATCAAAAGTTGAAAATATAGTCCGTGAGATCCATGCATACTTCTGCAGAAGTCCCAAACGTTTCACATAATTTCAGAATTTTGTTGAGGGAATAACACCAGGAAACAAGCTTCTCAAGGATGTCGATACCAGATGGATCTCCCTGCATGGACCAACACAACGAGTTCTTTAAAAATATCAATCCTTAATTGGAGTGATGTACGAAAACCGCAACACGGTAGACAAAGCTCCTGACCTCTTACATAGGTTAAGTGATATAGAGACACTCTTGACTTTAGCTAGTCTTCTCCCCATGCTGGATGAAATGAACAGTCTTGTGAAGAAATCCCAAGATAGAGCTATGTATATTAATGAATATGCCAATTTGCGTAAACATACATGCTTGGCCTTCGATCATCTATATCTAGACTTAACACAAGATGGCGTAGATTATAACCTGTGGTGAAAAATTATTGATTTGAATGATCCTGATAATTATTTATAGTTTAATGGAAGTGGGCACTTATGTATCTATGTACATGGATATGAGATACAAATGTACCGATGTAAGAATTCCAGGCGCTCTAGCAGAGAAGTACCTATTAACAAGGAAGATTTTAAAGACATTGTTAAATTTGTTGGTGATAATTTGAAGGAAATTGCAAAATATCTTTCCTTAGAGATTCGTGATAGATTTTGTTGAGATGAAATACTTGAAGCCATGAGTATTGTGTATCCTCAATTTTGGGAAAACCGAGATAACCCAAGATTTTTTCATGCTCAAGTAAAAATCTTGATCGAACAATTTTCAAAAACTGTAACAATCAATGAGCAAAAAATAGAAGGAATTTTAAATGAAGATAAGCTAAGAAAGCAATGTAAGGATTTTGTAGTAGCTATTAAGGACCAATATAAATCCATGGGCAAGGACAAGGCCTTTGAACCGAGATCAATAAAAAGGGTTTGGACAAACTTAGGTCAGAGTGAAATATTGCGTGATAAGATATCAAAATATTTCAAACTTGTTGATTTATGTCAAACAATGATATTGGGGTCGGTGGAGGATGAGAGAGTTTTCAGTACATTAGGGTTTTTGAAATCAAAGTTAAGAAACAAACTAGACAAGAATTTGGAAAATTGCTTGAGGATGAAAGGAACTGCGTATAATATTAAATTTTTTCCTTTTGATAGGGCACTCACAATCTGGAGGTCCACATGTGAAAGAAGAGGGACCGGTCTGTGCAACACCAAAGGCTGGTACTGGTGGCATTGCCATGGGCAGTGAGACTGGGACAAATGAAATTGATGAAAATGACAGTGAATGTTGAATTTGAGACACAGGCCGAAGAAGGTGAAGAGCAGACTCAGAATCAAGAGCTTCAAGATGACTCTTTTACTCTATCTGATGTTGAACATCAGTTTCGGGACCCTGACTCCATTTGGGAAATGGAAGAGAATTAGCAGCTTTTAGGTATTTATACTGCACTACAAGATTCATGAATCAGTTTCCATTGTTCCAAACTGTAGTTGTTGATATTTTATATTGTATTGAATGAAAATTGAAATTGTGAATCATTGCACTTCATGATATTTTATTTTATATTGCACTTCATGAATCATATTCCAAACTTTAGTTGATGATATTTTATATTGTATTCTATGAAATTGTGATATTTTATATTTTATATTGTATTCCATGGTATTGAATTTGATATGTGTTTCTACATCATTTTTAAAGAACACTTATCACTCAACTCATAAATTCCTATTGCATTGCCATTCACAAAATATTTGATAAATAACTCAAAGAATATTAATCCATTCCTTGAACAAAAGTTAACAGTTCAACATCCACAACTTAGAAGCTAACAGAAGCTAACAGTTCAACATAAATAACTTATAAAGACATCCACACAACTTAAACAATAAAAGCTTAAACTACCAAATCACCTAAATTATTCAGAGAACTCCTTACACATCCATCACCATAAAATCTTTATTCACAGATAAACATTCCACAACAATGAAATTAACCAAAAATTTATCATTCCAGTAATAGACAATCCACTGGCAAACTACTCAGCAAAAGCACAATAAATCCACACAGTACACACCATAACTCAAAGATTGTGCATGCATGAACTTCACCATTGTCTTTTTATATTGAAATAACAGAAAAGCAATAAAAATAGCAGAGTTTTTTTTTTGTCTTGATAACGGTTCCTTGAAGACAACCGTTTTAGAAATTAAAATAAAAAGTCTTAGAAGTATCAAGAGAGCCAATTAAAGAAAATAACATAAAAACTAAAAACTAAACAGCATCGACTCCTTCGCTTTCAATATTTTCTGCCTCCTCCTTCAGTAACACCTCTTGTGCCTTTAATCTTTTCCTGTATTCCCGGTACTTGGTGACAATTGCGGTGATGTTTTTGCTCCCTGGCATTGTAGTAATCTGTAACCTGGTTCTCCATTTTCCCAAAGCCTTTTCATAATCAAACAACATCTGAGATCTCTCTTCTCCAAAATTATAAGCCTTCAGGTGGAGCTCCATTGCACTGAGCTTCGAGAAGGACTCCCATGTCACTGTAGCAGGATCAAATATTTCTTTATTGAATTTCTCTCTAAACTTTAGAGATATCTCTCTTATATCTAGAATCCTTTCATCAAACTCATCAGTAATTTCTGCTCCCAGAATTTGAAAATCTTTTTTAATTTCCTCCAACATTTCATAATATTTTTCAAGTGTGTTCTTAATTTCATTCACCAGATTATCATATATATTCAATTTCCATTCTAATGAATCTGACTAGGAAGGGTCTAGCTCCTTAGGATTATTCAAAATTTGCTCACCAATTAATATCTTCGGATGCATAGAGTTCAATTCTTTCATTTCCTGAGAGAGCACATATAGACTAGTTTGATCTTTTCTGACATCCTGAAGTTCTCCTACTAACTCCTTCCTCTTGTCAAGAACTCGAGTGTAAAACTGCAAAGATTTATTCAGAAAGAAGATAGCCTCTTGAGATATTATTTCGATCCCCTCAAAAGAAGCTCTGGAATAGCTCAAATTCTTTTTAATTTTCTCTATGGTGAGCACATCGATGCCCTCTACCTGAGGCTGAGAACTTGAGGCTTCATCAGATGTAGGAGGAGTGGCCATGGAAGAAATAAAGTTACTCAATGTGAGGACTTGAGATTGCAGTTTTATATTTTCTTTCCTCTGTTCTTTCACTCTTTTAATCAAGGTAATGACTGAATAATTGGCATGGTACATATCACCTTCCAGTGTTGGAGGCCCCATATCAACATGTGTGACTTTTTAGTCTGCCGCTGTTATTTCATCTTCATTTAAATCCTTGACAGGGTCAACAATTTCTAACATTTGATTTCCAGAAGTAGCATCAATCACCATCCTTGACATCCTCTTGGATTTCTTAGGTTTTGAAGAGCTTTGAAGTAAATTTGCAATTGTATCCACTCCAACTATCATTGAAGGAGTATACTTTCTCTTCTTCTCCACTGCTTTTTTCAGCCATCCTGGGGAGGCTACTACCAGACTAGGATCTTCTTTTCCAGTAATAGTATCTTTAGGAGCGGTAGGAGTGGAAGGTGGATTATCAAGCGAAGAAGAGAGCATTTCAGAGTCTTCAGACATAGGAGGAAAGATATTATCTTCAGCGATCTGTTTAAAGATAGCTTCAGAATCTGCAGCCACAAGTTGAAGTTTTTCTTGATTGGTATTCTTCTTAGGGGTAGGAGAAAGCACATTGTCTTGTTCACAGATGCTCTTCAACTTGACTGTTTCTTGTGGCCTATCACCATCACCTCCTAACTGATAATTTGCACTAGACGACCTAACAGAGGGTTTCCTCGATGATACACTTGCACCAGATGCTTGCGTAGACCCCTGTTCATTCTTTTGCGATGACTTTGGCTCCTGAACAGGACCAACAACTTGTCGCCATTTCTCATCCAACCAGTCCTAGGTTCTTTTAAGCACTGGGGCAACACGCATCCTCATATATGAAATTTCACTTTGGTTCCAATCAACCCTAGGGTGGGATTTATCAAGCAATTTTTCATATCCAGGATCAAAGATTGTTGAATCCTCAGCTACATTTTCAGGAATGTCAAATTGTAGACCGAAAGCCTATATTTGTTTTAGCGTTAGCCTCATCTAATCTCTTCTCAAAACTTCATTCTCATCGACACAATATTCCCAGAAATATTCGATAGATGGGTGATGCCGATATGAGCTCCCTCCATAGAGATTCTGCTTCACAAAACCCTTATTGTCAAAATTAGCTCTCATAGAAAAATTCTCGAGGTTATATTCCTTGAGAAGTCCTTCAGCTCCCATGGCCATCTGGTTTGTTTTGCACAAAAAATAAGGGGTCTCCAATGGGAAGGCATACCCTCATTTCCAGAAATATCATTAAATCTTTAGGATACCGAGGTAATTTCAATGGGGATTTCTCAAAACCCCCTATTCTCAGATAGGAAAATTTATAAAATTGGATATAAAAACTCCCATATTTTGATAAAAGAGAAATGGATTCAGGGGAAAGGCGCATTTCTGGATTTCCATCCAACTTCCTCATGACCTCCATTAAAAATGCATCATTAACACGACAAAAATCATCCATTCCAAATTTTTTAGTGAACTAAGGAAAGCGTTTATACATAGGCATATCAGAAGTTGGGGTTCCCTGCAGTTCCAACCCTGGCCAAAAGGACCTCTGACTACCTACAATGTAGGTCAGGCAAAAATACATACAGAAAGTAGCAGTCTTATGGAAATTAATTAATTGCTCATTCAAATGGAAGCAAATAACTTCAGCCTAGTCAATGAAAATGTTCTCATCACAAACTGTCAAGATAAACCGGTACATCCAATCCTCAAATAACTCAACTTGTTTATTCCCAACAACACAGTGCAATAAAGTAATAGCATCTGCAATTTCTCCCTTAAAATGTAATCTTCTGAGTTTATTTGGCAGTTGCGACTTACCTTTCCTTTTAGTCTTCAGCAAGGTTTTGGCCATGGAGTGCTTACACCAGTCTTTATTCACTTCGAAAAATTCACCTGCCACTACGACAAACATGTCTTCTAGAGGTTCCGTTTCTGGAATCCCCAGCGCTCGGGAAACAGCTTTAGGAGAAACTTTTGCAATTACAATCCCGTCCGCGGCTTTAATTTCCCGTGTCTGTGGAATGTACCTTCTCACACATGCACTTATTAGGTCCACACTCAACACAACTTCTGGAAACCCTCCAATCTAAGCTAGCCCACTTTCTAAGAGTTTTATATCCAACTCAAACTTGTCATCTCTCTCCAGGCACGCCCAAAATTCTTCTAACTTAAAAGGTCTGAGCTCTATATCCCTTACATTGATCGTACGTTCACTCTGCATGAGCGCACAATGCAAATTTGTGGAGAAAGAATGCTTGCACCTTAGAAGTACTGGCCTTGGCAAAGAACGAGAATGTAGGCTAAATGTCTGAGTAAAAAGAATGTTTGCACTTGAGAAGTACTGGCCTTGCCAAAGAACGAAAATGCAGGCTAGATGTCTAAGTAAAACTTTGCCACGCACTTATGTCGTTATTTTTGATAAGATGTGCATTGAATGTGGCATTCAATTTCCTTCCTTGAAAAGATAGCCTTGAAACATGCATGCTTTTGGAAATTCCTCAAAAGAAAACTCTAGTTTAGTCTGTACATAAGTCCATAATGTCGCATGGTTGCTGAAACTAGGAACCTTAGAACCAAAGTCTGAAGTTTCAAAGTTTTTGAAACCTCTGACCCACCGACTACAAAGATGACCAAGGTCCAATAAACTAGAAAGACTTGCAAGTTTGCAATTCAACAAAGTGAACAAACTCGAGGAATTGGGAAGTTATGAAAATTCAAAACTCCACGACAAGGTTATAAATTATAAAACTCTGATGACTAGCGACCGATAAGGTTATAAATTATAAATCTCTGAGGACTAGCGACTAAGGTTAGTAAAAGCACCAAAACCGCAACTTTGAGTGATAGTAACCACATGTCATTAATCTTCTTTGTCATTATGCATTGATGTATGTTTTAATTCTGGATCTAGTTTAATGAACCAGTTAAAGTACCTTGATTAAAGCATGAATTCATATAAATGTTTAGTGGTTCTGATAAGTAGTACTAGTCATGGAGATTGAATATCGATCAGTGAATTGTAATGCAATTTAACTAAGATTATGGATTCCTGGAATTAAAGTCACTTTATAGTTCATATTTTAATTGTGTTAAAAGTAAAACTTGAACATGTACTAAGCGATTTATCACTCAGCTCAATGCTTAATAACATATTAGCAATAATCTTAGTAGCATATACAACAATGAACATCAACAGTCGTTTGAAGTGTATCTAGTAGTTGAAACCACTATCAGACTTTTTCTTCAAATGAAAAAATAAATAATACAGATAATTTATTATTTAACATCGACATATTACTGAAGTCTGAGTTGGAACAAAGACAACTCTGCACAGAGCTTTGTTGGAACTTGGAAACCAATATTATCAAAAATAAAATCACTGCAACACCTTTTCTAGCAACTTCCACTGTTCAGGTGGTGGAATTGTCATTTGTTCTAATTGATGTTGTTTGACTTGAAGATTTGTTAACAATTCATGATTCAAATTGGAACCTGTCTTGCATTCTTTAGTCAATTTTATATTCAAGGTTAGAAATGGTTTGATAGAATCCAAGTAGTTCGCCACATCTGGGTTTTGAGGAAACTATTCCAAATCAATCTTCATTGCATCCTCCATCTTCTTTCTGAAATCATTCTTTCCAATGAATTGCTCATTTGTCTCAAAAACCTCTGGCAAACCAAGTTTTGTGAAGTTCCTTACCTTTTCATCCACCTTCTTCATCCTGTCTGCAACCAAATTCAAATATTCCTTTGTTTCACGCATTCTCAAACACTTTTCAATGATAGATGACGTCATTGATGTAGTAAGCCGATTAGTAATCCCTTTTGATTTCAAAACATTGTCACTGGCTTTGTAGACTATTTGTTGAATTTATTTTGCAGATTTCTCTAATGCCAGCACATTTTTGTTGTCCACTAAATATTTAATGAGCTTCTTATGATGTTGTTTGATAGCATCAGTCAATTGAAACATGTCACACAAATGATCAATCCTCTGCATTATTTCATCCAAAATCTTTTGTTTCATATGGCTCATTGTCTCTCTACAAAATGCAGATAACTTATTTTGACAAGTCTCAATTTCATTTTTTGCTTCCATCACCTCTGCCACCAATCTTTCATTTCTTTTTCTCTCCTTCTCCAATTTTTGTTCCCACTGTGCATTTCCATTCACAATGCTTACTCTTAGTTTTTATGAAGTGGATTTTTCCTAATCATATTTCTTGTTGCTCTCATCTAGCCTATTCTTCAGTTCATTCACTGCAGTCTCATTCTGCTTATCCTCTTCGGTTGTTGGTGCAGAGGCATATTTTTTTATTCTTTTTTCTAATTCATTGCTCTTGTTATCTGTTGCTTTCCTCTTTGCTTTCTCATTTGCTAGGTCTACGTGTAACTTTTCAATTTGAGTCTGCAACCTTTTTTTCTCTCTATCTTGCTTTAGCAATGATGTGTACATCAATTCATTGTTCTTCTTTGATACATTAATTTTGTCAGTATTTCTGAGTCCAAAAAAATTCAATTGAATATTGTTCACCTGGAATTCAAATCGAGCCATCTGATTTGTTGGTTTGTCTTGAATTGTGGGAACAAGAAATGTGTACCCCATGATTTCTTTATTTGTGTCAAATGTGGGTAATACCATGGTTGTGTCAGGCTCTGAAGTTACGGTAGATGCACTCTCCATCAGTTGCTTCTTTTCTTTTTTATTCATGTCTGATTTCTTTTTAAACTCTTCAATGTAATCAAAACCTAGGGACACAAGAATAATGGAATGCTTGAATGGCGAAGGAATAGGAGTAGTAGTACTTGCAGTTGCTAATGATGTCGCAACCAGACTAATTGGCATTGGGGGGGTGCCTGGAAATAACTCCTTTGTGATGGATCCACTGGTAGTGTGACTTGGACTTGTCAAAATCCTTTGCCTCTTCTATATGCCTTGATCACCTGGTGTTTTTGTGGTATATTGTATTGTTGTCCTCTTGTGTGTAGTTTGTTGTTGTAGCACATGTTGACCACTACTAATATTACTACCCATACCATTGCCACCAGAGGCATGTCCTAGTTGTGATTGTGTCTGACCATGAGGATGAGGATTTGAAGCTCTAACAAATTGTCTTGTATGCCTAGGTCTACTTTTTCACCTCCAATCCCAAGGCCAGAAAAATCACTTGCTTTTCTATGCTCTACTTCTATTATTGTCCAAGGGCCTTGTCTTTGGGATCCCAAAGGACCACCTTCATAACCCATTTTTTCAGCTATGACTGCTCCAGTAGTATATGCTTCTTTTGTGGCCTCACTTAAACCAACTTTGAAATTGACATGGCTTCCTTCTTCCCTATCATCATTAGATTCATGATCACTTTCTTTATCTTCTTGTTCATCTGGATGCTCTATATTCCACAATTTGCTAAACTCACTATCTTCTTCGTTATCTCCATACTCTGCAAGAGCTCTTGGTTCACCTAGCTCCTTCTTCATAGACCAAAAGGCAGTAATTTTTTATCATGACCAATTTTTTTTTTTTTTCTGTAACTTCGTTCTTTAAAGAACCTGGCATTTTTACTCTACTACATGGTTTAGCACTTTTTTGATAAAAAATGTTGTACCTCCTGATTGTCTTTCGATGCAATGCCGTAATTTCTGCTAACAATTGCTCAAAAGAAATACCATTCTCAGCAACACTTTTCTCCATTACAATTTTGACCTCATCCCAAGAATCCTTGTTTCTCAAGTTTTCGAGCAATGGTTTACTTTCATGTTGAATTCTACTAGCAACATTCTTATTGAGCACAATCATTGATTGAATGGTGTCACATGGATCATACTGCCAGTGACAGATAGCATCAAAATAAAAAAAATTCAAAAGATTATGTGCCACACTAAATGCTTTTCTCTTGAATGTGATCCCTCCACATGAAAAAGGTAAAGAAGGAAATAAGGTTTTCTTTTGTTGACTGGTAAAGTGCAGTTCATCAGTACTCTGCATCTTCCTTACATATTCCAAAGCAAAAACCCTTTCTGTCACATGTATTGGAAGTTTGTATGGCTGTACTCCCGATCCATAAAATATTAGCACAGTATATTCTTCCATTAAGTACCAATCAGCCAATTGTATTTCTTTTCCTAGTTGAATGCAGTTTCTACATGACATAGGAAATCTAGGCATTGGAGTTGTAAATAGGGAAAAATTCAGATTTAAATGTATTGAAAACAAGAAATTAACTAAACCCTATCAAGCACCATGAAGCACAAACTAGAATGAAAATGCAAATAAACAAAGGAAATGCAAACCAATTTTCAAACTAGACTTGATTGACCTCCATGGCTCTTCTCCACTTGCATGAGAATGCAAGATTTTGAAGGTTGATTGTTGGAGGAATATTGGTTGCTTAATTCAACAACATAACATTGACATGGAGATGACAGATGAATGACAATAGATATAAATGGATGAAAGACTCAAGAATGATTTTGACAGCATAAGGACACTTGAAGAATCAACCCCCCAAATGGCTTATGAGAAAGTTTATTTATAGGAAATGTCTGATTTAGATTGACGGTTGAGATTGAATGTCAATAAGATGTCTTAATCAATGGCCAAGATTGAAAGTTGTAGTATGAAATAGGTTTAGGTCAAAATTAGGGCAATGATAAAGATGAAGGGTTGAGGTTGAATTATAAAATAATTCAATCAAGGGCTGAAATTAAATGAGATGCCAAGATATAAGATTTGATTTGGAAGATAAGATTGGCACAGACAAAGAGGTGATAGGAGAAATTAAATAATTAAAATTATTTAATCTAGGTGACCAATGAATAATTAAATAATTAGAGATATTATTTAATTATAGAGGAATGAGACAAAAGGAATCATTTTGAATTAACTAATGATTTAATTCAAAATTCAAGAGAGTGGACCAAATTAAATAAATAAAATTTATTTAATTTATGAGAGAAGATGCTAATGAATAATTAAATAATTAAAATAATTATTTAATTATAGTGGAAAGTGGAAAAAAATTAAATAAATAAGAATTTATTTAATTTTAGAAAGACGAGGACTTAATTAGTGACGTAATTAAATAAATAAAATTTAATTAATTAATCAGGGAGGAATAAAGATAGAAAATGAATTAATTAAATAATTAAAATTATTTAATTAATAGAAGAATTGACTTTAGAAAATAATTAAATAATTAAAAAATTATTTAATTATGAAGAATGAAATGGGAAATGATGGAGAATTTAGAAATCGCAAGCTTGGGACAATTTTTGGTGTCTACATTTTGCCCCTCTTTGAGATGATGTTCGAGATGATGAGATATGTGTCAAGTAACATCATTTCAAAGAAGCTAAGGTATGGATAGAGGAAAATGGATGATGATAGAAAGATGGGATGATGATGAAATAAGAGTGGGATGATGATGCCCCCTTGAGAGGATAGGTGGGTTGGACAAACACGGGTATGCTCTTGAAATGATAAGGAGGGACAAGATGAATGATGTAAGATAGGAAGTAGATGAAGGAGATGAATGATACATTATGCTACAAGAAATTGAGCAACCATGATGTTTGATGTAACACTAGACATGATGCACCAAGGTGTAAGGACCAAGGTGATGATGTGTCTCATGCCCCAGCATAATACAACCTGTCTAGATACAAGATATGAATATTAGCTGGAATAAGTCAAACTTGATGGAAATGCAAGATAAAAATGATAACACACACAAGCAAGCAAGCAAGCATGCACAAACAATACAAAAATAAAAAAGGTATTGTCCGTGTCAAGTTATAAATCAATGAGTAATTGATTGATTGATGATGATGACTAATGATGGTAGTGTTGCCATTGTGGGGAAAGACATATCCCTAGATCAACACAAGGATGATTGATTAATTGATTGATTGACTTTGATTGATTTGGTTTACAACAAGATGAGGATCAAGACCAAAGGATGTGATTGGATAATTTGGCGAGATTGATCAACTTGATTGGATGGACTAAGGATTGACTTGCATTTGGATTATTGCTTGGAATGATTGAAGATGATTTGACATGGATGAAAGGATGTGATGAATTGAATAGAATAATTGATGTGATTGGAATAATTTGAAGACTGATTTGGCATTGTTTTGGCTATTTGACTGATTTTGACTGGATGACTAATTGGACTATGTTGTATGTTGGTTAACGATTTAAATGTTGACATTTCGAATGTCTGACTATGTCTAACTTATTTGACTTATGTGACTAACGTTGACTTTGTTTTGGGATTTTTGAGAATTATTTGGATGTTTTTGTTTTTTTTGGATTTTTGGATTTTTTTGGATTTTTGACATTTTATGATTTTTTTTTGGATTTTGACATGTTTTGATTTTTTTGGATTTTTGACATTTTTTTATTTTTGGATTTTTTGGATTTTTGACATGTAATGATTTTTTTGGGATTTTTGACATTTTTTATTTTTTTGGATTTTTGAGAATATTTTGAGGTGTCAATGGATGAAAATTTGGGTAGCCTTTGTGCTAGATACCAATGACAAGGGGAAAACCAAGTCTAGGTGCAAGGGTGGGTGATAGGATAAGGGATAAAATGCTCATGATAGATGGATGGATGAACAGGATGTATGCATCATAAGAGAGAAAGGATGTGATCTCTAAAGACTATGTCACATAGGAATGGCATGCCCCATTCTAGGTACAAGACTTAGGATTTTTCATGACAAAGCTTATGACAATAGGATAATGATAGGCTTGGTTTAGAAAGGATGAGATATGTCAAGAGATACCCAAAACATGTTTCAACCTTATGCCCCTATTTATTCATCAAGATCAAAAGAAGAAGGGCAGATAAGTGGACTCAATATGATAGGTATATATGATGGCTAAAGATGGTGGGTAGGATAGAAATGATATGACATGAAAATAATAGGTTGGATAGATAAGACATTGAGCCCCCAAGTGTAAGTGGCATAGAAGATCAACCTACACATGATGCCTATTTTCCAGGTTTTCATCATGGTACTTATCCAAGGTGCCTGTTTACCAGGTTTTCACCGTTGGACAAAGGGGTTTCTCTTTACTTTTTCTTTTTCTTTTTGACATTTTTTTTACTTTTTGACTCTTTTTTTTTTTTGAGTTTTTGACTTTTGGATAGAATGAGGGACTCAAGTGTCTAGTTCCATGAAAGGTGGTAGTCCCACTAGAAATGGATGTCATTGCATGGACCATGTCAAATGTCATTATGCTCATAGATGTTGGTAAGGGATGACATGAAAGGGAGATGGAGTAGGTAGATGATGGATTATGATGTGGATTATGGAGGAAAATGGTGGATTATATGGGACTTATGCAAAATATGAATGGGGAGGCTTAGCCAAAAGCATGGACCATAGGAAGGTGGAGGGGGAGATATTTAGGATAGTGGATGGGGGATGGAAAGATAGAGGTATGTGGGAATGGAATCATGACCAATGGATGCACACACCATGATAAACTTTGAAGCTTTTAATGGGAAGGTGGTGTAGGAAGCAATGGTATTGTTTGCTTAGGGGATGGTGGATGTAGTGCTTTAGGTACCCACATAGACTTAGTATTTTTATGACTTTTATTTTGCTTGTGAGTTTTTTGTAATTTTTGAATAGAATGTGCATTTTGGATGGAAGGGGATGGTTGGGATTTTTTTGATGAGGATGCCTCATTGGACTTGCCTTCCTTTTTCTTAGGGACCCAAACTAGTTTAGTTTTGGCCTTTACTTTTGGAGGTATGGGCTTATATTGCTTTTTGGATGTATTTTTCTAACTTTTTGTATTGATTTCCTAAGGCATGAGGGTCCTTAGGATTTTTTACTTTATAGGTAGAGGCATTGAATTTCTTGCTTTTGAATCCCATGGGATAGGTGGAATGAGTGGAAGCTTCATGTTTAGAAAATGTGTGCATTGATTGGTCATGATTAGGAATGTTAAGGTATTTATGGATAAATGGAAAAGAGGATTGGATGGTAGGGATATTAAGTGTTGGGAGTAATGAAGGTAGATTAGATGGAGGGATATTATGAGTTGGAAGCAATGGTGGCAAAGTGGATGGTGGAAGGTGTATGGTCACATGCTTTTGATATTTGTAGGATGATGGAGGAGGGATGGAAACATATGTCTTAGGCCTATGATATGATTTATGATGGAAGGAGGTGGACTTAGGATGCATGGAGGAAATACCAACATCTTGATATTGGTGTCCTTGGGGTATGCAATGGACAATGGAACTAGGTGTAGGTGGAACACTAGACACAAGTTCCTTATTGGATGGAGAAAATGAAGCAAGGGAAGATAATGGTTTTTGTTGTTCTATGGAACATTCATGAATGAGGGTGGAAAGACCAATAGGATATGATGGAGGACTTGCAATGGGGTCGATAGTGAGTGGTGGAGGATCATTAGGATCTTGATTAACATTATGTTCACTTAGATCCAAGGAATTTGTTTTATCTTCTATGTGTTCCTGGGAGGCATATGTCTCATCAAGGGAAGTGGATGTTAATGGATCATGGATAGGACTAGGTGGAGGTGAAATTGGAATATCTTGCTCATGGATGGGTATAGGATCAAGTTGATCATTATTATGGATATCATCTTGATCATAAAAAAGATATAGATTATGGATAGGTTGGATGACAATGATTTGATCTTGATTAGGACTAGGGCTTGATGTTTCCACATGCTTGGGAGTAGGCTCTTGACATACCTCTTGGGTTGCTTGAATGGAATTGAAAGGGGATGACTCTTGGAGAGACTTGACATGTTCTTGATGGTCAACAACATAGGAGCATGAAAGAGGGTGACTTGGACTTATGACGGGAGAATCTTGAATTGGCTCAAGGGGTTGAGGATGACATGGTTGACTTGAAGGACTTAGCATGATGTTTGAGGACTCTTTTGTATGTTCAAGTATATGTGTTGAATGACATGGCAAAAATTGATTCCTTTCTTGTAGCCCTTGGGTCACATCCTTTGTAGGTGGATTGGTGGATTAATGTAATTCCATCAATTTATGTTTTAAATATCTAAATGTAAGGCATTGATTTGATGGAGGATTAGATGATGGTGGGGGTAATGAAGAGTTTGATGGGTCAGAAGGTGGAGAGGGCAATGGATTAGGACTAGGACATGGTGGATTAGGGATAGGCATTTTATTGGATGCTGGTAAGGGTGCATGAACTAGATTGGTGTTCCCCTTGTCAAAGATGGAATTAAGACTTAAAGGCTCTTGATTTTTTTGCCAAGGTGGACTTGGGAAGCTACGTTCTTGTTGTGATATGGGTGGACATATTGATGTGGCATTGACATGATAGGTAAATGGGTTTGATTGGCATGATGATGAAGGTGACACATAGGATTGTGGTTGAATGTCTTGAGGTTGGAATGGTTTTTGGACTTGTGATATGATTTGTTGTTGTGATGATGATGGAGGGGTTGAATAGGATAACGACTGTTGAAAGGTTGATTGATGTCGACAAGGGTTGACATTAGAAGAGTTGTGATAGGTTGATGAAGGGGAAACTTTATATGTGGATGGATGAGGTTGATATGATGATATAGGTGACACATAAGATTGATGTGAAATTTGTTGATGTGGTGATTGGACTTGATAATGTGCTTGTTGGACTTGACAATTGGCCATGAGGTATTGGATTTGTGCTATGAATTGTTGTATTTGAGGTGATTGGTTTGTTTGAAGTTGTTGGATAATGTTATGGGCTCTTTGAATGATTTGTTGGGTTAAGGGTGCTTGACTTGTTTGAGCTACATGAAATATGTCAACAAAGTCTTCTGCTATGTCTTTGAATGTTTCCATGATGTAAAATGATGTTGATTGGATTAAAGAGATGATGATGATTAAGATATGATGTGTAATTGCTTGATGCAATGGAGCCAAAAAGTAGTCTACAAAATGACTGTAGTTCCTTCGAGAATCATGCATCCTTATAACAATGGTCCATTCATATACTAGAGCCATTTTATTTTCCTTAGGATTACTATAGGGCCGAATCTGAAGCTTGTTGGTCTGAAACATTCCTCTGAATTTCAATAGAAAAAGATAGCACAAGTAGGTTGTGAACCTAAATGTCTTGGTGGAACCTCCTTTAATCATTAAAAATTGTTTATGCATGGATTCTACAATCTTCTCAATAAATTTATATTTGACATGTTCAACACCATAATGGATATTATACACCATTTCAAGGAGGCATGCACCCACTTCCAAATTGCTATCTAGTCTAAGGAAAAATGCTAGCATGGAAATAGTATCCTGAACCCATGATTTAAAAATTTCCAAATCATAAGGAGGATTATGATCACCTTTCAATTTGTTTCTATCCTGAACTATTCCATTTAAGAAATATTTTTTCTCCATTTCATCCACTGCTTCATAATCACTAGCAAGCTTTTCTAGGTCAATGTGGACATTTCCAAATTCTTCGGTTGTAAACCCCCAGCACTTTTCCAAGTTCTTTTGCATTAATGGATAACAATTCTTCTTTGCTATCTTTATTAACAATTTCTCTTTTGTTATCATCATAATTTTGGGCACATACCATGATAAATTTAGGGCAAGGGAAAACATCATGTAACATCATGCGCCCTAATCCAGTTACCCATGATGCACTGATACTATTAACTTGCATTTGCTTTGAGGCCTTATTCTCATATAAATATCTACGTTCTGAGGTACGCCTACCATATGTTTCAAGATCATAAATATCATGGAATTCATTAGTGAAACCTGGGGTTTTAAGCAATTGCATAATGCATTTTTTTTATCTGACATTGCTCTAGTGGTATTGCTGGTAGACATGCTTATACAATGTGAAACTGTGAATTCCCTATTAGTCCTTAATTTTTCTTAATTCTTAAGTCTCTTAGCCCTAAACCCAAACTTCAAAGTTTGACAAAATAATATTTTAAGAAACATCAAACGATGAAACGTAGCCACATGAATTATTTCACTTACCCGACTTTTGATTCTTGGAAAGATTAATGCCAACAGTCGTGGAAACTGGGTTTCTGGAATGGCTTTGTTGGAAGTGGAACTGTGGAACCCAAAATAGGGTGGTGCCACGGTGCGCTGCAATGAGCAAACTGAAGACTGAAATCTCCCTGTGTGCTGACCCTCTCACTTAAAAATAAAATCACTTAGCAGTATAAACTGAAAGTGCTTTTTCCAGTCCTGCATTGACAAAAAATTCTAAAGAATCTAAAGCATTGATCTTTGTAAATCTAATGGCTATAGGGTGATTCCGGACGTTTAGGTTCACAACCCTAGTGCTTCGTGCATTTCATTCTGGAATGCAACTACATCCATACATCAAATGTTCATCAAACGACTGAGTAATTTATGATATATATTATAAATAGTAAAAATGTGTTTTAAAGTTTTTTTCAACCTTTAATGCAGCATTCACATCAACGCCTTTATAAAATGAATTACAATGTCACATTAAAAGCACAACCATTAATAGCACAGTAACACTTAACGTTGCAAAGGACTTAATAAAAGGAATTACAATGTCACATAATCACATGAATAGCACAACCATTTATTTTTATTACAACTGAATGACAATTGTCAATTTCACATTATTACATAGTGCAAATACAAATGTATGCGCAAGTGCCAAGCTTTTGCCATGGTCTCTGAGTCCTAACTCTTTGTCGTCTGAAAATAAATGCATGGAGGGGGGCCACCGCCAATCATGGTTTCTGAAAAATATGCATGGGGAAAGGGGGCAAATCAAACGGGGGAAATTGGAGCTGTTAAAGATACAAAAAGTACTTATCCCCTTTGAAAATTAGAGTCATGCAGAGGATGAGGGGTTGTAAAACTACTCCCATCTTCTACTTGCTGCTTCCATGCACTTGGAGAGCACTTATCTCCATCAGAGCTCCCCATCCTAGCTCAAAACCTATCTGAAAAGTCTGGTCAACCAAATCAAATTCTTTCCAATTCCACCCATTCTAAACTTGAAGGAAATTGGTCTTTTACATAGTACAAATACAAATGTAGGCGCAAGCGCCAAGCTTCTGCTGGACCACTGGTGAAAATGTAAATGTGATACATCATTACATGTGTGTCTGAAAATAAATGGATTATGGGACTTGTCGAGTCAACCATGAGCTCTGAAAATAAACACATGGGACTTGTCGGGTCAGCCATGGGCTCTAAAAATAAATGCATGGGGCTTGCCTGGGGAATCATGCTGGGGAACTGGGAGCCGTGAAGAAACAAAATGTACTTAGCCCCTTTTAGAACTGGACTCATGCAGAAGATGAGGGGTTGTAAAATTGCTCCCATGCAGAAGATCAGCACTGAAAATAAATGCATGGGGCTTGCCTGGTAGGCCATGGTGTCTTAAAATAAATGCAAGAGACTCTCCTAGCCAACCATGCAGATGATGAGGGGTAGTAAAACTGCTCCCATGCAGAAGATGGGCACTAAAAATAAATGCATGGGAATTTCTTGGGCAATCACACAGACAATGATGGGTAGTAAAATTTCTCCCATCTTCTACTTGCAGCTTCCATGCACTAGGATAGCACTTATCTCCATCAGAGCTCCTCATCCTGGTTCAAAACCTGTTTAAGAAGTCAAGTGAACCAAATAACTGCAGGCATGAGAATTTAGAGTATCCCCAATAATGCCACATGATCTTCCTGAATCCTTATTAACCCTACAAAATAAAAACCCTTACGACAATTCAAACATTGCACTCAATTGTAAGGCCTTTAGCCTTCAATGAATGATTTTAGTTGTGCTCACTAGTCACTATCCTTATTTAGTTATTTATGTCGCCAATAGTGCCACTACCAGCATGGTTCCTATGTACACCTCACACCTATCACGTATACCGTATAATCATGATTCATAATGGTGATTTGTGGCTCGCGCAAACCAAAAAACCAACTTAATCGATTTGTGTAACAGTAACTTAAGCCTTACATGTACAATTAAAATGTTTAATTTGATTGATGTCTGGTTGCACACAAACTATGCCTCAAGCCTTACATGTATAATTAAAATGTTTAATTTGATTGACGTCTGGCTACATGAAAAGTCAAAAACTGTACCGCAAGCTGACAAGTGACAAGCTATCAAAATCGCCAGACTCCAGTGCCACTCGAACGATATGAATTATGAAAATTTGAAATCTTTACAAATCTTGTTTCATTAAAGCTACGACTCATGAGTTGTCCAATCAATCGCTTGAGATGTTCATATGGCATTAATCGCCGCCAGCAGTACGACTACCACACATTCTTCAAAAAGATTGAGAATTTCAATTAAATGAAATGTAATACATCGAGTCATTGAAAAGAGCGAAATGAGCCTTGATCTCACCACATTGTTCATATGGCATTAATCACCGCGAGTAGTACGACTACCACACGTTCTTCAAAAAGATTGAGAATTTCAATTAAATGAAATGTAATACGCCGAGTCATTGAAAAGAGAGAAATGAGCCTCGATCTCGCCACGTGTCCGCATCTAACAGTTCTAGTTATTCTAGAGGTTTCAATTCGCAAGTCTACTGCTTCAGAGATTTACTTGCGGAATGCACCTACAATCTTCCATAAAAAATTCATCGAATGGTCGTGGTTAGATTGATTTGCAACATCCTTTGTGTAAAACGTTCTTAAGTTTTTAAGCATTGGTCCTACTTTCTCCCTAGGCAGTCCCTCTTTTAAAACAAACTTAATGCACGTGCATATTTCTGCCACTTAAGTTCTTTTATCGCTCATCGCCAAAATCCAACCCATCGGATTCATTACCACGATGATGACCCTTGATCTAGCCATGTGTCCACATCTAACGATTCTAGTGTTATTCCAAAGGTTTCCATTCACAAATTTAGTGCTTGAGAAATATACTTCCGGAATGCAACTACAACCGTCCATCGAAAATTCATCGAACGGTCTTGGTCCATAATGTCGCGTGGTCGCTAAAATTTGGAACCTTAGAACCAAAGTCTGAAGTTTCAAATTTTTTGAAACTTCCGATCCACCGACTACAAAGATGACTAAGAAATACTTGCAACTAAGATTTAAGTTACTAAGGTAGTAAGGTTAGTAAAATTACCAGAACCTCGACTTTGCTGAATTAAGATAGGAAAGGTGACAATCCATAATGTCGCGTGGTCGCTAAAATTTAGAACCTTAGAACCAAAGTCTGAAGTTTCAATTTTTTTGAAACTTCCGACCCACCGACTACAAAGATGACCAAGAAAGACTTGCAACTAAGTTACTAAGGTAGTAAGGTTAGGAAAAGTACCAAAACCTTGACTTTGGTGAATTAAGATAGGAAAGGTGACAAGCACGGTGGCAGGTGCATTTATGGAGAAGGCTGGAGAAATGAGGCGTTATAATGACATTCACCTTAACCTATCACCCTCGATGCTTCTTCGAGTTCGAGTGTAAGGATATTAGGATTGTATCCTTTCGGCGGCGGGTGATAGGTTGCAAGCCAGTGAAACAGAAAAGCAATGGAGGCCAGCTTCACCATGACATCGCGAAGGAAGTTGGACCCCTTTGTGGGTAAAGCGTCTGTGCAGAGGCTTCGAGGTTTATTTCTCTACAAGGAAGAGTAGGTGGTGCAATCAGTTCAAATAATGTTGGGGGATGGATTCAAAAAATTGACACATAGATTCAGAACGAATATGGATATCTATTCGTTGGTCATGGCTTGGGGTTTAGACTTAGGAGAACCAATGAACGAGGTGAGGAGAGTA
Source organism: Sequoia sempervirens (assembly GCA_007258455.2). Lineage (NCBI taxonomy): Eukaryota > Viridiplantae > Streptophyta > Pinopsida > Cupressales > Cupressaceae > Sequoia > Sequoia sempervirens. Next base: position 499,734,394 of record VDFB02271358.1, on the reverse strand, counting down.
ATGAAAACTCTAGTGCATAAAAAAAATTTAGTGGACATGGAAAGCATTCTGCAACGGGCGATACTAGGAGTAGGGTTGGTAAAAATAGAAGGAATGGATGGTGGGGGCCTGGAGCTTGCAGATTTAAATCACCTCTTTATTAGATGGCCAGAGGGTCGCACTAAAGACCGGTGACAGGAAGGAGCCGAGCATGGGTGGAAAGCACTTAAAATATGAGCTGAGCTAATGGCATTAGACAAAACAATAGAAAATCTAAAAGAAGTTGCCAGAGAGGAGATGCGCAAAAAAAAGGGACTACGTTCGTGGAAGAAGCTAGAACTAGTAAAGGAGATACTGCCGCTGGAGATGGGCGAGTCTTTGAAGAAGATTGAGTAATAATGGTTAACGTAAAGTGTATTTTTCTGTTTTGTTTTTAGCCTCTGCTACAAAGGCGTAGTTTTTTAGGGAAGTTCTGATACTCTGGTTTTTGAGCTGGTTATTCAGCTTTTTTGGTAGTTTTTGGATGTTGCTAAGTTTGTAGAATCTGTATCTTTTTCTTTATAACTAATAAAAAAAACAAGTATCACCGATCATCTTTTTTGGTAGTTTTTGGATGTTGCGAACTTTATAGAATCTGTATCTTTTGCTTTATAATTAATAAAATAGAAAAGTATCACTGATAAAAAAAAAAACATTCTTAAATTTTTAAGCCTTGGTCCTACGTTCTTCCTAGGTGGTCCCTCTTTTAAAACAAACTTCATGCTATCACTCATCGCCAAAATCCAACCCGTCGGGTTCATTACCACGGTGATGACCCTTGATCTTGCCATGCATCCACATCTAACGGTTCTAGTGTTATTCTGGAGGTTTCAATTCGCAAATCTAGTGCTTGAGAGATATACTTCCGGAATGCAACTAAAGTCGTCCATCAAAAATTCATCGAACGGTCACGGTTAGATTGATCTACCACATCCTTTGTGTAAAACGTTCTTAAGTTTTAAGCCTTTATTCCTACGTTCTTTCTAGGCAGACCCTCTTTTAAAAGAAACTTAATGCACGTGCATATTTCTGCCACTTAAGTTCTTCTATCGCTCATCGCCAAAATCCAACCCGTCAGATTAATTACCACGATAATGACCCTTGATCTTGCCACATGTCCACATCTAACAATTCTAGTGTTATTCTACAGGTTTCCATTCACAAATCTAGTGCTTGAGAGATATACTTCCGGAATGCAAATACAACCGTCCATTGAAAATTCATCGAACGGTAGTGGATTTGCCACTGAATTTAATTGGCCAATGAATTTTTTTATTAGTTTGATATTATGTTTAATTCGCCAATGTTTTTTTCTTAATCATTTGAAAATAGGTTTAATTCGCCAATGAATTTTATTTTTTTGTTTGAAAAAAAAAAATCGCCAAGAAAATTATTTTTTCTAGTTTGAATACAGGTTTAATTCACCAATGGAAATATTTTATTGGTTTGAATATAGATTTTAATCGCCAATGAAAATATTTTAGTGGTTTTAAAAAAATTGCAATTCGCCAGGATTTTCCATAGACTTCTAGCGATTGCAAAAGATTTGCCCATGGGGATTTTTTTTTTCACAAAAAATGAAAAAATTCACCTCTAAAATTAATTTTTTTTCGGGAAGTATGAAAGATTCACCAGGATTTTACAGCTTCTCCGAGGGGGGGGTTTCTTAAAGTTTTCCCTGCTTGCCATCAAAACTTACTGAACCTATCCCACAAATTTTAGCACCAGTATCATCTCCAAACATAACTAAGCCTCCATCATATTTTTCAAGTTTTAAAAACTTACTCTTATCACTAGTCATGTGATGTGAACAACCACTGTCAACAACCCAATAGTTCTTTTCCTGTTTAGCATGTAGGGAAGAGATTACAGTACCTTCATTTTTCTCCTTCTCTGGAGGGCATTCCTTCACCTAATTTTTAGAATTAGCAAAAGTAGGTTCATCTTTTATATCCAAGAACAAGCATTCATTTTCATCAAGATCTCCATAATCATATTCCTCATCAGATATACTAGCATCCTCATTCACATAATATGCTCTATTGATCTTCTTACTTTCTTTTCTTTCTCATCTCTTTGTTTATTCATCTTAACTCTTTCTGAACACCTTGCAACATAATGACCTATTCCTCCACAACTAAAGCATTTAAAGGGTAACTTACCTTGAAACTTTATGGAGCCTTTCTTCATCTTTCTCACAAAGTTAGCTTCTACTTCACCAAGATTTTCTTCATCCGTATCTTCAGCTTTTGTAGCCTTAAAAGCAGTCTTTGACTTGGATCCATTTCTCAAATTCAGCTTTCTCATCTCATAAGATGTCAGAGTTCCCAACAACTGATCTTTAGTGTAAGTCTTGTAATCTATATGTTCTTCAATAGCACATAACTTTTCGTTGTAAGCATCAAGGAGAGTTCTAAGGATCTTATTTACAATTTTGGATTCATCTATTGTAGCACCAAGTCCTCACATTCCAGCTACTACCTCATCCAAACTCTGTTCATAAGCTTTAACATTCTCATCTTCAGACATATGTAGGAGCTCAAATTGTGTCTCCAAATTCTGCAATTTTTCCTCTTTGACCCTTTCATCACCTTCATGTGCCTTTTCTAGAGTATCCTAGACTTCCTTAGCAGTATTCAAATTTTAAACTTTAATCAACTCAGAATGTACAAGACTATTCTTCAAAATGTACTTTTCCTTATTGTTCGCTTCATATGCCTTGATCTCATCAACCGTACTCAGACCATTAGCAGGAGGAGAGTAAGGATTCTTGTAAGATTTTTGCACATCATATCCTCAATACTCCAGATATTCTTCCATCAGTATTTTCTAGATAGCATAATTAGTTCCATCGAACCTCAGATAATCATGAGTAATTTTTCCAGCTATCCTGGACCTTCCTTAAGCGGTTAAGCTCTTCTCCAAGGAACCAAGCTTTGATACCAATTGTTAACCAAGACAACTAAGAGAAGGGGGGTGAATCAGTTGTAGCAAATTACACTTCTATAACATTCACCAAAACTTAGATCAATCACAATTCTTAACTCTACTAAAATGATTAAACATTAAGTGCAAGTGTAGAAACTGAAAACCATCACACAAACATAGTAACACTAGATATACGGGGAAAACCCAATGAGGGAAAAACCACGGTGAGGATTAACTCACATTATAGAGAATATCAAAACCGATTACAAAAAGGCTCATTGCCAAAACAAGGACTCACTGTCCAACATGGCTAACCACCCAAAGGGCTCACTGCCACAAAGATACAAAGAAGATAGAAGAGATATGTTACAGAGAGAAGACAATATCAATGCAACAGAGAAATCCACCACAATTTTCTCAACCACTTGTAGGCATGCATGAATGATAGAGTCCACCTTCAGCTCACTGCATCTGAAAACTTAGCATTTAGACTTTGCACTGATCTGCCACTCACATTACATTCATCCACTGATTCACATCTTCTTCACATCTATCTGCTCTATTTCTTTGCACTTATCTCTTTTTACTATCACCACTATCTCATCCTGTATTTATACCATCTTCAACTTTGAAACATATCCAAAGTCGGCAATCTATCATTAAATTCAAATTAGGTCAGTGTCAAAACATCCTAGGGTGGAATTAGAATGAGGGTGACCCAAACACATGCTTGGTGAGGACCCAAATAGGTTCCAACACACTTCATCAATTCTAAAGGTAGTTTTTAACACAAGGTCAACCAAACCAATGTAAAACACATAGAATAATTAAGCATGATCCTTCCAGATATCGAAATTATCTTCAACATGATCTCTAGAACCGCAAGTCATAAGACTTAACCAAAGGGAAATCCGGACCAACAACATTTCTCCCGGACCTTAGCCAGATACACAGAAAACCAAATTTCACAACTAACTTGAACATAACTCGCACTGTACAACGAATCATAAGCCAAACATCTGGATATAGCAGCTTCCAACAACCATGATCAACATATCTGAACCACACACACATATAAGCAAAACTGGGAGCAACCACTGAACACCTGCAATCTTCTTTCAATACAATTTTCTCAATATCCTCGACATATACAACCAATAACCTGCATCCATGACATTAATGACAACAACAACCAGTTGATAACCAATTGATCAGTTGAAATCAATGACAACACCTTGCAACAGCTTCTTCATACTTGTAACATTTTGTTGGGTGGATTGTTCTAGGGGAAGTGGGAATAGGATATAATTATCTAAATATTAAACATCCAAGGACCTTGAGGTGAATTAGTCATAAGGTTTACAATGGATGGTTAAAATATCAACATAATATGCATTTTAAGTATTTTCTTGGTTGTGTGATAAATTTAGACAAGTTGAAGGAGACAAAGAATGGTGGCATAAATATTTTTAAAATTAGCTTGAATATACCTATATTACCTTTGGGATAACTAAGAGTGTGTTTTAGACAAACGTGAGGTGGTCTCCTAGGATATTACCAAGGAAATAACCCACACCTATATTGCCTTTGGCACAACCAAGAATGCATAGAGGAAAAAAATGATTTGGTCTTCTAGGATATTACCATAGGAATATCCCAATACAAGAGCATGATCATGCAATTGAGTTGGAATCAGATCATTAACTCCCTAATAGCAGGGCTTGTAGATATTCATGTGAACAAAAGAGAAAGATGGTTAAGATAATTGAGGATTCAATAGATGTTGGGTAAATAAGAATGCATTTTGATGGCCAATAACCACAATATTAGGATACTTGGGCAATGTGTTGATCCCAAAAAAAAGGGGTCTAAGTGTACTAGATCAGTGGGGGTCACATTGTTCCTTGTTGATTGGATAGTGAATTCATCATTGTACTAGTAAGAAGGGGATGTGGTAATGACCAAGGATGGAAAGGGACATCTTTGAAAAGTCTTTGATCAAAATTTTAGACCTGAAAATGACAGAAAATTTATTTAGTGATTTTTCCACTTGTAGTAGAGGGGTGGACACATTGTTTGCTGCAACGCATTCGTTGACAACTAATTTATTTGTAATGATGGAATCAACAAACTAATTTTGATGCAAAGAACGTGTGCTATACAAGATTTTGAGCATTGATCTTCCAATGATCAATTGGTTTTCCATCTCTTTGTGATTGAGAGGCCATAGGAAGTAGTTGGCTCTCATTGTAAGATGGTTGTAGACCATTCCTAGATTACATTACAAGTGTGGAGTGACTAGTATGTTCACAGTGAGCATAGGTGCAAGTGTATTAGGAGCTATACACTTTTGTTAAGTTTAGGGGTGTTGTGTTGACACTTGTAAAACATATGTTTTAGTCCATTTGATAGTATAATAAAGGGTATTTACTCTCTAGAGTTAGCATTTTTTACTTCAAGTTGGGGTTTCTCTTATTATTTCCACATTTTGTGTTTCCTTGATTGCATGTCTTTGTTAGTGTGACATCTATTTTACGTGGTGGTTAGTGCATTTTAAGAGTGTTGTTGAGTTTTTTTCAATTGTAATTTTGGTAGTTAATAGTAAAGAGGAATCTCCTCCCTATTTATTGATCTAAGTGTTATCAAAGAAATTGTATCCTTAGAGTATTTTTTTGTTTTAGGTATTATAAGTTTATGCCATCCACCATGGCAAGTCGGAAAGGAATTTTAGTGCCTGTTAAACCTAAAGTTGAATCAAGGAAGTGGTTTAGAACAAGAAGAATGGCAAGTGATGATGGAGAAGCTAGGTTTTAGAAGTCATTAGAAGATGTAACCAAGATATATTTTGTGGAAGAAAAACTTTTTTTTTTATAAAGCATTAATGCTATCATTTGATTTGACAAAAGAGTGCCAAGAAGAAGAAGAAATATAGCAAGGTGAGACTTACAAAGAATGATTATCAAGGTAGAGGCTAAAATTAATATATAGTCCTATCATGGAGAAAGTAGTGCTAGAAAATAGAACAATGGGTGTCGTAAATGGAGGTGTGTACTTAGTCTTCATCAACTTTCTACACACCAAAAAATCTCTCTTCCAAGGTTGAAACTTGCTAGGCATGCTCTTACATGGTATGATAACTATGTACATTCCTTGAAAGTTTGAAAAGTACCATTTGTGTCCAACTGGGATAACTTCAAAATGCTAATTGATGAAGCAATTCTACCCTAGTTTCCATGAAGAAGAAAGGGTGATGCAATGCCATCATTTGAAGCAAGAGAATGGGTTAAGTGTTCAATATTACACAAGTGGGTTTAGAAAGATGGAATTTCGACTTGGGAAGGACATTATAAATGTAAAGTGTTGATAAAGTATGTGGGATATTTTATTGATTACATAAAAAGAGTAGTTCTCATGGCTAAACCCCAAAACATAGATAAGGTGAGTGTCGAAACATACTACCTTGAACTAGATAAGGGGGGCATTTTGATAAGATAGGTAGCAAAGAATGACATGAGGGAAAGAAGAACCAACATGATAAGGGAAAACAATGCTACTACCATGGAAAAGGGAAAAGGTAAGATCAAATGTCATTGTAAAGATGGACATGTGGTTGAAAGGTGTTGGAATTTACATCCCAAGTTAGCACCTTCTTAGTTGAAGAAGAAGACAGATAATAACACCATACACGTGGAAAAAGGATAAGAGATAAGCGGTGACTCATATATTGATGAACATATTTCTTTGTGCTACTTTGAACATGGTGCTAGTATGGTGAGTGTTGAACTTCAAGTGAAGAATATCTCACTAATTTATACCACATTAAGACTCAAAACAAAGGAAGAAGTTTAATGCATTGTTTGATTTGTGTTTTTAAGAAAATATAATTTCTTGCAAGTTAGTTGAGGAGCTTGGTATGCAAGTAATAGACTGCACACATCATTATTCTTGGAGTAGTTGAAAGATAATGTAAATATGAGGGTTACAAAGCAATATAAGCTACAATATGGTCAATGTGGTTATTTTAGATGTATGTAGTTTGATCTTTAGGAGTCTATATTTGTAGGAGAGGTATGTAATTTATTTCAAAAGGAAGAACCAATATAGATTGAACTTGAATGGAAATGAGTGCCTCTTTAACTCTCATAATGAGGAATTTAAGATTTCTTTGGCTAGTACTTTAGAAGCTAAACAATTGATCAATGTCAAGGGAATGGTTGTCCTTGGAAGGAAGCTAAGCTTGGGAGTAAAAAGGATTCATTCTCAACAAGAGAAGCAAGAAGGACAAGTGCATCAAGTCAATTGGGAGCATAAATGTGCCAAGTTTTGGATGATGTTTATCTTGTGGTACAATGTGGCATCTTTGTAGGATGAAGGGATTGTCATTCTTTTTCCATTTAGTTCTAAAAAAATTTAGGACAAAAGACTTCTAGCTATAGAGATGTGATTGTAAGGTGGTTGTAAATTGTTACTAGTTTGTTTCAAGTCTAAAGTGACTAGTCTATTCATGGTGAGAGTAGTTCCAAATGTGTTAGTAGCCAAAAAAATACTGAATGAGCTCATGGATGCTATGTTGGAACTAAAAGATTTGTGCTTATCTTGGATTGGAGGATATTTTCTATTGGTTTTTCTCCAAGTTAAATTATGTGTGCTCAATTTATTGTGTGTAGCTATTATTTTGGCATAATTTTGAGATCTTTTTTTTCCTTGATTTGCATGTCTTTGCTAGTGTGACATCCATTTTATGTGGTTAGTAGTGCATGTCATGAGTTTTTTTGGGTTTTTTTTCAATTGTAAATCCATTTACTAATAATAGTGAGGAATATTCTCCCTATTTACATATCACTTGTGTTGACCATAGATAGTTATGTTAGATATATCATAGGTGTACTATTATTAGTCAATTTAATGTTTATTTAGGACAAATGACAATGTAGGTTTTATGTTATTACATTTTAAACTAGCACTAAAATTAGAAGGGTCATTTATTATTTATTGAGATTTCATTTTTGTTTGTTTGTGTATGTTGTTTCTTGCATATCCAACTTTGCTTCCCTTTGTAATATTTATTGAATGGGAATAAATACAACTAGAATGCATCATTTGTTTGAGGCTGTGTAATTTCCAAAGCCTTTATTTTCTATTTCTTTCATATGGTATGGAAGTCAACTTTAAGAGTTTGGTAAGAATCCCCAAGAGGAGGCAGTGGTAAGTTTTCTATTGGATAGAGTAAAACAAGTTTTGAAGAGACCTTGAAACCCTTTACAAATAGTACATAAGGGTAAAAGTACAAAGTTGAGTCTCACTTTCGGCCAATTTATCAACACAAGTGAATTTAAATATTTCTAACTAAAAATCAATTTTGGTCAAACATATGATCTAGCTAGATTCATTGTAGCTAAGCTAGATATTGCCACAACTTTTCCAAATAAAAGTGTTCACTAAATGCATATGTAGCACCACTTTCACTTTGAGGCCAATTTACCAAAAAAAAAAATTATTCAAAAAACTTGACGTTTCAACAACTACTCATGTAAATAACATTTTAAAATATATATAAAAACCCTTTTGTAGATCTATAAGTGTAGTTTTTAAATATATATAGTTTTTAATATTTTGATTTATTTTATATTTTTACTAAAGGTAGGTTATCAACACCAAAATATAAGGCTGATTATCTTATCAAGAAAAAATATTAAAATTTATTTTAAAATATTGATAAAAACATGGTGCACTAGATAAAAAAAATTATGTCGTTTTGGATAAATTGTTAAGACAAAAGGTGACATCCTATTAGAATAGTTGTATTTTCAATATACACATATTTTAGTATTTATTTAAAAAATGTATTTATCAAAACTAGAAAAAAATAAATTAATGCACTAAAGTTTTAACTTATAAATACACACATAATAATCAAGGAAAAAACATAAAATTTACTATACAAAGAGCGACATCATGTTTAACTTCATTTTTCAACATTTTATCAGCAATTAAATTATAGTGTCAATTTTACAAAAAACTATATACAAATAATTTAATTTTTCTTTAATACAATCACAAAATACACTAAAAACTAAATATTTTATTAGTTTACATCATTTCAAACTTCAAAACATATATGCCATTTTTTTAGTGATTCAAGTTAAAAATTTGGATCACTATTAGTTGATCCCTTTATAAAAAGTGTGACGCAGCCTTGTACTTTTACCTATGAATAACAAAACTTTAGAAAAATAATAGCCAAGCTATGAGATAAACCATACCACACACCAAAAACAAGCACCACTACATCCTACAACTTTTCAAGACATCAACCTCCAACTCCTATTGATAAAGATTTTCATATAGCTACCCAAAGTCCTAAAATTATTTCTTCTTCTTCTTGTGGCTTTTCTTCCTATTGCTTCTTTTGTTGGCACTAGTTACAACTTTCAAAACTTTGCTTTCCCCATTTGGAGCTTCTAAAGCTTTGGCACTATCTTTAAGTTTCTTAGTGTAATGCCCCGCCAAGGAACCCCAAAGGACAACACATAACATGACCTAATAATGGGGCAATTTTTTTTTAAAGAGGAATAACAATGATCTTGCATAACATATCATAACATACAATCTAATCCTACGTCCTCTAAGGTTCCATGACTATGCTACTAATACAACTCTAACAAGAACTAGAATTATTTCACTAAATAATATGTTAACATGATTATACAAGAAAACAAGTACATTTTAATCCATCACATTAAATGATTAAACAATATGAGTCTCCATAACATGTCATAAGATAAATAGCATTACATGAGAGTACATCATAATTGTTACATCATTACACTATTTACAAAAGAGCTTCCCTGAAGATTACAACATTATAATAATAAATAGTACATATGATATGCAAGACCAAGACATATACATAGAGACTATCTTCTCAAACTGGTACAAGATCTAGAATCTGCTACACAAGGTACAACCTCCGCACACACGAACAAGCAGCAAGGAAAACCCAATGGAGGAAAAAACACCAACCTCCCGACCATGTGGAACCCTAAGGTCCACCCCCGTGCTAGGAGAAAACATAAGGTCCCACTACAACAAACAGTCAAGAGACAACAAGCTACCATAAACAAGGCTAGACATGACTCCAACACAACACTGCAACAACAATAACATTGTATGTAACAGACACACTACTTCCAGAGGCACACACACAACAAAAGGGGAACACAAAACTAGGGAATGCTAGATTGCAATAGGGAGGAGTGTCATCACATAGCTTGATATGGGTTATCTTGGCAGATCTTCCCAGGCCCCGATCCCCATCCTAGGTTATCCTGGCAGCCTCTACCGATCCTTGACCCCCATACAAACTCATGCAAAATCAACATACCTTTCATGAGGAAAAGGTAGTTGATCTTACCATTACAGACCTTCCCATCTCATTTCAAGCCTAAACGAGCACTTAAGCCATGAGTGAGGAATAATATTATCTTGATTAATGTGATATCTACCCAACCCCCTAATTCATTATTTAGGTTATCATTGGATTAAGAAACTCCTAATGGGTTATCCTGGACAATCACTTTGGGTTTCGGCCCCCATTGAGAATTCCCCCTACTTGCAACTAGTAGACCCTACTCAACAAGCAAGGTAAAATCCATCACATGAATCTCACACATAGAGCAAGGCATTGACCATCTCACTCGCATATCCCAATCACAAGAAAGTATAAGCAGTGCAAGGTATAGAACCTCTTGCACACATCTCAACACATAACCAATCCCTTCCAAAATGAAACAATCATAAAGTCCACATACAAGATACTCCCCCCCAAGCCTCTGGAAGACTACCAATATCCACTCTACACAAATGACTTCTACTTTTGCACAATAACCCAAAATCACCCCCAATACACTAATCCAACACATTATCCAAAATCAACAACAAATAAACATTATCACCATAACTACCCCAATTTCCAATAATCAAACCCAATCATGAAATACGTGGAGGATTTTCTTTCTGACTATTAAGTGATTTCAAGAGGAATCATAGCTCATTGTCAACAAGGAAAATAATCTAATTTTCTTACTTATAAAATCTTCCAATTTTTTTATTCAACTATCTTAATAAATATAAATATATATATATATATATATGTTCAAGTAAACCGAATACTTATAAAACTATATGCATCGAACACTTAAAATTCGAATGGGGCATGTTTAAGTGCTATTGTTTCTTACAAGGGATGCCCTATGCATCGATTAATAACACTTAGACAAAAACATCAAACTATATGAAATCGATTTACAACATATTGCAAGTTTCAATAAACATTAATATAATGAATAAGAATCAATACCAAGTAGAATTATATCTATCGTTTTTAACTCCAGTCATCCAGTAATTTGCATAAAACAACAAACTCTTTATATCAAAAGGGAGCTTACTAAGAGAGTTTTCGTTTCTTACAAAAGGATGCTATAAACTTCTTATAAATCGGTTTCTAACATTCAGATAAAACAACGACCCATGCATTTTTATCTGCGTATCTACTATTATTCAGGAGTATCAAATGTCTTAAAGCATTCAACTTTTTCTCAAGACTTGACATGGTTGAATGATACACTCGCCTATCCAATGAAACTCTACCCACGCCTATGCTTTGAACGAAGAATTTAAAACGCAATACACAACACAATCAAATTTAAATGTGTGATTCGATTTCTACTAAGCATAATCAGTTCATATTTATGGGACTTGATTTCCATACCCCAAAAAAAACGGAGTGTATAAAAATAGAAATAAAGAGAGGGACGACTATTGATAGTAGAACACAAATAAAAAGGGCAGTACCTATATCGATTTCCAGGCAAAGAGGGATACATTGAATGCATTTGATATGGTATTTGTGTAAACAATACAACAATGAATTCCAAGTATCAAACTTCCAAATTTAATGTAGCATGCACAATAGATAACCAATATTGCATGTTTGTCGATTTCCCAAATGATGAAAATTCATTGCATACAGATTATGGATGCCAAGTTAGAATAATAGCCAAACAGAAAACAAATCGGTTTCAAGTCAGCTATGAATGAAATCAAATATCAAAGGTAAGACGCAGAGTATAAGGTTATAAGCAAATATCAAAAGGCAACAGTAAGGAAACCGAGATAGAGTAAATGAATTAAGCAGAATACCCACAAAACGATTTCCAAAGAGAGAGTTTGGTAATCTTTAGAAAATACAATTTTCTAATTGTTTCAACAAGGAAATGTTTTGATTTCTTTATAGCATAAACATTCAATCTTTTGCTTCAAAAAAAACAAAGATAGAAATTTAGAAAGAAAAGGAACCTAGTTAAAAACGATTGGCACAACTGAAGATTTGATGTCGAGTTCAAACTTCTCAACTTGCAGCTCCAACTTCTTCAAAACCCCAAATTTTTTTTTACAGAATTCCCATTCAAAATCCCCAAAACAAGATAAAAGTATCCAAAACCAAAAGAAATTCACAGGAACCAAAAACAAGACTCTTTTTTCGGAAAACAAAATTAATTATAATGTAAATCTCCCAAAAGATAATTATTTTCAAAAATGAAAAGTTGTTGAAGATTCCCTACACTTTATTTTTAGATAATAATTAATTTTCTTATGACAACTTGAGTTGCATGTAGCTGCATGCTCATTGGGATTGTTATGTGCAGTCCCATTTAGAAATTTTATTTAATGCCTCCATGAACAAACTTTTATATTTATTTATCATATTACTATTATTATTTAACCATTTTATTTATTGCAACATCCATTATAATGTTTTATATTATATTACAATATTTTACCACACTTTTTAATTTATTGTAAACCATAATTTTTAATAAATATATTTATATTTAGTTATCAAATTAATTTTTAACCTAATAATTTAATTTAAAGAATTAATTAATCGAGAACGACTTTTATATCTATTTATCAACATGCTTTTACTTAATAATTTATTTAATACATTGATTAGTCAAAATAACATTTATAAAGCAAATCTAAATTAAACAACCAATTATTAATAACAATTACCTAAACATAAACAAGGTCGAAAACGAGACCAATTGATCGCAATCAACAAATAGTGTTGACAAGGTAACTGACTAGATACTCATCCTCTTTGAGGATGATGGCTAGGGTAGGGGATCTTATGTTATCTCCAAACAACTATTCCATTGGGTTTAAGGAACGCTCAGACCTACTAATTCAGGTGGAGTCAATTCTTGGTACCTACAACTTGTAGCAAACAAAACAGTCAAACATATATATAATCATACAATCAAGCACACCATGAAAGGAAATCGCAGCATAGTAGGGTACTCACGAATGAGCAATGCAACACTGTCCCTTTCACCAAGACACATCAAACAAGTAACCACAACAATGCATAACAATCAATTACATAACAACCAAGATAGAGCAATCACCAGATAATTGCATAACAACCATGATCAAATAATCACATAATGCTCATAATAAGATTAACCCACATAATCTAATAAGTCCATGTAACTATCATAACATGTGCACAAACTCGAGTAATAGAAGTATCATCAAAATGTCACCGTAGCAGTAAATAAAACATCAAACAAAATATCATAATGTCTGATCCTAAGAAGAACAACTACCGGTCTAATAGAAAACAAAATGAGGGGCACTACATTCTCCCCCCATAGAATCAGGCTTACTCTTGGAAGCCTGCAAACAAGTATGGGTATAAATCTCGCATCTGGGATGCATCTTCCCAAGTAGTTGAAGTCTCATCATTAGGATCCCACTAGACCCTCACCTGCTCAACATCTCATCCCCTGAGGGTGAGTCTCCTATGTTGTAGAATGCCCACGAGCTCCAGAGCTAGCTGCCCGTCCTCCACCTATAAGGCATTCCAATCAAGGACATGAGAAATATCTGGATAGTACGATCTGAGAACATAAGCATGAAATACATCATGAATGCACAATAGACTAGGCAGAAAAGCAAGACGGTACGCAATAGGACCAATCCTCTCCAAAACCTCAAATGGCCTAACAAAACGTAGTGCGAGCTTAGAGTATTTTCCATAACGGATCAGACTCTTTCGCGGATGCACTCACAAAAATACTCAGTCACCAACTGAAAATTGACGATCAACCCTATGAGTATCCACATACTTCTTCTCTTTGTCCTACACTGCCACCAAATGCTCTCTAATACGATCAACCTGCTGCTCCATCTCCTGAAGCATCTCTAGTCCTAGAAGAACTCTGTCCTCAAGACAATCCCAACTCAGTGGGGTCCGGCAAGGATGACCATACAATGCCTGAAAAGGGGGCATACCAATGGAACTATGGTACCCATTGTTATACACAAACTCCACTAAATACAGATAATCCTCCCAATGAGACTATTGATCCATGACATGCATCCTAATCATATCCTCGAGAATCTAAGTAACCCTCTCGGTCTACCCGTCTGTCTCCAGATGATAAGCAAAATTAAAGTTCAACTGAGTCCCCAACGTATGCTACAAGGATGTCCAAAGTTCCGAAGTGAACATTGGATCTCTATCAGAGATAATCTTATGAGGAATCCCATGCAATTTGACTATATCCTCCATGAAAATCCTGGCCACTAAGGAAGTATTATATGAAGACTGAATAGGAGAAAAGTGTGCAACCTTAGTCAACATGGCCACGGTGACCATGATGGTGTCATGACGATGGGAAGAAACTGGAAAACCAACTATGAAATCCAATAAAATGATGTCCCATTTCCATTCTGGAAAAAGATGTGGTTGCAAAAGACCTGCGGGGTGTTGGTGCTCTGCCTTAATCATTTGGCACTCCAAACACCTCGAGACAAAATCTGCAATGTCCCTCTTCATTCCAGTCCAAAAATACAACTGACGGAGGTTTGTGTGCATCTTCTTGACACTCGGGTGAGCTGAGTAAGGTGCCCGATGTGCCTCTGTCATAATTAAGGTACGAAGACCCTTTGAAGGAGGAACATAGATGCAACCTAAATGCCACAAGAGACCATCCAACTCAAGGGAATAACCCACAAATCTACCCTCCAAGGCTCTGCCTGACTCAACTTGTAACTTCCTCCTGATACCAACTGTATGCAGGAAGTGCTGCAAGAATATGACTCCTCAAATCTACTCCAATAGTCACTGTTGAAAGGTCATGCCTCCACCGACTAAGAGCATCTACCACAAAATTCTCCTTACTCTAGATATACTTCACCTCAAAATTGCACTCGCATAAGAACTCCATCCACCGCCTTTGCCTAGCATTCAGGTTTGGTTGTGTGAATATATACTATAAACTGCGATGATCGCTATGCAACTCAAACTGATGCCCCAGTAGAAAGTACCTCCATCTCACCAAGGCATGAACGACGGTGACTAATTCCAAGTCATGCATAGGATAGTTCAACTCGTGATCCTTTATTTTGTGAGACTCAGGCAATCACGCGACCATCCTACATCAAAGTTGCTCCTAGACCCTCCAAAGATGCATCAGTACACACCACAAAGTCTCCAGTAGGATCAAGAACTACTAAAATAGGTGCACTAGTCAACCTCTCCTTAAGAGTCTGAAAGGTTGCCTAACACTGTTTTGACCAAATGAACTTCTTCCCTTTCCTCTGGAGGGAAGTGATAGGGTGAGCTATCCTCAAAAAACCATGTACAAATCGTCAATAATAACCTGCTAAGCCCATAAAAATGAGGACTTCTGAAACATTAGTGGGCTCAAGCCAATCTATGATGGTTTGGATCTTCGAAGGATCCACAACAATACCCTCTCCTGAAATAACATTCCCCAAATATCTCACCTCTATATGAAAGAATTCACACTTTTCCAAGTTTACATATAGCTAATTCTTCCTTAGACACTGCAAAACCTACCGCAAATGCTCCTTGTGCTCCTCCATAGACCTCAAATAAATCAAAATGTCATCCAAGAACACAAGGAAAAATCTATCAAGATAGGTGCAAAATACTCCATTCATCAAGCTCATGAATACAGATGGTGCATTTGTCAACCCAAACGACACAATAGTGAACTCCTAGTGCCCATGACGAGTGTGAAATGTAGTCTTATGAATTTCTACCTCAAAGATACCCAATTGATGATACCCCAACTTAAGGTCAATCTTTGAAAACACCTTAGCTCCCCTAATCTGATCAAAGAGGTCATCAATCCTCAAAAAGGGATATCTATTCTTCACTGTCACCTTATTCAGCTGCCAATAATCGATACACAACCGAAGCGATCCGTCCTTTTTCACAAAAATGACTGGTGCTCCCAAAAGAGAGACACTAGGATGAATGAACCCCTTAGCCAACAGCTCCTCTAACTGCAAATGTAGCTCCTTAAGCTCCTGCGTGGTCATTCGATACAGAGCTCAAGAAATAGGTTCTGCTTCGGGAACAAGATCTATCTTGAAATCGATGTCACACTTAGGTGGCAGCCCCAGAATCTCACTACGAAAGACATTTACATATTGCCTAAAGATAGGATGATCATTAAGGTACACCTCTCAACTTTCTCCTAAGTCCAAATCATTAACCATGACTGCAAAAAATTGACAACTCTGATGCATACATCTCCTTAACTGCATAGCATAAATAATACGCAACGAGATCGAGATGGGCCTCTGAATGCCAACTACCTCTACCTCCCTGCCAGAATCATCCAAGCACCGCACTGACTTACGTTGAAAATTTATCACTGCTTGATGAGCATCCAACCAATCCATACCCAACACTATATCATAAGATCCTAGGGGCATGATGCGGAGATCCACTATGGTAAAAAGAGAACCAATCCTCAATCCACATACAAGCACAAGGGATTCTATCGCTACCTTAGCTCTGGAGGTCAATTCGACTTTCCACCTAACACCTTGCTTTGCTGCTGCTAGTCCACATCGCTCCACTAAGGAAGGGGAAATAAACAAATCAGAAGCATGAGAGTAAAAAAGAATAGAAATACCAATACCTTGCAACACACTTGCAGCCTCCACAACTGTTCCTTGATGCTCTACCTGGTAGTTATCAACCGCTCCAAACACTCTGTGAGACCTGCTTGCATCACCCACTATTCGCTCTGAGGCTATTGGCCTCTAGTTGAATCCTGATGTGCCCCTCTAAGGACACTGTCTAGCTATGTGGCCCTGTTGGCCACAAGAAAAACATCTTGTACCTCTTCCATATCCCCTACCACCCGAGGATGCACTGGATTGCTAGAAACTACCTCTGTTGGCTACTGGTTGTGTGCTTTGAGCTAGTTGGTCAAGAAGATTATGCTTGGCTCACCACCAATTTCGGTTTTTCCTAGACTAAGAACCATTATCCTACTAAGACTAAAAGTTCTTAGGTTTCGACTAGGAACATTGCTCCTGTTGTCCACCCTTAGCGGACACATGATGACTCCTAGAGGAACCCGATGCCTGAGACTAACCTCCTCGAGACCCTAAACCTGTTGGAGGCACACTACCAATCTGCACACTTGTATGACCTCCTAGTGCCATGGCCAAATTCTCCTCTACCAAACGAGCCTTCTCTACTACTACCTCCATGGTCTTTAGCTTGAAGACACAAACTCCCCCACTGATACGAGCATTCAAGCCCCTGATGAAATGTTGAACCAACATGGCCTCATCATCACTAATACTTGCAAACTCCTTAAGCTCATAGAACCTGCACTCATATTGCTCCACCAACATAGAACTTTTTTTCAACTCGTGAAACTCATCAGCCCGACATTGCCTCCAATGATCTTACAAAAAGTGATCTATGAACCTCTCTAGAAACATCTCCCAAGAAACTAAACCATTACCCAAATGCAATTTTTGTTCCTCCAACCACCACCATGTAGAATAAAAACCCCTAAGGTGCATGATGGCACATCTCACCTTGGTGTTGCTACCATACGGGTGCACGGAAAAACACCTGTCCAAATATATCAACCAAGTCTTTGCCTCCAAACCACCACTAGAACCATAAAAAGTAGAAGGACGTGGCCTCAAGAGATCCCTCATGTGACCGACTGAAATAGCCTCTTGCTCTACTATAACATCTCTCCTTCTAGGAGACCGTTCTCTTTCCCTAACCACCTATTGATTACCCTCCTGTCTAGGGCCTAGGCAGGAAAGGATCTCCTCAAGAAAATGACGCAACTGAGCTCCCTCTAACTCCGGCTAACCTAGATTTTGATCTCTGCCTCCCTGATTATTCTAAGAGCCTTGTTGTTCCTCGAGTTCGCTCTTGTGGGAACCTTGAGAAGAGGTGTCATGTCGGTTATCCGCACAACCACCACCTCGACCTCTACCATGACCCCGACTTTGACCTTGACCTCTAGGCATCTTACTACACAAACACCACCAAAGGACAAGTCTTAGGTTTGGTAGGCGAGGATGAAAAAAAGGGAAACATAAGCTCAAGAGTCTAAACTACTAGGACAACATAATGGGCTCATATTAACTAGAGTACCCAGTGTTAGAACTTGGGCTCTAATACCAGGTGTAACACCCCACCAAGGAACCCTAGAGGACAACACATAACATGACTATACTACTAACACAACTCTAACAAGAACTAGAATTATTTCATTAACTAATATGTTAACATGATTATACAAGTAAACAAGTACATTTTAATCCACCACATTAAATGATTAAACAATATGAGTCTCCATAACATGTCATCAGATAAACAACATTAAAGATCATTTATCAATAACTAACAAGTATAAATATGAATTACATTACATGAGAGTACATCATAATTGTTACATCATTACACTACTTACAAAAGAGCTTCCTTGAATATTACAACATTATAACAATAAATAGTACATATGATATGCAAGACCAAGACATATACATAGAGACTATCTTCTCGAACTGGTATAAGATCTGGAATCTACTACACAAGGTATAACCTCCGCACACATGAACAAGTAGCAAGGAAAACCCAATGGAGGAAAAAGAACCAACCTCCCGACCATGTGGAACCCTATGGTGCACCCCCCCATGCTAGGAGATAATATAAGTCCCACTACAACAAACAGTTAAGAGACAAAAGGATAACATAAACAAGGCTAGACATGACTCCCACACAGCACTGCAACAACAATAACATCGTATGTAATAGAAACATTGCTTCTATAGGCCCACACACAACAAAAGGGGAACACAAAACTAGGGAATGCTAGATTGCAATAGGGAGGAGTGCCATCACATAGCTTGATATGGGTTATCCTGGCAGATCTTCCTAGGCCCTGATCCCCATCCTGGGTTATCCTGGCAGCCTCTATCGATCCCCAACCCCCATACAAACTCATGTGGAATCAACATACCTTTCATGAGGACAAGGTAGTTGATCTTGCCATTCCAGGAATTCCCATCTCATCTCAAGCCTAAACAAGCACTTGAGCCATGAGTGAGGCATAATATTATCTTGATTAATGTGATATCTACCCAACCCCCTAATTCATTATTTAGATTATCACTAGATTAAGAAACTCTCAATGGGTTATCCTGGTCAACCACTTTGGGTTTTGAACCCCATTGAGAGCCACTCCCCCTACTTTCAACTAGTAGACCCTACTCAACAAGCAAGGTAAAAGCCATCACATGAATCTAACACATAGAGCAAGGCATTGACCATCTCACTCACATATCCCAATCACAAGAAAGTATAAATAGTGCAAGGCATAGACCCTCTTGCACACATCTCAACACATAACCAATCCCTTCCAAAATGAAATAGTCATAAAATCCACATACAAAATACTCCCCCCAAGCCTCTAGAAGACTACCAATATCCACTCTACACAAATGACTTATACTTTTGCACAATAACCCAAAATCACCCCCAATACACTAATCCAGCACATTATCACCATAACTACCCCAATTTCCAATAATCAAACCCAATCATGAAATACGTGTAGGATTTTCTTTCCAACTATTAAGTGATTTTAATGGGAATCATAGCTCATTGTCAACAAGGAAAATAATCTAATTATCTTACTTATTAAATCTCCCAATTTTTTTATTCAACTATCTTAATATATATATATTATATATATTTCAGTCTATTGTTTACAAAACAGTAAATCAAGAATTATATAAGAGTTACACATATAAATATACACAAACATATATATATATATATATATATATATTCATGTAAATTGAATACTTATAAAACTATATGCACGAACACTTAACATTCAAATGGGGCATGTTTAAGGGCTACCATTTCTTACAAGGGATGCCCTATGCATTGATTACTAACACTTAGACAAAAAACAACGAGCTATATGAAATCAATTTACAACATATTGCAAGTTTCAATAAACATCAATATAATGCATAAGAATCAATGCCAAGCAGAATTATATCTATCGCTTTTAACTCTAGTCAACTAGTAATTTGCATAAAACAACTAACTCTTTATATCGAAAGGGAGCTTACTAAGAGAGTTTTTGTTTCTTACAGAAGGATGCTACAAACTTCTTATTAATTGGTTTCTAGCATTAAGATAAAACAGCGACCCATGCATTTTGATCTAGCTGTCTACTATTATTCAGGAGTATCGAACGTCTTAAAGCATTCAAATTTTGCTCAAGACTCGACATGGCCGAATGATACACTCGCCTATCCAATGAAACTCTACCCATGCCTATTCTTTGAACGATGAATTTAAAATGCAATACACAACACAATCAAATTTGAATGTGTGGTTCAATTTCTACTAAGCATAATCGGTTCATATTTATGGGACTTGATTTCCATACCCAAACAAAATGGAGTGCCTAAAAATAGAAATACAGAGAGGGGTGACTATTGACAACAGAACACAAATAAAAAGGGCAGTACCTATATTGATTGCCATACAAAGAGGGATACATCGAATGCATCTTATATGGTATTTGTGCAAACAATACAACAACAAATGCCAAGTATCAAACTTCCAAATTTAATGTAGCATGCACAATAGATAACCAATATCACTTGTTTGCTAATTTCCCAAATGATGAAAATTCATTGCATACAGATTATGGATGCCAAGCTAGAATAATAGCCAAACAGAAAAAAAATTGGTTTCAAGTTAGCTATGAATGAAATCAAATATCAAAGGTACGACACAGAGTATAAGGTTATAAGTAAATATCAAAAGGCAATAGTAAGGAAACTGAGATAGAGTAAATGAATTAAGAAAAATACCCACAAAACGATTTCCAAAGAGAGAGAGTTTGGTAATCTTCAGAAAAAAAACAATTTTCTAATTGTTTCAACAAGGAAATGTTTAGATTTCTTTACAACATAAACATTCAAGCTTTTGCTTCAAACAAAACAAAGATATAAATTCAAAAAGCAAAGGAACCTAGTTAAAAACGATAAGATTTGATGCTGAGTTCAAGCTTCTCAACTTGCAACTCCAACTTCTTCAAAACCCCAAAACAATTTTTACAGAATTCCCATTGAAAATCCCCAAAAGAAGATAAAAGTCTCCAAAACCAGAAGAAATTCATGGGAACAAAAAACAAGACTCTTTTTCCGAAAAAAAAAAAATTATTATTATTTTTTTTTATTCAAGGGGTAAACGCTTTTGACCGGAGCTATGAACTGGATACAACCATTCAACAATAACACCCCAACGGGGTTTGAACCTTGGTGGCAAGAACAACAATACCACCTATAAACCATCACACCATGCCAATACCGGAAACAAAATTAATTATAATGTAAATCTCCTAAAAGATAATTATTTTCAAAAAGGAAAAGCTATTGAAGATTCCCTACAATTTATTTTTAGATAATAATTAATTTTCTTATCACAACTTGAGTTGCATGCTCACTGGGACTGTTATGTGCAGTCCCATTTAGAAATTTTATTTAATGCCTCCATGAACAAACTTTTATATTTATTTATCATGTTACTATTATTATTTAACTGTTTATTTATTGCAACATCCATTATAATATTTTATTTTATATTACAATATTTTGCCACACTTTTATATTTATTATAAACCATCATTTTTAATAAATATATTTATATTTAGTTATCAAATTAATTTTTAACTTAATAATTTAATTTAAAGAATTAATTAACTGAGAACGACTTTTATATCTATTTATCAACATGCTTTTACTTAATAATTTATTTAATACGTCGATTAGTCAAAATAACATTTTTAAAGAAAATCTAAATTAAACAACCAATTATTAATAACAACTACCTAAACATAAACAAGGTTGAAAATGAGACCAACTGACCGCAATCAACAAACAACGTTGACGAGGTAACCGATTGGATACTCATCCTCTTCAAGGATGATGGCTAGGGTAGGGGATCTTATGTTATCTCTGAACAACTATTCCACTGGGTTTAAGGCACGCTCAGACTTGCTAATTCAGTTGGAGTCAATCTCTGGTACCTGCAACCTGCAACCAACAAAATGGTCAACATATATATAATCATACAATCAAGCACACCATGAAAGGAAATCGCAGCATAGCAGGGTACTCATGAATGAGTAATGTGACACTATCCCTTTCACCAAGACACATCAAACAAGTAACCACAACAATTCATAACAATCAATTACATAACAAATAGGATAGAGCAATCACCAGATAATTGCATAACAACCATGATCAGATAATCACATAATTCTCATAATAAGATTAACCCACATAATCTAATAAGTCCATGTAACTGTCATAACATGTGCATAAACTCGAGTAATAGAAGTATCATCAAAGTGTCATCAAAATGTCATGGTAGCAATAAGTCAAACATCAAACAAAAGATCATAATTTATGATCCTAACCAGAACAACTACCAGTCTAACAGAAAAAAAAATGAGGGGCACTACACTTAGTGAGGCTTTTGATCCCCATGGTGCTAGTCTATATAATATTGTTAACAACTTAGATAACCTTATTCAGATTCTCATAATATCGGTCCTCTTTTTCTAGCACCAATAGCCTATTGTTATGCTTCTTCTTTCGTTGCTCCAATCCCATGACCATGTTAACACCTCTTTATCTTAGCTTACTAAGGTCATTGTCCACCATGTTTATATGAGATAAGGCCTCCTATTTTTGAAATATCTAGCATCCTTCTCCCACTATAGCTAATTTTTCCCTCCCACCTTTTTCTCCATTAATGTAAGATTCATATTACATCTATTTATTTCTACAAAGAACCAATCAGTAAGGGAGTGTTGGGAATCCACTCTTTCTTGCATAGAATTTATAAAATATCTTGTATTATCGGATCATCCACTACGTGCTTAGATTTGAAAAATAATGATAGATTCTTGTATTTCAAAACAAATGATTTTATTCTACAATTAACAAGCACAAGGTAATACCAAATCGTAGCCAAAATTTTAGCATAATTCTCCTAGACGATAGTGTTGCACACAATATTTTATTTTATTTTCTTCTATGTGCCTATCCATTGATTTTTTTTATGATTTTGTTTAAACTTGTCAACAAATTCTATTAGAATTCTTAATAAACTCATACAATAAATAGGAAGGGTCTACAAAGAAAATTTGATCAAGTGAACTTTACCAACTTCGCTAAGGATACACCCTTTCAACCCACAACCTTTCATTGAAATAAGTCCATAAGTTTTCTCCAAAAATAATTTGGGAAAACACCCTAAAAGAGAGGCATTCCAAGGTAGGAAGAAGAGAGGTAGCCCACATGGCACTCCAAGATATTAACAATTTTTTTATGCTTTTAAAAAGAGTATTAAGGAAAATATAATAATTTTAGGAAGACATTTTCTAACCCTATACTTTTTAATACTTCAATGATAAAATCAAGTTTACCTCCTTAGCCTCCAAAATTGATGCTTCCTATGTGATAATTGTATCATCCACAAATTGTTGATGAGAGCAAGGAGTGCAAGTCAAATAAAGTTTGATACCCTTAAGATTACCCTTTCTCAAAGCTTTATGAAAGTTTCTACCTAGAGCCTTTCCATAATAATAAATAAGAAATGGGAAACAAGATCACCTTGTCAAATACCTCTAGAAATTTTAAATAATCCTAAAGATAAACCATTAACAATAACCAAGAACTTAGGAGCAAAGGTCAACTAAAAATGAATCTAAGAAAATTACCCTAAAATACAAATCTTTTAAGAACATTAAGAAGGAAATCCCAAGATACTTGATCATAGGCCTTCATTAAATCCAACTTTAGAATAAAAAAATCTTTATTATTAACCATCAAAGAGTGAATAACCTCATGAATGGAGATAGTGGAATCCAAAATTTTCCTTCCACGCAAAAATCCACCATGATCTAATGAAATCAATTTAGGAAGCACCTGTTGTAGCCTAAGGGCCATAATCTTGGAGAAGATTTTGTAAATTGAATTATAGAGGATTATAGACCAGAAATGAACAAAAGAATTAGCCCCAATCTTCTTGGGGATGACGACCAAGAAAGTGGAATTAAATTATTTCAACCCTCTCCCACTTCCAAATAATTCATTTGCAACTGCCACAACATCTTTGACCATAATTTTTGCATATATCTAAAAGAAAAATTGAGCGAAGTCATCCAACCCAAGAGCTCTATCTCCTTGAAAGAAAAAAAAAAAAAAACAATTTTGATTTCTTCTTCAATGAGGAGTTCCATAATCTCTCTATTATCTTGGTCATTAATCAATTTCGAGATCTCCTCAAGAATGTCTTGTTGAATGGAGAAATTTAAGTCATTATTATTAGAGTTGAGATTAGAGAAGAATTTAGTTGCTTTATTTCTTATGTCACTACCATCCAAGATTTGAATGAAATATTTCTAAATTTCTTCTTCTATTGGGGGTTCTATGCTTCAACATAGTCCTATGAAATAATTTTGTGTTTATATCCCCCTCCTTTAGCCAAATAGCCCTTGAATGATGTTTCCATTTTTTTTGCAATAAGACTATGAAGCTCACATAACACTCTTTCTTTTATCATTAAATATCACGTCAACCCCATATTTTGAATTTCATATTCATTATTTTTGAGCTTCTCTTTTACCTTAGCTTTACTTTCAAATATATTACCAAAGGAAGTTGTGTTCCACCTAATGATGTTGATTTTGCAATAATTCAACTTTTTTAACAATCTTGTACATAGTTGATCCATCCACCCTAATATTCCACCATTCAACATTTTTTCATTAAGATTGGGATGATGGATACACATCTTTTCAAATCTTAGAGGAAAACCCTTCCTTTTGCCCAATTTTATTAGCATACATAAAAATATGAGTGATCTAAACATATCCTTGTAAAAGAAGAAAGAAAGCAACAATAAGAGGAAATCCAATCAGGATTTATCAAAGCTCAATCCAAATTTATCTAAATAAGATGAGGTCCACCTATATGATTTGACCAAATATTGTTAGCACCACACATTTCCAAATCCAACAAATCATATCATTGATGAAGTCCACCAAGTCTTCTATGCTATCCAAGGAAATTTGAGAGCCCCATTCTTTCTCATTTTCCTTTAAGGAAGAATTAAAGTTCCCCATATCTAACCACTTCAACTTAGAGTGTGACCATCTAAAAGTGACCTGAGAATGCTCCACAACTTTTTTATAGTATTTTGGGTGTCGGGAGTATAGATATTAAAGATTATCCTTGACTTATTTTCATTTTTATTGCAAAATAAAATGGCCACATGATTTTAATTTTTATTGCAAAAGAAAATGGCCACATGATTTTCATTCACACATAAAAATTCCCATAAAAATTGGGTTACAAAAGGTAGCAATCTATCCTAAAGCCCCATTTGCATTAGCCCCAAAACATTGAGAGTCCTTAAAGAATATATTTTTAATTTTGAAAACTCTATCAACAACCATTTTTGTTTTGTAAACTAGTAAGATATCTAATTTATTTTTCCAAGAACTATTTTCTAGAAGGTGATGCTTGTGTGGATTGTTTAACCCTCCAACATTCCAAGAAAGAATTTTCATTTTTTTTAATTTGGGTGTACCTTTTGAGTATAATTCCAAAAGGGTAGTTAGTTTCTATTTGCAATATCATCTTTTGATTCCCTTTCCCTAAGGTCCATGGTTCTTGTTTTTCCAAGGAGTTGTATCAAATTCACAATCTACAATTTTTTATTTCTAGTAAGCATCTTGGGTTAAGGATCTGAAGGCTTATCCTTATACCCTTTCACCATGGGGTAGAGTCAATAGGAGAAATATTTTATCCTTTAACAATTCTATAGAAGAAAAACACTGAAGGTGTCAACTTCGTCCAATTTCACTTTAGAGCTAGCAACCAAAGGTATTTCCTTTACTTCCACATCTTCCACAATTGGGGGTAGCTTTCTTTACTTCCCACCCCATATCTTCCTACAAGGTATGGAAAGAATCCTCCTCATTTCCTAAAATTTTCAATGAAGGAAGTAAAACATCCTCCTTATTATCTTTCATGATGATTTCTAAGTAAAATTATTCAATCTCTAAATCTAAATCTTTTAACTCCAAGGTTTCATCAATAGGCCTTTCACCAAGGAAGTTATCTTTTGAGTCTTGCTTGGAAATTTCATTATAACTTAGGAAAAAACAACCTTAAGTTTAATGTCTAAACCTAGGATTGGATTTTTCTCCTTTTTCAAAGGTACATTAGGATGCAAATCCACAAGGTGTTTTGATTGAATTTCAACCATAAAGGTGAGTCAATTAGACTAGGATCTTGATCTTTTCAGCCTTAGAAATGGAATGAACTGATTTTCTATGATTAACCAAACTCAAATATATACCCTAATATGAAAAATGCAATAAATGGATGATTAACAGACTGAGACAACAACTTGCAGGTAGATCTGGAAAGTGTAGAGGATTGTGTACCTATCACTAGAAGTTAGGTCTGATCACTATAGCAAGATTGGGTCACCCTTGGGAAAATGGGTCTTTATAGGCCTTTTCTAGAACTTCAAATTTGATCCTATAGCTCTCTATATGCTCTTTTATGTCTTCCTTGTAAACGTTTGTCTTCGGATCTAGACCTATAATAAATCTGTAAAAGAGATGGGGGATGGCTATATAGGAGTTTGCTCAGTCAAGCCCCTATTTTGGTATTTCTACCTCCATAATAGCTAATAAAAATGATTGATAAAAGTGTGTGTACCCTAACCTTAAGTGTGTATAAGTTTTTTATGAGCTAAAAAAACATAAAACCCTACTCAAGTATGTTAGAGAAGGATTCTAAAATATGCCCCTTCAAATTTTTCCCAAGAATTTCACAAACAATCAACACTACGCCAAATGAATTAGCGTTAGCTCCAAAATTCAAATTCAAATTTAAAAGATCTCAACGCCAAGAATGTGCACTCAATACCAAGGAAGGAGAGGTGTTGTCATACGGTGGAGAAAACTAAGCAATAACTAAAATGAAATTACAATTGAATGGAGCTAGGCGGTGAACCAGCCATGAAATTTTTCCACACTTCCACTAATACAGTGGGGGGAAGAAATTACAAAACAAACTAATTCATCTATTGCGGTAGACATCCAATTGTGAGTGGGGATTCACCACTTTTCAGTGGGTGATAAAGAGAGATACAATTTGTTTATTCTCCACACTAGCAGTAAACCATCTAGGGGTTATAGTGTTTTGCATAAAAATCACAAAGTAAATGCAGCAATATTATTGACTATATTAGTACTACTAATTCACAGCCTTACAATGTAAATTATCTGCAATTTACAAAGTGTTACAATTGAAAATAAGCTAATGATAGAAAAGGTTGATACAGTACCACTGTAACCAACTTACAATGAGCCTCTTACAATGAATTTTGAATAGAAATCTGCTCCAAACTTCTCCAATGCTAGGCGACCAATAAATCTTCATTAACCAAGCACAATGACCTCAACACAACCCAGCTCGAATCCCAAGGAAGCAAGGACAAGTACGGCCCTAGGAGAAGGTACGGCCACTCAAAATCTTCAACTTGATGCACAATATGCACTTCTGAATGAAGCACACCCTCGATCCACCATCTAGGGAACCATAGTTGCAGGCCCGAAGAATGGAGTAGAATTGCTAAGCTTCCCCTTAGTCGAGTTTTGAATTCAATCCAACAACATTTTGTTATATTTTTCCAAAGATGATCAAAAGCTAGAGCAAGGCTTGCTTTTATAACTTTTGAGGCGACTGTTGGCTTTTCAGCTTCCATTTTTTCCCTCCAAAAGGGACACCCAAATATGTTGAAATGTTTTATTTTAAAAATATAATTAATTATCCCTCTTCTAGGCGTCCAAGGCTCATAAACATTTAATAAAAATTATAAAATATTAAATTATCTCACATGAGGCATCCACCCTCAAAGACCACCTTTTAAAACAACTTAAAGTCATTAATACTAGGCCAAGGGGGCCAATAAGAAATTAAAACATTAATGACTTAGAATAAATCATTTTACTTAAAATGAGCCTCAAAATGTTGAAAGCCAATTGTGCTCCAAACTACACTGCCGGAAAAGGAAACTGAGTTGACTGTTAATGCTACTGTGCAAGATAACACTGCCAGAAATAGAACTTACTAAAAATAGTAAATTCTAAAAAAATTGCTCAACTCACATTGCATGTTATACCACTGCAAAGCTCTCTGAAAACCCAAAAAGAAACCGCAGTCCGAATTTTGAAACTCCAATGTGCTAGCTAAAAATAGCAAGTTCTGGAAAAGGTTGTCTGATGGAGATGCATGTCACACCATTCTGAAGCTCTTCAAAAACCCAGAAAACTCCACCAGACATGCAACATAAACTCAAACATGCAAACCTTCAAAAAATGCTTCAAAACCCCAATGAGATAGGAAACCCTAATTTTACCTCTGATAAGCCTACGAGCTTCCAAAAATAGGCTATCAATCACCGAAGGGCGTATAGACAAAATGGGGACATTATAGTCCGCCCTTCCCAAAATTGCTTGTCCTCAAGCAATTCGAATGCTGCCCCAAAAACATCATGTTGAACCAAATTGAAATTGAATATGATCCCTGGGTCCCAAATCAACCTAGGAGAAAGATAGCACCAACTGAGGTAAGCATTGCACTGCTAGATGCCAATACAAGAGGCCTCCTGATTAAAACTAGACTGAAACACCATGGAAGAAAACTCCAAAAGGCCATTATTAGCTTCATCATCATCAACTGTTGAATAGCAAACCCAAGTGATACCAGGATTCCAAATCATCCTCAGGAACATTGTTCCTCTAATATGTTGCACTACTCTGATTAAAACATATGAAAACTCAAAGTGGAGCAACATGTCACAATCCACAAAAGATAATGCACCAAACATGTCATTGCTCGGGTCCCATATCAGTCTGTAGGATCTCCAAACCTTGCTGTCATAATTCTGATCAACAACAAAATTATTCTTAAACAAGTCACCAGACCATTGCCAAACAAAGAACCATGCTCCACACTCCATCTCAATCCAAAAGGATATACAATGACTGAAAAAACTCCAAAAAATCTTCACATATTTCACTTCAAGAACCTCAATTTGACAAATCAAATCAGCTAATAACTTTCTGCTCCAATCAGTAATGTATGAGATGTTACCATGAATTCCACTGTTTATCATGAAAGAACAACCCATACCTGAATTTTGACCATACTGTATCATTCACTTACTCATCTAAGGCAGAAATTCAGTCCATGTAGGAGATGGAGAGACCTGAAAATGAATAAACCAACTTCCTAATAGGTCTGAAAACATCTTAGGATCTGATTTTTGGAAAATCAGCATCCATGAAGATGAGCAGCAGTTGCAACATAAGAATATTTCATCAAAACTTACATGAATACTCATGATTAAGGCTAGTGACACCTTCAGCAAGAGTCTCCATGACACCACAAACCGAGTCTCCATGCCACCACAAACCAACTTCTGATCATATTTCCTTCCCAGAACACCAATTTATGATCAAAAGTAATGAACCCATGACATAAAAAGAAGATAGCAACAATCATAGAACTAAAGTTTAGACACTTATCTCTCCAACCAATCTTCTTTTTATGCATACCAATCTTCATATGAATATACTTAGAATCCCACATACTAATTTTCAATTGAAGACATTTCCCACTACATGAGCAAAAAATCACAACTACATTCTAAAAATAATGTGTTGGTCTATCCAATTGAGAATTGCCTTCTTTCCAAGTAATGCCAGGATCCCAAACCAACAATAATGAAGAACCACTTCTTAGACAGAGAACTTTTCTCACCTGAATCTTTTGATTTACTCGTTCCAACTGAATTGCCGCTTCTTGAAACTCCAAGAAGTATTCAACCAACCTATGTTCGTTGAAGAGATTGAATCAAGAATCTTGTGACATGATTTTCCGGAAAGATTCCATGAATCCTTCATCAAATACAATTCTGAAATGAATCATCCTAAGAGAAGATGGAGATGTACTAAAATATGACAAGAGCCTCACAAGCATCCTTATCAAAAAATGAATAAAACCTCCATCAACATGCCCATCAATTCTTTGTTGATGAATAATAAGAATGTCTTCATTTCTTTGTGATCCAAGAGTTACCATTTCTTGTTGAATGGGTGCACTAGGAGTAGCAGTAGATTCAACTTCATGCAACTCTCGTATCAACTCTCCAATGCTGGAAGACAAACTCAAATTTCCTCCTTCAGTAATCTCTAAAGCAATTTCTTCATCAATATCAAAAAGAGGATTTACATAAACCTTATTAGCACCTTCTTCATACAAAAAATTGTCAAAAGCCTGAAAAACTTGTTGATGAGAATTTGAATGCTTTGATCTCTCAGGATAACATTCCAAATCATATGTTTCTTGTATGAGATCCAACTCATCAAGAATTTTCTGAAGCTCCTCTGCTCTTCTTTTGTTTTCTTGCTCCCATGAATATTGAACAACAACAATCTAATTTTCTGCTTCAATTAGAGTCTCATGTACTTCTTGCAACTTTGCTTTGGTAAGCTCATTCCACTCCAATGCCTTGTCAGCAATATTGGCCACTATGTCTTTGTCACAAATGATGTGTAAAAGACTAGATTTAATTTCCTCCAAGGAAAATTTAATGGACTTCATATCATCAATAGAAATGCAACATACAACTTCTCCCCTAGGCACATCATGAATCAAATGTTCTACTTGCCTATGAATTCCATCAAGTTTTGACAAAACTTGAATACCATTATCAGCAATGTGTGAACTTGAGCTGCAATCATTATATGCAGCCTGAGATGGTGTGGAACAACCTTGGTGGATAAAGATTTCAAAGATTTTTTGAGTTGTACTTTTCAATTTGTCTCACATGTGATGAACATTATTCATCATTACATCCATAGTGTGATCCAATTCCTTAGCCGTCTGCCTTAGTTTGGCTTCGGGTGAAGAGAAATCTGCCTTATAACTACTAGAAACTTCACCTTCCATGTTGTCTTCTACACATGATTCAATCAAATTGGACAAATCAACTTTGTAGTGAGAAGAGACTTCAGCTTCCTCTTTCTCCTTCTCCTCCTTAACTTGAATTTCAAACCAACATTCTCTGGAATTGTGAAGAAGAAATTCACTGGTTGAACACATATCTCCTTCTAACCAAACTTCTCCTTCATTTGGATCTGCACTTATGGCCTCTTCATGCATCCAAGTCCCAAAGTTGCACCCATATCCCAGGATGGTGCCCCTGTCCCAAAATGACACCTATGTCCTGCATCACAATTAATTTACTTTTGACTACTTCATTATTGACTTTACTGTATAACTAATGATTCCTCTTGTTTGTTACAAGTCGCACCACGTACTTGATAATGTTTAGGAGGACACTTATTTTTGCTACTCTAAGAGAAGGTTACCTGACTATCACTAGAGGAGGAGCATACTTTATGTATTGCTAGATTATTTTGGGTATATCTCATGCCACTAATGAGATATCATGATGATATGTTGATGGCACTTGTCGAGCAATGGAATGCAGATACT
Source organism: Sequoia sempervirens (assembly GCA_007258455.2). Lineage (NCBI taxonomy): Eukaryota > Viridiplantae > Streptophyta > Pinopsida > Cupressales > Cupressaceae > Sequoia > Sequoia sempervirens. The sequence goes on along the minus strand of VDFB02271358.1, from coordinate 499,702,396 downwards.
TCCACCTTTCATCTCCCAATAGGGGAGATGACAGCTATGCACATACACCATATCTTCATATTGCTCATTCAAGGTGAGGTTGTTCATTTTGGTGATTTTCAGACTCCTTGACAGATGAGGGATGATATATAGTATTGTATCAATCGCCACATATCTCCTACTGACCCTAGAGCTCACATCGAGCTTAAGTAGCTCCTTCATGCTAATATTCCATTGGTTTGTCAGATCATGTGTGTTATCATCACCTTAGCCCTTGTGCCCAATGAACGAGGAACACACCTTGATGGTGCCTGGTTCATACTATACGAGCGATGGAGGAGCATCAGACAATCTATGCCTGGGGACAAAGCATGTTGGCACATTTATATTATGATATTGGACACTTCATCTATCGATAGGTTCACAATATCTTCCTTTGTACTCTTCTTCAGGTTTGGGAATTTGAGCATATCACATGTACCATGCCTACCAGATTTCCTAGTCCCGCACCTTATAGTTATCAACAGGTCTTTTGTTACACCCTCAGGCGACCCTAGATGTGTGGAGATCTATTATACTAGAGAGTTGGATTTGATCATATGGAGGATGATCACATCATATGGAGACCATACATGACTCTATAATAGTGGCTAGGTCTTACACGACAACTAGCCAAGATGCATCAAGATAGGTTACTGGTTGGGAAACATGATTATATCATCATTCCATTCTATTATGATCATGTGATGAGATAGTTTGGTTAGCTCTAGACAACACCCAACCCGTGGCCTACATATCTGAGATCTACACGTAGTGGTGCTAGACCATAGGACATCCAGGGTGATCCCACATAAGTGGGTTACAATTGCATTGATGAACAAAAATTGTTTGGGCGCTCAAAAAAAATTTGGGGGGGTTTGTTAGAAGGGGGCTTCGTGCAAACCCCCCTTTAATGGTTTTTTTCCTTTTTTAATGTTATTTAAAGGGAGGCTCGCTAGAACCCCCCTTTTAGCAAAGGGGGGTTGGTTAGAACCCCCCTTTTTTGCCCTTCTCCCCCTCCATATGTAGTTTTTTGCAAAATTTTGGGTTTCGAAGCTCAGGTTGAGGATGAAAATGGAATCAACTTGACAAACCCAACTGGTGTATTATAGTCCTTGAAACGAGCTCTCCATCAAGTATAATTTTAATATATTTTGGTTTTATTATGTATTTTTTTAGTTTAATTAAACATAGGTTTTTCACCGAAAATCAAGCTCTTTTTTTTGCACATGTGAAAAAATAGTAGATTATCAAAAAAAAATTGAAAAATATGTACGTGCTTGGTATTGATGTCCTTGATCCAACAAAAAAAATTGAATTTTGATACATACAAAAAATTTATGTGTTATACGGTCCACCTATGTCCAAATTGTAATTGGTTTGACTTAAGAACTTAATTAAGAAAAAATATTCAATAAAACACTATGAAACCAAATGAACGTACTTGATATCGTAGTTACAAATCTAAATTAAAAAAAAAAAGAATTTTATCCTTCATAAAAAAGAGTTGTGTTATACGGTGAACATCACTCTTTACAAATGGTGTTTATTGTTAAAAGCTAGTTTTTCGAAGGAGATAGAAAAATAAATGCAATTTGATTCTAAAATTTTCTAAAAATATATATTTAGAATCTATAAACAAAATGTCACAAATCGCTATTTTGTATCATCTTCAAATTCCTCATGGTTTAGCAACTATAGGTGTCTGAAAGTGGAGATTTAGTTTAAAAAGTTTAGTTCAATGTCAAGTTTGGCCAAAAAGTGTAACCCACTATTGTGGGATCACCCTCTGTCAACCCACACTCGTAGATGTCACCTATAGTGACTCGGAGGATGAGGGGAAAGATGCATTTCCAACATCTGACAAGGATGATGCCAGCATGACAATTGCATATGATAGGTGGTGGAGGACAACACGACTTCCTCACATCTTCCCTGATGATCATCCCACAGGCGATCCCAAGACTTGGCCACATCATTGAAGGGATGAGAGCGAGGACGAGGACATGTATGGGGATTCTATAGGTGATGATGATGATAAGGATTTGGAGGAGGAGGATCCACAACCGGTAGGAGAGGATCTTGAGGAGCTCGTAGAGGCCATAGATTCCCCCGAGGAGAGACCTAGCTCTTTTCCTCATGTCACCCAAGAAAATCTTGCAGATATAGAGGGCATCCAATTCCATGGGTGTGAAGAGAGCAGCCATGTCGCTCCTTCCACACCACTAGCCCCTCAAAGGAGTCTTGATATTACACCCATAGTGCCCTATCAAGATCCTGATTGAGGGGTTGGAGATCTAGGTGATGATATTGTTATTTTTATATTTTCGTCATATGATTAGCTTTAGACATGTGTATGAATTATATCATATTTTAATTTATGTCATTTTTTCTTTGTTATAATTGGTACATGAGATTGGCTCAACTTCTTCAGTTGAGCCACTGCATACATAGTTCCACTAATGGCCCACACCAACCAATACAAGTTGAGCATAGGGCACCACCAAGCACAAGGCATCATGCTGATTTTTTTGATCCCCTATCTCGATGGGGGACATCTTATGATGATACTATGAGGACCATTGATGATGTTAGAGCTGAAAATGAGGAGGTATGAGCTAGAGGGAAGTAGGTGACAATTTCCTACGAGGAGCTCTGAGCTATGCACAAGGAGCTTAGGGTTGCACATGAGGAGCTTAGAGATGTGCTTGATGATATTAGATCTACTTGAGTTCCTATCGACAACAATGCACTTGCCATTCTATGGGAGGAACTGAGCAGGGTTCAAGCGAAGAGGGATCAAATCGTGTGGGAGAGAGATCGGGTCGAGCAAGAGAACATCACAACACTCATGTGTGAGGCCATAGCAGTAGGCCATTTAGAGGGTCTACGAGAGCATATCAAATCCATAGGATATTCCTAATCCACCATCTCACGACGGACACCACCACCAAGCCCTGAGGATTCTAGTAGACATAAACCTACTTAGATGTATTTTGTTACTAGTTACCATATTTTGGTGATCATGATGTATATGAACCTTATGATCTATATATATGAGCATGTTTTTGTTTCTATCTATTAGATGTTGATGTGATCTATTAAACAATCTTGATGAGATTATTTAATAAATATCTCCATGATCTAATTGTTATGCGATCTTATGTGCTTTAAAATTGTAAGGGAATAAATGGAGCGCATCTAATGAAACTCCAAATAGTAGTGCCTTCGGTAACTTTCATTTCGATTAGGTTTCCTCAAAGACACGTACTACTATGTCCTAAAGCGGAAACAGACACAATTTATTTCCCACATTGATCCTTCTGAGAGAAACACATGTAAATTCAACAGCAAGCAATAACAGATTCTAGAAACAGAATCAATACAGATGAAAGATAAGACAGAAATCAGAACACAAAGATTTACGTGGAGAAAATCCTCTCGGATAAAAAACCCCACACTCCAAAGATCGAGCCATTGTATTATTTAGCAACAAAATGGTTATAATACAAATTCAGGCTCATAGCCTCTTCAGAGATTCATCTTGTTCATTCTGGATATAACTAGTAGCAAACTCTCCCAGAGAGATCAACCATGGCATTCATGATCAAGAGAGATTCCAACACAACTCTTCCTCTCTCTTCCTTTGCTTCGACCTCATGGCCTTGGCCTTTCAGCCAGCCACTCGGTCCTCACTATCTCTCTTTCTGGCTCGCGGCTCTTCAGCTCCTTGGCTTAACGGCTTCCTACTCTTCTTCAGAACGTCCAATGCATACATATATACATTCATTCTCTGTAGGCTCTATGAAAATGTTCTTTTCCAACTGTCGGATTAGAACAAATGAATCATCCAGCCTAGCATCATTAGATGTTTCCACTTCCTCGTGTTTTAGTTTTCCAACTTCCACACAGAAACGGTTCAGCAAACGGTTCACATCCTTCTTTCTCTGATTGGTCCAAATCGCACCATGTCGGATAGTCATCCAAATGGTCAAGGGCATTCAACCTGTGTTGTCATGTTGGTGAGACACTAACTGTGTCTCCCCGATGCCAACACAGCCAGCATTCGATATCGCCAAGAGTCATCCCTATCGGAAAGAGGTTACATCGAGTCCAAGGAGCTATCACTAAGACTTTGCCATGTCGCCAAGACCTCACACCGAAGATCACAAGGTATTCCGAAGAGTTCATCAGTCGGCAAGACTATCGCTCTTCACCTAGACATTACACCAAAGTCTTCAAGTCACATTGACCTCAGCATTCTCATCGGCGAGACAATCGCCATTCGATGAGACTTCATACCGATGTTTAAAGGTCATTCTGAAGTGTAGTTGGCAAGACTAACGTCTTTCACAAAGACATCATACCGAGCCTTCAAGTTACCCCGAAGCATCCACCAGTCGGCGAGACTTATCGCTTTCGCCAGGAGATCATACCGAGGTTCCAAAGTCATACCAAAACCTCTGACATCCATCACATTGCTATTGGCAAGAGATTTCTCATCGGCAAGACTCATACCGATGCTCACAAGTCACATCGATTTCAACTTTTCCATCGGCAAGACTTTTTCCGTTCGCCAAGAGGTTTCGCCGAGTCTCCTCAAGTTTCACCGAAGCACCTGACAGCCGGCAAGACATTTGTCTTTCGCCAAGACTTCACTCTGAGCAAACATGTCTTACCGAGTCAGCAAGACTTTTGTCTTTCACCGAGACCTCACATCAAGCACCCATGTCTTACCGAGTCGGTAAGACATTTGACCTTCGCCAAGACTTTTCACCGAGCGAATATGTCATACCGAAGACTATCGGCGAGACTCCTCCAAGTCGCCAAGACTTCACACCGAAGTCTTTTGAGTCACCGCGAAGACCCCAAGCACTGTCGCCGAGACCTTCCATTGTCGTTGGGACATCATACTGATGCCCTTGTGATTACCTCGATAGCCATATGCTATCGGTGAGACTTTCACCAGTCACTGGGACTTCTCCCCGAGACCCTTGTGTTTCCTTGACACCCGATAAGAGCATACTGTCGGCCAGAGGTCTCGGGTGATCCCATAATAGTGGTTTACAATTTTTGGCCAAACTGGACACTAAAATTATTATTTTTAACTAAATATTCACATTCGGGCACCTATAGAGGCTAAACTGTGAGGAATTTGAAGATGGTGCAAACTAGAGTCTCATCAAATTTTGTCTATAGATTCTAAAAATATTTTTTTCAAAATTTTTGGAATCAAATTGCACTTCTTTTTCCATCTCCCACGAAAATTGATTTTTTTTCAGAAAACAACATTTTTAAAAAGTGACACACATCGTATAACGTATAACTTTTTTTCCACGAAGGATAAAATTCTAGTTCTTTCAAATTTAGATTTGTAACTCTGATATCTAGTGCTCCCACTTAGTTAGATAATATTTTATTGAATATTTTTTCCTTAATCAACTTTCAAAGTCAAACGAATTACAATTCAGACACAGCGCGACCGTATAACGCGTAACTTTTTTTGTATATGTCAAAATTTAATTTAACTTTTTTTGTTGGATCAAGGACTTCAATATCTGGTGCACTCATATTTTTCATTTTTTTTTTTGATAATAATCTATTTTTCCAGATGTGAAGAACAAAGAAATTCATTTTCGATGAAAAACCTATGTTTAATAAAACTTAAAAAACAAATACATAACAAAACCAAAACATGTTAAAATTATATTCATTGGATAGCTTGTTCTGAGGAATACCATAATCATTAAAAATAAATTTTAAATGAATTCATTTGATCCCCCAAAAGCTAAATCAAAAGTGATTTTTTATCAGCATTTTGATAGGTGTAAAGGAGACTCATTTATAGGTATGGTTTAAAACTAGCGAGGTTCTATCCAAGGGGGTTTGATCTAAGGTGATTTGATCAAACCCTCTTCAATTGGAATCCTTAAAATGGAACTTTTTAAGGCTTAAATCATTATATTTTCTAAAAATATGTGATTTCAGCTAAAATTCGTTCCTCTCAGGAATTGTAAACCACTATTATGACAACACCCTCTCCACTCGACAAAAGGTCACAACGAATGCTACTTGTCACAACAATAGTTCTATTTGGAAAAACCGAAACCAAGTCACAGTGACTAGGGCATTTCAACAAGATTCAGAACAACTAGTAGTCGGCCAGACACAACATATGTCACACCGACTTGGCTCTCTTAGAGGTTACAACCTGTGATGATTGAGGCACACAATTCCAACAATCTTCCACTTGACGAATATCACACAGGCACCTCCAAAGCAATCAGGAACTAGGATCACACTAGCTCCACCAGTTCAAACCCCGCAATACTCAAGACACCCAATCAACATGATTCCATAGATAATAGTCCACCAGACAATCTGCAACAAGGACCAGGCATCCAACTGCAACTCACTATCCAACAAAGCAACCAAAATGCAACTGATCATAGCCTCCCAGGAAACCACATAGATCTCATCATGCTCTCATGCTCCAATCCTGGCAACAATCCTGTCATCTTCCAACATGCCACCTATGGAAGAAGGATACAAAGCCAAGGTGTATAAGCACCATTCCAACGAACACAAGAAAAAGATCCCAGTGATATCATCAACAAGATACTTCTACCACTTCACTGTGCTCAAACGCTATACATAAGCAATATCAACTTCAAAGCTTCAATCAGAACACAACCATGAAGTCTTATCCAGAAACAAGAAACTAAACATCAGTTAGAACACCAATCAGACTGACTGCTTCCATCCAACTGATAACCCACGTGACTGGAACTAGCACCCATAGCTCGTGCTATTCCATCCAATCTCACATACCTCACAGGTATCACCATTAGTAAACTTCTGCCAATCCATTAACAACAAATACAAGTTCCAGTGTCAACCAGTCGAAGAAGGCAAGACACATACAAGAACTCCCACTGCCAGAGTAATCGAGATTTGAATGATCAAAGGCATCACAAGTCTACCAATAACAACACATAGAAAATGTAACCATGTAGTACCAAGGAAATATCCAAAATGATATGCACAACCTGCAACAAACTACTACAAGAAACATTTCTCTCATCAAAAACCATCACGGCCACAGAGAGAAAATCTGCACATCATCTTCCTGTAGAACATCCTCCTACATACACTTCTAACAGCCAACTGTGTCAAGAATGATCTTCTTCACATCCCAAAAGAAAAACCTTAACAACATCCATTCGTTCAATCACCGAGATCAAACCGACTTTAAAAAACATGGATGTAAGCTTCTTAAAGAAGATCAAACTACTTCATTCCCCATTTCAGGAAATCAGCCCATACAACATCTCCTACCAATTCTCATTAGCAACAAGGAGATAAAATAAAACTGTACAAATTCCACTATGAATCCTCCAGAACCATTAGACAACAATTCAAGATCCATATCATGAAAGTGAACTTAATAAAACACATCTAAAAAATATAATGGGCCAAATACCTTTCAGATAAACTGTCGAGTAGACCAAGAGTGGGAACAAGAATGCTCCTTCAATATATTCAAGCCATCGTGACTAATCAAAGAGCAATATCCTCATTGGTCTCTGTTGAACTTCACGTTCAACAAAGGTGTAGCCTTCTCGGGCTTTCAGACCACTGTCAAAGCTCCAATCAGCTAAATCATGAACTTATCATGACACCATGATCTACACATCTCCTTAGGAGATACTAGGAGATACCATGCTTCAAGTTACTTCTCCATTGTCTTAAGTACAATTCACAATGCCAAAAAAAGAAACTCCAGTGCACCAGGAGTATACCATGACATACTACAAATAGACTCAAAAAACCAATATCACCTATCAAGCACCACCAACACCTCAGCCAAAGACTCCAAGCGTCCTCCATGGTTCCAAGATGTTGCACATCTTCAAGTAATGTCCATGCAAATGCAAAAGAAACCCTTCTGCAACACTAAAGAAGACCATTCACCACCACGTGATGAATCCACAATCACTGCTAGAGCTCCCACTGAAACGTGACACCCGAGCTCTCCAAGCATCATGACTACCTGCTACAGGTTCCCATAACTGACTATACAGGTACTCAATAGTATCCATCCCATCATCTCAAAACACCACACTAATGCACAAGTGACCAACGACAAGACCAACTAACAAGTCTACACCAACAATGAATCTACCTCGTGGATATAGGCAGTCCACTTCCGAGTTGTCTCACAGCAACCATGTAGGTAAAGACAGCCCGCAACATTGCACAACCCGTAGATCCATTCAACAGAAACATGCAAACCCATCATTGCATTGGAAATGCAAAACTGAGATATCAAAGAGAATAATCACGTAGACAACATGACTCAAACGCCAGATCACGCCAAATCTGATTTTCCAATCATGTCCACAACGAGCACCATAATCAAGGAACCCACACGCACTACCAGAGGAATGTTGAGTGACAAATCATGTACCAACACTCCCATGCAGAGAAGAAAACACGCCTCCTCAAACCATGCACAAAGCATGCATGCAGAACTGCAACTATCTCATCCAGCACCACCCCAAAAGCCAGGGTCTCAAAAATAGCTCAACAGCAACTCCACAAAACCACAAGTTTTGCTTAACCGTGTAAAACCTGCAAAATCACATAGCCATGCAAGTACAAATCATCCTTAGAAAGGAAAACAACAATTCAGGAGAATCCAGGTCCCTTTCAGACCAACTCTAAAACCACCAACATGTACATGCATCTGAGAAAGAGAGAAAGGCTATTTCAAAAGCTTTCAAATCATCTAATGATTAACTCCATAGCCTTTAAGCATTCAAGGTTAACAGGAAATGGTGCCTTCCAACACCAGGAACCACCACCTAGCATAAGCACTCTCTTCCATGGCTGAGAAACAACCTAGTCTTCTCCATATCACCCAGGAGCGTGACACACAGACGCCCAATATGAAAGCTTTACTGCTACACAGCCATAGAGCAAAGAAATCCACCTCATACTTCAAGGTTAAACCACTACCAGTCAGAAGACACAGATCACAACATGATCAACTCCCTTTTCCATCTTGACCATCCTTCAAGCTGCATGTTGTCTCAGAATACCACAAGGCTTCCACTCATGAAAGGATCAATACATCAGTCCATTCCTCCAGATCTCTTCTAGCCTATCAAGCAAAAAAATCTTCACAGGAGCAATACCCAGAACCAACAACCAGAAGATGGCTCTGATACCACTTGTAAGGAAATCAATGGAGTGCATCTAATGAAACTCCAAACAGTAGTGCCTTCGGTAACTTTCATTTCGATTAGGTTGCCTCAAAGACATGTACTACTGTGTCCTAAAGCGGAAACAGACAGTTTATTTCCCACATTGATCCTTCTAAGAGAAACATATGTAAATTCAACAGCAAGCAATAACAGATTCTAGAAACAAAATCAATACAGATGAAAGATAAGACAGAAATCAGAACACAAATATTTACGTGGAGAAAATCCTCCCAGATAAAAAACCCCACACTCTAAAGATCGAACCATTGTATTATTTAGCAATAGAACGGTTACAATACAAATTCAGGCTCATAGCCTCTTCAGAGATTCATCTTGTTCATTCTGGATACAACTGGTAGCAAACTCTCCCAGAGAGATCAACCATGGCATTCATGCTCAAGAGAGATTCCAGCACAACTCTGCCTCTCTCTTCCTCTGCTTCGACCTCATGGCCTTGGCCTTTTGGCCAACCACTCAGTCCTCACTATCTCTCTTTGGCTCTCGACTCTTCATCTCCTTGGCTTAACGAATCTTCAGCTCCTTGGCTTAACGGCTTCCTCAGATCCTTGGCTTAACGGCTTCCTACTCTTCTTCAGAACGTCCAATGCATACGTATATACATTCGTTCTCTGCAGGCTCTATGAAAACATTCTTTTCCAACTGTCGGATCAGAACAAACGAATCATCCAGCCCAACATCATTAGATGTTTCCACTTCCTCATGTTTTAGTTTTCCAACTTCCATACAGAAACAGTTCAGCAAATGGTTCACATCCTGCTTTCTCTAATTGGTCCAAATCGCACCACGTCGGACAATCATCCAAATGGTCAAGGGCATTCAACCTGTGTTGTCATGTCAGTGAGACACTAATCATGTCTCCCCGATGCCAACACAACCAGCATTCGATATCGCCAAGAGTCATCCCTATCGGAAAGAGGTTACATCGAGTCCAGAGAGCTATCGCTAAGACTTTGCGATGTCCCCAAGACCTCACACCGAAGATCACAAGGTATTCCGAAGAGTTCATCAGTTGGCAAGACTATCGCTCTTCGCCTAGACATTACACCAAAGTCTTCAAGTCACATCGACCTCAGCATTCTCATCGGCGAGACAATCGCCATTCGATGAGACTTCATACCAATGTTCAAAGGTCATTCTGAAGTGTAGTCGGCAAGACTAACGTCTTTCTCCAAGACATCATACCAAGCCTTCAAGTTACCCTAAAGCATCCACCAGTCGGCGAGACTTATCGATTTCACCAGGAGATCATACCGAGGTTCCAAAGTCATACCGAAACCTCTGACATCCATAGCATTGCTATCGGCAAGAGATTTCTCATCGGCAAGACTCATACCGATGCTCACAAGTCACATCGATTTCAACTTTTCCATCAACAAGACTTTTTCCGTTCGCCAAGAGGTTTCGTCGATTCTCCTCAAGTTTCATCGAAGAAACTGACAGTCGGCAAGACATTCGTCTTTCACCAAGACTTCACTCCGAGCAAACATGTCTTACCGAGTTGGCAAGACTTTTTTCTTTCGCCGATACCTCACATCGAGCACCCATGTCTTACCGAGTCGGTATGAAATTTGACCTTCGCCAAGACTTTTCACCGAGAGAACATGTCATACCGAAGACTATCGGCGAGACTCCTCCAAGTCGCTAAGACTTCACACCGAAGTCTTTTGAGTCACCGTGAAGACCCCAAGCACTGTCGCCGAGATCTTCCATTGTCACTGGGACATCATACCGATGCCCTTGTGATTACCCCGATAGCCATATGCTATCGGTGAGAATTTCACCAGTCGCTGGGACTTCTCCCCGAGACCCTTGTGTTTCCCCGACGCCTGATATGAGCATACTGTCGGCCAGAGGTCTCCACTCGACAAAAGGTCACAACGATATTTCTATTCAGCAAGACCGAAACCAAGTCACAGTGACTAGGGCATTTCAACAAGATTCAGAACAGCTAGTAGTCGGCCAAACACAACATATGTCACACCGACTTGGCTCTCTTAGAGGTTACGGCCTGTGATGATTGAGGCACACAATTCCAACAAAAATTTTACTTTTTTATTAAGTGTAATAATGTTAAACTAGATGCCTTTATGATCTAATTTGTAAATTTAAATGCATGTAATGATCTAATTTAACACAACACACACATGATTGAATAGCATGCAAAATAAATTAATAATTCAAGTAAATGAACAATTACCCATAATAATTCAAGACACGCAAAAATGTTTGTCAAGAATGAAGCAATGTGAGATAAAAGAGAAAAATATCTACTTAATCTAACAACATGCTTTAACATACATACTATTCAAAAGATTTCTAAGTATAATATCTATGCAAATGCACAACATTTATAGGTTCTTTTAGAGGTGTACCATCCATTTATTTAAGTTTATACACTCCAAATTTGTAAACTTCATCAATGACATAGGGTCCTAACCAACTCAAGCTAAACTTTCCTTTCTCATCAAGAGAAACATTAACATTGCGTTGATTTTCATACAACACCAAATCCCCTTTGTTGAATGCATGAAGAATGAGATTATCATTACATTTACACTATATAGTTTTGGAATAAGATTGAAGGCTCTCAAGAGTGTTTATACGCTATTCATCAAGCATTTCAAGTTTTTGCAAATGTTGTTCCCTATAAGTACTATTATCAATAAGGCTACTAAGAGAAACTCGTAATGAAGGAATTTCTAACTCTAATGGAATTATTGTGTTAACTCCATAAACAAGATTATAGGGTGTGTTTCCTGTAGATGTGCAAACACTTGTGTGATAAGCCCATAACGCATAAGAGAGTTGAGTATGACAATCTTTGTTATGCTTAATAACCTTTTTTCACAAGCTTTGTTCAATTTTTTTGTTTGTTTCTTCTGCTTGACCATTGGATTGCAGATAATATGGTGTAGAAAAATGATGTTGAATGTGAAATGTTTCCAAAAAGTTCTTAACTTCCTTATTTTTAAAAGGTGATCTATTATCCGTAACTAAGGCTGAAGGAATATCAAATTGAGCCATAATGTTTTCTAGGATAAAATGATAGATTACATCAGCAATCATGGAACAAAGAGGAATTGCTTCTACCCAATTCGTGAAATAATCAATAGCAGTGATTATAAATGTATGTATTGAGGATGAGGAATGGGATATCTTCCCAATCCGATCCAAACCCCAAACCAAAAATGGCCAAATAGCAACTTGAGCATGAAGTTAGATGTAGAAGCATGAATCAAATTATTATTTTCTTGACACTTGTGACATTTCTTAATGTGATCAAAGCAATCTTGTTCCTATTTTCCCAATATTAATCGATATGAATTAACCTTTGAACCAAATATCGTCCTCCAAAATGCCCCCACAAGCGCCTGCATGAGATTCCTCAAGGGCTACAAGAATTTCAATTTTTTTTAGAAATCTAAGGAGGAGACCATTGAATGATCATCTATACAACACGTCAGCTAGAATTATATAACGAGTTGCTAGAATTCATATATGATCCCTAGTGTTTTTAGTGTTCGGTTCAAGAAAGATGCCATCCTTTAAAAAATTAAATATCAAAGCATACTCACTCATTGGAAACTTCAATATTAGCAACCATTATCTATTTTGTATTTTCATTTATTGATGGTTCTATTGGAGCTAGCGTAAATTTACCAAATGTGAAGTTTGAGGAGGTATCATCAAGAGATACAAGGGAAGCAACACTTTCCATTGCATTTGCATGTTGATTATCCTTTCATGGAACATTGTCAATAGTGTATGATGTGAAACCCTCTAATATTGTTAACATGAGGTCTTTATACTTAGATAACTTATCATGTTTTGCTTGATATAACTCATTAATTTTTTTGATGATTAATTGAGAGTCTTCGAATATACGAATGTGTCGAACACGTAAGGACAAGGCTATACATAATCTTGCAATACGAGCCTCATACTCAATAGTGTTATTTGTACATAGGAAATTCAACAATAGGATAAGGGAGTTGGCCTCCCTAAAGGAGGTTTTAATATAACTTCAACACCAAAGCCACTTTGACACTTAGAGCCATCAAAGTATAATTCCCATGTTTCATTATCATCAATTTTCAACACACTTTCGTCAAGGAAGGAATCTTGATTTGGTAATGCTAATGGTGAAGGAGATTCAGCTAAATGGTTGGTCAACGCTTGTCCTTTGATTTATTTTTTAAGAAATGAACTTAATTTCAAACTCAGTTAATAACATAACCCATTTAGCTAAGCATCCTAATGAATTTGTTTTAGCAAAAAGGTGTTTTAATGGATCAAATTTTATGATAATTTGTACCTCAACTTTTAACAAATAATGCAACTTATTAGTCGCAAACACAAGAACCAAAAATTATTTTGTTATGGTTGTATAATGAGTTTCATAATCAATTAGTATTTGACTAATGTAATACACAAGATGTTCTTTACCATTCTCATCTTGTTGTGATAATAGTGCCACAAGGGCATGATTTGAAGTTGAGATATACAATCTATAAAAGGTTTTCCTTGAACTGTTGGTTGTAAAATAGGAGGATTGGCCAAATATTGTTTCAAGTCTTCAAATTCTTTGTTACAATCCTCATTCTATTTAAATTCTATTTTTATCTTAAGAAGCTGACTGAAGGGAAGAGTCTGGTCTTCCAAGGATACCCCAAAACAATGAATAGCTTGAATCCTTCCTTATAAGCTACGTAATTGTGAAATGTTCTTAGGAGGTGGCATGTTTACTATTGCATCAATATTTTTTGTTTCCACGTCAATACCTCTATGTGATACTATAAATCCCAAAAACTTTCCACTATCCACACCAAAGACACATTTCTTTTGATTCAATCTCATGTTGTACTTACAGATTCTTTAAATATTTTATGAAGGATTTTGACATGATCTTGACGTGTTAAAGATTTATCCAAATTATCATCAACATAATCTTACAAGATGTTATGTATGAAATCATGTAATATTAACATCATAGCTCTTTGATATGTTGCTCCAACATTTTTCAATCCAAAAGGCATAACCACCCAGCAATATGTTCCTCAAGGTGCAACAAAACCTATTTTACATAGATCTTGAGGGTTGATGAAAATTTGATTATATCCTAAAAACCATCCATAAATAAAAATAAATCATGTCCTTTAGTTGATTCCACTATCATGTCAATATTAGGTCAAGGTAAAATCATCCTTTAAAGATGCTTTATTAAGATCACAAAAATCCATACACATCCTAATGTGATTATCAGGTTTTTCCACCACCACAATAGTAGATATCCAAGGCAAATAATCAATAGGGTGGATGAAACCCGCTTGTAAGAGCTTTTCAATTTCAGCCTTAACTAATAAATCTATCTTAGGATTCATCTTGTGTATCTTTTGTCTCGCCGGTTTAGCATCTTTTTCAAGAACAATGTTATGTGTGACTATCTTAGGGTCAATATCCAACATATCCAAATAATTCCAAGCAAAGATTTTAGGAAAGTCATGTAATAAAGTTGCATGATCTTCTTGTTCATCACCATCAAGACACTTTCCAATTTTTATCACTTTCTCTTCATTATATTAATCCATTGGAATGTCGAGGGCATCTCACACAAGTAATGCATTATAGTTTTGAACATCAAGGATTGTTTTGAATTCATCTTGTTCATCATCACATAGATCCTTTTCTTTCCCACAATATGCCTCAACATTCAAACAATAGGAAATCCATTGATTATGATGATAAGTAGGTAAAGTATCATTCATACCCAAAAAATCCCCTAGAGACTCATCATTTTGAAACATATCCAATGACATATTCTCACATATAGTGTCTATCATTTTAGGATGCACCAAGGTTAAAGTTGTCTTAGAAGAATCTTGTGTGATAACATCGATATTAGTGAATGTCTCTTTGATGATTTTGTTTCTTTTGAATGGAAATAACCAAGACCTCTTGTTGTTTCTTGTGTGTTTCTCTATAGGAACATGAATACCTTGTTCTTTCACTCCACATCCTTTTCCATTATAGCCAAATTGTTTCAAGAGTTGGTACCCTCTTCCATAAAGTGCTTCTATTTCTTTCAAGGAAGGTGGTTTTTCATAATCACTTTCATCATAAGTGGATGTATAATTCATGTTGTCCTCATTATTAAAAGTTGTGGATTCTTGTGTCTTGGATGTCTCAATGATATATTGTGTTGATAACACCGCAACTTCCTTCTCTTTCTCTTTTTTCCTTCACTTTTTATGGTTTTGATTGTGTAATCATATATTCCCCCATGAATGTAGGTGTGAAATCTAATGAGCCCCAATCATCCTTCAACAACTTTGTTACTGATAAAAGACATTCCTCTTTACCTTCAAGTTGTAGAGGTTCCACTTTTGTAGTTGGTGTTAATATTCTCAAATGGATTTGCATCCATGCGTTAGTTTGTAAGTAATTTTCAAATTTTGGGTCAACTTTTATCATGTAAACCTTATTGTTGTAATTGCATTTCATTAAACCATGAAGAGTTGAACACACTCCTTTCATCTCATGGATCCATGGTCTAGCCAAGAGAAGATTATATGAAATATCATCGGGCATGACGTGGATGAGATTTTGCCACACAACCGTACCAACATTGACAGGTAATGTTTTCACACCAAGCGATTGTTTTCCCACATTATCAAAACCATGGATGTACAAATTATTTGATTGAATTTTAGTCTTATTCACTTCAATCTTTTCCAAAAGATTCGCACTAAAAATATTAAGTCCTAAACCATTATCAATAAGGGTACGTCTAATCCCAACCCTATTAATAATAGCCATTGTCATCAAAGCATCATTTTGTTTTTGTATTTCCAAAGGAGGTTCACTTTGATGAAAGATAATATCCACATTGATCGAATTCGTACCCTCAATTAAGGTTGTTACATCATTTGGTTGTGCACTAGGAGGGATCACCACTTTTTGCAAAGCACATTGAAGCATACCATGGTAAGTTGATGATGTTTGAATTAGATCCCACAATGAAATCTTAGTAGGAGTGTTATGAAGTTGCTCCACAAGATCATACTCCTTTTCACTATGTTGAGATAAAGAAGGGGCACTAGATAAAATAGGTTGTGGGACTGGTATCGACGAGGGAATGGTTTGTGTTTTCCTTGGTTGCTTGTTATGCCTTGTGTTATATGTATGAGCAACTATGTGGTAACTTGGTTGTTGGACACGTGATTACTAGTGAGTTATTTTGTGAAGTTTAAGATATGACTTCGAGGTTTGGGTTGTTTTGAGGTGGTCCTATGATCATCATGGGTTTGGTTTGAACTTGGGGTTGTTGCATAGGTGGATAAATGATAAGTTGAGGTGTGACTGCATTGATTTTTCTTTGTTTTGTTGGAATATTACAAGCCTTAGTGGACGAGCTTAGTGAGATGAAGTCCTCAAGGTCTTCATCTAACATGTCAAAGTCACTACAACTAAAGGGCTTGATAGATATACAATAAACTTGTAGAAAGATATTTGACATGATAAGATGGCTATGCTTTCTCCAATATTAATCATTAAATTTGAATTTGAATTTATGTTTATGTGTGTTAAAACTAACGAAGACATAAAGAAAATTTATAAACCTGACGCAAGTACAAACCTAAAAACTAGGTTCCAGATTAGCAAAATAACAATAGGTATCAGTTTGTTCTGGAAATTTTAGATAGGTTTATGGAGGATTGGGATGCCCTAGGGCGTTTGGATCCTAGTAGGGATCTTTCTAAAATTTTAGTTTCAGAGGCACTAGTGACAAAAGCTAACAGTGTGACAATCTGCAAACCCAAATTTTGAATTGATTCTAGTGTTGTTTTTGAGTTTCTAGATTATGCAATGTGTTGTAACAACCCAGGGTTTTAAATCTTTGCAAAAATGAAAGTAATCTACCCCAAGTTATGCAATGCTTCAAAAAATGTAAATAATTTTCCTACAAATTTGCTAATCTTTAATTCTAAATGCAAAAAAAAATCATAAATTTACAACAAATTAAGCAAAATGACAACTTTCTTTAACACACTATAACACGTTTCTAGAATTTCAAATTAGATATTTGCAAACAGAAGCAGACAAAGCATATAGAGATAGAGACATGTGCAAAAGTTTTATGAGCCACCTGTAGCAATAAAGAGGCACCCTAGGGTGTCTGGGTCCCTAACAAAGGTTAAAAAAAGTGAAAAACTAAATGTTTAGGTTGCTATTTAAGGATGTTGTTTCTATCTGCAAATTGGTTTGATAGTGATTGTTTTAAAAAAAAAATCCCAATTGAAAATAATGTAACTCAAATGCAAATGTTTGAACAAGAAATGACAATTACGAATGCAATTTTTTGAATGTAAACTTGATCTAAATGACTAAAACTAACCCTATTAACACCTATGATGCAATATGATGGGTCAGTGCAGGATCATGGGGGTCCAAACTAGGCCTCTAAGTGGTGATGAAAATTTAAAAAATCAAAGTTAGACAACTTGACATAAAAATTTGAATAGGTTATTAACATAATTTGGAAAATATGTAAGAACAAAAGTTGTAGCAAATTGAATGTAGTTTCTAGGCTACTAGTCCTTTTTTGGAAAAGAGTAAATCTGTTTTGTGAAAATTTGAAATTTCAATGCAGTGGTATTAAATTTTCAGGAAAAAGATAAGAAGCAAGTGTATGTGTGACCACCCTAAGTACAAGAATTTTTTTTTTGAATCTTTCAATATAAGTAGAGGACACATGCCCGGATGTGCCAAAAAAAAATTGTAATTTTTTTCCATGTAAATAATTAGTTATGATTTTTTATTAGAACTTTTCAGAATTATTAAAACATTTGTGTCTGACCACCATAATTTGGTCAAAACTTTATGAAATTCATTTTTTTGTTTTATCCTATAGTGTGTGAAGCATGGAATGTGATGCACCTTGTAGGTTCAAAAAATGTTAAGTAGTTTGAAAGTTATAGAAGTTTTTCAATCAACCTATCAATCAGGACTTTAGTCGTAATGTATGTAGAAAATCAATAATAATTATTTATTAAATTCAAAATAAGGCATATCTTATGTTGGTGGAAAGCTGACAATTTTTTCTATAAACCCTTTTCGTTTCATGAAATTCGGATTAAAAAAAATGTCGTCAGCCACAAGGGCGAACTTCGGAAAACTAAGGAAATTTTGTAAACACGTTTTTTTGGTTGACTTTCCAAGTTAGACAATCCCAAGCAACCACTAGTAGAATTTGACAAATAAATGACTACGTGACAAAAAAATTTAGTCATGTGACTAACACTAGTAGAATATTGCAAATAAATGACTAATTTGGTCATCGGGTAAAATCACAACTAAATGACTAATATTAGACAAATAAAAATGACTAAATAAATGACTAATATCATATAAATAAAACATACTAAATAAATGACTAAATATATGACTAAATTAATGACTAAATAAATGATTATTACTCCTCTATTATTTTTTCTTTCAAATTTGATCATAATCCATAGAGCTTAAGCCCCCCTCATGGGACCCCTACCTAAGCAGGCCATTTGGTTGCCTAGGTTGCTTGGTGCACCAAAAATACCTATTGCGTGAAAGGCATTGTCTCTTGGTGCAATCTTAAGTCCTTCACATATTTTATAAAAAAAATTAACATTTACATTGTTTAACTTTGATTACTCATTATGTTAATGAATCATTAATGTTTTTAACTATGATTTGAAGCCAGTTTGATAAAGATGACTAAATTCTCAATTAAAGTGGATAATTAACAAAAAAAAAAAATTATTTGAGGGAGTGGGTGGTATTATAATATAATACAATAATAATATATTAATAATATTATAATATTATATTTATATTATAATGTATTTAATATTATATAATAATATAATATTATAATATATTATATAATAATGATATAATGTATTATAATATATTATTATATTTGTATTATAATGTATTTAATATTATAATATTATTTAATATATTAATATAATATAATATAATATTACATAGTATTATATTACATAGTATTATAATATTATATAATATTATATTATAATATTACATAGTATTATAATATTATATAATATTATATTATAATATTACATAGTATTATATTACATAGTATTATAATATTATATAATATTATATTATAATATTACATAGTATTATATTACATAGTATTATAATATTATATAATATTATATTATAATATAACATAATATTATATTATTATAATATAATATATTTAATATTATATAATATATTTAATAATATCTATTTATTTAACTTCGTACCCTAATGGTCGGGCATAGTGGGCGGGAAAATCTTGGCCATAATTTTCAAACTCCCCCCATAATTTTTAGACTCACTGCCATAATTTTCATTTTAATAAACACATTGAATGTTGAATGGGGGTTGGGAAAGCCATTGTTCTTAGGGATTCTAAAACCCTCGTCGAAACCTTATTTTCAGGCTACATCTCGCCAAATCAAAGAAGTGAAAGGTCAAAACCAGTGAGGAAGAGTTTGGAGGAGCTTAAACCAATAGTGGCGGGGAAAGCAACAAAATCCGCAGGTAAAGGATGCCTTAATGTTAAAACCTAAATGTGCTCAGTATTAGGATCTTGGCCGTAATTTTCAAGGATAGTCCATAACAAACACATCTCAAACCATGGCATGCTTATTCATAGAAAAGTATAATTTCATCATTCATTGTCTCCACTTTGTTAATGACAGTCACCGGTATTCCTTTCTCTTTCTTATTCTTATAAAATCTCCCACTTTCCTGTAAATTTTGTTTCAAATTGTAAAATTTCATGACTGCAGGCAGCAACACATTTCAAATAAGGTCTATTACATATCATCTTTAAAGAAAAATGGCATTTTCATGAGGCTCCTAGTTTCTCCAGATTTGATGCAGAATAAGGAAGAAATCCACTTACTCAATTCCAATTAACAAAACTCAAACATGCTTTGTTGCTTCCTCATCACAAGGTCACATAACTCCAATACTCACTTTTGCATTCAGAGTCCCAAATATCTATAGAACCTTCAAAATACCCTTACCATCTCATTAATGATAGATTCAAATCAATTAGAATCCTTAAAACCTCAGTTTATGTCCACTTCTAATAAACTGTCCCCAAATGCCTATTAATGGCACTTACAAACCTCAAAACTCCAAATTTTATTTCCAAGACCCAAATAACTATTTCAAAATTTTGAGAACCTTTAATAAGCTTGAAATAACATACTCAAACACATATTACACCCCCAAGAACTCACCTTCAATGATTTGATAAACAAGTATGCAATGTCCATTAGTATTCCTTGTAGCCATGCATTAATAAACTGTTAGAAATAACTTCCAATGTAGTCCTTCATTACTGACTATAATTAACATTTAGGATACCTATTTCAATTTTCTAAAAAATATCTAAAAGCTAGCACAAGATATTTTGAAAAACAGATATAATACATGACTAGTTCACGTTGCCAAAGAGGCCAATTAGGTCTGCAACAAATAGGGCTTATTGAATATACTAACTCCACCATCAATTTCCTTTTATCAAATCTTGGAACACATTATATTTAACCTTTACATGCTTTTAAAAAAACCAAAATTCCATTCCCAAAGACATTTTAACAAACCCTAGTATTAAAGCTTCTTGGAAACACTATTTTTACAGATATTGCACAGAAAATCAGTCCTAAACTTTAAATTTCCACATGATAATCTTAATATTTTGGTCCAAAACTTCAAAAATATGAAATAATATGCTACCAAGGTTGTCCCCACCAAATTTTAGCGCATTTCAATGAGTAAAACGTGAGAAACTTAAAATTTACATGTCACTATTTACCCTAATCAGGGTTTTGGTAGTTTTTACAAAAATTTCAATATCTAATTCAAAATTCAACCAAAATGCATGAGACTTTATGTAAATGGAATTTTATTGGTTTCTTCATCACTTACAAACATTTACCCATGAATATCAATCCGTACTGGGCCGTACATGGCCTGAAAACAGTGATTTTTCTGGAAATATGCATAAAATCATAACTTTTCATTAATCCAAATAATTTATTCAATCACCCACCACCAATACAAACATACAATGTAATTTTATAGGAATTACAAGATGTATCTTGATCATATAACTAATCCTAACTACCTCCCATCGTTCATGACTCTTCAACTTCTTAAGGAAACTTTTACATAATTTGCAATTTTGTCAATATTTGTTGACAACTTTTATATTTCTTACATTTTTTTTCACTTTTTGAATCAAGTGACCTCATAATGACCTAAAATGACTTATTTAACCCTATTAAAAAGTGAAAATACAAAATTTGATCATTTTTCATGAATTTCCAAAATGGAGACATGATCATGCAAAGGTGCTCTTGCACCAAACTCCCGGCCAAGAAAAGAATCCAAGTCCACTTGGATTTGAGGTTGTCAATAAAATTGCATCCTTGATATGCTTTTCCACCTTAAACTGCTCCAAACCACCTTTATCTTCACCTTGGGCCTCATCTTGTCCATGCAAATCAGCTTCATACTTTGCTCACCAATTGAAATCAAAATCTTCACTCTTTGATGCATCTCAATAATATGCTTCTCCCTTTGTCCTCTAACCTGCAACTTGCTCCTTGTCCAAAAGATTAGTAACACAATGAAATGAAACATGATTTCTAGCATCATACCCTCATCATTTCTCAATTCCTTATAGATTTCTATGGCCAACTCATCCATAATCATTCCTTTAATCAACTTAATGGCTTCAACCTCTGAAATCAGGTCCTTTTTTTCGGTTATACCTTCATCATGCTTGGGGACATCTACAATACTTTGACCTTCTTCATCCATGAACTCTTCTTTAGTATCTTCAAATACTTCTTGTTCTTTCATCCTCATTTTTCTTCTCTTCTTGATTATCTTCTTTATAGACCATGAAATTCTCTTTTTAATCTTCAAATGCCAATTTGTCATCTCCTTTATCATCTGCTTCATCCTTATCATAGACTCCCGGAACTCTTTCTCAAATCTCTTAAACTCTTGCTTCAAATCAGCTATCTCCTTATTCATCTTTTCTTGTCTTTTTCTCTTCTTCCTCTCTTCCTCTGCCTACAAATTCCTTCTCAAAATCTCCATCTTCAAGATGGTCACCAAGCAAGTTGCTCATTGCTTCAACTCACTCACTTTTCACAACTTTATCTATGCCTTCTCAATGGCAGTGTTACCTTCGAACCTGTAACCACACACACACAACTACAAAACCACAATAGCAAAACCAACTTCTTTCTTAGCCCAGAAATTTTGCTAAGCTCTGATACCATTTTGATGCAAAATAAGGAAGAAATACACTTTCTCAATTCCAATTAACAAAACTCAAACATGCTTTGTTGTTTCCTCATCACAAGGTCACATAACTCCAATATTCACTTTTGCATTCAGAGTCCAAAATCTCTATAGAACCTTCAAAATACCTTTACCATCTCATTAATGATAGATTCAAATCAATTAGAATCCTTAAAACCTCAATTTATGTCCACTTCTAATAAATTGTCCCCAAATGACTATCAATGGCACTTACAAACCTCAAAACTCCAAATTTTCTTTCCAAGACCCAAATAAATATTTCAACATTTTTAGAACCTTTAATAAGCTTGAAATAACATACTCAAACACATATTACACCCCCAATAACTCACCTTCAATGATTTGATAAACAAGTATGCAATGTCCATTAGTATTCCTTGTAGCCATGCATTAATAAACTATCAAAAATAACTTACAATGTAGTCCTTAATTACTGACTGTAATTAACATTTAGGATACCTATTTCAATGCTCTAAAACATATCTAAAATCCAGCACAAGATATTTTGAAAAACAGATATAATACATGACTGGTTCACGTTGCCAAAGAGGCCAATTAGGTCTGCAACAAATAGGGCTTATTGAATATACTAACTCCACCATCAATTTACATTTATCAACTCTTGGAACACATTATATTGGACCTGAAAATTCCTTTAAAAACACAAAAATTCGATTCCCAAAGAAATTTTAACAAACCCTAGTATTAAAGCTTTTGGAAACACTGTTTTTATAGACTTTGCATAGAAAATCAGTCCTAAACTTTAAATTTCCACACCATAATCTTAATATTTCGGTCCAAAACTTCAACAATATGAAAGAAGATGCTACCAAGGTCGTCCCCACCAAATTTTAGCACATTTCAATGAGTAAAACGTGAGAAACTTAAAATTTACATGTCATTGTTTACCCTAATCAAGGTTTTGGCAGTTTTTACAAAAACTTCAATATCTAATTCAAAATTCAACCAAAATGCATGAGACTTGATATAAATTTAAGGTGATTGGTTTCTTCATCAATTAAAAACATTTACCCATGAATATCAATCTGTATTGGGCCGTACATGGCCTGAAAACAATGATTATTCTGGAAATATGCATAAAATCAGAACTTTTCATTAATCCAAATCATTTATTCAATCACCCACCACCAATAAAAACGTACAATGGAATTTTATAGGAATTCCAAGATGTCTCTTGATCTTCTAACTAATCCTAACTACGTCCTCCCATCGTTCATGAGTCTTCAACTTCTTAAGGCAACTTTTACATAATTTGCAATTTTGTTAATATTTGTTGACAACTTTTGTATTTCTTACATTTTTTTCACTTTTTGAATCAAGTGACCTCATAATGACCTAAAATGACTTATTTAACCCTATTACAAAGTGAAAATACAAAATTTGATCATTTTTCATGAATTTTCGAAATGGAGACATGATCATGAAAAGGTGCTCCTGCACCAAGATTTTTGTGACTCCCACCCAAATTCCTGTACCTGAACTTGAGTACATATAACCCTGGTAACTATCAAGGTTTTCTCATCTTTGTTGGAATTTGTTTTCATTTTCATTTATGAAGCCACTGAGATCAAATGTACCGAACAAGTTGGTATTTAGTATGTACCCAAATACATATCCAACCCAACATTTAAGAGCTAAGTATGTTATGATACCTAATGGAAATGGACAACCGACATAGATCAATTCTAGAGGCCCTACAATGCTCAAAAGAGTAGGGCAATAACATATCTACAATAGAGGAAAAGCATGGAAAGTATGATAATCCATGGGAACCTATCAGTTTCAGACCGAAAAAAATCAGTTTGTATAGATTATACTACACATGCTTATAGGAATGTGGAATATATAACATTTCTAACTTGCAGTTGTAATTTTAGAAAACCTTGTCAATCTTCTTTTTTGTATTATGGGTGGAAGCAATGTATTCTCAATTCAAGGAATTATTTCAAATATGTAGTGGTAAAAATTTTTGAAGTAATTTTGTGTGAGAAAATTGCATTCTTTAATCATGTAATGCATTGAAAGAACCATGAAAAACTAGAATTGACCCTAAAACACTATTCATAAAGGAAAGCAGAAAATGTGTCGAGCATCTATGTTGAAATTCAATCATTTTCATGCTAGACCTCACTGATAGGTTATATTTGATTCAAGTCTCTGCCTCCATTGAAACCTCACCTTTTGTAGGGGGGAGTCTTTGTATTCACCATTGGTCTCTACAAAACGTCCATGGTGATATCCTATATGATCTTTCTCAATTATGAAAATTCATAGTCCTTCCTTGTAATGTCCTAAAGATTTTCAACCATGCACACCTAATGATCAACTATATATGTAAATTGTAATGCAATAAGGGTTACTGACGTGTGAAGTATGTGCAGCCCTCGTCCACTAAACCTGCATGACTGCATGCACCTAGAACCCAATCTGAAATTGATTGCATTGACAACCTATCATAGCTGCAACACTTGAATATAATCGAGTGTGGAGGTTTAAATAATCTCCTTGATTCCATTGGCAAGTTGTCACAGCTACAACACTTGAGCATAGAAGGGTGTAAAAGTTTAAATAACCCCCTTGATTCTATTGGAAACCTGTCGCAGCCGCAACACTTGATCAAAGAAGATTGTAGAGGTTTAAATAGCCTTCCTTATTCCACTGGCAACCTGTCACATCTACAATACTTGAAAATAGTAAGTTGTAGAGGTTTAAATAACCTCCCTGATTCCACTGTCAACCTATCACAAATGTAGCACTTGAACATAATAGGAATTTCAAAGGTTTAAATAACCTCCTTGATTCTATTGACAATCTATCGCAGCTGTAACATTCGAAACTAAAATATTATCATGGTTTAAATAACCTCCTTGATTCCATTGGCAACTTGTCATAGCTACAACGTTGAACATAGAAGGGTGTGAACATTTAAATAACCTTCCTGATTCCATTGGCAACCTGTCACAACTGCAACACTTGAACATGGTAGTGTCTATAGATTTAAATAACCTGGAATTCATTCCATTGGCAACCTATCACAACTGTAGCACTTGAACATATAAATGTGTAAAAATTTAAATAACCCTCTCTGATTCTATTGGCAACTTGTCACAGCTGCAGCACTTGAACATAGAAGACTGTAGAGGTTTAAATAACCTTCCTGATTCCATTGGAAACCTATCATATATGTAGCACTTGAAAATAGAAAGTTGCAAAGGTTTAAATAACCTCCCCAATTCCATTGCCAACCTCTCACAGTTGCAACACTTGAATATAATAGGAAATTTTAAAGGTTTAAATAACCTCCTTGATTCTATTGAAAATCTATTGCAGTTGCAGTATTCAAAACTAAAATATTGTCATGGTTTAAATAACCTCTTTGATTCCATTGGCAACCTGTCACAATTGCAACCTTGAACATAGGAGGGTGTGAACGTTTAAATAACCTTCCTGATTCCATTGGCAACTTGTCACAACTGTAGCACTTGAACATGGTAGGGTCTATAGATTTAAATAACCTCCCTCATTCCACTGGAAACCTGTCATAGTTGTAGCACTTGAACATAGAAATGTGTAAGATTTTAAATAACCCCCCTGATTCTATTGGCAACCTGTCATAGTTGCAACACTTGAACATAGAAGACTATAGAGGTTTAAATAACCTTCCTGATTCCATTGGCAACCTGTCACATCTGTAGCACTTGAAAATAGAAAGTTGTAGAGGTTTAAATGACCTCCCCAATTCCATTGTCAACCTCTCACAGCTGCATCACTTGAATATAATAGGAAATTTTAAAGGTTTAAATAACCTCCTTGATTCTATTGACAATCTATCACAACTACAACACTTAAAAATAAAATATTGTCACAGTTTAAATAATCTCCTTGATTTCATTAGCAACCTGTCACAGCTACAACACAACACTTGAACATAGAAGGGTGTGGAAATTTAAATAAGCTCCCTAATTAAATAACCTCCTTGATTCCATTAGCAACCTGTCACAGCTGCAACACTGGAACATAGAAGGGTGTGGATGTTTAAATAAGCTCCCTGATTTGTTTGGCAACCTGTCACAACTGCAACACTTGAACATAGAAGGGTGTGGACGTTTAAACAAGCTCCCTGATTCCACTGGCAACCTATCACAGCTGCAACACTTGAACATGGTAGGGTGTATAGATTTAAATAGCTTCCCTGATTCATTGGCAACTTGTCACAACTGCAACACTTGAACATAGAAGGGTGTAAAAGTTTAAATAACCTCCCCGATTCCATTGAAAATAGAATTTTAGGATGTGTTCCAAAGTGCTTCATTAATTCAAATATTTTGAGAGGTTTCTTGCAAAATCCATTTTGTGCACATTTTGTAATCAATCATTTCATTCCATGAGATGACATCTCTTTGAGGCATTCTATCAAACAATTCAAGTGTTTTGTCTATGATTCCACATCTTGCATATATGTCTACCAAAGCATATCCAACTATAACATCTGACAAAAATTCCCCTACCATTATGCTTTGGTGCATGTTCATAGCCCGTCCCAAAGCTCCCATTTTCGCATAGGTAGGGAGGACTCTGGTATTTTACTTGTGGAAATTTTATAAAAATTATATAATAATCAGATAATAACCCTTTGCTATTGAATAATTTACTAAAAATTTAAAAATTTGAGATGTTTCCATTTGATATACTTATATTCATGTTTCTTTACAGGTTTCTAAAGGCCTTCTGCAAAAGTTTGGACCTGACAAGGTTCTTGATACCCCAATCACTAAGGTTTGCAAGTTTTTGAAGCTAAAATGTGCTAATTGAAATCCTCTCAAAATAATTTTTTCCTTTATATCTTTTATTATTCAAATATATAGCCAATTTATGTTTGTGTGTATTCTACCATTGCAGGCTGGTCTTACTAGCATTGGTGTTGGTGCAGCATATTATGGACTAAAACCCATTGTAGAGTTCATGACATTCAATTTTGCTATGTAGGTTGGTGTTTTTACTGCTCTTTAAGTGTTTGTCTTTTGGTTCTGAATGCTATTTTGTTTGTCACATAATTTTGTACTCTGGTTTTTTTTTATTTGAGTTTCATTTATAATATTTCGTTCACTAGGTAGAGTAATGGTGTGATCTACATCACTGTTGTTCCCTTCCTATTGTGTCCATGTTACCATGGCAGTAAGTTCACAACTAGAAAATTGGTTGCATGCCTTTATCCATAGGATTTATTACTTACCACCTTATAATATTGAATATCCTTATATTGAATTACATTAGCAATATAAGAAAATAATGGAAATTATCTTTGAATAGCTTGGATGAGATTCAACTATTCCACCTAGTACCTTTGTGACTTGTTTTCAAACTTTCAAGTCTATATAACATTGTATTTCAATATTTTGTAATAGATGGTAAACACTTTTCCTATTCAATCATGGTCCACTGATAGGTGTCACTTCCTCTGATGCCTTTAGCCTTTTATCGTTGCATCGGGGGAACTAGGTTTTATGTTGACCCGATAGCCTTCTATTATGCCGATATTTGTGTTGTGAGCTACTTTCATCGATCTATCGATGGAGCTATGAGGGGAGTTCCCCCGATGTAGTAATGTTAGGCCGATAGTGACACTATCGACATAACACTACTACATCGGGGGAACTCCCCTCATAGCTCCACTGATAGACTGATATATGAGCAAGTGAGCTGCTTTCATCGGTCTATCGGTGGAGATATGAGGCGAGTTCCCCCGATGTAGTAATGTTAGGCCGATAGTGACATTATCGACATAACATTACTACATTGGTGGAACTCCCCTCATAGCTCCACCGATAGACCGATATATGAACAAGTGAGTTGATTTCATCGGTCTATCAGAGGAGCTATGAGGGGAGTTCCCCCGATGTAGTAATGTTAGGCTGATAGTGACACTATCGGTGTAACATTACTACATCGGGGGAACTCCCCTCATAGCTCTACCGATAGACTAATATATGAACAAGTGAGCTGCTTTCATCAGTCTATCGGTGGAGCTATGAAGGGAGTTCCCCTGATGTAGTAATGTTACACCAATAGTGTCACTATCGGCCTAACATTACTACATTAGGGGAGCTCCCCTCATAGCTCCACCAATAGACTGATGAAAGCATATCGGCAACACTAGAACATATTGGCGGAAAATAACACAATGTCCCACCAATTTTTTGCCACTCAAAAAATCATGAAAATGAGGTACGACATGGAGTTTTGTATGGTTTCAGAAGCCTTAAATTGGTGCTAGCCATTGGGGGAATTTCCCTCAAACTCCCATTGAATTCATTTTATTTTCTAGGTACTCTCCAAGTCCAAGTTTCCAAGTTTTCCTACAAGTCTTCATTTTTACAGAAACAATGTGTTATTTTCATTTTGTTTCATAATATCAACATCAACACATTCCAAATGAGGATGCCATTTTGTACCCAATTTGGTTTCAAATAAATCAAATACAACTAGACTCAGCTTGTTTCTTTTATGTACTCATTTATTGACTCATTGGATGCATCTTATCATTGATTTTTTTTTTAAAATGTGTTTTTAGTGAAATTTAAGCAATTTTTTAAGTTGTCTCCTTCATTTTCTAGTGGAGGTTGCCTCATGCAGCCCTTGTCTCTACTCTTTTTCTAATAATCTAATAGATTGTTTAATTTTTTGGTCTATTGCCTTATTGGGCTCTCTTTCTCCCACCTTTGTTTGGGATCAATGACATTATCACTTTTTGGTTCAATGCATGTCTTTGAGTCTTTGTTGTCATTGCAATTCATGGTCACATTTGACATGAAGGTTTTGTGCTACAATTAAGTGCTTGGCAAGAAATTTGGGTAAATGATCAAGTCGTCGATCAACATATTTGGTTACTGCTAAGTTGTTCCAGATGGATCTTGGAAGCACTTGGTTTTTGCACGATTCTTCCTTAATGTGCTCATGTATGGATAGGTTCCTCAAATGCTTGGAGTCTTTTATTATTATCTTTCCTTTCTTGGTTTGTTTTGACCACTTCTTCAATTGGTCAAACCACCTATATTACCATCATTTATGTGGTGTCCTCAATAGGTATTGGTGACTGATGTATCCTTTGAACCAATTTCAATTGACCTGATTTGCATGAATGCAATGGCGCCAAAATGTTTGTTGATATCTGCTATGCTACTAGAGAACATCAATTGCAATAATAACTCAATTAGTTGTAAAACAAAAAAAAAATATAATCATCAAATCTTTCATAAACCAGTAATGTTAAAATACAATTTACTCATACTAGGGAGGACCCAATACTTAGTGCACCTACTTTGACACAATTCTTGCTATTTGAATGACAAGACTTACAATTATTGGTAACACAACTGCCAAAAACTGAACCTTAACTCATTACAACACTACCTATGCCCACAATGATTAACATAATATGTTAGTTTACAAAGAAAACATTGTTTATCTCATGTTCTACATGGCTTCTATTTGTTTTGCTCCAAAACCTTAGCATGAGGAAATTCAATTTAGTATGATGAATTATGTTGTTTGTGTGAACTTTATGATGCCACATTTGTTCACATAATCTGGAAAAAAAGCTTTGTCATAAAGCCTTAGATTTTCCCATGTAAGTTATGGGGACCAGTTTGGAATCTCAGATATCATGTTCAGCCATAGAGCCTCTGGTTTTTCTTATACATGCTCCACAGAGTTAGTTCTTAGGTGTGGTTCTATGGTTGTTATTTCTGGTCTTTTCCTTAAATTTTGGGCCTTTTACTCAGTTGTTTATGGATTTGCTGCTATAACCATAGTTAAATCCAGATCTAGATATGGTTATTTCAATGTTATTTGTAACTGGAATTACTTTCCTCTTGATCATATTTCTACTTTCTCTATCACTCATTTTGATCTGAGAGACAAAATCCTAACATATTTGGTAGAAAAATGAGTAGGGGAATTAGTAAATTCTCAAGAAATAGTGTTTAGGGATCCTACAGTGAACATTGGGTTATTGTTTATTGTTTGTACAAGTTTTGACTTTTGATGGTTGCCAGCCTGTTGGTACAATTCATCCTTTCAGTTTTTGCAACTATTATATCTTTTAAGTGTGGTTGAGGTCCAAGCCATTTATAATGTAAACTTTAGAGTCATAATAGTGCATTCAAGGTTTTCATCTTTGTTTCTGTTGCATGAAGGATTTTGAAAATGTTAATGAAGACCTTCTGAAACTTGATTTATGATGTAGGAAGTGCAAATGGAAATAAAACGAGTCCAAGCTTCAATATTGAGATACCCATTTATCTAAGCCTTGGGAAAAATGATATAGCTATATTGAGTGTGATGCTTGGATTGCCGGTAATGATTGAAATTTTATTTAAAGATTTCACTGAGCTTTTTGAGCCTTTGTTTGTACTTTTATGACTGTGTTACTGAATATGGAATTGAAGTTAGGCTTTTGATGATGTTGGCTGTGGTTTACTTTGAATGTTGTAATGTGATGAAACATATTTTTTTTGTTATAATGTACACTTGATAATTGCACATCTTGTAATCTTATGTATATGCTATAGTATATTTATTTTTTGAAGTGCTTGCATGAAAGAAGTTATTAACATGCCCACTTGATTGCTCATATTTTGAGGTAAAAGAATTTTGGGGCACATTTTGAGCGAAAGAGTGCAGGATTAAACTATGTAGCAATCCAAGGGTTTAAAGATGGCACTCATGACTTGTCACAAGAGTTATGGACATATCAGGTATGTTTTATGGACATATCACATCTCTCAGAACAATTTCTCTTGCAACAATCTTGGAGATGTCAGAACATGCTTGAAGGTTCTTAACAACTCTAATAGTTGTACTAGGGGCCATGTTTAACAAACCAAATGCAATTGCTAACTTTTCACTATAGTGGCAGATAATTGATTCTTTATACCCTGTTACCTTCATTTGCCAAGCCAATTTCTCCTACTTTGCATAGCTCTACCATGTTTTTGGATGTGATCTATCTCCTACACAAAAAACATGTACCAATTTACGGCCTTCAATCCAACTACATCTAGGTATCTTCTTAATTCCTCTATCTTTCATCAATCTCTTTACTATTTAAACCTCGTACAAATGTTTTAGAAAAGAACATAAGTTGCAACATTTTTAGGATCCAACTAAAAAGGAAGTGTTGCTGGAAATACTCAGCCTATATTCATATATGATCCACAACCTATGCATTGGTGAAGATTAGTAATGTCTTTATCGCACAACTATTTTATTCTTTATTTTTTTGCATTCATTTGTAGTCATCTTTAGGTTTATTCTCAAACATTGATATTGATATCTGAACGATAACATATTTTCCCTTATTTTTATGAATGGATATCTGCATAGCAAAGCTACACTAACAAAAATCATTGTAGATCTCCCTAAAACATGGCAATTATCAATGCAAGCAACACAACTGCAATAGCTACCAAATTTGATGGTTCTATAGCAATATTTATGTATATTTTCCTCAAAAAATAGTTAATAATAGTAATGGTTCTGAAAAGAGTTATAGGTTATGGATTCGTTAAAGTATTAAAGATGAAAGACATTGGTTAAAATTTTATAAAATTCCAAAGTGTTTAAACTAATTAAATAAAACCAAGACTCATCTCTAAGAATCTTCTCAACAATTCCTAACTGTTGCAATCACAACCTTTATGTAGACTTTGTCCCCATTGCAATTATGTATCAGACTAAGCTTATCCCATTGTTTAGTATATTGATCCTATCCCCATTGCCCAGTGATATATCAAACTAAGCTTGTCCTCATTGCTTTGTGTACTCAACAATTCACAACTTTCCTTGGGGATGAACAATAACTCAGTCGATGAACCAGGTGGGAAATTATGTCCATAACATGGCAACATTTTTTGGAGGTCTTGTTGTGGGATTCATAAATAGTTGGAAAGTTTCCCTTGTAACTCTAGCTACTGGTCCATTTATTGTGGTTGCAGGAGGAGTTTCAAATATCTTTCTTCATAGGTTTGCTGAAAACATTCAAGATTCATATGTTGAAGATGCTAGCATTGCAAAGAAGGTTTGAATGGGGGGGGGAGGATGTAGTTCATATAAATTAACTTGTTAAGTTTTTGTATTTTGTTTGTAAACTGAATTTATGCTAATTCCTTGTTGACTTGTGGGTAGTTGCTATGATTTGGATTTAGGTAATTGTTGATGGTTGTGTTATTTTTGACAACTACCAGGGATTTTATACATGTTTTTTCTAGTCTAGGAAAGTAGTCCAATCTTGATAGATGTTTCCTGGTCTATATTTTGTGTATAAGCACTACTCCTAATGAATAAAAAAATCATTGATATTGGTCTACAATCTCTTGGCATGTTTTGTTATATTTTGCTTACATAGCAACAACTAATGTTATTGTTTGGATGTAAACACCACTTCTACTTATATTTATGTTGTCTTAGATTGATGGTAGTTTATTTATTAGAGTTGATACCTTGATCACTTTTATTTTAATAGCAAAGACATATTCTTTTAAGATGTTATGTTCATGATAGATATTTAACAAATGCAAGCAATTTTAACTGATAATGACCCATGGAAGTCATTAACTTGACATAAGTCATTAATATTTCTAGGATATGAACATAGTAGAAAATCTAAAATCTCCTTAATTCTTTGGTACTTTAGTATAGACCCATTGAATTATTTCAAATTTAAGGTTATTGTTTGCACTAGCCATGGATGCACTTTCTTTGCTTACATTTAGATTGGTTTTATTGATTGTAGCATTGAGGGACTCTTTTTTGCTTTGTCTAGGAAGGGAACGGGTATGATAAGTGCTTCTGGAGGTAAGGGATGGGTTGGTGGAGGTGGTGGCAGAGTTTCCATAAAGAGCTATAGTATGCAAGAGAGTTTGAATATCTTTGTGCATGGTTAGTTTGAATGGTTAGCCTATAGATGATTGGAGCTTTATCACAATCATAGAATGAAAGTTCCTTTGCAAAGATGTATCATGTACGTATGCATTACAAGGGTAAGGGACTGTAGGTTATGATATAAAAGAACAATCACATTCCTATTCTTTTGTAAGCTGTTGAGCAACATAAAGCAAAGGTTTTGGAGCAGATTTCAACTAGTTCTTTTCTCTCTCAACAATGTATTGTAATCTTTTCAAGTTCTTTCATGTTGGGACAAAAAATTGTAACTCCATTTTCAAGCTTACACAGCTGAATATAATATCTTTTTGATTAATAAAATAAGTTATTTTTACCTTCTCATTGTTGTTTTATTGTGCAAGTATTTTAGATAGTTGATAAGTAATCTATTTTATTAATGGAAACCGGTAAATAAAAATGACTAAATATATGACTAAAGTGATGAATAAAATAATGACTATATGTATGACTAAGTGACTAAATTGGTGACTAAAAAGACTAAATCAATGACTAAAGTAATGACTAAATATATAACTAAAGTAATGACTAAACATATGACTAAATTAAGGACTAAATATATGACTAAATTAATGACTAAATATATGACTAAATAAATGACTACCATGACTAAATAAATGACCAGTTAACAACAATCAATGACTAAATTAATGAATAAATATATGACTAAATTAATTACTAAATATATGACTAAATTAATCACTACCATGACTAAATCACTGACCAAATCAATGACTAAATAAATGACTAAAATAGTTTAGTCATAAATTTGGTGGTGTTATAAATGACTACAAATAAACCACTAATAGTCACGTGACTAAAATTAGTCATTTATATACAATTTTTAGTAGTTTATTTAGTCATATATTGTTGTTTGTGTACTAGTGAACAAACCAAGGCAAACCCGAGGGAAATCCCAAGGCTGCAAATTTTTTCAAACAAATGGATATCCGTTTGAAACAGATATCCATTTTGGAAAGCGGGAACCCATTTTTTTAAAAAACAAAATGGATATCCATTTGAACGGATATCCGTTTTGAAGACCTAAAAAACCCTCTTTAGTAAAATGGGCATAACTTTTGCGTTTCTTATCAAAATTTTAACTTTTTACAGGCGTTGGAAAGGTGATTGAGAGATATACATAATGGACTAGGTGGTGTTTCTATATTGTACACAAAAAAAAAATTATAATCATTTGAAATTCATATTTTATTTTTGAAACATCAAATGCTCACTACTTTTGCATGCAAAGTCTCCTTTTCATGATTTTTTTTTTAACACTCATCTAAAAATACTTGAAACATTAAAAAAAGTAATGAATTTAATGAAAATTTTATATTTTTTGTAGTAAGGAGATGAACAAATCTTCATAAATCATCATATCTCTCTGTCCCTTTCTCTACCTCTCTATATATCACTATGTCTCTCCTTAAGCTCTAGACCTATCCATCCCTCCTTTCTTCTCTCTTTGTCCCTCTTTCTACCTATCTTTCTCACTCCCTCTCTCCTTGACCTCTAGACCTATCTTTCTACCTCTATCTCCATCCTTCTCTCTCTCTCTCTCTCTCTCTCTCTCTCTCTCTCTCTCTCTCCCTTTGATATCTCTTCCTGTTTCTCTCCCTCTTGGGTCTCGACTCTCTCTCTCCCTCTTGGGTTTCTCTCTCCAAGTCTCCACTCCCTCTCTCTTGTTCTCTCCCACTCCCCTCCTCTTTCTCTCTCTGATCTCTCTCACTCACTCTCTCCTTATTAGGTCTCTCTCTCTCTCTCTCTAGTCCCTACCACTCCCTCTCCCTCTCTCTCCATCTCCCTCTCTCCCTCTCTCTCTCTCACACACACACACACTCCATCTCCATCTCAAGTCTCTCTCTCCCACTCTCTCCCCTCTCTCCCTCCCTCTCTCCCTTTCAAGTCCCTCTCCCTCTCAAGTGTCCCTCCCTTCCCCCCTCTCTCTCTCATAGGTCTCTCCCACTCCCTCCTCTCTCTCTCTCTCTCTGGTCTCTCCTACTCCCTCTCTCTCTCTTCTCTCATGTCTCTCTCTCACTCTATCTATCTTACTCACACTCTCCATCTCCTTCTTAGGTCTCTCTCTCCCACTCTCTCTATCACACACACTCTATCTCTCTCTTCATCTCTCTCTCAGGTCTCTCTCTCATC
>VDFB02271358.1:499511042-499666300 GCA_007258455.2 Sequoia sempervirens | reverse complement strand
GAGGGAGAGGGAGAGGGAGAGGGAGAGGGAGAGGGAGAGAGAGAGGAAGAGAGAGAGAGAGGTCTAGAGCTCAAGGAGAGAGAGTGGGAAAGATAGGTATAAAGAGGGGAAAAGAGAGAAGAAAGGAGGGAGGGATAGGTTTAGAGCTTAAGGGGAGACATAGTGATATATAGAGAGGTAGAGAAAGGGACATAAAGATATGATGATTTATGAAGATTTGTTCATCTCCTTACTACAAAAAATATAAATATTTCATTATTCATTACTTTTTCTAATGTTTCAAGTATTTTGAGATGAGTGTTACAAAAAAATCATGAAAAGGAGACTTTGCATGCACAAGTAATGAGCATTTGATGCTTCAAAAATGAAATATGAAGTTCAAATGATTATAATTATTTTCGTGTACAATATAGAAGCACCACCTAGTCCATTGCGTAGATCTCTCAATCACCTTTCCAACTGTAAAAAGTCAAAATTTCGATAAGAAACACAAACGTTATGCCCATTTTACTAAAGAGGGTTTTTTAGGTCTTCAAAATTGGTATTCGTTTCGGTTTGGTGTTACCAAACCAAAATGGATATTGTACCCAACCCATACAAAAAGTCAACTTTTTTTCGTGATTTCGACGAGTTAAAAATGTGTTTTTTTCCTCATTTCCACTTTTTGGACCCCCATGATCTTGCACATGCCCTGATATGCAATATTTTGAATTTTTGTCTTTTTATAATGTAAAAATGAAACCCTAAATGAGAAGTGCAAAACCTAGATCTAGGGATTAATGAGTGTGATTTTTAGAAGGTTTATGATGTCAAAATGTCAGGTTCACCGAACTGTAACTTAGGAGAAAGTGAACCCTAAGTTTAATGTCTAAACCTAGTATTTATTTTTTCTCTTTTTTCAAAGTTACATTAGGATGCAAATCCATAAGGTGTTTTGATTGAATTTCAACCACAAAGTTGAGTCAATTAAACCTGAATCTGATCCTTTTGAGCCTTAGAAATGGAATGAATTGATTTGCTATGATTAACCAAACTCAACTATGTACCCAAATATAAAAAATGCAATAAACAAATAATTAATAGATTGAGACAACTTGCAGGAAAATTTGAAGAGTGTAGAGGATTGTGTACCTATCACTAGAAGTTAGGTTTGATCACTATAGCAGGACTGGGTCGCCCTTAGGCGAATGGGTCTTTGTAGGCCTTTTTTGAAACTTCATATTTGATCTTGCAGCTCTTTGTTTTCTCTCTGATGTCTACCTTGTAAACCTTTTTCTTTGGATCCAGACTTGTAATAAATTTGCAAAATAGATGAGGGGGCTATATAGGAGTTAGCCTCAATCAAACCCTTGTTTTGGTATTTCTACCTCCATAATAGGAAATAAAATTGATTGATAAAAGTGTGTGTGCCCTAACCTTAAGTGTGTAAGGATTTTATGAGCTAAAAATGCATAAAACCCTACTCAAGTGTGTCAGAGAAGGATTCCTACATGAAAATGACAAGATCCGCCTAAAAGGAAGTCAAAACACTCTTAGGAAATTTGAAACATAATGATACCTTGCTTTAGGCTACAAATAGGAATAAGCTTGAAGATGAGAACACTAGGAAACAAGTTGTTAGGTTGAAGGAAATGGCCAAATGCATCTCCCAAACCTAGAATCCATCATGCTCTTCTATTGGCATCAATCTTCATTCATGACATAGGGGTTGATCAAAATTTGCAAATGAGCTTGAAAACTTGTAAATTCAAATGTGGCAGAATGATCTCTTACTTCCCTTTTTCTTCCCTTATTGCTTTCTTTTGTTATTCTAGTTTCAAATGGTGAAAAGACTAGGTATTTATAGACGTTTTTCTAATTTCCTGAAAATTAGATCTTGAAAGTCGACATTTGAAATTTGAATGTTAAAATGCTGACACTGACATATCCAAAATTGGTCCTCGACAAAATATGGGCAAATGGTCCTAGCCCTATTCTCCAAGACATTATGTTTTGCGGAGGGGGGGGGGAATATTAATTGTATGCATTTGTTCAATGTTTGCAATTTCTCAAAATACTATAAAATAGGCCTTGGAATGCATAATTTAGGATATTAGGGCCTAATTAAGAGGTGATGAAAATGCATAGATGCAAGGGTCACTAAAAGTAGGTCCAAACTAAGTGTGAAATTGTACTATCACCTACAAGAGAGTACAATTTTCGATACTACAATCATCATATTGATCTTACCCAATCTCACCATCCTTCACCTATTTTTGCCTCCAAACCTTGCTTTCATTGCTTGACAGGGACTCCTTTGCCTAATGACCCATTTTTTTATATTTAAATCAAGCAAATGGAGAAGATTCATATTCCAAGGGTTGTTTCTAGACCTTGAGTTTGACGCAATAGAAATGTGAGATGGAAAGGAGATTTCCTAATCTATGCACACAAATATTCTCACATGGACAAGCAATCTTCTTGAGATTACCATATCTCAATGGTCAATAACTGACCAAATGCACTTATAATCTCTTTAAAGACTCTTTTGTAGCAAAACTCCATCATTAATCGAAGCATTCTAATCCACATAAGATCAATGTTAAACAATTCCTTTGAAAGGTTAAACCCATAATACCATTTTTTAAGGATTGGAATTGATGTCCCCATTAATCAAGGCCCATTATGAAGAATTTTATAAAAAGAAAAAGAAGAAAACCACTTAACCATAAGAACATCCTATTCTCCTCTCGTTAGCTCATGACTGAACTAAATCAATATTTGATCTCGATCCCATAAATTTACCAATCAAAACATTTTCACCTTCGAAACTCCTTTATCAACATCAATGTCAAGAACGTGTGTCCCTATTACCAACGTAATTGGGGAGGGCCAACTTTATTTTGGCCCACTTGCTCCTTGAATAAAGCTCTAGAAGCTTAACCCTTAACAAGCTTTGATCCAGATGTTTGACCTTTGATACGCTTACCAATCCTATTGATTTCCTTTGATCTTTTCTCAGAGTTCCGTAGCTCGGGGTTGTCCACCTCAATTGTAAGGAGGTCCCCCCATTCTACTGGCATACATCTGCCTCCGTAGGATTCTGCTCCATAATTTTCAAAATCTGCAGTCCTGTCCACTTTGGCATCTTCCACTTTTTCTGCTCACATAATGTGGGTCATTGTGATTTGTACTCACTAGCTCAGACTATGGAGCAATTTCAGCAAAATAAAGAGTTAAAGCATTCACATGCTACGGTTTTCAATACTTTCTTTAGGAGTTGCCCATCTTGGGGCTGGGGCTGGATAGACAATAGTCTTATAAAGAATGTAGCTATATTTTATCTCTTTTTTAATATTTGATGCAGCTAAATCTAATGTAGAGATTTAAATTTCTCAAAGAAGGCGCTCTCATAAGACACATATTGAAGGTTTTGCATAAAGTAGATTTTTATTTTATTCATATTTCTATTATAAATTTTTAATTTATTTTTTGCTCTTTTATTTTCATATACAAACTGACTTTTATTTAATTCAAGTATGCAATGATAGATACATATCTATTTATTGTTTGACTGAACTCAACATCAAAATGAAGCAGAGATAGAATTTTCAACAAGCAAAACCCATTATTATTATTGGAAGCAAATGCATAAATAAGATACACGGATTTATAGAATTTAAATTAAATTTATTTTTTCTTTCTACATCAATGAAGAGTAGGTACTATTCTTATAGATTTCATCTTCTTACAAATACAATATTATGAGAATTATCTTCACTTTAACAATAGCTTTCAATACAACTCTAAAATTTGCATTAGTATCTTGCAATATGAATAATACATTTACATTTCAAGTTGTAATTTTTTTAAAGTTAAGATCTTTTAACACGAAATCTGCATGTCTTTAATTCAAGAATAGATATGTCAAGAAGAGTGTCCACCTTCTTACTGTAGGATTGCACAAGCAATCCACCCTCGAGCTAGGACATCCATCTAAGACCCCAAGCAAACTCGCACACACTTACAGTCTCAAGACTTTCAAGGTAAACAAGGGTAAGAACATCAAACATCAAACACCAAATAAAGATTACACAATCACTTTCATATAAGGAAGGTGTTTCTCTCTTTTTTTAAGCCCAATAACTGCTAAGACAACAAGCATATAACATTACAAAAGATACATTGATACAATTTCCTCATACACATCCACACATAAACAATACCATTCATAATAAAACTATTATGGAAGAAAATAGTAAAAAAGGTGGGAGATAACTTATCTTTTCCCATGGAACTTGTTGGAATGAAGAATGTAATGTCTTCTCCAAGCTCTAGCTCATACTCTCACTCTATCTCCCAAACTTGCAAATCTAATTTTTCACCTGTGAATTCCTCTTCCAAACTCCAAGTTTTCCCAAGCTCCACCAAAAAAGGATCTCCCTTAAGAATATTTTCATAATGCAAGAGTGTCCTCCAAAAGCCAAAGAGGCACTAAAATCACTATCAATACAATCAAATCATAAAACAATGGAGGCACTCAAATCACTCCTATACACCATTGAACCCAGCTTGGAAAACCTTAGTGGCATACTCACTAGAGATCATTTCCTTGAGTGTTGAATGTCCTTTTGATGATAGTCAAAGTACCTTATGCATTATATCATTGTGACATTGGTTCTTAGCCACCTACAACACACTGCTACTGTCATTTCTCATGAAACTACTTTGTCTTGTGATCATGACTCTTGACTGTCCTGTTATGTTTATATAAAACTATAATTGACTTTGTGCATTCATAGTATGATGTCTTCTTATTGTCCCTTATGATACTAATCTCCTATATACTGTTGAATCAAATTCCTTGTAGCACTGTAGACTATCATGCAACAAATGGTCTTCATGATGACTGCCCTCTATTCTTCTTACCCTTTTATGTATTAGCTTCACACTTGATTTCCTTTCATGAGTTTTGACATTGGTGATGACTACCATTTTTCTCTTACATTCATGCTCAATCTCTGAAAAACTTCTCTAATGTGTCTAATAGTCTATGATTGTTATGAGCTTGGTATTCAGCTCCTTGCATTAGCTACGCATCAACACAATTACTAAATTGAGGTGGACCTACCTTGGAGACATTACACACTCACTGCTCATAAAAGGATAACCATTCATTAAAATAAAACTTATGAATTCTTCATGGGGAAATCAAATGTCTATGGTCTTCTGTCTTCTGATTTTTATGCTTCGGGCTTGTATAGAGTTTATCATTGAAATACAATCATGAGATTCATGATGTCTAGCTTATGAATGCTTCATTAGTACTGTCACATATTCATCTCACGCTAGACACATTGTTATAATATATTCTTCTCACTGTTTCCTTCAAATGAAGTCTATGACCGTGACTGTCCTATGGAGATATTGTGTCTTCACTGCCATATCTCATGAAACTCCTCTACTCAGGACTACCATACTTCATGTGGGTCATCACAAACTTATGTTGGCTCATAGGTATCCTCCATATATTTATCCTTTATACCTCTTCAGTAGGCTTGCAACCTTCATCTACTCTTTGTCATGAAATTTAAAATGTTTTCAGTCTTTGAAGCTATTTTGCTCTCTTGACTATGCACTATCAACAAAAACCTGCCTTCTTGTTTAGAAAGGCGGCAATAAAAGACAAGGCTCCTTTCACCATTCACAGTCCTTTTTTTCTCTACTTGGGGTTTGAGGGAATATGACTATCATATGTTTCACAGTCCATAAATTATTTCTGAATACACAGGTCTCTTGAATCTATAGAGGAAACATCCCTTTTGTCACTCATTCTTCAACATATTGTCATCAGTTGACACTTGACACTCAAGACATAAAACTTATAGACCACTGCTTGTCCATTTCTTGCTTTTATTTGTGCTCAGCTCTCCCAAACATTATCATTATCTCTCGGATCACATTTTACCTATAAGCTATCATTACTCTTAGTTAGGTTAGTTCTTTAAATTGCATGTTATTCTTCTCACTGACAAACTTATAAAGCTTTCCCTTGCTATTTTCTTTAGATTGTGGTTACTTGGTTTTCAAACGTTAGACACATTATATCCTTTTCTTTAACTACCTTGTAGCATACTTTCTTGTAACCATGTACCCCTTTAGATACTGTCATGTTGATTTTATTACAGGTCTATGTTTTTATGTACACAACTCTGTGTTTTCTATAGAAACTACCTTTACAAGCCCTTGATAACCTTTGCAACCTTCATAGGCAACCTTATGGACACATGATCTATCAATCTGTGTGAAGCCTAAAGGTAACTCTATGATTGTGGTACTCATCTCAGACCTACCCTTTTTTTAGGACTCTCGATCATCCTTTTTATATTTGATAACATCATGATAGTTAAAGAATCCTCATGACCGTGCCAAATGACAGAGGACAGTAAACCAAAAAGACACTATCCACTTTATTTGATATAAATAGAACCTGCTGAAGGATTTATGGTTGACTATCCTCATGGATAGGCCTCATGCATTTGTGAATCTACAAGTCATGGGACTCATTCCATCACATCTTGTCACATAAATTCTAACTGTGATGAACTTCAAGGTGTAAAGAAATCTTTCTCACTGTGAAATAAACTGCTAAAAACAAGTCTTATTTCTATTGTGAAAAGTCTTCTATAGGTGTTGATGGCTGTATTCCTCCTCACAGGCACTTTGGATCTTCATTGCAAAAACTCCTTCACTAACCCTTCATGAACAGGTGCTAGGTTTTTGACAAGGGTTTTGTTGTCATTCTTTTCCTTCATGAGATTACTCAATACTGATTTGCTAGGGTTTTCACTAATAGAAAACTCATGCTCATATTGGCATATTTTATTGGCAAGGATACTTTAAAAGGGATTGGAAAGTATGCACGTGTCTTATGAGGGTTTTATCATTGAACAACACATGAATGACCTCTAGACTGCATCCTTGTTAATGACTAAACAAAGCTTTCTTCTTCTAAAATAAACAACCTGAGACTATCTCTCCTAGACTTTCATTAATCCTTTACAAAACCACTCCACTGTTACATTTCTTTACACGAACTAGCACGAGGATTTTGAGAGACAAACACATAAGAAGGTGATCAATCCTTGTGCCATACAAGGTAAATGTGGTTCCTTCTCAAAACCATAAAAAGGATCTGTAGGGATGAAACGAACATACTTGGCTCCTTCTATTTCTCCCACGTGCCCACTTATGTATGAGTTGAAGGAATGTGTCTGCTAGAATTCCTCAACGTGTCCAATCTTTTCCTTAACCTATACAATTGTCCCTTTATCTCAGGAGTTGCTTGTTCACTCATAGCAACATAGGAGACTCCTTCAACGCTAACAAACAACCCTCTGATAAGTAGGAGGTATTTTCCACAGCGTGTCAAATTATGATATTGCTATCAGGATTCAACTGTATAGTTTTTGAGTCAAACTCATTGACCCATATTTCAATGTGGAAACCAGTGAAAAAATGACTCTTCTTTAATTTTTCATGATACGTACCCTAAAACCTTTGGAAACCGGTGAAAGAATGACTCTTCTTTAATTTTTCCTTATAATCATTTTCCTTTTTTGTGCTTTGGCACCTAAAACCCCAAAAGGAGTTTTCAGCGTGGACTTTGGGAACTTAATAAAAATTAAAAGATAACTTTTCTTTGCTTCTTTACAATATTTTTGGCACCTAAGTCTTCCAAACATTTGTATTTATGAAACATGGCTATTTAGGCTTCAAGGGTGAAAATAGGCTAACACTTAGCACATGGAGAATTTATAATTGATTTAGGGATTTTTTTCAATTTAGTGAATTGTTTTCTTGTCTACCATAATTGTCTATTGTAATAGCATGTTCATGTGAAAATATTGAGGTCTTCTAATTACAAGTTTCAGAAAGAGGTGTGAAAAATGACACACATATTCATATAATAATTTTATTTTTATACTCAAAACTTTGGCCAAAGTAATGCAAATGAATTTTGCTTGCATTGTCAACTCACTATGTCCAATAGGTTGTATTCAATCAGAATTGTCATACTTGGTTAGAAGGTATCTAGGGTTGTATGAAAAGTTATATGTGATAGTCAATACACTACATTAGTTTTTGAATGGCATGATATGGTTACATACTCCTTTATCTACATCCCTCATGAAGGGTAGGACCAATTCTAGTTGGAAGGTGTGTAGGGGACTGTTGGTTTGTGGTCAATGGTAAAGCACTTTGATGATGCTCTCCCTCATTCAACTAAAAATCATTGGAGACTTTCTCATGAAAGAAAAAATATGTGTATTCATATGTATACTAAAAATAATGTAAACTCTATGTTATCTAAAGGTGTATGTTTTATTGACAGATAGATACATGTACATACCAATGAATTATACTTGAATTCAAATGTGAAATGAGTTATTTTTTATTGAGCATAATGATGCTTACTTAATGATGTGCATTTAATTAATTGATTTTGAATGTGTCTTTATTCGTGATTAAAAACTATATTTCTATTTTATTTTATTTGTTTTAATGAATGGTTGTTCATCAAAAAAGCATGAGGGACAAGGAAGTCCAAAAGTTCAATGCTAATGAAAGACTTAAGTTTTTAGTGCAAATTGTTAGGGACGTTATGGAAATGGTATCATGGAAAGATCAAGTTTGAAACTTTGATGCTTAAAATTTTCTTAAGGCATCATCTCAAGGTTTTGGGGTTCGAATGGAGGGTATTTGA
Organism: Sequoia sempervirens; assembly: GCA_007258455.2. NCBI lineage: Eukaryota > Viridiplantae > Streptophyta > Pinopsida > Cupressales > Cupressaceae > Sequoia > Sequoia sempervirens. Next base: position 499,657,554 of record VDFB02271358.1, on the reverse strand, counting down.
ACATGGGAGGGTTCGTTGGTCCAACAACATTACTTAGAGAAATTTTACAAGGCAAAGGACCAGGATTTCAAGTTCAAGTGGAAATGTATGCTAGTAGGATGAAGCCCAAAACCCCAATAAAGATAAAGGGGAAGGAAAAGATGGATGGGATGGCATACTAGGATGGACAACCCTAAAAGTCCAAAACTCTAACAACTTTCAAAAACTTAAGGAAAGTACCAAAACACACCCCACACTTAGAATTTGATATTTTTTCCACATCCAACACATTGATAAGCACACAAGGGATGAAAAGGACACGCTTAGGTAAATTTGAGCTTGTAGAAAATATATCACACTTTCATAAATTTTGAAAACTCTTAAACTTTGTAACTTTGAGAACTTTGTAAGTTTCTCTATCTTTTTTCCTCATTAAAACTTCAATTCCTCAATCCTTTGTCGCATTGTCACGAGGTTTGCAAACTCACAAACTTTGCAACATTCATAACCTTTCCTTTTTTTTTCTTCAAGTTGTTTACACTTTATTTTTCCTTTATTCATTATGTTGCAAATTTCATTAAATTGTAAACTTTGTGATATCATGAACCATACAATACTTTAAACTCTTTATTTTTCCTTTATTCATTATGTTGCAAATTTCATTAAATTGTAAACTTTGTGATATCATGAACCATACAATACTTTAAACTCTTTCTAAATTTATTTTGTTAGGGTTTTGTAAGGTTCACAAACTTGCAACCCTTTGAAACTAACTTAGTCAAAATACTTAAGAACCCATGAGATAGAAATCTTTGGATATTTTGAGAGCGACTCAAGCTTAGGAACATGGGGGTAGTATAGACAACATTCAAGCAAAATTTGAGTAAGGGAATGTTCATTTAGGTGTTTTTCAAATCAATTATCTTCGATGGATGCACAAAGTGTTGCAACAAGGTGGGAAAAAATATTTTTTTGCATTTTTGAGGCAAGTGAAATAAGGCTCCAATAATGAGCATAATGGGACAATTCACCAAAAGGGTTAAAAGTTAGTTCCAAACTTTTTTAATCTAGGTTTTAAAAAAAATAGATCCTTGTGGGTGGGAAATGTAACTACTATCTTCAACTTCTGAGTCAATAGAGATGTCTATGTTGTAGACCATCTACTTTTGTTGGACTCTACAGTTGTAAAACTAAACCAAAGAGCCAACCCCACAAATCAAAAGTGTTGTAATAATTGTGAATTTGGAAGAATACTTTATAAACAAAAGATGAGTTGTTGTGCAAAGAGAACACTAATAAATATAGAACATTTTCTAAATACCCAACCATCAATAAAATTTGATGCAATCCTTATCAAGTTAGACAACACGCAAGTGAGGATAAAAAGGGAAAGCACTACAAGGTGTCTAGTTTGTGAGAAGCAATATGTATCACATTCATAAATAGTCATGTAACCCAATATTTAAGAGTACTAAGGATTGTTAAGGTCATACTCATAACCCGCTATTGTATCTCCAAGGTATACAAAAAATAACTTCTCAAGGTTAACTGCTTATTGACACATCACAAAGCATAGAAATCCAAAGGTTACCTACAATTATGCTACAAAAAAATCCTTGGGGTTCTTTTGATATACCTACAAGTATGTGGAATTTTATGATCATACATAGAGGTTTTATGAGGCCTACGTATTAGAGCTGATATACTCCTCACTTTACCAAACCTTTTATGTGGAATCTAGCTTAGCAAAAAATGGGCTCTTTTAATAATAGTTAAAAACCCATGTGATTCCAAAGATTTAAAATGCAAAACAGAAACAAACAAGCATGCAAGTTCCTATTTTAAAACCAAACAAAACCTTTAGATAGAACTCATAATGGAATTCAAAACAAGACAATAACATAAGCAATAAATTGAAAAGTTACCATAAACTCCATTGTGATTTGATTATCTCCTTGATTGGTTGATAGGTGGATGATCTTTTGCTTGAAGATACCTATTTTGATAGCATGTACCTAGCATAAAGTGATGATTATTGGCATGAAGAAAAGAGTGTCTAAATTTATAAGATTTTGGAAGGGGGAATGGATGGTCAAGATTTGATGGTAAGATCAACAGTGGAGGATGGTTGAGAGGATTTCCCTAAGATCAAGGAGGGAAATGAAGGGATGAGATGGAGTTTGTTAGATTGTGAATGGATAGGATGAACTTACCAAATTTAGTAAGTGGTTGTGACCATGAGGTAAATAAGGGACATGTGCATCTAGTGGGGCTATATTTTTGGGTTGTGTTGAGAGAATAATGGAACCATAAGGATAAGTGTTCTTAGGTTCCCTTTATTCTTGAAATGTGTTGAGGGAATATTGGCATAATTAAATAATAATATTATTTAATTATTTTAGCCATGTGTGAGATGGAAAATAGGTGGAAATAGTGATTATTTATTGATTTATTATGAATTGAGATGGAAAAAAGTGATTAATTAAATAATAGGACTATTTAATTAAGTGATGGACTTTAGGTAAAGGGAACTAGACTAGGTGATATGTTTTTTCAATTAGGACTAGGTGAAGGAATTGACTTGGTGATAGGGACTAGGTATACTAGGGAAATTTCTAAGTGTACAACCCCCACCCCAACACAAAGTTTCTAAATTAAAAAGAAAAAGAAAGTAAATGTGACAGGGGGATTAAAAACAAATCAACTACGGTTGTAACCACTTTTTAATCACTAAGATCCCTTTCGGTCAAGGCAAAAGTGTACAGTGGATAGTTACATATGGTCCTAAATTGGTAAGATGCTTGTAGAAATGGGCCTAGAAAGAGATTTGATACCACCTGCAATGAACTTGCAAGACAAAATATGTTAAACACAGAAATATTGAAGAAATGAGAAAATTAGGAATGCTTTTATTATCTTTGTGGCACTATTTTGAGGGATAGCCTCCAAAGGGAGCATACTATTGAGTTTTAGGCTCAATTCAAAACTTCTACATAGGTTCAATGTGAGCGTGCAATTAGTTCGAGTTATTTTTATATTTTAATTCATTTTAGTGATTAAAGTGAAAAGTCTTTTATTCAGTTAATTAAGTCTAATAAAGTGTAGATAATCACTAGTGATTTAGAATTATTTTCCAAGTCTCCTATGTAAGATAAGATTTATATTTTAGAATATTAGATTGTTTAGATTAATACTATAAAGATAGATGCAAGATACAAGTTCAATAACTTAGTACAATGTAATAATTTTGTGCAATTATAGTTGATAGCTTTGGAGGTTTCCTTGTAAACTTTCAAAGGAATGCAAAACCAATTTCAAGGTGTAAATTATTGCATACTTGTGTTCATTTATGTAGTTTGAATTTCAATAATTTGTGTAGTTAATTTAATATTTATTTAAGAATTAAAAAAATAGTTATCCTCATTGGAATTTTAATATGGTATTAGAGCATGGTTAGAAATAGGAGGAAGATTTTGTAGTCAAGATTCAGAGGTCGTCACAAGTTATTTTTTAAATGTGGAAAATCATGACTATAATCAAGTGAAAATTGTACGTTTTGAAAGGAAATCATCAAAACTTGTTGAATGGAAAATTAGGATGCTAGGGCATTGAAAATTTATGGCTAGTATTCAAAGAAAAATCATGATGAAAATAAAGAAAATCGTGAATTTGTTCTACAAGTAAAAATCATGGGCTAATTTAGAAAAATTATATATATTTTTTGTTTTGCAAAAATTGTGTTGAAACTAAGCAATGCTTCTTGGTGCCTTCCACTGTGAAAAGCATCTACAATATTTTTGAAAATTTTCTAATAATTTATGGGAGTTGTCCCCTCATGACAGTAGCCATTTCATCTATAAAAAAAATTGCGTCTAAACTTTGTCTTCAAATCATGTTGTTTTTCCTTGAAAAATCATGATGAAATTTTTTATTTTATGGAATAAATCACAAGGGTTTTTTGTTTGACAAAATTTTCAAGAAATATAATTTTTAGCCATGACCTAAGGTTTGAATTCAATGGTTACAGCATAAACTCATGTCTAGGGTTATCAAATCACAACTAAGGCACAAAAGTGGTGGTCAAGGATTGGTCAAATTTGTTCCAAGTATTTAAACTAGGGTTTACCAACATAATCAAAGTTTGAAAAAAGGTAATTTGAAAAAAATGTAAGTTATATTATTTCCAAATTTGAAAAGTTTGTTTTATGGAAAATATTTTAATGGCATCACCTAGTCTTCCTTTCAAGGATAGCTTGGATGGTGCACTAAATTTATTACCTTGGAAGGTTAAGGCGACCTTGTTACTAGAGGTAAATGATCTTTGGAAAATCGTAAAGGATCAAGTGGCTCTAGCTACAAATCTGTAATGGTTGGAAATTCAGAAGAAAAAAAAATTAAGCCAAGCATATGATCCTAAATGTGGTGAAAGATCATATAATTATTCAATTGTCAAAGAAGAAAATAGCCAAGGAGATGTTTGACACTTTGATTAGTCTTTTTCAAAGTGAAAACATTTATAGGAAAATGTTATTGAGAAACATAATCAAATCCATAAAGACGTCTTGTATGGATATTGTTACTAGTTCCTGATGAAGGTCACTCAGCTTTGTGACCAACTTGTAGAAGTTGAGGAGAAGGTTGAAGATGTAGAGCTCATGAATTTGGCATTGAATGGTTTCACATCTTCAAGGAATGCTTTTGTTCAAGGAATTTGTGCTAGGTAAAAGCTTATTTCTTTTGAAAGATTGTGGGATAATTATATTTAGAAGGAAACTCAAATGAAATTAAAAGCTAGCAAGAAAAGTGGTGACAATAATTTAGCTATCATTGGATAGAAAAAGGGAAATAAAGGAAACAAGAATTGCAAGGAAATAAAAAGGATGAGGATTCATCCTCACAAATAGGGGAAAAGGACTTGAGTAAAATCAAGTGTTATAGTTGTCATAAGTTCAGTCATTATGCTTCAAAGTGTTCAAACAAGAAGAAGAACCAAGGGAAGCAACAACAACATGAAGTAGCAACCTCTATAGAAAATTAAATGAACAAGTTTGTTGCCAAGTTTGAGAAATATCTCTCAATGGTTTATTGTCTTTCTACGAATACAATTTCAAAGGATGCTTGATTTATGGACAATGGTACCTCTAGACATATGGCATCAACCTAATAGGGCTTTACCAATTGGAAGAACACAACTTTGGAGTTCAAGTTGAGCTTCGTAATGATGTCAAGCATCTAGTAGTTGGAGTTGGTACAATTCCTTTTCAATTACAGTCAGGAAACTCTTTGGAGTTTGACAATGTGTTTCTTGTCCTAGTCTAAAAAAGTTTGTTTTCGGTTTTGGTAATGGAGGATAAGGTATTTGCAATTGAACTCAGGGATCAACATTTTTTTATCAACTGAAGGGATCTAACCCAATTACAACACAAGCTATAGGGGTTAGAGAAGGCAACCTTTATAGGTTACCGAGTGAACTAGTTGTAGCTTTAGTTCACAATAGTGATAATATGTGTGTTATGGCACAAGAGAATGGGGCATTTGCATCATGCAACATTTCTTACTATGAGGGTGATTGTCATAGTACTTCCAAAGTTCACCATTGAACAGTAGGGAGTTTGTAGAGGATGCACACTTGGAAAGCATGCTAAGGTTGCTTTCCCAAGTAGCAAGCATAGGTCTAAAGGGATTTTACTTAGTGCATTTAGATGTGTGTGGACCAATGCCAGTAGGATCAATTGTTGGAAGCATGTATTATGTTTTCTTCATTGATTATTTCTCTTGCAAGACATAGGTATATTTCTTAAAGACAAAGGGTGGATTCTTTAGAAAGTTTCAAGTGTTTGAAGCTCTAATTGAGAACCAAACATGGAAGAAGATCAAGTTCTTGAAATCAAACAATGGGGGAGAGTATACCTCCAAGGAGTTCAAAGTTTTTTGCAAGGAGGCAAGGATAAAGAGGGAGTTGACAGTTTCATATAACCCATAGCAAAATGGGGTTGTATAATGCAATAATTGATCAATCATAAGGGTTGCTAAGGTCATGATTCACAACCTGGACTTTTTTATGTTTCTTTGGGAAAAATCATGTCCTACAATAATCTACATCCAAAATAGGTGTCCTCACAATATTTTGGAGGACAAGACACCAAAGGAGACATTTAGTGGTGTGAAGCCAAAGGTGATTCATTTTTGCATCTTTGTTTGTCCAATATATTTCCATGTACCTATTGAGAAGAGGATAAAATTGGAATCTTCCAACAATAAGGATTTATCTGTAGGTTACAATGGGACTTGAAAAGCTTGCAAAGTCTACATTCGAAAGCTAAGGAAAGTCGTAGTCAATTTAATGATTTCAAGTTTGAGGAATACTTTGTATCAAGAAAAACTCAAGAAAATATCGAAAGATTCCAATTGTTTCTAATTTGGAATAGTAGCCTTCAGGTGATGAGGGAAAAACTTCAACTCCTTATGTTAGAAGACCTCAATGGTTTGAATAGACATTGAGGGATTCTCAAGAGCATGTTGAGGCTCCTATGAGCATATTTAGGGAGAGTAGGCCTCCAAATAAGTTCTGTAACTACATAACATTAATAAGTAACATCATTGATTCTTCAAGCCTCCATGAGGCAATGGATTAGCAATTAGCTAATATTCTAACCAATCCCTTAGCAAAAGGGAAACTTGAAGCATGCAAAGACAAACTGTCTTTCCTCTCTAAGAGGGAATCTTGATTTTTTAGCTCAATTTGGAACTTCTAAATATGTTCAGTGTGAATGTGCAAGTAGTTCAAGTTATTTCTATTTTGTAATTCACTTTAATGATTAAAATGTAAATCTTTTATTTAGTTAATTAATTCTAGTGAAGTGTAGATAATCACTAATGATTTAGACTTATTCCTATGTGAGATAAGGTTTCTATTTTGAAAGATTAGATTTTTTAGTTAAATAGTATAAAGATAGATGCAAGATAGAAGTTCAATAAATCAACACAACGTAATAATTGTGTGCAGTTATAGTTGACAATTGTGGAGGCTTCTTGTAATCTTTGAAGGAATGTAAAGCGGATTTCAAGGTGTAAATTTTTGCATACTTGTGTTCAATTCCATAGTTTGAATTTCAATTATTCATGTGATTAACTAAATGTTTATTTAAGCATTAGAAAATTAGTTGTCATGATTGGAACTTTAATACATACACTCCAAATACAAATATTCCAAGATGCTTTCCAGATGAGAAGTCATTACAATATATAGAGTTTTGTCAAAGGCAACTACTACTATCTCATGCTTGTACAATAAATACTTTATTCTAGCAACTAGTGGGATGACTTACAAGGCATATACATACCTTTATTAATGCTAGCTAAGGTTGACTTACAAAGTATATGCCCCAAACTTATACTAGTTATCATAAAATAGAACAAGGTACATAACATTAGACAAGCACTCCTTGATGGAAGATTACGATTGTGAACAACTTGTCGTATTAATAAAATATGGGAAAATAAGACTCAAAAATTATTCAAATTGAAAAATTAGAAATATCAATGGTTCATTAAATCCAAAAGTGAAACCATAATGAGTTAGCCAAGGGTGGATAGGGTAAGTAGGGTAGGTGAATAAAAATTCACAATCGAACTCAAAACCCTAATAGAAAAATATGTAATAATGTATAAGCCATGAAATCAAAGGAATGTGAAGAGTTTTTAGATTTGAGAATTAGATGTAAGAAAAAATAAAAATGAAATTTTGAAAAACTTTAATATGGATAAGAAACCTTAGAATAAAATTAGCTTGAGAGGGATTGATTGGGTTCACTACAAATGCAAGCTTTCCTAAGTGATCTTAGCTAATATATATAATTAACCTAGATCTAATAAGTTATGATTGGCTAATCTAATAACATGCATCCATATAGATAATTAACCTAGATCTAATAAGTTATGAGTTATGGGCTAGTGTTGTTTGAAATTAAATGTTCTATGTACACAAAGCATATAAGAAAATATCGGTACTTAGCTCAATGACCAAAGAAAGAATGTTTATTTTATTATAGAATGTTTTTGTGGTAGTCTTTGTGAAAACTTGTAGAAGTTGTTCTTAATTTTTATGGTAGTATTTGCACAATTGTATTTATGGCAATTCTTCTAAATTTTTAAGATAGCATTTACAAAATTTTATTATGGAAATCTTCCCGTAAAATATTTGAAAAAATATGTACGGTAGTCTTTCTACACAAAATTAGTTCTTAGCTTTGGCATAATAACTTTCTTTTAAATTAAATTTATGATAGCAATTGGAATGCTCTCAATGAATTTTTCCAAGTATTTATAAAAATACCATAAAGTCCATTTGTATTAATTCTTAGCCTTGCAGTCATGATTTCTTTATTTTCTAACTAATTAAATAAGGCATGGAGGTGATATGATCTTGCATATTATTATAATTCCAAGTAGTACATTTATAAAAACGGAATCTAACCTAAAATGTTTGATGTGAACATAATTTTTGACCAGAAACTTCACAGTTCATTAAGTGGACTGTAGAAATATCAAATCAATGCATCCATTGTGATTCCCTTCGTATACAACTTTTTCCAACAGTACTGAATTTCAGAGTAGGCAGAGAGATCTCTGTTATTAAAGCAATCCTCAACTACCTACTTCTGAAAGTAGGTTGTGATCAAACGGTTAACATTGTTGAGGTGTAAAAAAAATCCATCAAATGTTCATAAACAAAATAACTTCCAAATTGGAGTTCCATCACCGTCTTATCCAATAAACTGTGCAGATCAGTTTATATTTAGTTTTTAACCATTTGTGTAATCAAATATTCAAGTTGAGAAAATTTATAATCATTTTAAAAAGTTGGTGCGTGCCTACTAAATTATTTATAAAGTGCGAGCATTCTTTCATTATTAAGTTGTCAGGAGTACAGTGTACAGGAATGGGGAACAACAGGATGTAGAATGATGAGAATGTAAATGGGCCCCTGTTGACTGAAACGGGTGGAAACATGGTAGTTATAGAGATAAAAATTCACCCTCCTAGCATAAACCCTTAGATGCACTTTCGCCATTGGTTTGGGGTTGGACAATCTGCTTATGATATAAAGCACCCTCCAATCAGAAATTGTTGGATAATTCTCACTCTAGTGAAGAAAAAACTGCATGTACAGCACTCGTGGGTATAGTTAATCAATCTCCTATAAAAACATTCACAAAGATCTGATTTCTCTATAAAGCTGTAAATTATGTGATGGTTAAAAAATGCAAATCCAGGAAGCAATCCACTTCTATCTATTGAGTTCTGTAGTCATGGAGTTCCAACCCATTAAGTTTGGGCAAGATAATTGTTAAAGGTTGTGGGCTAGTAAGCCTCATCATATCGGTGTTACCGATGTATCAGAGCTTTCTGGCTCCATTTATTATGGAGGGGCCTATCTTCTTCTCTTGCCCCGCCTTAGCACAAATGAATTAGTTGGAAATAACTTTTATAGATATGCCTGGTAGCTGTAGCCCAGCGGTAAATCCCAGCGAATCAACTGTCTGCAGCACAGCCTGACTACACAAAGCCTTCCTAAGTATACCTCCAAGAAGTTCGAAGGTTTTTTAAGGAGGCAAGGATAAAGAGGGATTTGACAGTTTTATACAATCCATAAAAAAATGGGTTGCATAATGCAAGAATCGATCAATCATAGGGGTTGCTAAGGCCATGATTCATGACCTAGACTTGTTGATGTTTCTTTGGGCAAAAGCATGTCTTACAATAGTCTATATCCAAAACAAGTGTCCTCACAAGATTTGGAGGAAAAGAGGAGACATTTAGTAGTGTGAAGCCAAAGATTAGTCATTTTCGCATCTTTGTTTGTCCAATATATTTCCATATACTTATAGAAAAGAGGACAAAATTGAATTCTTCGTGAAGCCAAAGGCGAGTCATTTTTGCATCTTTGTTTGTCCAATATATTTCCATATACTTATAGAAAAGAGGACAAAATTGAAATCTTCCAACAATAAGGGATAGGGAGACTTCAAAGGCCAACAAAGTCTACATGCTAGAGCTAAGGAAAGTCATAGTCAATAAGGATGACAAGTTTGAGGAATACTTTGTATCTAGAAAATCTCAAGAAAATATCCAAAGGTTCCAATTTTGGATAGTAGCCTTCAAGTGAGGAGGGAGAATCTTTAACTCCTTATGTTAGGAGACCTTAATGGTTTGAATAGACATTGAGGGATTATCAAGAGCATGTTGAGGCTCCTAAGAGTATATTTAGGGAGAGTAGGCTTTCAAAAAAAATCCTAACTATGTAACATTGATGAGTAACAGCATTGAGTCTTCAAGCCTCTATGAGGCAATGGATTGGCAATTAGTTGATATTTTAACCAAGCCCTTAGCAAAAGGGAAGTTTGAAGCATGCAAAGACAAACTTAAATTGGTTCAAAATCCCTTCCTCACTAAGAGGGAGTGTTGAGATTTTAGCTCAATTTGGAACTTCTAAATAGGTTAAGTGTGAATGTGCAAGTAGTTTGAGTAATTTGTAAGTTGTAATTCACTTTAATGATTAAAATGAAAGTATTTTTAATTAAGTAATAAAGTCTAGATAATCACTAATGATTTAGACATATTCTAAGTCATCTCCTATGTGAGATAAGATTTATATTTTGGAAGATTAGATTTTTTAGTTGAATAATATGAAGATATATGCAAGATAGAAGTTCAATAAATCAGCACAGCATAATAATTGTGTGCAGCTATAATTGACAGTTGTGGAGGTTCCTTGTAAGCTTTCAAAGGAATGTAAAGCAAATTTCAAGGTGTAATTTTTGTGTACTTGTGTTCATCTCCATAGTTTGAGTTTCAATGATTTATGTAATTAACTTGATGTTTATTTAAGCATTAAAAAATTAGTTGCCATGATTGGAACTTTAAAACATACACTCCAAATACAAATATTCCAAGATGCTTTCCAAATGAGAAGTCATTACAATATATAGAGTTTTGCCAAAGGAAACTCTTACCATTTCATGCTTGTAGGATAAATACTTTATTCTAGCAACTAGTGGAATGACTTACAAAGCATATGCGTCCCTTATTAATGCTAGCTAAGGTCGACTTACAAAGTATATGCCCACAATTTATACTAGCTATCATAAAATAGAACAGGGTACATAACATTAGACAAGTGCTCCTTGATGGAAGATTAGGATCGTGAATAAGTTGTGGCATAAATAAACGATGGGAAAATAAGACTCAAAAAATTAGTTTCAAATTGAAAACTGGAAATATAGATGGTTAATTACATCTAAAAGTGAAACCATAATGAGGTAGCCAAGGGTGGATAGGGTGAGTAGGGTAGGTGAATGAGAATTCACAATCAAACTCAAAACCCTAATAGAAAAATATGTAATAATATATAAGCAATGAAATAAAAGGAATTTGAAGAGTTTTAGATTTGATAATTAGATGTAAGAAAAATAAAAATGAAATTTTGAAAAACCTTAATATGGATAAGAAACCTTAGAATAAAATTAGATTGTGAGGAATTGATTGGGTTCACCAAAAATGTAAAGGAAAATAAGTTTTCCTTAAGAGTGATCTTGGCTAATCTAATAACATACATCCACATAAATAATTAACCTAGATCTAATAAGTAATGAGCTATGAGTTACTGTTGTTTGAAATTATACACAAAGTAAATAAGAAAATAAAGGTACTTAGCTCAATGGCCAAAGAATGATTGTCACTAAATAAAGATTCAAAACTTTGACTATTTTTGGCTTGGAAATGTAATCTCTCTATCAATTAAGTGTCTCAAATGCTACTATAGACACTAAAAACTGACCACTTTCGTTTGGTCAATTTACCCCTAATTCAACCAATTTCATATCCTCTATATTAATTAAATAATACCCTATTATTTAATTAATATTCAATTATCCCTTATCTCTTCATCTTGATTTATTTTTTCTATTATCCCTAAATCCTAGCCTAAAGTAAATAATTACCTTTAATTATTTACCACCATCCTATTCATATATTAAATTGAATAAATACTCTTATTTATTTTATTTAATCCCTAAATCCCCTTTCCTCCAAATAGGAATTAAATCTAATTATCTAATTCCTATTTTTCTCTCTCCAAATGTCCCATCCTCCAACTCTCCCACTTGTCCTCTAATCCTAATTCTAATCCCCACCTAACCTATGCACTAAGCATGTGCACACACTTAATCCTTGATTAAGTGGGTCAACCCTCCCCATCACATCAATCATATGCCCTTGTACCCCCAAAGGTACAATCTCCCTCTCAAACCCTCTTATTGTGCCACTTGGCACAATCTTATGGCTTGAGAGATCACATTCATCCTCCACCCTTGATCTCCATCAAGCAATCTTAACCCTCTATTAATTTTCCTCCAATCTTATATATCCATGACTTAGCCATTTTATCAAAGATCACACTCATTTCCATTGGAGCGTTGTTATGTTGCCAAAATTTTGTGAGCACACATCCAAATCAACAAATCTTGGGCAAATCTACATGATGGGGGGCTCCTTATGCTGGTTTGAGCTTTCTTTCCCCTTATCTTGATTGTTGTTTTGATTTTATGTTTGTTGGGTTATTATTGCAATTTCCTTTCGTTTAATAGCATAAAATCATTGCACACACCTACATTGAGTGTGTGCTCTATTTTGGGTCAAGTCCATCAATCAAGGTCTAGTCTACGACCATGGATTTGTCCCTTATATTCAAATTTAACTTGATGCAATGAATACCTCTACTCTTTTTCTTACTCAATCTATCTCTATCTACTCTAGCCCTTTTTTGTTGATCTAAAGATTTGTGATATTTCAAAATATCTTGGAAGGCTATTGTTGTGTTGCAAGGAGACATGTTCTCCTAGGTCAACCCCTAAAATATGTGTAAACTATTGAAAATAACAAGCAAACACACTACTCTAATATGTACAAATTTGTTCCTTTTTTTAGTGCATCAAATCCAAATTATTTGCTATTAATTAATACTTAAATGTTCTAGGATGGGAGAGGATGCTTGAGAGATGGGAGATGTAAAATGAATGTCATTAAATGTCTTTAAATACTAGCACATAACATCAAATTTCATAGAAGTATATTTAGTTGACTTGGAGCAAAAAAATAAAGGGCAAGAGTTAGTTAGAATTTGAATTTGAATTTTGAAAAGTCAAGGGGTCAAATTCAAGGCTACGAAGTTGAGTAAAATGATCAATCTAAGTGGATAACAATCATATTAGAACATGTGTATGGTCGGTCTAATTATCACATGGTTTGTAGAAATGTATCAAAGTATATATGCATATAAGGTATAAGATGAGAGTTAAGTATGTGAGAATGTGAGTATAGGAAAATGACATTTGTACAATGTATCAAGTCATTCCCTCAAAATAAACACAAAATAAAATAGAAATGACATAGATATACAAATTTCACCATTATAATATCTTATAATTTTAACTTGTCATTATATACTCAAAATAAATTCAAAAGATAATATATTTCATTTATATTTTATAATTATTTCATTAATAGAAAGTTCTTGTGGTAGTCTTCCTGAAAACTTGTGGAAGTAGTTCTAAATTTTTAAGGCAGTATTTGCAAAAAATATTATGGGAGTCTTTCGGTACTATATTTGAAAAAAAAAAAAAAAATTATGGTAGCCTTTCTATACAAAATTAGTAAAGTCCATTTGTATTAATTCTTAGCCTTGTAGTCATGATTTATTTATTTACTAACTAATAAGGCATGGAGGTGATATGATCTTGCATATTATTATAAAACGGAATCTAATCTAAAATATTTGGTGTGAACATAATGTTTTGACCAGAAACTTTACAGTTCATTAAGTGGACTGTAGAAATATCATATCTTTAATAAATGCATTCATTGTGATCAGGGGTTAAATTTGATGGTCGTATGATCGTATTTAGAGATTTTTGCTGTAAAATACAATCAAAATTTTAAGAAGATTGTATCAGATGAAAGGAGAGATTTTGGATAGACTGTCAAAATTTATATAGAATTATAATGATATATATATTTGATTTATATATGATTTTACTTACACTAAGGCATATCATAATGTTTTAAGGGCACCTTTGAATAGATTACCGTCATTAAAAAATTTGTTGACAGGCAAGGTCGACCGTCAAATTTAAGCCCTGATTGTGATTCCCTTCGTGTAAAACGTTTTCCAAGAGTACTGAATTTCAGAGTAGGCAGAGAGATCTCTGTTATTAAAGCAATCTTCAACCGCCTACTTCTGAAAGCAGCTTGTGATCAAACGGTTAACATTGAAGAAGTGTAAAAAAAATCCATCGAATGTTCATAAACAAATTAACTTCCAAATTGGAGTTCCATCACCGTTTTATCCAATAAACTGTGGAGATCAGATTATATTTAGTTTTTAAACATTTGTGTAATCAAATATTCAAGTTGAGAATATTTATAATCATTTTAAACAGTTGATACGTGCCTACTAAATTATTTATAAAGTGCGAGCATTCTTTAATTATTAAGTTGTCAGGAGTACAGTGTACAGGAATGGGGAACAACAGGATGTAAAATGATGAGAATGTAAATGGGCCCCTGTTGCCTAAAACAGGTGGAAACATGGCAGTTATAGAGATAAAAATCAACCCTGCTAGCATAATCCCTTAGATGCACTTTCGCCATTGGTATGGGGTTAGGAAAATCTGCTTATGATATAAAGCACCCTCCAATCAGAAATTGTTGGATAATTCTCACTCTAGTGAAGAAAAAACTGCATGTACAGCATTTGTGGGTATAGTTAATCAATCTCCTATAAAAACATTAACAAAGATCTGATTTCTCTATAAAGCTGGAAATTATGTGATAGTTAAAAAATGCAAATCCAGGAAGCAATCCACTTCTATCCATTGAGTTCTGTAGTCATGGAGTTCCAACCCATTAAGTTTGGGCAAGATAATTGTTAAAGATTGTGGGCTAGTAAGCCTCGTCATATTGGTGTTACTGATGTATCAGAGCTTTCTGGCTCCATTTATTATAGAGGGGCCTATCTTCTTCTCTTGCCCCGCCTTCGCACAAATGAATTAGTTGGCAATAACTTTTATAGATATGCCTGGTAGCTGTGGCCCAGCAGTAAATCATAGGGAATCAACGGTCTGCAGCACAGCCTGACTACACAAAACCTTACTAAGTAAGCCTTCTACCAAAAAAAATTGTGATGAGATATTCAATCTGTTTCTTCAGAAAAATGCTGAGAAATTCAATCTCTGTTTCTTCAGAAAGTGCTTTGCTAGGGGAGAGGGTCTGGAGCATCCTAACTTCGTGTCTCAAAATCTTTCACGAACTTTTAAATTATTCTCAATTTTTTACATCAATTTATTTGACAACTCCCCTTCTTCCAACTAAGGTTTCAGGGCCACATCATCAAATATGATGCCACATCAACATGCTTTTTGTTGAGTTGTTCAAAAAGGTCAAAAATAAAAAGTGAGTGGATAGTTGTGTGCTAAGTCATGTTTTATTGGTGTGCTGATGTGACATCATATGATTTGTTTTTTTTTACTTTATGAATAAAAATTGTTTTACAATGGTATATTAAGATGCTCCACTGTAGGGCCCACTGAGGACTACTTCTGTCCCCACTAGTCCCCCACTATTGGACCCCTCCACAATGGGGCCCTCTCCCCTAGTACCATCTATTAAATTTAAAAATTTAAAAATTTAAATAAATTTAGGTACAAAGAAAAAATTTAGCTTATTCTGACCTATTTTTCTGCCGGTGCAGCAGTCAAACATTGAGATAATAAATTACTAGTAGTACTTGAAATCTATTCAATGATGGCTGTTTCCTACGGATAGTCTCTGTAATGATGTGTCTAGATCTTGGGTTGTATTGATGTTATAGATATTTTTGTTACGATTCATACTCTATTTCTTGTACAAGATTTTTCAGGTTCCCGTTTGAGGACAAGATGTTCTTTGATCTGTTTATCTTCTATCAGAGTTGAGATTTGACAAAGGATATTTTTGGCGACTTCGTATGTGTTGAAGCAAGAAGCATTTGTTACTTGTCGTACCAGCCTCACCGTATTCTTCTGAGGCAGGCTTTCTATTCCGAAATCTCATATTTAAATACACCCTGTCAAACTCAATGCAACCCAAGCTTCCAACTCCAACCAACTACCCGAAATCCCAGTCTCCACAAAATAAAAGTATCGTTTAGTTGGTCTGTCCATGGGCAAGTGCTCATAAGGTCCACTCGGTATTTTTGATACACTGTATTCTTCTGAGACTGGCTTTCTAATCCTAGCTCTCAAAATGCAACCCCAGCTTCCAACTTTAACTATCTGAAATCCCAATCTCCACAAAATAGAGGTCTTGTTTAGTTGGGCTGTCCATTGACAAGTGCTCATAACGTTCATAGATTTTTTTTATCTGTTCATCTTCCAGTAGAGTTGAGATTTGATACATTGGATATTTTGTTGACTTTATTTGCATTGAAGCAAGAGGCATTTGATACTTCAACTTGTAATACCAGCCTCACTGAATTCTTCTGAGGCTGGCTTTCTAATCCTAGCTCTAATATTTTAACGCACCCCATCAACCTCAATGCAACCCCAGCTTCCAACTCCAACCATCCAAAATCCCAGTCTCCACAAAATAAAGTCTTCTTTAGTTGGGCTGTCCGTTGACAAGTGCTCATAAGGTCCATAATACTTTGGAAGTAAGAATGCAGTCTACTATATTTGTTTGGCTGGTGTCATAAGAATTTGTGAGATCATTAAATTCATTTGGCCGTGGTCCACGACATCTCATGTTCAGTAAGAATGTAACACAAATTCCATGAAATGTATAGCCATCATTAATCATAACCAAATTTCAAATCAACAGTTAAGTCGGGCATCAAATCTCAACACACATATATGCACATGAAAAGGATAACAGGACAATATCAGGTAAATTTTAGATGGACTCGGTGATACTAATATCAACTCTCTTATTTTATATGACTCCATATGGCATCCCTACCTGCTTATAACATTTGTTGGTGACTACAGTGACATTTCAAAGTGAATTGTAAAATTGAGAAAATTAATTAAATATGTTAGGTAGCTCAAATGGGGTTGTGCGACCCAGAGGTTCCAAGTTTAAAAATTCTGGATGGTTTATGTTTTCCAGAACTTGTTGATGGACCATCTAATATGGGATAAGCAAATGCCTCACAAAGTTCACCCAGAATTTGTTCATAAAATGATTGATCTTGTATCAGCTCTTTTGCTTCCTCTCCATTACTAGCAGTTGCTAAAGCCGCATTCATAAGTAACAAATCCCAATTGCATATCCCAACTTGTAGCAGCCTTTCAATGACTACTAATAACCCAAGTTCAAGTCCAATGGTCTCGTGAACATTGGATTTCATTTATTAGTGGGATTCTTGGGCACGCTCATTTTCAATAATAAAGATTTTTCATGAACAGGAGATTCTTGGGCATGCTCACATTTCTTTTTTTCAATATGAAAGGTTTTCATGACTAGGGGAATCTTGGGCATTTTTGCAGGTTCCGACCCTGCACGATTGTTGTGGCAAGGCCCTAACCTTGCTGCTAGCCAGCCTTTTTTTCAGATTCATTTTTAATCTACAGGACGGAGGAGGGCCACTACTTGATTAAACTTCAACAACTGTGATAATCTTTGAAAAGTCGAGGGGCTTAACTTGATGAAACTTCATCAACTGTGATTATGTTTGAAAAGCTGAGGGCCATTTATTGCTCAAAAAGGCAATATCTAATTTGCATTTGAGACTCACGAAGAACAATACACAAATTCCTTAAAATCAGCAGATGCTAGTTTTCATACAGAGCAAATTTGAATAACAAACATTGTTCAAAGTAAACACAGAAAAGCAGTCAATATAAGGTGCTCAACAGTTGTCATCCCTCCTCTACTGAGCAACACAGCATTAGATTTGTCAATAGATCATCTTAAAATAGAAAATTCAAGAATTTCGCAAAGACCTGCAACATTTCTATCATATGAGAAATGCTCTTATTGTCCATTATGTCAAAAATAATGCAATGTACAAATTACAAATAGATATGTACAGAAAAAGTCAAGGGTCAATTGAAAGCCTCACACCTCCGCCTGATCTCTCCCTCAAATCCTGTCTTAACATTCAAACTACCCAATTTATCCATGGCAGCTGCAAATGCGTCAAAAAAGCCCCCCTGGCTGGAGGCATAAAAGTTCACAACACCCCTCGTCCGCGGATCTGTGTACAGAATCTGATCTGAGGCAAGCAGGCCAAGTTGCTTGCCCAGGCTCTGATAGAAAACATTGTCAAATTTATTGGGAGAAAGAACATCGTTAAAGGCAGCCATGTTGGGATCAGTGTTTTGCTTTGGGCAGACCTTTTGCAAGCCCTGTGCATAGCCAGAATCAATGGTGAGTTCCGTGGGATTATTATCATTGTAGATTCTGGCCATGAACTCCTTGCAATGAGAGAAGCCCACTGTGTGGGCTCCCGAGAGAGCCGTCATTTCAGTCTGATTGAAACCCCTGGTTGCAAACAGGGCATTAAGCTCATCAACACTCATGGTGGTGAGCGGAAGGTTTCCATCCACTCGCCATGCGTCAGAAACAAGGCTGTCCCTCCGGCCCTTCTTCACATCATAATATGGTCCCCCAACCTGCTCATAGCCATAAACAAAAAATTATATCAATATGCAGAAATTATATAGGCGGTCAAATTGGCATATAAGAAACCCGTATGGAAGTGCATAAGGAGACTTCTTTCTGCTTCTATCATATATTGTTCATTATATCTAATTTTAGAGCCATTTGCAACAGATGCTCCCACATATAATTTATCCAGTTCTCGACTGTTATTTTTTAGGCTGTTGCAATAAAAAAATATCATTCCAAAATTATTGGAAAAAGCAAGTATGATCAGATGAACCAAAACCAAGCTTTCTCTCACACTTTCCTCCCTGCTTGACAGTTCTGAGTGACATTATTTATGGATTCAACTAGAATACATAGATATTGGCATTTCTGTCTTTAAGCAGATTATAACATGTTGAGTAAGGTATAAAGAAGCCACATTCAGGCTTCAACTAAGCAGGGATCAAACCTGGTCCAATCATACCTCAAGAAATAAGAAACTTGGTGGATGGTGTAACACACTGTCATCCTCACCAATCAAGCTCAGTGACATTTTCTGACTGCTTAGGAAAAATTAAACTGGAGGTCTGTTTCACGGGAAAGCGTCCCACAGTTTCTTCCTTCTTTACCAAGTCTGCGACCCCCAGGCTTAATATGCAGACGGACCCCATCTAAGCTTTCTTTTGTAAGTGTCCAGATAAAAAAATATTAAGGAGCCGCTAATTTTCAAGGATAATAGTAACTTTAAGCAGAGATATACAGAGCGCTGTTTGAAGTTTGCTTCTAAACATCACGCTCCCAACAGTTGGTCTCTGTTGGAGATATTTTTCAACATACTTACCTGCAATGTACCTAGACAGCCCCGAAAAAACGGTGGTGGGGCGTGACTGCAGATTCAGACTTGGATATAGATCTGGACTAGTTATCTCCTCTATCATCTTCTATATTTGGAACCATCCCTTGTCCTCCGATATGTCAGAGCATTTGATTGAGGCTGTGATATGGATTCAAACTTGATCTCATATCAAGTGATGTAAATCTAGCGGACAAATATAATAAAAATGTGATAGAACAGATAAAATCACGCCGGGCTAACGAGGCAAAGGGCACATTTCAAAACCATGACTGAATCCTTTTCCAAGACTAAATATTCTACTAACAATCAAATGGTATTCCACTACTAGTATCAAAACGAACCAAAAACAAATTACTGGGATTGTATATTACCAGAGTTATAAGATCCCTGGTTGCAATAGCCATGATGTCCGCACAAGACACAATGCCCGGGCACTGCGCTTCGACTGCGGTCTTTGCTCGGGTAACGGCATCGAATCCGTCTCCCGACAAGGACAAATTTATGTCTGCGTCCCTCTCTGCCTTGTGCCCTGCAGTCGACGTTATCATCACTGATGCATCGCAGCCCTGCACCGCAAAGTGCAAAAAACCTTATTATTTTCTCACAAAACTCGCCTTACAAAACATCAAGCTTCCAACACTAGTAAACTCACATCGACAAAGCAGTCATGGAAGAACATGCGCAGAAGCCCCGCAGCAGTGGTCGGATTGGCGGCCTGCTTGCGAGAGATCTCCCCTTTAATGATATTCTCCACCTGTGGACATGTCAATCCGTAGTAGTCTACTGAAAGATCCGCATCCACCCCTCCCAATGTTAACCTTAATGTTATCAAGGCCACTGCCACGACTGTCCACAGATACATTTTTATTTTCGCACAAGAAACAGAACCAAGCTGAACTGATTACAGAGACCTAAAAAAATGAGAGGATGGAATTAAGCCGAAAGAAGACAGAAGATATTAAGCTAAATAACAAAAGCCAGTTGAGTGAGCTAGCGCGTATCCATGTGCTCACGTCTTAATCACGCGCCTACATCATCATAATCACGGCTTAAATCCAGCCTGTACACACGGCTCCAAATTCTGTATAAAAATACAAATATCACTCCCTACGCGGTCACTATTTTGGAAATAACTCCGGTCCAGGTACATTTTCATTTGGCTTTCTTTCTGGAAAAGATGAACCGTAAAAGAAAACGGAAACAATCGTTGGAATTTGTAAAAAAATATTAAAACGCAGCGAAAAGGTATCAGAAGGAGGCGTTCGTTCAAGAGCCGGCTGTTCTGGCGGCCATCCCCACGTAAAAAGTTCTTCCGAGAATGCCCGCCATTAAAGTTATGGGTGACAGAGTGGCATCGCTTAAAAGTGAAGCTCAAAAGCATGGCGGATATCCTGTGCGCCAAGTGTAAATACCCGGCTCGTTGACTGCAACGGGCCGTTTGTGGGGTTCAATAAAATCATAAGTTTTAATATTAAGAAAATAGTTAGTATAGATATTTTATTTTGTATTTTTATTTTTTAAATGAAAGTAAATTAGTATAGATATTTTAAATATACTTATTTAAAAAATGTTTACACTTATTAATTTGGAGTTATTTTGAAAATATTATATTAATTAAATATTATTATTTTGATATGTAAATGATTTTCACATTTATGATAAAAAATAAGAGTTTTTTGTTAACAAAACGAGACCATCGCACTTCACTTTTGGCTATAAAATATCTTTTAACATTAATTAGCTGATAGGCTTTTTATTGTGAACTTTCCAACAGACCATCGACAAACCTGTCTCACACGCCCTGCAAACCATTTTATTGCCCGGTAAACCACTTGATTGCTTCTGTGTGCAACCCTCTCCAAGCCAAGATAGAATGGTCGACCGCTTTATGGCCTCTGTCTATAGGTATGATTGCGAGCTATGCACAGGACAACCGAAGGAAGCCTAGAGGTTGCTTTTGAAGATGAGCGGGGAGGACGTGGAGCCAAGGCAGTGGCCCTTTCATACCCTCGTTAAATAGACAATCTAGCCGTAGGAGAATCCTGAGGTAAGTCACTTGCCATGGTTTCAATGAGTTAGTATAATTATTTTTTTGCTACACTACTTTATCTCGCGATTTAGGGAAAAACGATTTTATTAATACATTATTTTCATATGCTCTAATCAAAATCAGAGCTCCAGTTGGGTAGATTGCAGGTTAAGGGTGTTTATATGATTTATATTTCCTCTTTTCTTTCTTTTAAATGTTTGTACTGCCTTACAGAGGTAATGCCTAGGGTGAAAGGGGAGGTGATTTGTGAGGAGGCCACACCTCCCTTTGTAAGGGAAGGGGGGACCGAGGCCTCCCCCATTCTAGCCATAATGGCTGGAAATGGGGAGGGCAAGGTCACTTCAATTTTTTTATGTTTTATTTTAACTTATTTAATCTCTATTTTTTTTCTATATATATATGCGCATAAATATATTTTGATACACCATTCTTTAAACAACCCTCTCACAGAAAACCATTCACAATTTTGGGTTCCCACATTATTGTGCATCTGCATTTTATGTTGACATTTTAATGTTTTGCACTAGCAAGGGAAAAGGGAAATTACCCTAGCGTCAAAGATTTCACTATCAGAGAATTTGTGAAAGGATAGTTAGTGACTCAAGTGGGATATCTTTCCGAATAGGGGCAGTGACCAGAGTAACCATTCCCACAAGCCTATCTCTTGAGTTTTTTTTTTTAATCTTTCCCATTAAGTGTACATAGTTTAACAATATGCAGACTAAAAATAAAACTAAAATTTTCTCTTTTACCATTACACATGGTAGCAATAGATAACCCCCTTTTTCATCTATGTTTATTTACTTGAAGTAAAAATCAGAATCTTTTTTTTTATTGATACAATATAACTTCATTCTAACTAATTCATTTATGAAGTTGAATAAAGGCAATAACTATGTTTCATTGCCATATCACATAACATATATTTTTTTTCAATGCACCGGTGGAGTGTATATTTTTGTGCAATAGAGGTCTTCTTGTAGAGTGGGGGAAGTAAGAGCACTATTTTTATCTTTAAAGAGTTGAAACTTGAATGTCATCATCATCAATAGAGAACATGTAATAGAGAAACTTTCTCTATTTCTAGCACCAAAATTTGCTTTTCTCCACCCACAAATTCCTCATCTAGCATAGTGAGGTTGAGAAAAGCTTGAAGAGTAGGCAAAATCTTTGCCTCATTCCTCAGACTTTGCAATGCAGGAAGAGGATGCTTACCTGAAAATATTGATTCCTTGTGGTTAGTCCAGCAAGAGCTTCTCCATAAAAAATTCAGTGGATTTGTTACAACTTTCTTTTGCATTTCTCTAGCCAAGATCATATCGCTTTCTATTTCTATTGATTTTTGTTGTGCAACCTCAATGTTTGAAATTTTGTTTCTTTTCAAGGTGCAGTGCAATAGTGAAGAAGCAAAGTGTGTTGTTATGAATTGGAGACACAAATATTGGAATCATCTTCAACAATTGTTGAAACATTCCATGAAATCTCTCATAGGCTAATCTTCTTCCTTATTAATTTGTAGGATTTGGAGCAGCAGTGCATATTCATCTTCAGCAAGTTTTAACATTGTCAAAAAACTATTCTCTAAGTTGTTCCAATTACTATGATTCCATCAGTCAACTATTGAAAGCAATCAGCAGCGAATCATCTAGTGTTTCAACAAATAGCCTTACAGATAAATCTTCATGAGCAACTCCAAGGATCTCACATGCAATGGTGACAACTCAAATATGTCTGCCTACACCTTGAGATCCATCTCATGCAAATTTTGGAAGGTTCTTCCTAGCATCTAAAGCTAAATCATTGCATTGAACTAATGTTAATGGTCTAAATAGTAAAATGATTATCTCATGGAGCAGAGGTAACTAATGTCAGTAAAATTTGGGGTAAACAAAGATGAAAGCAACTTTTTCCCTACCAGGGAAAAGGTTGCTTAAACTGTTAACATTTGAATTTGATGCCTCTCCTTTCTGAAATGTATGACTCATCTAAGGGATGAGCGACTTATGTAAAAATATCATCATGAGCAGGGTGATTTCCTTCTATGTCTGAGAGGGTGGCTCCCTGATATGATGGGGGATGTTTTTTGTTGTGCTTTAAGCTGAAAGCACTAAAGGAATGGGAAACTAAAAGAAAAAGAGAAAATGAGAACCCACCGTGGATTGAAATACAAAGGAACATTTAGATAAGTCAACAAAAGAAAAAACTAAATCATGTATAAGCTCCATCTCCCTAATGTCAATGGAGATGTCTATATGGATTGCATAATGGAAAAGTTGAAATCCCATAGAAACACAAAAATTTCACCAAATTTGGCTACTTGTAGGTGGCATCACAAAGTATTAAGAAGATAACAGGACATACAACTAAAAACAGTTCAATGGGTATAATTAAATTTCATTCAACAAGTAAAAACTTAGATCTTGTGAAAAGGAGCTCACCACATTCATTTCTAAGAAAACCCTGAGTTCCATCATACTGAAAATTGCATTACATTAACAATGATAAGAAATTACAAAGCTACAAAATAAGAGAGGAGAAAATCCTATTGGTAACTAGATTGAAACCTCCAACCCCAACAAACACTAGAAAAATTCCACCTTCTAACCCCTATTACATCATACTTCTACTTATTTATTACATTGCACAGTGAAAATTGTTACATGTGGCAATTTTCCACCTTTTACTCTAGTTAAAACCTCTACTTACAAACACAATTATTGCATGACTTTATCCATCTACAGTAAAATATCTTTGCACACTTTAATAATTATTAATTCTAAAAAGAAATAAATAAAATTCATCATGTGCAAGGACTAATACAACAAAAAAGTGGACCATTGAATAAGTATATAATAACTTTCCTAGAAACACTAGATCAACTTATCATAATGATGAGACCACTACATTGCTTGATGATCCATGACAACTGACTACTATGAGATAGAATTCCAAACCAATGCCTTACCTATTGGGCACAATTGTGTCATATGAAGTCTCATCATTGCAAGATCAAATGTACAAACTACAATTGGTGTAGCACACCATTTGAGACAAGGTCTTGTGGGAGTTAATTTCAACCATGATGAATACTAAAAAGGCAATTATGTTAGGGGAGCCCATACATGGTGAAGTCATGCACCCAAGTGTCATTACACACCCAAGTTGTACAATATAGTGCCCAAAGTTGTCTAAAGCCTCCAATTGCTTCAAAATGGAAAAATTGAAGGTGTTCTTTCCAAGGAAACCCAAGGACGCATCCCCAACATTTTTGGGGGCATCCTCATTTTCGAAATGTTTTAGGAACATGGGGATGCCTAGGGGATGTCCTCGGGCCATTCCTAAATTGGGGAAAAATGCAGGGGACATCCAGGAAACTTGGGGACGTCTTGTCAACCCCATTGGAGTTTCCATTCCCAACCTCCACTAGTTATTTGGGCCAGCAAGTATGTCAGCGTTTTATTTCTCTTCACATCTAGTTTACAATTGCTAGGTTTTGAAACTATGCATTCCTCTTTAATATAATATAGCATATGCACCTTCACCTAAAGAACATAAAGGGGTTTTATATATTTCTTTTGCATTACAAAACATGCCTAACCATCTCATTTTTATGACAGAAAATAAAATGTAAGTTGATTTTTATTAGAACCAGTCGTAATATGGTTGTTATGCAAATTAAACACATACCTTGCTTCAATAGTTTTTCCATGTGCAGGGCATGTAAAAGCTTCTTTACATTTACATATCAGCATTTTGTACTTTCACTAGTTTGATTTTAGTCTTCCTTTATTCCATTTTTTAGAATTGTATTATTTCCTGTATGTACCTTTATCCTTTGCATTGCATCTTCATTGACAGTGGTGTTAAGCTATTTCTCTAGCCAACTTTTAGTCTTGCTATTATTTCTTGTTTGGAATTGCAATTTTTTGGATTGAATCAATAGCTTTTATCTCTCCATCTGCATCATCAATGCTCTGTTTTGAAAAGTAATGGTAGAAACATTTGTTGCCTTATTTTTAATTACTACTTTGCCATCAACAAAAATGCACTATTCAAAGTGACTTGATTTCATTTTAAATGGAATTTATTGTCATATTTATTACCAAATAGAAATTGTTGGAGTACACAAAAGTTTGATCAAGATTCATGCTCTCATCTAATCGCATTGATTTGTTCTTTATAAGAAAGAATACATTTACATTATGTTTAATATATCTTTCAATCTTCTTAATGAAACCATTTTATCTAAGTGCAATATTTTAGAAACTTCAAGGCCTTAACTTGTTTAAGAGTATGTTCATTGGCAACATTCTGATTCAATTGGGAAGTATTTCAAATCTTGGGAAGCTTAATTTAAAAATGTAAGAATGTTTTAAAAATGAACATCCAAGAACCTATCTTTTGTAGAGTTAAAATTAAAAATGTTAAATAGGAAATTGCTCAATAGGCCCCTTCTACTTCAACTCTCTACTCTTAGATGACACAATCTTTTAATTTTCCTTTTGTAGATCACCGTGGATAATGAAACCAATACTCCCTTATCTTTCTTTATAGTTTTTCTATTTGTTCATCACTCTTGTCGAGTTGAAGGCCTCCCAGTACAAAATCAGAAGTGAAAAAGTGATATGTTTGTTTCACATTTTGTTTTCAACTTTTGGGGGTCAAATCCACAACACAGATTCAACCTCAATCATTTCCAAAGGCTCAAATTTGTCCCATATTTTCTAATACATTTTTCTCCCTATTTTTCTCAAGTGTTTGTCATCTGTGACTGAGCTTATCTAATCTTGGATATATTATAGATCACCAAAATGTAGTTTTTACTTACCATCGGAGGAATGCAAACTAATTGTCAAATGGAATGAAAGTCAAATGTTTTGTGTTTCAAGTGAGGGACAAAAGCGGTGTACACCACAAAATATTTACCATATGCAATCTTAATTCTAGAAAAGCATGAAGGAAAGCACTTATGGTTTTTCTAATAATAAACTTTGTTGAATGAGATTTTGTGTTGTCACAGGCAATGCACACTGCTTAAGATCCAACCCTACCTAGTGGATATTCAAACAAGCCAGTGGGCATTGCGCCTCAATTGGAGCAAGCTATAGTTGATTAATACGTTGTCTGCAAATTCTGGATATACTGTGAACTCACAAAGTCTAGATTAAATGTTAGTACAAAAGAAGCTTGTTCTAATTCTTAGTTTCCAATACATTTGCTTAGTTTGGCTCCCTACAAAGTGTCGTTTCTTTTTTGTCATCCACTTTATAGCTATTGACTAATATCTGCTCTGTGACTTACAACCACCATCCACATTTTCTTTTTGTTTCGTTGAACAAGAGTTTGAACTACCCCCTGTGATGTGTTCCATTGACTCATTTATGTTATGGCATCACCTTCTAAATTCCAATTTGCATCCAATGGATCACCATGTCCTTTAGCAACTATTGACTAACATCTGAAGTATACACAACACAAATCGTTCAAAGAGATCTCAGTGTACAAAAAAAAAATGCCAACAAAATTATGTACCTACTTATATTATACAACGCATACATGTATACAAATATATTTTTATGTAACCAATTATGTGTTTTACAATTCATTTATATCTTTCCTCTTATTTCCTATCGGTGTCTCCCTTGAACCTCCTATAGGTGCAAGTGCTAGATAGTTATTTGAGAGTTACTACAGACTTAGATATCTTAAATACGCCCAGAGATATCATCACTCGTCTATAGTTTAATTGTTTTTTAGAATAAATAGGCACATTTTAGATAGATGTATTTAAAATAATCTTCAAAAATAAAATATAAATTAAATAAGTATTATAAATATGAGAAATTTTATTATACATTAATTTTATAAAAAAAATATCACAAAATTAATACATATTAATTGATAAATGTTATTTATTTATAATTAATAATTAATAATTTAATCCTCTTAATAAAAATATGTATTTAAAAAACTATTAAAAATTTTATTTATGACTTAAACATTAGAATTTACTTTTTTACCTTTAAAAAAGGTTTGAAAAATATATAAATAATAGAAAGTAAAATTTATTTTGTTTATTTAAAAAAATTGTAAATTATAGAAAGTAAAAATTGAAGTAAAATTTTATTTATGATTTACAGATTAGAATTTACTTTTCTACCTTTAAAAAAATTTGAAAAAATACAAATCAGCAAAATAAATGCACATACTTGCTTATATTGTTACTAAAAATTAAATGCACATACTTACTTTATTGTTTTGCCTCATTCTCACTTAAATTTTTCTCCATTTGTGTTTCTTTTAATTTATATTTGTTAGCTATTTATTGTTTTATATACTTTCTCATTGTTATTAATTTTTTTTCATTTGTGTTTCTTTTAATTTATATTTGTCCGCTATTTATTGTTTTATATACTTTCTCATTGTTATTAATTTAATACATGTTTGCATTTAATATATTTTAATATGGTTTTTTTTTTTTAACACGCTCACATTCTGCTATTTTTATTGTTTTATATAATTTCTCATTGTTATTAATTAATACATGTCGGCATTTAATATATTTTAAATTTTATTTATTTATTTTTTGTTAACATGCTCACATTCCACTCCTTGTGTGGTGCCACTGTACCTCTGTCGAGGTAATTAATAAAAATATTATATTTATTATTAAATATCAATATTTCATGTTTAAATGGTTCTTAGATTGAAGATAAAAGGTAATATTAAGAAATTGGATGAGTTTCTTTAATATGAATTATTGTGTCTTTTTTTAAGAAAATAAATTAGTATATATATTTTAAATATATTTATTTAAAAATATTGAGAAATATTAATTTAGAGTTATTTTTAAAATGTTGTGTTTATTATTAAATGTTACTATTTTGATGTGTAGATGGATGTCAAGTTTAAAATTAAAGATAACAGTTTTTGTTAACATGTTGGGACCATTACATTTCACTCCTTATCAGAGAGTCATTATTAATAAATATTGTGTTTATTATTAAATATCCGTGTTTAAATGGTCCTTAAATTGAAGATGAAAGATAAGAATTTTTTTGTGGTCACCACATCATATGCTTCTCTCCCCTATCATTATAACACATCTCAACACAATAAAAGCAATAAATTTAGAATTTGATTTAGATATTAGTATTTAGTTTTAAAATTTTATATAAAAATAAATATTAAAATTTATAAGAAATAACAAAAGTGTTTAGTTTTATATATAATAATGAATATTTGTTCTAATACATGTTAAGTGATTAAAATTAGAGATATTACTAGATTGGTGATAATAGAGTTTTAATAAGCTAGAAAACTATTTGTATTTCAAAATTACATGTGCAACCTTAATCTAGAAACATGTTTATGTGACCTTAAACTTAGATTTGCAATCTTGAACATGGGATCTCTACTCTTCAAGAGTATTAGCATGAATATTTCTAAACTACACCAGTGAATGTGAATATTGATGAAGAAAAATGCTCACATAATCAAATCTAGAAATATTTGTGTTAACATTATGGACTGTAGAACTTTCATGTCTTCAAGAATACATTCTATTATGATTATGTATGTCAATAGAAAACTTGGTGGTACTAAGAAGCATCATGGAGCTTGCTAAGCTAGGATGTGGAAGTGTACTAACTCCCCCTTAAACCTAAGTGAAGCCTTGCTGATCAACTCAATAATGTTATAATAAGTTATAAGACACACCAAGCAATGTATACAACAAATGCATAAGTAGCTAACAATGAAATAGTACAATAATATTGAGAGCTTGAGATTTGATGCAATGGAAGAAGTGCAATGAGTATTGGAGTGGTAGACTTTGTGCAAGAATTAGGGTTTTGATGTTTCTTATGTAGATGAGATTATTAATAAAAACAAAGATGTGATTGGTAATTAATCATTTTCCTAGGTGACAACTAACATAGATGGATTGTCCTTGTTGGATTGAATGGATGAAATTACCCAAGGGTGGTATTTTCATATGATTCCTAGACACACAATTTAAACTTTTTGGTGCAAGAATTTGTCACACCCCATTGTGCATTTACCTAGTTACTATTACTATGTTGGGGTAATTATTGCATTTGTGAATGTATCTGGAATTATAATTGGAAATACATGTGTTTGCACTTTTTTATCAATGAATTATGAATAAATGTTTACTTCATTTAAATGACTATGATGAAATGCATATATGGAAGGAATGGTTATTGAATTGATATTCTAACTATGAAAAGGATAATGCAAATGTTTGTATTGATGAATGACTAACTACCATAAAAATGTAATGAGTTGGATGAAGGTTCAAAATCAATCCTCTGAAAGGGAGGGGAAGTATCACTCAGGAGGAGGGCTTGGTGAAGTAACCAGTAACGAAATCTAAATGAGCTTATACACACAATCACTAGTAGAATAGTCAAGTCAAGTCATAGTGTTTGGGGAATTGGTAAGTTATCCTTTAGCATGATGTGTTGCAATAGAAAGGAGTTTGATTTTTGTTAGGCGCATTATTGGTTTATGTTAGTGCTTGATGCATACGATTACATCTTCATATTGATATGCTTAATTGATAAGGTGTATATACGATTGAATGTATATATATATATGCATGTATACACATGTCAACAATGGTCCATACGCATGAAGGAACGCATACATGAGAGTGCATAGGAAGATGTACCTATGTGTGCGTATGAACGGGTTGCTTATGAGCATGGAGATATCAAAAGGGACAATATGACATGTGTGTGTGTATATATATCAATGAGGCTAAGATGGAGGCATTGGTTGCAGGGCTTGAGCTCTATCTAGAGAAAGGCATGAGATCTGTTGAAATTGAAGGGGACTCAAAGATTTATGTAAATGCAACTCAGAAAAACAAGGTGCAAAGTTGGAAATTAGAGTGGTGGCTGAAGCAAATTTGGCTGAACTTGAACAAGTTGGACTACTTTTCAATTTCACATATCTACAGGGTTGCCAATGAGGCTACTGACACGCTGGCCAATGTGGGGGTCAACCTAGATGGATACGAATCAATTTTCAAGGCGGGAAGTGTGTCGTACAATGTGAATTGTATTGTCATTGAGGATTTGGGATCAAGGCAGGATAGTGCTCGCGTTGGTTGATGGCTGGCCAATGAGGCGTCACTCTTTCGTCGAGGTCAAGAAGGGAAGAAGGCCCCGTGATGTCCTTCGTTTAAGTGGAATAATGGTTGCTTCTAGTCCATGGGATTTGGGGATCCCCTTTGGGTTCCTTGCTGCTTGCTCGGCCTTGTATTGGTGTCCGGTGGTGTCGGGTTTCTCAGGGTGAAGGATTCTCACGCATGGAAAATTGGGTTGTTCTCATTGGTGTATCCTTGGTGGATTTGTTGCCCTCGTTTTTCAAACGCATGGTCATTCCTTTCGAGCTAGGCTAATGTCAACTAAGTTCTATAAGTGACTGAGTTTGTGCTCTTCTCTGGAAATAATCGTAATGGCGGTGCAATTCAATGTTACATGCAGATGCTTGGGCGGCGTGGGGGAGAGGGAAACAATAAATGAACAATTTTGATTCCTCTTTCCCAAGGCTCAGGAGTGGGAGATTGTAGTGATAAGGAAGGTTTTTGGTGAGGAATTCTCGAGCGGACCTCATACACACAACAGGATGATCCTGGAGCGGTTTTTCACCACTTATATGTGCAGGTGTTAGGTGCGGGTCTATGGACTATCAGGGCTTCCATGAGATATGGACGTGAGGAGACCTATTTACTATTTTTTGCGGCCATCGACCCATAGGATGGATTGGAATTGGGAATACTCAGTCTCAATCAAGAGAAAAAGAAGCAAAAATTGCATAAGGCATGGAAGCTATTTAAAAAAGGAGTGGAACAGAAGAACAATATTAGCTCTTTTATGCAATTCATTGAAGCCAACCCGAGCTTAATGGAAGAAAATGTAGTTGCTAGGTTGGTTGATGTGGGAGATGGCATGGGCTATTTGTATCATTGATGTCATATGGTGATTGTAATCTTATTTTCAATTCAATAGAGCGAGCTACCCCCTTTGGTAGCACTTACCTAAATATATATATATGGCATAAGTATGTATATATCTACCAACAAGATAGTAATTGTTAATGTGTGTTATTGTGTTATCAAATGTATATATATAATATATACATATGTATACATGTATTGATGTATACATATGTAAAGGCAAATGGAAATGCCATACGGATGCATCAACATATGTATGCA
This sequence comes from Sequoia sempervirens, assembly GCA_007258455.2. Taxonomy (NCBI): domain Eukaryota; kingdom Viridiplantae; phylum Streptophyta; class Pinopsida; order Cupressales; family Cupressaceae; genus Sequoia; species Sequoia sempervirens. The sequence goes on along the minus strand of VDFB02271358.1, from coordinate 499,625,736 downwards.
TACGCATACATGCTATGCATACATGCATATAGATATATATAAGAATATATATACAAATGATATGATATATGAATGTTAACTTGATCTTATTCATTTGAATATCAAATGTATACATATTTAGTTGTCATGGGATATATATAAACGAATATATATATATACATAGCATTAAGGCTATATATATATATATATATATATATATATATACATAGCATTAATATATATATATAGAAAATGATTAAGGTTGATTGTATGTATTATATGCAAATAGTATATGCAAAATAAATGGAGGTTGATTCATACATGTATTATGAAATGAATTGAAGGCCGATTTATACAAAGTATAAAGGCTGACATATTCAAGTTTATGCATTAGTCGATAAAAGGAAAATATGGCACAATATGATATAGTGCTCAAACATATGAAAATGCATATATATCATTTCTAGACTAAATGTAAATAAATTGTGTGAGGCTTTAGACTGCTGCAAGTTAATAACTGAATATAGAGAAATGTATACCGAACGTGCCAAGTCAAAATGTTGTTATAAAATGTGTTGATTGAATAGCTTTGACTGGGTCGACTTCTAAATGAGTTGCAAATCTGTGAGAGATTTTTTCCAAAAGCCAAACTGCGACCTTGTAAGTAGGGGAAGATGCAAAATTGGTGCCATACTATGAAATGGCTAAGTGTTGTAGAATTCTATTATTCCTAGAATCAAATAGTTGTGTTTGAGCATGTGCCTTTTTGAATATGTCAAACTATTGTGTTGATCATTGAACCCATTTGTTGTGTTAAATCTATGACTACTCTCTTACAAATTTGTCACCTTTCTTCATATAAGCTGAGTCGATTTATAATGACTATCAAGTGTCAAGCTCTAAACCTTATTTGTAGCCTTATAGAGTTGATTCTTGTGTATAAATATGGGTCGATCATACCCCATTATTCACACTTTTTCATAAGCAACAATACGTTGTCGTTCTGTTGTGGTTTTCAAATTAAGAGATTATTATTTTGTTGAGAGTCTTTGGTGACTAAGTTATAGTGAGATTAAGTGAAGGAAAGTTGTTACTAAGTTGTTAGAAAGAGGAGGGCAAGCTAGGAAGCTTTATAGTCAATTGGGATAAGTGTTTGATAGGCATGGGATCTTATCTTATTCTATTTTATCTTTAACTCTAAAAGATTACTTTCTTGATTGTTTATTGTTGAATTGCATTAGTTTGCTTATACTAGGAAAAAGTATATTTGCTTATAAAAGAGGAAAGATTGTGATTGATGTGTCTTCCATATAAGTGCTTGTATTTACTCCCTATTAAGGAGAGTTTGTTGACGTCATTGGTATAATGTACTAGGAAAGACAAATTTGGAATAACTAGTTAAATATGGTTATATGGACTGAATAGCTTATGAGTTAAATCCTAGGGTGAGGTTATCCATTGAAGGGAGGGTAACTTGTACTTTGATTATGTTCATTTGGTAGAGATACTATCTAGTTTTCAAAAAGGGAATAGGTCAAACTAGGGGTTAGGATTATCTATTGAAGGTTTACCTATGCATAGATATAATGGTCAAAAGTAGAATGAGCTAGGGTAGTGAATGTGAATAGGATGACAATCACTCGAAGTATTGAGTGAGAACACTTTGGCCAAAGTAATATGTTTGCCTAAGGCTCCGCTATTAGTTCACCGTGTTCCATGTATGCATGCTAGATCAAGATTGTAAGGTTTACAAGTTCTAGTTATGCAAGGCACATCACTATGCTCACTAAGGTTAATGTTACGAGGTTTCTTCACCAATCTCTTCATTGAAGGGTAGGGCCATCTATCCGTTGATAGATGTGTGGGGGGCCACATACGATTATGTGGTTGGCGGAAAAGCGCTTGAGTGATGCTTCTCCTCCACAACTGGTGAGCAAGTTTTGTAGAAGATTCCTAAACCATCTATATCTATTGCTTTGAAGCTCGGTTGAGCTATGTATGTAATTATCTACATATTGGGATATTGTATCATGATGATTATTATATTGGAAATGAAATCGAAATGAATTATTGTTATGACATCTATGTGAACATTTGTTCTCTATTAAGAAAAGAATTTTTTTTATTGCAATGGTTTGGAAACATAGTTTATTTACTTGAAAGTGAAAACTTAGGAAATTTACTAGCGAAACCAATTGGCATGTTACATGTGGTATCAAAGCTACCAGGTTTAGCTTTGGAACCTATGAGCTCATCATACTTTATGTCCAACATTGACTAAATTTTGGAAATTCTTGTGTCAGGATGGTGCGTCTCAATTTAATTGCATGAAAGTAGGTAATCAGTAATGAGCGCTACCTCAAAGCCAAGAAGGAAAATGAAGCCATTGTTCGTACAATAAAGGGTACCAACTTCGATAATATTGTATGGTTAATTGATACTGAAATCTTCAGTCGTGCTCTTTCTCAAATTAGTGATGTAAATAGAAAGATGAAGATGGAGGCTAATTACAACTATCTACCTCCAGTCACACCAACAAAATCTGATTCCTTGTCACTTTCCAGGGATATGCCCTCAGAAGGGAGTGTCAGTCCAACATTTATCTTTAGAGACCCTAGAGTTCTTTCGTTGGCGAAAGTAATCGTAATTTCCTCAAGTAATAAATCTAAGGGTTATGTACCTCACAACTATGTATCGGATGATAAATCTGAAGGTTATTATCCATTCTAAGATAGATATGAACAAATGAGAGATGAACAAGACTTTGTAGGGTATACCCCATTGAGTTATATGTCGAAGAGTGAATCTGAGGGATACTCTCCACTTGACTATCTGAATAGTCACTCTATGTAATTGAAAGGATTTTTAGATCCTCAAAGATGAATAAAATCATGTGTTTACCAAAGTTTTTTACTCAATCTTATGCGAATTTCTTTTATGTGCAAATAAAATGCTCATTTAAATGTTGTCCATAAGATAGAATGTGATTGAATCTAATATGATGAACCTTCAAGTATAACCTTTTCCTGCAAAGATGGTAAGAACTAGGACCAATCTTGGAGGAAGTCATGAAGTCAGACAAGGACCGATGGGTGTTGAGGCTAGATTGGATCAAATCTTGGCAAGATTGGGAAACCTAGAGTAAGAAATAAGGGTAAAGGATAAGGTAGATTAGGAAATTCCAAACTATGAGGATGAGGGGGAAAATTCTCATGACCATGATTGAATTCCTAAACAAGAGAAAGAGAAATCACCCTCTCTTTCGAAAAGAACTAATAGGAGGCGCATGGCCACTAAACTTTCTAGGGATATGAATAAAATAACCCCACTCAAGTTTGAAGGTAGTGCCAATAGAGATGAAGTTGAGGCATGGTTGGTCCAAATGGAGAAATATTCAAGATTTGAAATTATTCTAAGGTCACAAAGGCTGCATGGGAAGCTTACCAATTAGTAGGAGAAGCCTCTAACTGGTGGATGAATAAGAAAATGGAACTTGATCTTAGCTATCTAAAACTCACTTGGAATGAATTTGTAGAGATATTCTAGAAAAGGTGGTTACCTCAACTCTATTTTGATAAAAAACTTATGGATTTCCAAAATCTGAGGCAGGGAGAAATGTCAATTAACGAGTACTGGGAAAATTTTACCCAACTGTTACGTTATGTTCCAATGTATCAGAGGGATGAATGATTTTGTATAAGGAAATTCATCTTGGGACTTAATAATCAAATTGGGGGTGAAGTGGATGTACATGGTCCAACAACTATGGATCAAGTGTATGAGAAAGCATTAAGCAGGAGAAAAAGCTAAAAGCTATCTCCATCTTCCAAGAAAATAGGAACCGTAAGAAGTTTATGGGAGCTCAAGTGAAACCAATTCCAAGAAGGTTTGAAGTGGTGCAAGATAATTAGAAGCATGGGGATAAGGGACCCCGAAACAATGGGAGAGAATCAAGGAAGGAGCATAGAAGGAACAATTCTGGTGGTGGTAATGTGAACAATATTGGAAGCGATGCTAGTAAACCTAGTGAATCTTCAAGGAAGAAAGGACCAGCTACATGATGTTTCACATGTGAAGGAGACCATTATGCATCGAATTGTCCCAATAAGCCTTCTGGGTCACAACCTTATGGAAACCCACTTCCTTCTCAGCAAGCAACATTCTAGCAGAAGATTCACGCTACTTTGGATGATCGTCAAGTGGAGTATCAAGTGACTCTAGTGGAGACTCCAGGTATTTTGTTTGGCTTACCCATTTCCATACTTATAGATACTGGAGCTACTAAAAATTGTGTTTCACCTAGAATAACAAAGCAAATATATAGGAAAGTCGATTACATGGCAAAGTCATGGGTCATAGAATATACAAACCAAACAAGAGCAACAATGGAACAATGTTTGTTTGAAGCTAGGATAGAGCTACTTTGTTTTTCTATGGAGGTAAACCTATATGTAGCACCCTTAGGATCTTACAACGTTATCCTAGGAATGAATTGGCTTTGGAAGTATAAGGCCAAGGTAGACTATCATGCCAAAATTGTAGAATTTTTGGATGATTTAGGTAACCAAGTAATGTTGCAAGGGATACCTAGGGAAGTCAAGATACATCAATTTTTTGCAATGCAACTGCTTAAGGCTAAGAAGAAAGGATGTAAGCTATTTGTAGTGAAAATGGAAAATCTTGAAGAAAATAAGGAAATAGATTCAAAATATGGTATAGTCAAATATGGATTAGAGGAATACCAAGAGATGAAAGGAGAAGTGATGGAAAATGGAGAGATGGATATGGAAAGATACCAAATCCTTCAGAAATTTGCGGATGTGTTTCTAGATGAATTACCTGGATTACCACCAAAAAGAATTTTTGATTTCTCCATTGAGATAGTGCCAAGATCAAAACCTGTTTCCAAGGTGCCTTATCAGATGATAATAACTGAGTTAATGGAGCTTAAGGCACAACTGAACAAATTGTTATCTAAGGGATTGATAAGACCAAGTGTATCACCTTGGGGAGCACCAGTAATCTTTGTAAAGAAGAAGGATGGTACATTGTAGTTGTGTATAGATTACCAGATGCTTAATAAAGCTACAGTAAAGAAAAAATATCCATTGCCATGCATTGACAACCTTTTTGATCAAATGAGAGGAGTTGCAATATTTTCTAAGATTGATCTATGATCTGGATACCACTAGTTGAGGATCAAGGATGAAGACATCTTTAAGAATGATTTTAGAACAAGGTATGGGCATTGTGAGTTTATAGTCCTACCCTTTGGACTAACTAATGCGCTGGCAGCTTTCATGAATCTAATGAACAACGTATTTAGGGATTTTCCTAGATAAGTTTTTTGTAGTTTTTCTTGATGATATCCTAATCTATTCAAAGAATGAAGAGGATCATTTCAAGCATTTGGAGATAGTTCTACAATGACTAAGAGAACATAAGTTGTATGGGAAACTCTCTAAATGTACTTTCTGCTAGAGGAAAGTGTAGTACTTAGGACATGTGATATTGACATAAGGTATCTCAGCTGATCCAGCCAAGATCAAGGTAGTACTGGAATGGTCAATACCTAAAAATGTTTTTGAAGTGAGAAGTTTTATGGTTCTGGCAGGGTATTATAGGAAGTATGTTGCAAATTTCTCTAGAATAGCCTTTTCCAATTACTTCTTTGCAGAGGAAAGGGAAGAAATTTGAGTGGACAGAAAAATGCCAAGCAACATTAGATCTACTTAAAGAGAAGTTAACTATTGCACTAATTTTGAAAGTACCAAATCCTAATGGTAACTTCACTGTTATCACAAATGCATTGGGAGAAGGTTTAGGAGGTGTTTTGATGCAAGAAGGGCAAGTAATTGCTTATGACTCTAAGAATCCAAAACCCTATGAGCAAAATTATTTATCTCATGATTTAGAGTTAGCAGCGGTGATTCATGCATTGCAAATGTGGAGGCATTATTTGCTAGGGAAACCATTTGAGATGAAAACTGATCATCACAGGTTGAAGTATCTATTTACTCAGCCTAATCTAAATGCACGATAGAGAAGATGGTTGGAGTTGATATCTGATTATGACTTCAATATTAGTTATATCAAGGGAAAGGGAAATCGAGTAGCCGATGCATTAAGTCGTAGAAACATATTGCTTTGATGGTGACAATCCAAACCAACTTTAAAAGTCAAGTGTTACAAAAATGTAAGGAGGATGAGTACTATTCACAAGTTAAGCAAGCACTCGCAAATAATCCACAAGATGCAAGATATGATGGATATTATTTTGAACCTAATGGATTACTTAGGTACCAAGGAAGGATATATGTGCCTAACTTTGAAGAATTGAGAAATCTTGTATGGAAAGAAGTTCACAAAGCACCATACTCGAGACATCTTGGAGTGACCAAGATGTTGGCAGATGTGAAGCCATTATACTTTTGGAAAGGGGTGAAGAGAGATGTAGGTAGGTTTGTGGCTAAATGCCTAGAGTGTTAAAGAGTGAAAGCAAAACATCATCATCCTGCAGGATTGTTATATCCACATGATATTCTAGAGAGTAAGTGGCAAGTTGTTAGTATGGAATTTGTGCAAGGATTGCCCATGTCAAGGAATAAGCACAATGCCATTTTAGTAGTTATTGATAAACTTACTAAGGTAGCACATTTCATACCAAGAAATTTAATCGATGGAGCTCATGTCATAGCTTGGAAATTCATGCAGGAGGTATTTAGACTACATGGAATTCCAAAGAAGATTATCTCAGATAGGGATGCACGCGTCACCTCAAGGTTTTGGCAAACCTTATTCTCTGCATTGGGGACTCAACTAAATATAGGTTTAGCTTATCATCCATAAATGGATGGACAAATAGAAAGGGTTAATCAAGCACTAGAGGACCTATTGAGAATGTATTGTATGGATCAACAATAAAAGTGGGAAGACTACTTGCCTTTAGTGGAATTTTCTTATAATAATTCCTACCATTCATCAATAAAGATGGATCCTTTTGAAGCATTATATGGCTGAAAGTGTTGAACCCTGATAAGTTGGGATAAACTTGAAGATAGGGTGAGTCTTGGGCCTGAAATGTTAGTTGAAATGGAAGAACAAGTCAAGTTATCGAGCAAAGGCTAGTTGAAACCAATGATAGGCATAAAAGCTATGTAGATGCAAAGAGAGTACCCAGGAATTTCGTAATTGGTGATAAAGTACATTGTTAAGGGTAAAACCACATAAGATCTCTATTAATTTTGGAAATTCATCCAAACTGGCTCCATGCTATGTAGGTCCTTTTTAGATTCTAGAGGAAGTGAATCCTATAGCTTATCAAATTCATGTGTTGTCACCAGCTCTTGCCCGGATGCAAAACAACTTTCACGTTTCTTACCTAAAGAAGTATATACTAGGTGATAATCATGTAATTGATTGGAATGCTTTACAGGTATAGGACCCCAAAGTGGTAACAATCGATCCTATTAAGGTGCTTGGAACACGTAAGCTTCTCTTGCATAATAGGGAGGTTCTACAATGCAAAGTCTAGTGGGACCAATATGCGAAAGATTATGCCACTTGGGAAGACTATGCTGAGATACAACAAAAGTTTCCACATGTTTTATGTGTTTTTGAGAATGCTTGAGAAAAAAAAATGTTTTGTTTGTTTTATTTAGTTTATGTTTGCTACATAAAATAATTAGGGACGATGATTCACAAGGGGGGAGTATGTCACACCCCATTGTGTATTTACCTAGTTACTATTACTATGTTAGGGTAATTATTGTATTTGTGAATGTATGTGGAATTCTGATTGGAAATACATGTGTTTGCACTTTGTTATCAATGAATTATGAATAAATGTTTACTTCATTTAAATGACCATGATGAAATACATATAGGAAGGAATGGTTATTGAATTGATATTCTAACTACGAAAAGGATAATGTAAATGTTTGTATTCATGAACAACTGACTACCATGAAAATGTGATGAGTTGGATGCGGGTTTAGAATCAATCCCCCAAAAGGGAGGGTAAGTATCATTCAAGAGGAGGGCTTGGTGAAGTAACCAGTAACGAAACCTAAATGAGCTTATACACACACACTCACTAGTAGAATAGTCGAGTCAAGTCATAGTGTTTGGGGAATTGGTAAGTTATCCTTTAGCATGATGTGTTGCAATAGAAAAAAAATTGATTTATGTTAGGAGCATTCTTGGTTTATGTTAGTGCTTGATGCATATGAGTACGTCTTCATATTGCTATGCTTGATTGATAAGGTGTATATACAATTAAATGTATATATATATATGTATACGCATGTCAACGATGGTTCATACGCATGAAGGAATGCATACATGAGAGTGCGTAGGTAGACATACTTATGTGTGCAGCTTATGAACGGGTTGCTTATGAGCACAGAGATATCGAAAGGGACAATATGACATGTGTGTGTGTATATATGGAATAAGTATGTATATATCTACCAACAAGATAGTAATTGTTAATTTTGTTACTGTGTTATCAAATGTATATATACATATATACATGTATCGATGTATACTTATGTAAAGGAAAATGGAAATTCCATACAGATGCATTGACATACTTATGCATACGCATACATGCATATAGATATATATAATAATATATATATATAAATGATATGATATATGAATGTTAACTTGATCTTTTTCATTTATATCAAATGTATACATATTCAGTTGTCATGGGATATATATACATATACATATACATACATATATATATATATATAGCCTTAATGTTATGTATATATATATATTAGCATTAAGGCTATATATATATATATATATATATATGATATGATATATGAATGTTAACTTGATCTTTCATCTATATCAAATGTATACATATTTAGTTGTCATGGGATATATATACATACACACACACACACACACACATATATATATATATATTTATATTCATAGAAAATGATTAAGGCTGATTGTATGTATTATATGCAAAATAAATGGAGGCCGATTCATACATGTATTATGAAATGAATTGGAGGCCGATTTATACAAAGTATAAAGGTCGATATGTTCAAGTTTATGCATTAGGCGATAAAAGGCAAATATGGCGCAATATGATATATCACTCAAACATATGAAAATGCATATATATCATTTCTAGACTAAATGTAAATGAATTGTGTGAGGTTTTAGACTGCTGCAAGTTAATAACAAAAAATAGAGCAACAAATACCGAATGTGCCAAGTCAAAATGTTGTTATAAAATGTGTCGATTGAATAACTTTGACTGATTCAACTTCTGAATGAGCTGCAAATATGTGAGACTTTTTCTGAAAGCCAAATTGTGGCCTTGTAAGTAGGGGGGAGGTGCAAACTTGATGCCATATTATGAAATGGTTGAGTGTTGTAGAATTATATTATGCCTGGAATCGAATATTTGTGTTTGAGCATGTTCCTTTTTTAATATGTCAAACTGCTATGTTGATCATTGAACCCATTTGTTGTGTTAAATCCATGACTAATCTCTTACAAATTCTCCACCTTTCTTCATATAAGCTGAGTTGATTTATAATAATTGTGACGTGTCAAGCTCCAAACCTTATTTGTAGCCTTATAAAGTTGATTCTTGTGTATAAATATGGGTCGATCATACCCCATTATTCACACTTTTTCATAAGCAACAATACGCTGTCATTCTACTGTGGTTTTCAAATTGAGAGATTATTATTTTTGCTGAGTCTTTGGTGAGTGAGTTATAGTGAGATTAAGTGAAGGAGAGTTGTTACTAAGTTGTTAGCAAGAGGAGGCCAAGCTAGGAAGCTTTATAGTCAATTGGGTTAAGCATTTGATAGGCATGGGATCCTATCTTATTCTATTTTATCTTTAAATCTGGAAGATTACTTTCTTGATTTGTTTATTGTTGAATTGCATTAGTTTTCTTATACAAGGGAAAAGTATATTTGCTTATAAAAGAGGAAACATTGTGATTGATGTGTCTCCCATATAAGTGCTTGTATTTACTCCCTATTAAGGAGAGTTTGTTGGCATCATTAGTATCATGTACTAGGAAAGACGAATTTGGAATAACTAGTTAAATATGGTTATATGGACTGAATAGCTTATGAGTTAAATCCTAGGGTTAGGTTATCCATTGAAGGGAGGGTAACTTGTACTTTTCTTATTTTCATTTTCTAGAGATACTATCTAGTTTTCTAAAAGGAAATATGTCAAACTAGGGGTTAGGATTACCTATTGAAAGTTTACCTATGTATAGATATAATGGTCAAATTAGAATGAGCTAGGGTAGTGAATGTGAATAGGATGACTTTCACTCGAAGCACTAAGTGAGAACACTTTGGAAAAAATAGTGTGTTTTCCTAAGGCTCCACCGTCAGTTCACCATGTTCCATGTATGCATGTTAGATCAGGATTGTAAGGTTTACAAGTTCTAGTTATGTAGGGCACATCACTAAACTCACTAAGGTTAATGTTATGAGGTTTCTTCACCAATCTCTTCATCGAAGGGTAGGTCCATCTATCCATTGATAGATGTGTGGGGGACTGCATATGATTCTGTTGTTGGTGAAAAAGTGCTTGAGTGATGCTTCTCCTCCATAGTTGGTGAACAAGTTTTGTAGAAGATTCCTAAACCATCTATATCTATTGATTTGAAGCTCGGTTGAGCTATGTATGTAATTATCTACAATCTTTGGATATTGTATCATGATGATTATTATATTGGAAATGAAATCGAAATGGATTATTGTTATGACATCTATGCTCATTTCTTCTCTATTAAGAAAATAAATAATTTTATTACAATGGTCTGGAAAGATAGTTTATTTACTTGAAAGTGAGAACTTAGGAAATTTACAAGAGAGAACAATTGGCATGTTACAGAATTGGCAAGTAACAATAACATTTGGCTAAGTCAACCTAGGGCCATAATTAAAATTAAATTTTAAAATTGGGTATCAAGACCACACATCCAGCCCTAAACTAGGCAACAAAAAAAATAGTTTGAATGATGAAACTATTCTTAACATAGATAAATTAGTATTTATAAGCATAGGATTGAGGATAAGTTAAAGGAGTATACCAAGTTGAACAAAATCAAGTTATAGGACCATGCACTTAAGACACCCACACAAAATTTTGTAAAACAAGGGGAAAAGGTGAAGTGTACACTTTTAACCTCTACATTTCCCCCCACTTTGATGTGCATGTAAATATACATGTGAAAGTATACCAAAGCTAAAAAAAGAATAAAAACAAGCACAATTAGAAGAAAAATAAGGGAAATACCAGTCAAAGTCAACCTATGAACAACACAAACTATAATTAGTAATATTATGTTCCCCTTGACTTTATTTTTCCTATATAGAGGTGTGTGCGGAGAGAGAGAGAGAGAGAGACAGAGAGAGAGAATTAAGCATGATCGTATGATAATATATATATAGAAAAATGAGCAAAACGATGATAAATTGAATATGACAAATTAAATATAAGCATGATAAGGAAGTCAAAGGAAAAATTAGAGATACATACATGTTTGTGATAAGATAAGCAACATTTACAAGGTGTTGTACCCTTTACACGAAGAGCTTGAAGGGCTAGAAAGAGACAAATAGAAAAGTAGAACCAGCAGAAACTCCACAGACTAACAACCCACCCTGGCACCAAAAACCAGGGGCAAAGAACACTTAGAACAACCAATAGTCCTAAGTCGAAGACCAAGGAACATCAAAGGCCTTTAGCCAAAAAAATTACACCTAAAACACATGTCTGAGGGCCCAAAGTACCTCTTGGAGTAACCAGGCCACGAACCACCTGCAGTAACTAAACTGCAGTAGACCTCCTGCTCAGATAAGGCAAAACTGAGCCAAATAGAAAACAACCCGTTCTTGTACCCAAAACAGCAAGCCCAACTGACTTGCTAGAAACAACTAGTCCACTAACCACCTGCAACAAACAGATTGCAACAAAACTTTTGCTTAGAACTGAGCCTAATAGATTCCCACCAAAGGAGTTGCCTGAATCAATTGGGCCACTAACCACCTACAATAGCTAGACTGCAGTAGACCTTTCGCTAACCACCTATAGCAGACGGACCATAGCATAACTTCCACTCAAAATTGAGCCTAACAAATTCCCACCAAAGGACTTGCCTAAATCAACCAGGCCAATAAACACCTGCAACAGTTGGACTACGACAGACCTTTCGCTCAAATTAGATAGGACCGAGCCTAACATATTCTCACCGAGGGGGTAAGAATCACCGCTTGCAATAGAAAAACTTCCATCTAGAAGCACCAACACGACTTGCAACAGACGAAGCATAGCAGAACTTTCGTTCCAAATAGAGTCGAACAGATCCCAACAAAAGCTAGGAGGACCAGACTGAGAAAAGGGAAACACCAGTTCCCAAACTGCAAACCCTACAAAACCTTCTTCAAACCTTTCCAGCAAACACATTTTCCACCTCAATAGGAAAACCACCTCAAAATGAGGCACTAGAAAGGGATGATTGAAAACAGGGCAGAACAACTCCCATCACAACTCATAATCTCCACCACAAAAGGTAGGAGAGCCAAACTAAAAGTAGGGAAACAACCACTCCCAAGTAGCAACATCAACAACTCTTGATAAGGACACCAGACCCCATCACAAACCATGAGAACCATCAAAACACAGGCGAAAAGGTGGACCACCAAAGCCCCCAAACAACAAATCCCAACTCCAACAGCACAAACCAACTCCACCTCAATAGGAGAGTTCTCCACCTTGATAGGAGAAACCAATGGTAAGTCTGAGAGAAAGGGAGACAAAAGCACCCATACAAAAGCTCCAACAGCAACAACTCCCAAATAGTATCCCCAATAAACCCATCACCAAACCTTTCCAGTAGAAACATTTTCCTCCTCAATAGGAAAACCACCTCAAAGTGAGATGCCAAAAAGGAACAACTGAAAATAGAGCAGCAATAACACCCATTAGAACTCTCGTTCTCCATCTCAATAAGAGAAAGGAGAGCCAGATAGAACACAAGGTAGTAACCATAATCATCCAGTAGCATCGAAAAATCTTGGAGAGGACACTAGAGCCCATCACAAAACTCAATAACCATCTTAACAAAGGAAAAGGGGGCACCCTCACCATCCAGGCTAACACCTTCAAAAGCAACAAGGAGGGCCAACAACCACACCATAACAACCTCAAAATATAAATCTTTCAACACATCTCTCTTGAAGCTAATAAAACCCTAGAGCACCACACCCAGCCAAGGCCACTGCAAAGGAATAGCACCAAAGGACCAAGGCCAAAGGAGAGCCAACCTCAAACCAAATATGACCAGCAAAAAATGGTCCATCACAAGAACAACTGCGACTCCCACAGAGCATGACCAAGAAACCAAACCAAGGATAACACCCTCAATGCAGCAAAATGGAGCTTCATAGGATGAAGAGGAAAGGAAAGGAAATGCCTCAACAAACACCCCAGACCAACACATAGAAGCACCCCAACCCAAAGCTCCCGCATAGGAAAAAGCAATGGCAAACAAAGACACGCCCAAGCCACCCACTCTCCACAAACTGATAGAGATAGAGGACACATCAAAGTCCTGGCTAGCACACACAACATCAACAAGGAGGGCAGAAAAAACTCTCCAAACCAGCCTCCATAATAAAAGAATCAATATGCACAACCTTTGAGAGGCTTGCCAAATCCCAAACCAAAAGCCAAGGACGGAGCAGAGAGCCAACACTCCCCAAATCCAAGAGCCAAATCTGGAGTAGGATGAAACAACCCATACAAGCCACAAGAAAGGAACCCAATAGAGCAGTGCACCTTTCAACTAGGGAAAGGCCATAAAATGTCAAAAAATCCATTCCAACAAGGAAAGACACTAAGAAACCAACTCCAACATCATGGCCCAGAAGGACACAGGCCAAGAAGCAGTCAAAAGCCATAGCCACTGAAACAAGGGACACAAGCCAAGAGAGGGCCACGGGACAACCATCAACATCAATGATGTGGGAAGATCCAACAAGAGGAGGGTCTTCGGGAAGGAAATCCATAGCAACACCCTCAGCCCCGAATCACTACACAGTAGGAAAAACATCAAAGATGTGCGCTAGGAGAAACACACTAGCAATCGGTGAAGAAGAACCCAACAGAGCAACAAGGTTGTCCGAGTTAGGATCCCCATCACCATCATCACCCAGATCATAGGATTCCAAACATCCTCGCCCACACACAATCCCACCCAAACATGTTATCTGTTGCAAAGCACACATTTCAAACTTAAAAGATATAGGCATACAATGAGATACATACGTGTTACATGTGTGTGGTCACTATGTATTTAAAATGAAGATGAAAGATGCCACCACTTTTGCATCCCAATTGAAAAAAATCTTGAATGCATATACCCTACAAAAAGCAAACAACATTACGTCCAAGTTACAAGATCAAATGAAAGGTGTAGAAATGAACATGATGTGTGAAAGTTTAGAACTATGCCACACTTTTGTAAAGGAAATAGTCAACACAAATATAGTTTTTCAACTTGGACCACTTAAAAGTGGTGTATGTTTTGAATTTTAAAATGATATAAACTAATGAAATGTAGAACTCTTAATGTAGATTAAGTTTATAATTTTTATTTTTATTTTAAATTAGTAAGATAGAGTTTTTTATGAATTTCAAAGAAAATATTTAATTATTAATATTTTTTAAAAGTGAGGTCAATGGGACATCACAAAAATGACAACTTGAAAATCTAGTGCATGGAGAAAAATTAAAAATTATTTTTTAATGAATATATATATATAGGTCAAATTTACTCAAAATATCTTAATTTTGATGTGACATCAACTCTTGTCTAATAAAAATATGTTTGGTTAAACCCTCTAAAGGGTGTTTTCTCGATTTTCATCAAAATTACCTTGGTTTGAGAAATTTAGAATTGAAGTTGCATTTTTGTTTATTTTACCCCATAAAGGGCTTAGGTTGCCACATAGATAGTTTCAAATCAAAGAGTTTCACTCAAAACTCTTTCGCCAAAAAGGTTTCAGTTGAAACCTTCCCAAATAAACTAAAGGTAGTTTAATATTTTATAAAATCATATCAATTTAATATATTGGGTGAAATAATTTTGACCAAAATTCTTTGTGCCATGCAAGTGTCAAGTAGTTTTAAGCAAAATAATTTCACTCAAAATTATTTGGGTGAAACTATTTCACCTAAAACCATTTTGTTTTCCCAAAGTGTGAGACAAGTATGGACTTTCACCCTTATACAATATGTAATATGTAGTAAAAGAGATAGGTGAAGAGATTAACCAATAAATTTATAACCATTGAGTGTTTCTATCCCAATGTGATCAAGAAATATGCCACATAATCCATGCCCCCATGAGACTCCCCACTAGATGTCATGTTGAATAGAGAATGTTTTATGATCATGAAGTGTCTCTCTATGAATAAAAATGTTCAAAAAAGTGCCAAGTGTGATGTATGATTTGAAAGAACTAACTTAAGTGTTATGTTGTGTATTTCCTATCCTTGTTCTTGAGATACATTAGTGAGTAGAGTTTATCTATATTTCATTTGATTTCCTTATTTCATTTGATTTCCTTCTGTGTAACGTCAATAAATGGCATTTGATTTGTATTAAAACCAATATACTCCCCATAACTAAAACTAGAAGAATATTCACCATTCATTTCCTTTTGATTATAATCATTGTGAATATCCTTAACTTGTATTTAACCTTTTTTGTTGATTAGATATTGAATTATGTGTTCAATTGTGATGTGTTTAGACTCATGATATATCAATGTAAGTAATGATAAACACTAAAATATTTAGCCTTGTGATGGGGTTCAACTCCTTGAGATATCTTGATTAGATTATGGGGAGGTATATAAAATTTGTTTCAATATGACACGTGGAGGATCCTTCAATATAGTGAACTCTCAAAGTTTTTTTGGTTTAGTGTGTGTAGGATGATCATTATTATGATTGATATTAAATTCATCATTTTTGCCTCTATTTCCTAAATTTGATATTGATGATGACTTGTGGGAATGAGAGGGTCCTAGAAATAATATGATGTAAAAGATCATGTACTGATAGAGTGTATTTAAATTTGTATATACTAGCCCATGATAATTCAAGAAAATGAATGATAAGAATTGTAAAGCACTTGTTCTTTAAGACATTAAAGTAAACCTTTGATAAATGAAATTTGAATCTCACTATTTGATAATTTGAAATCCACGTTAGAAACTGTTATCTAAAATATTAACACATAGTCCTTTATCATTTCATGTTTCCATTGTTTTCATTATGTTACTTGATCAATAATTTGAAACCTATGTTAGCAACTATTTCAAATAAATGATAAGAAATATAAAGCACTTGTTCTTTAAGAAAAACAAGTAAACCTTTGATAAATAAAATTTGAAGCTCACTATCTAATAATTTAAAATCCATGTTGGTAACTATAATTTAAAATTTTAAAACACTATCCTTGATCACTTTATGTTCCCATTGTTTTCATTGTGTTAATTGATCAATAATTTAAAACTCATATTAGAAATTATTTAAAATTAATGATAAGAATTGTAAATCACTTGTTATTTAAGCAATTGAATAAATAAGACTTTGATAAATAAACTTTGAAGCTAACTATTTGATAATTTGAAGATCATGTTAGCAACTATTGATTAAATTCTTAACACATGTGTAGTCCTTGATTGTTTCATGTTCTCATTGTTTTCATTATGCTACTTGATCAATAAATGACTTAGGCTCAATATTATACACTAAAATATTTGACAAAAGCACTTCATAAATCCCTAAAATAAATAATTGAAGCATGAGATAAAGAATAAAACCAACTGTAAAGTCACTAAAGATTTGTAGAAATAATGTAACAAGTAACATGTCCTTGTAAATAAATTCTAGGAATGTAATTTTGAAGGATATCATATGAATTATAGGTCACCTCTACCATCATACATTATAGAACAAGGTGCATAAATCCACTTGGTAAAGGATAGGTTAAAATTCTGTATGTCAATTCTCACATGGGTGGAATCATAAAGCTTTGTCTCACTTGTGGGCCACTTTCAAAACCACAAACTTCAAGCCCTTGAAAATGGACTACCTTTGATCAAAGATTCTTTGATTGAATACAATGGAAACACCATGTGGATACCACTATTAACCTTTGATTCAAGGTCCTTCAATTGAGGGTCTTTGCATATAATTTTACACAATGTCACATAAAAACCATTTCATTATACATAATATCACATGAGCTTCAATTGAAAATTTCTAAGTGCCACCTATGTAGAAATTGACCTCCCTCCACTCCATATATTATTCTTTTATAAGACAAAATAATTGATTCAAACCACATTTCCATAGTCAAATGAAGTTGTCGTGACATGATATTTTGCACGAGCATAGCCTTAGAGAATATTTGTTTTGGAGGGGGGGGGAGTAAACACTTTTGACCTAGAGCTATGAACCAATGAGGCCACATATTGGGGACCTCGTCCCCAACATGAACACACAACAATACTACCTCAACAAGGGTTTGAACCTTGGTGGAAAGAATCACATTGCCACAATATAACCATCACACTATGCCATGATTAACAACCTTGGAGAAGACTTTTGAAAATTATAAGTTTTAATATATTTTATTTAATTATTATACTTATTCTTTGTCATATAATCATTACCAACCATAAAAACCTTTATTTAACACATGTGAAATTTTTGAAAACCATAGAAAAAACTAGAACAAAATATCTACCCTCCATATTAATGTCCTACTTTCAACCAAAAAAATAGGTATTACAGAAAAAATATGTGGAAATATACACTCAAATTATAATTAATATTAATTAAAATTTAAAAATAAAATAAAATATGCAACAAACAATACAAAATATTATGCATACCTTAGACATTAGTGCCGATGACCTATGTTTAACAAATTATGAAAAGATACAATTTTCATCACAAGTTATGCACTATGGGGAATGCTACTTATTAAAGTATTCTAAAGTATAAGAAACGATTTATTAAAAAATATTTTTAAAATGAGAAATTAATATTAAATTTTAAAAATAGATTTAGATAATTAGATACTAAGTTAATACATTAGAGATAAAAGGGTCAAAGTGAGTTCAAAGTGAATGGGGAAAAGACTTAGGGATGCACTTTTCATCCTTGCAATTTTCTCTCACTTTAGCTTGCATGTGAAATATTGTGAATCATGCATGTTAAAGTAAATAAACCATCAACATTAAAGTGAATGGAAAGAATATATAAAAAGGATATGAATACAAAAGATGGCATACACATGACCCTTGTAATGGTAACTTCATCTTTAAACATACAAGCATAGAATTTGATGAGTAACATTTGATAAAAAATAATATAGGTATAAACAAATACTTAATAATCTTAACTAAAACATAGAAAAAGAGGTTCACCATAATGAGATCAATAAAATGATGAATCTAATTTTCACTAGTGTTTCACTCAATTATGAGGGTAATAATGCATAAATGATAATCCGAAATCAAACCTAACCAATATAGCAATCAAAAGGCAGGTTTTAAGAGGTTCAAATGATGTGTACTTGTTGCAAAAAGTGCTTTTTTGGGCCTCACCGAGGACTCATTTTCCCAATGGTGAATGGGTCCTGGCTAGGGTTCTGGAAAATCAATTTTTGGGTTTTTTTCTTCAATGTCTACACTCCCAAATCCTAGTCGAAGACCGTTGGAAACCCAAGAATAAATTTTGTAGCTTAGTTTCTGTGATTTTGTAAGAAAGGTGACAACTTTGACAACTATGCAACTTTTTCTCTCCAATTGATCTTCAACCTAAAACCTACAATCACACATCAAAGGAGAAGAAAAATGTTGTTTTGTTAGGTAATAGGGGTTTGCCTTAGTCAAACCCCATTTTGGTAATTAAACCTTGAAGTCAAATAATGCATAAAGGAATGAACAACAATATGTAACAACTCACCAAACCTTGTTGAAACCTTGGATTGAAAATTTCAAACTCAGCATGAAATAGCCTCAATGAGTGTAGATCTTGATCATGAACTTGACATAAGACAATAGCTTTGAACACTTGAACTTGATCACTAATGCTACATCATCACATTAGCTCAACAACATGCATGACTTTGACATGATGATTGATAATCTTCCCTTGAATGCCTTCTTGAATGCTCTTAAATACTTTATAATGCTCTCTTGAATATCCTTAGCCTACATGAAATCTTCTAGGTGAAACTAATTGAAATAGCCTTGTATTTATAAAAAACTTAATATTAAATCCTCAAATTCAAATAACACAAGCCAACATCAAATCTAGGATTTGAAATCATTAAAATACCACCAAAAACATATTCTAAGGAGGGTTCCTAGGTGTAAGTGAGGACCCATTCACCATGTGGCGAATGGTTCCTAGCACACTTAGCTAGGACACACTTTGGGGATTGTGAAATGTTATGTGGAAATAGGATCCTAGGACCTAGTAAGGACCCATTTTCTAGGTGGCGAATGGGTCCTAGGTCACTAACCTAGGACACACATCTTCAAAAATTAAGTGTTGTGTAATATCATTTATGAATGTCAGGCTTTATCCCTTGGAATCTACTATTAAATAGGCTTGGATTTGAATTAAAGGGGGCAATTAAGCTCAATTAACCTCAATTAATTAATAAAGCCCTAGATTAGTGTGAAAGTGTAAGGTACACTTTACAACACCCTAAATAAGGCATCGTTAAGTCCATTTTATTAAAAAGGGCTCTAAACTTAATGTGAATGTGTAAAACACATTACAACACTAAATCAAGGCAACATTATGTTCATTTTCATATTAATTATTCCCAAATTAAGTGTGAAAAAGGGATACTTTTTTTTATTACATTTTTCCCCCACTTTAGTGAGAGTATGACCCCATGTCAAACTCACACTAAAGTAGACATTCAAGGTCCTAGGTCACTAACCTAGGACACACATCTTCAAAAATTAAGTGGTGTGTAATATTATTTATGAATGGCAGGCTTTATCCCTCAGAATCTACTATTAAATAGGCTTGGATTTGAATTAAAGGGGCCAATTAAGTTCAATTAACCTCAATTAATTAATAAAGCCCTAGATTAGTGTGAAAGTGTAAAGGTACACTTTACAACACCCTAAATAAGGCATCGTTAAGTCCATTTTATTAAAAAGGGCTCTAAACTTAATGTGAATGTGTAAAACACATTACAACACTAAATCAAGGCAACATTATGTTCATTTTCATATTAATTATTCCCAAATTAAGTGTGAAAAAGGGATACTTTTTTTTATTACATTTTGTCCCCACTTTAGTGAGAGTATGACCCCATGTCAAACTCACACTAAAGTTGACATTCAAGACACCTATGTATGCAACAATGAAAAAGATACACGATCATAAAACATCAAATACCAAGAAGAAAAGGGAGGCAAATCAAGCCTCAACTGCCCAACGCAATGTGGAACACGTCTCAGTTGTTTGTCCATGAGAAGGGGAAGGATCAAGCCTTAACTGTCCAACACGATGTGGAAAACGTCTTAGTTGTTTTTCCAAGAATGTTCACAAGAAGAACTCGATGTCCACTATGCAAATGATGCATGCACTCACTCTGTGGTAATGGAAGCTCAAGCCATCCACTAGATGAGTATCCCTCCAGGAAGGTGGATTAGTGAGAAATTCATGCCTATGTGTCAACTCTCACTATACTTACCATACCAAAGTTATCCCTCTAATAAATCCGATAGGGCACCACTCACATTCTTGTCTCTATGCACATGGAAAGGCTCTACAGGCAAGCAAGGTGTGTTATGCTAGGTGGCCTTGAATTAGGGTTTTCAAGCTTCACAAGGTCAACAAGATGTATTATGCCAAACACTTATGAATATTATGTATATAGGTTTTTGTTCAAAAGTGAATCCTGCTTCGTTTGTGTAAGGTCTTCTTCTTATGGATCATCATGCCTAATGTCTCCAAGAGAGGAAAAATCAAGAGAAACAAATGTTGCAACTTATGGGATGTCTCACATCACATCAAGCCACTAAGAGAAATTTGTACGCTAAGAAATATCACACTCGTGGAGGACATCAAACCCAATGACACCACCAAGAAAAGGACGTATCACAAGAAAAAAGAAAATCACACCATGAAACATACCAAATTTTGAAAGATATTATTGACGTATACCTCCACTTTAAATTGGTTGCTAACACCATTGATGTGAGAAATTTCTTTAAAGTAGCCAATGTTTACTCCTAAGACATGAGAGCTTTCCTCAGAAAACCCTATGCCAAGTCATATGTTTCTGAAATAAAGCTACATCAAGAAAAAGGAGGGAGAGGTTGCCCCTAGAAATACATAAGGGATTTATGGATTCGAGGTCATATGCTACAATGTTGTTATAGAGCTCAAAAACGTCATCATTCCCCAAATACACATAGAACTAGAAGAATGATGCAAAGAGAGTGAAAATAAAGAAAAAGTCTTTTGGGTCAACATGAAAAAGACCTAAATGTCCCAATGCCTTGCATCATTCCCAAAAGGAAAACAACAAGACAAGCAAAAAAGATAAAATGCTTACAACACATAGAAGAATGTAGGTACATATAGAGGAATGCACAAAAAGAGAGAAAGATACATCAAACGAAACAACATGGGGGATTACATTACGCACATGCAATCACATAAAGAAACATGAAAAGAAACAATGCAAAAGACTAGTAAGGCACATGTGAGTCAACCTAAAGCAGGTCGTCTGCATCCCAATCTTGATCAGTATAAACAAAAGGCAGAAAACTAGCTAAGGGGATAACATCAAATGAAAAAAATAGGACAAGGCTAACTAACCCCTTGTCCCCACTAAGTGCACGACAAGGATGAGCCGAGGTAGGTGACATACCGCTTCTTGCAAAAAAGGAAATGATTTGCAATGAATGTAAAACATGCAATATTGAGTATGCTATAATCCTAAAACTATTACATGGCAAGGAGAAACATTTATTATTATTTATTATAATGGATAAACAAAGTATCAACTTGATGCCTATCAAATGAGATATTCCCACATGTAGTATCTATCAGTTCAGGATGCACCAAAGTTAAACTTGTCTTGGAAGAATCTTTTGTAATAGTGTTGATGTTAAGTGAAGGCTTGTTTGATGTTGTTGTTTCTTTTGAGGGACAATAACCAATACCACTAGTTGTTTCTTGTGTGTTAGGCTCTATAGGGACATGGATACCTTGTTCTATAGCACCACATCCTTTTCCACTATAACCAAGTTGTTTCATAAGTTCATAACCTCTTCCATAAATCTTTTTCATTTCTTTTGGATTCAATGGTTGTTCATAATCAACTTCATCAAAGTTTGTTGTGTAACTTTTTTCTTCTTCTAAAGTGGTTGAAGTGGATTCTTTCAAAGTTTCTATTTAATTTTGTGTCGACATCACTGCTTTTTCTTTTTCCATTTTAGACTCTTTTGTTATGATCTTGTATTCACCCATGAATGTAGGTGTGAAATCTAAGGAACCCCAATCATCTTCAAACAAATTTTTGACTTCTTCAATACACTTCTCTTTTTCTTTCTCTTGCACAGGTTCCACTTGTGTAGTTGGTGTCAGTGTTTTCAAAGGATTTTCCTTGCCTTTGTCAATGTTCAAACAACTGTTTGGTTCAAGGTCAGCTTTGATTGTATGCACTTTGTTGTTGTAGACATACTTCATTTTACGATGAAGAGTAGAAGGCACCCCATTCATTGCATGAATCCATGGCCTTCCTAAAAGAAGATTATATGAAAGATTGTGAGGCACAACATGGATAGGAGTTTTCAATGTAACCTTTCCAAGTTTAATAGGCAATGTAATCACACCAAGTGGTTGTTTCCTATGTTATCAAACCCACAAATAGATAAAGAGTCAAGTTGAATTTGGATTTTGTCTGCATCAATCTTGTCCAAAGGTTTATGCTACACATGTTAATGGTAGATCCATTGTCAACAAGGGTCCTCTTTATCCCAATCCAATTATGTTGAGCTATTATCATGAAAGCTTAATTTTGTTTTCTCTCTTCTAATTAAGGTAACTCATCTTGATGAAAAGTAATGTCTAACTTGTCTGAAGTTGTAGCTTGAATTTGGGCTGCCACATCATTTGATTACACATTAGGAGGGTTGGGAACTTGTTGTAAATCACTTTGAAGCATGTTACGATAACTAGGTGAGGCTTGAATAAGGTCCCATAAGGATATCTTAGCGGGAGTATTTTTAAGTTATTCAAAAATATTATACTCTTTTCCACTTTGTAAAGGAAAGTGAGGAGCACTAGGCAAGATATGTTGAGGAAATGGGAGGGATGTTGGAGTTGTTTGTCTTGGTTGTGGATTGTTCCTAGCGTTATATGTATGAGCAATGGTATTATAACTTGATAGTTGCGAAAAATTATCATTATCAAGTTGTATTTTAGGTGGTTCTAATATAAGCACGGGTTTATTTTGAATTTGTAGTTGTTGTGATGGTGGGTAGATGGTAAGAAGTGGCCCAAGAGATCACTTCAAGGGATATATAATGTGCATAACCTCAAAAGGCTTGTCCTTATTTTCATGATCTCTTAGTGAAGGGGAGTCTAACGTCACTTCATCATCTTCGTCGAAGGAAGCCACATTACTATTGTTTGAAAGATATGTGTCAATGTTGTCATTTTTTTCACCATGATATCTTCCCTAGTAGGAGAATTATTAGGAGAGCTACAAACTAGAAGTTCATGAAATTCAATGTTTGGTTCTTCTAAAATGTCTTCATCATAAGTAAGGGAGTTATCAATGGTTGGATTTTCTTGCTTATCAATGATGGAATTCTCTTGTTCAATAATGTTTTTGCTAGGGGAAGAGAGACAAATAGGATTATCATACCTTTCATTGGGTTGATCTTCTAATACCAAAATATCTTCTTCACAAATAGTAGAGATATTAGGAGAAGGCCAAATTTGATTGTTATGATTATCCATGATTTCATCATTTTTCTCTAAGGTATTATTCTCTTGTGCCATAATATCTACCCTAGTAGGAGAGCTTTTAGGAGAGGAGCAAACAAGAGGTTCATCACATCCCATGGTTAGATTTTGTGTAGTAACTTCATCACAAAAAGGGGAGGCATCAAGAGAAGAACTACAATTTCCATGCTTATTAATGATTGGATCCTTTTGTTCGAATAAACCTTTCCAAATGTTAGGGACATTAGGAAAGAGAGAAATAATGCTATAAATTTTAATCATTGGATCTCTTAACACCAACATATCCTCTTCACAAATGTGATTTTCATGATTGTCCACAATTGTATCCTCTTTCACTAAAGCATTCCCACAAGTAGGGGAGGTGTTGGGAGATGAATGAAAACTAGGTAAAATAATGTTAAGGAATGTTTCAATGATCTCATCTTCTTGTGTCATAATATCTTCCCAAGGGGAAGGAGGAGAGGGACAAACAAGACTTTCATGGTTCTCAATGATTGTATATTCTTTCACCAAGATACATTTGTCACTAATAGGAGAGGTATCGGGAGAAGAACTATGATTTGCATGATTGTCTATGCTTGCATCCTCTTGTGTTATGACATTCTTACAAATCCAATAGATATTAGGAGGGTAGCCAACATGCTTGTCAAAGGTTTATTTTGTTTCCTAGATTATGCTCATGAGTAGAGAAAATAGAATCATACAAGCCATGTGATACTCTATGAACACTAAATGCTTGAAAAGGAAACATGCTAACATGAAAAATTAAGCCATCTAAATTATAAAATGCTTCTAAAATGTTAACAATTGTCCTATGGATCTAATGATTTTTAATACTTAAATGAATTTTTGAAATGCTTTAAAAATGACCACTAAATGGATGATTTGACCTAGATACATAAAATAGAAATTCTCAAAAATTTCTAGACTGATACAGTAGGTTACCAACAAGCCTAGGGAGTACAAAAAATCACCAAAAAGGTTAGAAAAGTTGGTTTTTGTAGGCCTCCATGGACTCATTCGCCCAGTGGTTAATGGGTCATGGTATGCTTTTCTGGGAAACTCTGAATCTGATATTGAAGCTTAGGAACTATGAAAACTTGTTGCCTTTGTAACCTTAACAGGGAATCATTCACCCTATGGTGAATGGGTCCTGGTAGAGGATTTTTTTAAATTGAAAAGTGCAATTTCTGAGTGATTATATGTGTTTTCTATTTTAGGCTTCAAACTGTAACTTCTGTAGCAGAATTTTCCAAAATTTGATGTTGAAATGAGAGTGCAACTAATGACAAATGATGAATTATGTGACACTTTTTTAAATGTAATTTTGATGCAAATTTTGAATGTGAATGATGAAAAGTACACTAATATGCAAGCACAATGTAAAATTAATGTAATATGTATGCTAATTTTTGAATTTTTCAAATTTAAACAATACAAAAAAATAAAAATTTAAACCCTAAATGCAATGCAAACTAATGCAATTTTGACAACCCTAGATGAAATGCAAACTAATGCAAATCCTAGATCTAGGGCTTTAATGGACTCCAATTTTTAGAATTTTGATGTACAAGGTCATGTTTGCCAAAATGAAACATAGAAAAAGAGGTTCACCATAATGAGATCAACAAAATGATGAACCTAATTTTCACTAGTGTTTCACTCAATTATGAGGGTAATAATGCATAAATAATAATTAGAAATCAAACCTAACCAATATAGCAATCAAAAGGCAGGTTTTAAGAGGGTCAAATGATGCGTACTTGTTGCAAAAAGTGCTTTTTTGGGCCTCACTAAGGACTCATTCGCCCAATGGCGAATGGGTCCTGGATAGGGTTATGGAAAATCAATTTATGGGTTCTATTCTTCAATGTCTACACTTCCAGATCCTAGTTGAAGATTGATGGAAACCTGGAAATAAATTTTGTATCTTAGTTTTCATGATTTTGCAAGAAAGGTGACAACTTTGACAACTTTGCAACTTTTTCTCTCCAATTGATCTTCAACCTAAAACCTATAATCACACATCAAAGGAAAAGACATACATTGTTTTGTTAGGTAATAAGGGTTTGCCTTGGTCAAACCCCATTTTGGTAATTAAACCTTGAAGTGAAACAATGCATAAAGGAATGATGAATGAACAACAATATGTAACAACTCACCAAACCTTGTTGAAACCTTAGATTGCAAATTTGAAACTTAGCATGAAATGACCTCAATGAGTGTAGATCTTGATCATGAACTTGACATAAGATAATAGCTTTGAACACTTGAACTTGATCACCAATGTTGCATCATCACATTAGCTCAACAACATGCATGACTTTGACATGATGATTGATATCTTGATTGTTGCAATAAACTTCAATAATCTGCACTTGAATGCTCTTGAATACTCTATAATGCTCTCTTGAATATCCTTATCCTACATGAAATATTCTAGGTGAAACTAATTGAAATAGCCTTGTATTTATACATAACTTAAAATTAAATCTTGAAATTCAAATAACACAAGCCGACATCAAATCTAGAATTTAAAATCATTAAAATACTGCAAAAAACATATTCCAAGGGGGGGGGGGGCGCTAGCTGTAAGTGAGGACCCATTCACCATGTGGTGAATGGGTCCTAGCACACTTAGATAGGACACACTTTGGGGATTGTGAAATGTTATGTGGAAATAGGGTCCTAGGACCTAGTGAGGACCCATTCGCCAGGAGGAAAATGGGTCCTAGGTCACTAACCTAGGACACAAACCTTCAAAAATTAAGTGTTGTGTAATAGCATGAATGTCGGGCTTTATCCCTCAGAATCTACAATTAAATAGGCTTAGATTTGAATTAAAGGGGCCAATTAAGCTCAATTAAGCTCAATTAATTAATAAAGCCCTAAATTAGTGTGAAAGTGTAAAGGTGCACTTTACAACACCCTAAATAAGGCACCATTAAGTTCATTTTATTAAAAAGGGCCCTAAACTTAATGTGAATGTGTAAAACACATTACAACACTAAATCAAGGCAACATTAGGTTCATTTTAATATTAATTATTCCTTAATTAAGTGTGAAAAATGGATACTTTTTTTGACACTACATTAACAAACAATGCGTACCTATATAAAGGTGGATGTAATATTGTAAAGGATTCATCAACTAAAGTAAAATGATATAAGGTTATGAAGGAGACATCATAGTTGTGAGGTTCCAAAGGCGCTATTGGGTCCTAAAATTGTTGTTGCACTTCTTGGAACACAATTCTAGTCACAAGGCTAGGGTTGTTGCCATGCAAGTGAAATAGGCTCATCAATAGAACATAGAGGGTTAAAGGTAAACTCTACAAGAGTGGGTTATATATCCTACGATTCAAGATCAACTTAGACTCGGGAGTGTTACTAGGGGTATACCTCAATAGGTGTTTAAATAAAAAAGTAGACAACCAAAACAACTACAACCAAACCAAATTGCACTCTTGACCCCAAATATTGTCACTAGGTCAAGGAAGACTAGTTGTGTAAAACCTTTATATAATTGATATAATTGTCCAAGCATGACCCATGTGAAATAAATTCATTTGAGGCTTTATGAACACAAATCCCTAGTAACAATGTGAAGTTATGAATTCACAAACTAATCACTCTTACACTAATGATTTAAATTTTGTTTGATTGATGGTGTGAGATTGGTGTATGGTTCCAAATTGGTCTATTTTGTGGGCAACATAGTCAAAATTCACCAGGACAAGAATAGACCGAAGCCAAAGGACTACTAAGATACATATTTTCATACAACAATGGTCATGGAACTTAAAATAGAACATGCCTTTTAATCCATAATTGAGTTGCATAAATCCATACATAACAAGAGAAAGATCACCACAAATATTTTGATGTTTTCATAATATTTTCATATTCATCCAACTCAAAATTATATTTATGCCAACAAATGTGGCAAAGGAAAATCCCTAGTTGCAACTAAGAAATCCTCTTGGATGTATATGTATACCATCGTGGAAATATTTGTGACAAATAACATTACACTATTAATCTCCCTTGATTCCTCAAGTTCGTACTTGACCCAAAATAATTGAACTGGCATCAATAGCTTCCCTTTAATTTTTTGGTGACCTTTAGACATCTAAAAAATAATTGTTTAATCGACCTCCTCCAACATAACCAAGATCATCAATAAAATATTAGCATGGCATCAAACTCTAATCACCACACTATAGCATCATTAAAATCCATGATTAAGGAACCATCCTACCCAAAATGGGAATCTCAAATTGAAAAATAGTATGAACATGCATTAGAAATTAATGTGAGTAGCTAGAAAAGTTGTTGCCATTAATACAAGTTGATGGAGCATATGGAGGAGAAGCACACCAAATGTTAAAATGTTACTTGTTTGAAATGCTCAAGCTCCCTCAAGCCTTTACAACCTTTAAATCAATCTTGCACTTTATTAAACCTTTGAATGATTTAGGCATTAATACTCTCCAACCTTCAATAAATATTACTAATACATTCTTTGCACCTGTTAAGCCATTGAACCATCAATCCAATCCTTACCTTCATGCCTATAAGATAGGAGCATTAAATTCTTTGATTCCCCGATACAAACCTTCAACGATCATGTTTTGTCGAAATATTGAACCATTAGGCCCCCTTTGATTCACATATCTGTTGGACCAAGGACATAGGCACACCCACCCTAGATATCCTAAAAAATTACTTATCCATCGAACATTAGGAAGGTCTAGAGGAATTTTTAAGTGGGCTAAGGGAAATGTCAGGATATCAAACTTTTAAGGAATGTGATACCAAGATGACACATTTGAAAGGTACAATAGTATGAGAAACTTTTAAATCTCAAAGTTAAACTTGGAGATAAATGCATGCCAAGGATGATGGATTTACAAGGAAAGCATGACTTTGATGATAAGCTTGAAAAGGATGGAGGGACCCAAAAATATGAAAGGAAGATAAACACTAGGGTGAATTTTAAAATACTTTATTGGAGTTTCAAACTAACAGGGGTTGATGGAAAAAGGTACCTAAATATAGAATGATAGAAATTCAGACCTCAATAAGATATATAGAGAAATCAGTGGAGTATCAAACTATCGAGGGTGGGAGGAACTCATATTGCATGCCAAGGATCAGTGCATCAAAGAATCAAGGAGTGATAAGGAGACAAAGACCAAGGGATGAATAATGAGAAAAAGTCTAAAAGTCCAATAGATGTAAAGAACATAGGATTTTAACATATTTTTGGACTTTGAGGATTGAGAATTCCAAGGAAAGGTATCAAAGGATGTGAAATTTTGAAACTTTAAAAAAAGAACACTTAGGAAAAATTAACCTTCAAACTTCAAGGATCAGGGATGCTTAAAGGAGGTATGAATGTAAAGGAAACCCCAATAGTTTGAAAGGCCAACAATCTTGACACTTAGCCACTTCCACAAGGCTTCTAGGTGGGGTTTTGGGATCAATAGGAAAGGCATGCAAGGATGGATACCATAAAAATTTGACAAGGTGACAAACAAAACAACCAAATTTTGGAAGGATTAGAGTGAAGATTCGAGATCAATAAAGGTGTACATTCATGAACAACCCTGAAACTCTGAAAAGGAGACAAACACACCAAAACCAAGGAAAACATCAGTATTTACCATACTTTAATTTTTTCATAATGAATTTTGGGCATCAACTTACATCTATGGAACCCAATTAGGATATCCCAAATTATATCAACAATGTGTCACACAGAAAATAAGAGACTCAAGAAAAAATGACATTACATATTTGAGTCCCAACATGAGTCATCATAAGGTTAGTGATAATATATCCCAAGATCCAATCATCTATATGTGAATGATACAAGAATTTGGAGGAGAGGAGAAAAGTAATATGTAAAGAAATATGATCCTATAATAATGTCTTAGATATCATCATGGGAAAAATATGAGGTACAATAATAAGATATAATCATGAAAGCATATGGAAGAGGGAATAACAATATTATGTATGATGTTTCTCTCAATGTTGAGGATAATAAACAAGTAATTGCATCCATAAATGTTATATAGATGCACATAATCATAGATAATACAAGATGTAATCATGTAACATAAGCATGCACGTATAAGATGTGAATATTTAAGTATAATAAAGTACAATGCAATATCATATTTAAGTATGTGTCATATAGGACATGAACATTTAAGCATAAGCATGTAAGTTTAACTATCATTAAATAAGTCATGATAACTATCAAGAAGAGGATGCCCCCAAGCAATGAAAACAAATCATGTATCATGGACAAAAGATACATATGAAAGACATATAAATCAAGATACAAGGTAAAAGACACATTATAGAAAGTGAATTTGTTGGAGTACGGAAAATACTGAGAGGGGGGGGGTGA
Organism: Sequoia sempervirens; assembly: GCA_007258455.2. Taxonomy (NCBI): domain Eukaryota; kingdom Viridiplantae; phylum Streptophyta; class Pinopsida; order Cupressales; family Cupressaceae; genus Sequoia; species Sequoia sempervirens. The sequence continues at coordinate 499,595,230 of VDFB02271358.1, read as the reverse complement.
ATCAGTGTTTTAATAACCAAATTCAATTCAATTGTTTTTCAAAACACATAACTTCTTTGTAATCATGGAATGTTCAATTTCAAGAAAGTATTCAAATGTGTTAGGGTTAGAAGGCAGATTTCTAACAAGTTAAATGCAGATTTAATCAATAAAATAGAGAAATAAAACACACAGAAAAATCAACATAGAGAATTTAACATGGTTCACCTGATTCGAGCTACATCCACAAAACCGCAATCATCCAATGATTTTATTATCCAGTGCAAAACTTATTACAATATCATGAATAATCACCTTTTTCCCATCACACTGTAACTCCAATCCCAACCCCTTATAACAAGCTTAGAAGCTTCCAGATTAGGGTTCTACAAAGTCAATTTTTTTTCAGTGATTTTTCCTTTTTCGGTGACGACACGAAAAAAGTAGGAAATTTTTTTTCTAGGGGTCTACTACCCTCGAACTCCCACTTGAGGCCTGGCCTAGCCCCAGACCCCGACGAGGATGCATGAAGAGTATACAATATAGCATAATCAGTCGCCACAAACCAACAATCTCCCACTTGGAGACTGATCCTGGACGACACCGCTGCACTTACAACTCCCACTAGAAATAAGCACCTTGGACCCTACTACTCTGTTATACTTGAATTCAACTTTGAAGGCCAACTGAAGCTAAAGAGGAGCTCAACTTCTCCCTTGTCACCACCTTCGTAAACATATCTGCTGGATTGGCATCTGTATGTATCTTTTCTAGCTTTACCTGTCCATCCTCCAACACTGACCGAATGAAATGATATCTCAACTGTATGTGTTTGGTTTTAGAGTACAAGGAAGAATTCTTTGCAAGATGTATAGCACTCTGGCTATCTGTAAACAAGTAATTTTCAGCCTGTTGTTTTCCCAACTCTTCTATGAAGAGTTGCAGCCATATCATCTCCTTTGCCACCTTTGTTACAACAACATAATTTTCCTCCGTGGTGGATAAAGCAACCACCTTTTGCAATCGAGAAATCCAAATCACTGCTATCGCACCAACTATAAATACATAACCTGTGGTACTTCGCCTAGTATCAATATCCCCTACCAAATTTGAGTCAACATAGCCTTTTAAATAAGTATTAGAGCCCCCAAAACATAAACATTTATTGTATGTACCTCTCAAATACCTGAGAATCCATTTTACCCCATTCCAATGCTCAACACTGGGATGACTCATATACTTGCTAACTACTCCTATAACATGTGCAATATATGGTCTTGTGCATACCATGGCATACATTAAACTACCTACAACTGAAGCATATGGTACCTTGGACATTTTTTCTTCCTCCTCTTGTGTCTTTGGACACATATCCTTTGTTCTTCTCCCCCTTTGACAACAATTCCAAAGGAACAAAACCCTCAATGGTAAAGAAAGTACTTAGCAAGCAACATTTTTAGACTACCTTGTGTTAATGAAACAATGTATCATTGAATAATCAACCACCATAAAAACTTGAGAAGTGGATATTTGAACAACAAGTAATGACAATTTTTGTACCACCTTGAGAAGCAAACATGCAATAAAAAAATATAGAAACTGTATTGTGTAGAAAAGAGTATAGAAAGGAAAGTACCAAGGCTACCATTAATAAACTCAATTCACTGATCCAAGTAATACCATGCATTGCAAATAGTTGATCATAAAAGATATGAATGGAATATCAACAAGATGAACATGCCACTACCATTAAGCAGTGTTGTACAATTGTCAAGAATATATTGTGACTAAAGCACTAGTATATACATCTATGAACCTGCAAAAGTGCATTATCTGAAGAAATAGGAATGAGTACCCAAGAACTACAACCATAACATCAGGCCAAAAAAAGTGACTCTTACTGACTGAGATAAACATGAAAAACATGGACTAGACTGTCAAGATGATTAAAATAGTCACTGTCAAAACAACCTGGAAATGTCCACTGTCACTTGTACCTAAAATTGTAAATACCCTGAACTAAAACCACATGTCAAAAACTCTGAATGAAATCTCATATATCATATTGATAAATGCACTAAATGCACCGATCATTTCAAAAGCATTGTACACGAGAAAGGCTATTGTAAAGATAACTGTGAATGCAATGAAATGATAGAAGTAATGAAATCACTGTAAATGCATCATTATCATTGTCCTCTTATTGTCCTGATCATGATATCACAATAAATCACATACAAAAAACACTGTGCATTGTCCAATTCCACTAAGTATGCAAAAACCCATAGTAAACTACCATCAGTGCTATAACCTACCATCAGTGAAAACTATCAACATGAACAAGATAAATGTACTATTATCTTATATTTTATTGTCATATTAAGATGGCATTGAACATAGTATAGGTATACCTGAATCAACACCATATATAATAATGAAATTTGTAACCTGCAAATTCACCCTTGAATTTGAAGTTGTCCATTGAGATCATCAAATAGGCATCTGGAAATAGTCACCTTGAGTTCCCACAACAAACTTATACCATAACAAATTTATACCAAGTGCTCCACTCCATAATATCCCACCAGTATGAGATGGCAATATGAACAAAATAGTCAAGATCATTGTATCTTGCAAGATTATACTAAAGATCATTCTTAATAAGCAAGGTCACAAATTCAAGCAAATGGTCACTCACTATCAGTCCAAGTAAAGTGTTGTTGTGTACTGGAAAATATATGATCATAAGAGACAAAGAATCACTATATTGTTCAATGAAGACAAAGGAAAAAAATGAAGGCAAGATCAATTCATGAGAAAGCAGCATCAAGCAACTTAGCAACCAAGAGTCAACAAATAGGTCATGGTATGTCAATAAGATTAAAGTGTCACTGTCATCAAGTAGTGTTTCACAGTCTACAAGGGAGCATTGTGACAAAGAAAACTGTTATACTCATCCATCAAAACCACATTGTCAAAGCATCAAGAAAATACAGTCATCCTGAGTAGAAAGATGTATATCACCAACATTGGTTGGTTTCACTGATTATTTCAATATCACCATGAATAACATAGACCCAATGCAACATATGTCTATACATTTGAACTTTTCCGTCACTCACCAGCACAAGCCTAAAGACACTGCCTCCAATGATAATGAGCTAGTGACATCCCCTGCAAAGGATACCTTCATGAAAATGAATTATACACAATTCCATTGTGCTTTGCAAGAAAAAACATACACCTCAAGCAAGAAGGTCAGAACATCAGCAAATTGACCATCACTAACCATTGTCAAACCAATAGAGCCAAGAATACTACTTGTGCAAACCACCGTCATATTATGCAAGATGAGTAAAGACCATTGCCTCAACTAGCAAAGTATCACTGCCTACCATTATTCTCATTGTTGCAACAAAAGAGAACATACCACTGGGCATATGCAAGATAACCTTCATAGCAATGTCAAAAGAAGACTAGTGTCAAACCAACTGTCCAAAGAGAACTGCATCTACAACAAGTTATTAGAGGGGAGGAGTATAAATAGTACAACATTTTCAAGTGAACTACCACCAATCCACTATCCAGGCAAAAATATCATTGCAACAAGTTGTCTAAAGATAAGAAGTTGAAGCATTTTCAAAGACTCAAAGACATTAGCAAACTAGAACTATTGCCACCATTAAAACACCAAAACATTGCAAAGATACAACTTCTTTGCTACTTGATAAAGGGTTTGAATGATAAATCTATAAGAATCTCCCCCTAACTTCATGCTTCCCTTTATGCACTAATAGATGTCACTTGTGCAAAATGCACAAGCTTAGATTCAACTTTCCTTCTGTTCATAGTCTCATGAAGATTATAAATGTTCTCTTTTGTCCTTAAGCCTGTTGCAACTATCATTCTTGATTTCTTATCTCAAATCTTGAGCATTAAATGTAACACTAAATCCATTGTCACAAATTTGATTGACGCTCAAAATATTGTGATTTAAACCTTCTACAAAGTACACATCATGTAAAGGAGTAACATCATCTAGCAGAATGGTAATTTTTCCTTTAATTAGAATATAGAAATCATTCCCAAAATTGACTGAACCACCAACATATCTTCAATATTGAAAAAATTGCTCTTATCACCAGTCATGTGGTGAGAGCATCCACTGTCTACAACCCATTGTTCTTCCTTTTGGGCATATAGGGTTGTTTGAACAAGCATTGCTTCAACATTTTTTTTCAACTCTCTTTGGTTTCCAAACTAATTTTGTTTTGTCAACACCAGAAGATGTATTGAGGTGAATGATAGTTTTGTTTTGTTCTATTATAGAGTTAGGTCTACAAAACCTGGCTATATGTCCAAGGTTTCCACAGTTAAAACACTTCAACTTATTCAATGAATTACTCCTTTTGTCAATTGATGGTCTCATAAACTTTTCATTTATGACATCAACACGTTGTGGTTCATTTGAACATGAGCATTGCCCTTGTACAAACCCTAGACTAGTCTTATCCTTATGGTCTTCTTGTTTTCCCAAAAGGTCTGCTAACTTATCAATTTCTACCTCTAATATGCAACATTTCTTTTCTTTGGCATCCAATTGGATTTTAGTAACTTCTACAACTTCAAGTTCTAGTTTTAGATCTGCAATTTGTTTTTCAAACTCATTAATTTTGTTAAAAAAAAATTCAGTGTCTTTTTGGATCTGATTTTTCTATACTATAGCTTCCTTCTTGAGTTTTTTTTATTTTACTAAGAGCACTTCTCAACTCACCCTAAAAATCCACCTCAAGTTCAAATTGATATGCAATCTTTTCATTTTGATTTTGATTTGGAATAATTATTGTCATGAACAGGGTTTATTCTCCTTTGTTAATGGATGCTTCTGAACCACTAATTGTTACATCAGTAAACATGCTTTTCTTCTTTTAAAAAACATTTTTCTTTTTAAAATTAAAATATTTTTCCTTTCCCTGTTTTCTACTATCTTCCTCATCACTTTCAGGTTCTTTGTTAGGGCATTGAGTAACATAATGACCAATTTTACCACAATTGAAGCACTTAAATGGAAGCTTCCCTTTATATCTACCTGACCCCCTTCTTAGTTTTCTCACAAGGATGGATTCACTGTTATCTAATTTTTCTGAGTCAAAATTTATGTCATTGTCCCTTTTTAAAGATTTAAAGGAAACTTCTTTCATAGTGGGATTATCGTTACACATTCTCATTTCATAGGCTATAAAGACACCATGAAGTTCATCTAAAGTGATTTTTTTTACGTCTCTCTCTTCTATAATAGAGACTTTAGGATCATATTTAGGTGTCAATGACCTTAATACCTTTTTAACAACTTTTTCTTCTAAAGCTTCACGAAGACCACAAATTGAGTTTACAGTTTCTTGGAAACTTAGAAGGTAATCAACTACCTTCTCTTCCTCAGTCATCTTTAGGCCTTCAAAATTTTCTCTAAAATTTTCTAACTTAGTCTATTTAACTTTTTCATCACCCTCTTAAATACTAGACAATTTATCCCAAATAGACTTTGCAATTTTACAGTCCATAATTTTAACAAGAACATTATTAGTCAGTCCACAATAAATAGCATTTGTTTCCTTAACATCATAATCATAGGCCTTTTTTCTCCTCTGGAGTAGAGGGTGTCGTTGTGGCAGTGTACTTAGTCTCAATTGTTGGGAATAGGATGCCATTTAATTGCAATCCTAAACATTATTTCATGTATCTCCTAAGTCCTTGGAAAGTGTTCCCCAACACTAGGATTAGAAAGAGATTAAATTTAAATGAAATAAAAATGTTAATTGAAATTTGTAATTAATTCTAAATGATAGGAAGATTCCAACTTGGGTGCCCAAGGTGGGTCCAATTCAATCTTTGTTAACTGAAACATATCTCTCCACCATTCATGCAAATACCATGCATGATTGATCATCCCCTGTTAATTGAAAGTAGTCACCTGTTATCTGTCATGCAACTCAAGTCGTTAATCATGCATTCCAAGTCAACTAAAGATAACTGATCCATAACTGAACTTAACTTAACTGAACTGAACTAAACTAAACTAAACTAATACTGAAATGAACTCCATGCATGTAAACAACAATCCCTAACTTCTAGGATCTTTACATGCATTACTAAAGTGTTATCTTTTACTCCAAATAGTTAACTTAACTCAAAGTGAGTTCCACCTTCCATGTGGGTGCCCCATGTGCTCCTATTTTGTAGGAGCTCTTCATGGGAATCCCCACATGTTCCTATCATTTAGAATTAATTAAAAATGTCAATTAACATGTTTATTTCATTCAAATTTAATCTCTTTCTAATCCTAGTGTTGGGGAACACTTTCCAAGGACTTAGGAGATACATGAAATAATGTTTAGGATTGCAATTAAATGGCATCCTATTCCCAACATTCTCCCACTTGACATTATACATTGCAATTATTCTAAACAAGGAATCATTATTATAATAAAAAGCGCTATTGATTAGTTGGTGCAGGAAGGCCATTGGCCTTGAGTCCTGTACTTGATTTATAATAATGATTCTTTGTTTAGAATAGTTGCAATGTATAATGTCAAGTGGGAGAATGTTGGGAATAGGATGTCATTTAATTACAATCCTAAACATTATTTCATGTATCTCCTAAGTCCTTGGAAAGTGTTCCCCAACACTAGGATTAGAAAGAGATTAAATTTGAATGAAATAAACATGTTAATTGACATTTGTAATTAATTCTAAATGATAGGAACATGTGGGGACACCCATGAAGATCTCCTACAAAATAGGATCGCATGGGGCACCCACACGGAAGGTGGAACTCACCTTGAGTTAAGTTAACTGTTTGGAATAAGAGATAACACTTAAGTAATGCACGTAAAGATCCTAGAAGTTAGGGATTGATGTTTACATGCATGGAGTTTAGTTTAGTTTAGTTCAGTTCAGTTCAGTATCAGTTCGGTTTAATTTAGTTCAGTTATCTTCAGTTGCATGTAGTTAGTTTCAGTTGAATACTAGTTGACTTCAGTTGACTTGGAATGCATGACTAATGACTTGAGTTGCATGACAAATAATAGGTGACTAATTTTAGTTAACAGGGGATGATCAATCATGCATGGTATTTGCATGAATGGTGGAGAGATATGCTTTAGTTAAAAAAGATTGACTTGGACCCACCTTGGGTGCCCAAGTTGGCATCTTGGAGTTGACACTTTTGCATGATAAGATATTTTATAAAGATGAGTTAAGTGGCCCATTCTTGGGCCCCAACTTTGAGGATAAGCTTAGAAGATATCTTTAGAATCAACATTGAGTTATGACTTCAGTTCGGGATGCCCAAATTGATGAAGGACTTGTTTTGATATTGTTCTTCATGGTAGAACTCTACTTGCAAAGAATAGGCATGGGTTTTGTGAGATAAGCATTGTACTTTGTAATTGGAAACTCTTTGGAGTTTACAAGGCTCGTTATTGTCTATTTATTGCAGCAAGTTGAAGAGAGATTATTAGATTTTATTGCATGTTGTGAAGAAGAATTGTTGAAGGCAAAAGAAGCATCTCGAGCAAGGATTGGAATTATTGTAATCTTATTCTGAGATTAAATAATACATTGATTCTTGGTGGATTTTTTCCCGAAAGGGTTTCTCCACGGTATATGTTGTGTAACTTATTTCTTCTAGTCCTATTCTTCTAAAATCTTCTGTCTACTTCTACAAATGGTAAAATGAATTAAACAAATAATCATCCACAAAGAAATTGTAACAAAGAATACTTAATTAGATCTATAGCTACAATAGTTTTACAAAGTATTAAGCTACATAATTACCTCCATTTTCAACATTTGGTATCAGAGCTGAGGTTTGGTAGAGTTTGGGACACCTTTCTCTTAAAATTTTAAAGGTTTTTTGGCTATAGTGGGAGCTTTTACTATGGTGTTGTTGCTGATTTTGGAAAATAAGTTTGTTACAATGAGTTTTAATTCTCATTTAGATACTGAAAGATTCAATGGATCTAATTATGAGATGTGGAAACTAAAAATGGAGAATCTCCTTGAAGAGAGAGATCAGTGGTTAGCTATTGGTAATGATGCAAAGTCACCTACAATGATGTCAGATGATGATTGGGATAAGCTTGATAAGAAGGCAAGAGGGACCATAAGATTATGTCTTGTTGATGTTGTTCTCTTGAATGTTTCAGAAGAAACTACTACATATAAGTTGCGGAAGAGAATAGGTGATATTTATCAAACTAAAAGTCTTACTAATAAGTTGTATCTGAAAAGACAGTTGTATTCTTTAAAGATGAAAGATGGTGATTCTGTTACAAATCATTTGAATGCTTTTAATTTGATTCTAAGTCAGTTAGCATCTATAGATGTAAAGCTAGAAGATGGAGATAAATGCATATTGTTACTTTGTTCTTTACCAAAATCTTGGGAAAATCTAATTGTTGCTATCAGTGGTAGTGGTGCAGATCCGAAGGCGGACAATATAATTCCTACTCTCCTATCAGAGGAGATGAGGAGGAAGTCTAAAACAAAAATTTGAGATGCCTTGTTTGTAAAAGGTAGGCCTGAGAAAAAGGAACCTAAGGGAGACAAGGAAGGGAATGGTAAGTCAGAAGGAAGGAGTAAGGTAAAGTGTTGGAACTGCGGTAAACCGGGACATGTGAAGAAGGAACCTAAGGGAGACAAGGAAGGGAATGGTAAGTTAGAAGGAAGGAGTAAGGTAAAGTGTTGGAACTGCGGTAAACCGGGACATGTGAAGAAGGATTGTAAGAACAAGAAAAAGAGTTATATTCTTCTACAGAGGAATCCTCGGATGACAGTAATCATGCTTTGATCATTTCATATAAAAATGTTAGTGTTGACTCTTTTCTTGATGTTAAAGAGTGATATTCATGAGGAGGATGGTAGTCATGATGCCATGTGTAGCTTGTACCATGGTTCAGTGGGAGTTGTTGGCAGTGACGTGGATGCATCATTGGTAAGGTTATCTTCATGTGATTGGGGATATGGTTTTTTCTTGGTTTACAGTGGTTGCTACTATGTCATGGTTTACTCTTTATATGCATTTAGAGTTTAGCATGGTACTTGTTCTCTTGAGACTAGAATATATATATATGTTATGGTGCATGTGATCTCCTAGTAGGAGATGGTTAGATCATGTCATATTTATGTTCTTGATTCATGATTGGAGCTTTGACATTGATCTTGTGTAGTTCTCTTAAGTATTGGGTACATTAATCATTTGCTTGATTAATTTATGATAGTGTTATGTTGCATTTGGAGTTTGGCATGGATTGGTTGGTTACAAGTCCTCATGGATACTTGGAGAAATATGTGAGGCTTGAGTTCTCTTATGGTAAGAGATATGTGTTGGAATGGTTACTTGTAAGAAAAGATATTTTCAACAGTAAAGACCAAGAATCCTACACCTTGGTTGGACGTGAGTTCAACACACTCAGTGGTTTCACATGCCTCCAAAGAGGCGGTTTGGATACAGAGACTTGGGAAAGGTATTGGTTTTAATTGCAAGTAAGTTAAACTTGAATGTGATAGTCAGAGTGCTATGTGTTCAACCAAAAATCCTATGTATCATGCTCGTACTAAGCATGTTGATGTTCAGTATCACTTTGTGCGAGAAATGGTTGAGAGTGGGAAGGTATTAATTGATAAAGTTGACACTTTAATTAATGCTACAAATTATCTTATGAAATCAATTCCTACAGATAAGTTCTCTTGGTTTTAATCATTTCCTTGGAGCTTCATGATTATGCAGGTTGTATTTGAAGTTGGCATGGATTGATTAGTTGGTGCAGGAAGGCCATTGGCCTTGAGTCCTGTACTTGATTTATAATAATGATTCCTTGTTTAGAATAATGTCAATGTATAATGTCAAGTGGGAGAATGTTGGGAATAGGATTCCATTTAATTGCAATCCTAAACATTATTTCATGTATCTCCTAAGTCCTTGGAAAGTGTTCCCCAACACTAGGATTAGAAAGAGATTAAATTTGAATGAAATAAACATGTTAATTGACATTTTTAATTAATTCTAAATGATAGGAACATGTGGGGATGCTCATGAAGAGATCCTACAAAATAGGAGCACATGGGACACCCACATGGAAGGCGAAACTCACCTTGAGTTAAGTTAACTGTTTGGAGTAAAAGATAACACTTCAGTAATGCATGTAAAGATATTAGAAGTTAGGGATTGATGTTTACATGCATGAAGTTGAGTTCAATTCACTTTAGATCAGTTCAATTTAGTTCAGATCAGTTCAATTCAGTTCAGTTCAGTTCAGTATCAGTTTAGTTCAGTTTAGTTCAGTTTAGTTCAGTTTAGTTTAGTTTAGTTTAGTTCAATTCAATTTAGTTTAGTTCAGTTATGGTTCAGTTTTTTTCAGTTGACTTGGACTCACCTTGGGTGCCCAAGTTGGAATCTTGGAGTTGACACTTTTGCATGATAAGATATTTTATAAGTCTGAGTTAAGTGGGCCCATTCTTGGGCACCAACCTTGAGTATAAGCTTAGAAGATATCTTCAAAATCAACATTGAGTTATGACTTCAGTTTGGGATGCCCAAATGGATGAAGGACTTGTTTTAACATTGTTCTTCACGGTAGAGCTCTACTTGCAAAGAATAGGTGTGGGTTTTGTGAGATAAGCATTGTGCTTTGTAATTGTAAACTCTTTGGAGTTTACAAGGCTCATTATTGTCTATTTATTGCAGCAAGTTGAAGAGAGTTTATCAGATTTTATTGCAAGTCGTGAAGAAGAATTGTTGAAGGAAAAAGAAGCATCTCAGGAAAGGATTGGAATTATTGTAATCTTATTGAGATTAAATAATACATTCATTCTTGGTGGATTTTTATCCCGAAAGGGTTTCTCCACGGTATATGTTGTGTAACTTCTTTCTTCTGGTCTTATTCTTCTTCAATCTTCTATCTAGTTCTAAAAATGATAAAATGAATTAAACAAATAATCATCCACAAAGAAATTGTAACAAAGAATACTTAATTAGATCTATAGCTACAATAGTTTTACAAAGCATTAAGCTACATAATTATCCATTTGCAACATCAATTGCATGCCAAACCTCATAGCCTAGAGAAGTTATATGACGCTGCATTCTATATTTCCAAAGAGCATAGCTAGTACCATCAAATAATGGTGCTCTGGAAGTAGAAAAACCTTCCTAATTTGCCATGGCAAGTACTCCACCAGGAATCCCCTAAGTTGGTTAAACTTTTGGCAAGGGTATGGCTCTGATACCACTTGTTGGATTACGAAAAACACTGAGAGGGGGGGGGTGAATCAGTGTTTTAATAACCAAATTCAATTCAATTATTTTTCAAACACATAACTTTTTTGTAATCATGGAATGTTCAATTTCAAGAAAGTATTTAAATGTGATAGTCATTATCAGATCCTTAAACCACATGAAAAACTCAAATGTTGAAAAGTTCGTAAAGAAAGTTGCAAGACTAATTTGCATGAATCATGATAACCACATACATCACAAAAGAACCATAACACAATATTTTTATGAGTGGAAAACCCTCAAAGGGATAAAAAACCACTCGAGAAAATTGCCTCCTGGCTTAATAAATCCCACTGATTACAGAGCCTCATTGGAAAAGCCTTGTTAGAAACCAAGATAAGATTTGCAAACCAGAATAGACCTTCCACAGAAGAGAAAAATAAAAAAGCAAGAGATTTGCAAAAGATGTGCAAATAATAATATTCGAAGTACAAATAATTACAAGAGATAATTTGCTTTATAAAAGCAAAGATGCATAAACCTAATCTTATCTTGAGCAACAAGATAGCTCAACAAGATAAAGATAAGAACCTATAACTTAGGAATTAAATATGCCTAAGTAAACTTATGCTAAAGTGTAATTAAATATTAATTACACCAACACCCCCCATAAGTGCAACTTAGGGAGAAGTAGATTATTATGCAAATATGAGTCCCGACAACAAGGCCTGATTAGGTACAAATGTACAAATGTAAAGAGAGAGAAAACCCAGTGGGAAAAACCCCCCTTTAGTGAGATGAACTGCTGCGAAGAAGCACTGGAAGAACTCCGAAGAAACAACACTGGAACCCCAAATCTGGCAAGCAAGGAAAGATACTTATGTTTGAAAAATACCATATCGTAATCACAAATGCAACAGCAGACCTGATGCCAAGGAACACTAGAAACTCACATACTAGATTAACCCTGGGATCTGTAAGCAACAGTAGATGAAAGGATGAAAGGACCCATAATGATGACAAATCTAGAAGTTGTGTCTCTCGAAGCCAATGCCAAACTGAAACTAAAACTGCCCATAGGACGAGTACCATCAAGATTCTGGAACATTAACCATAAAAACATGGCCTTCAAATGAGAAAGATCTGAACCAATGCGGATCAAGGACCATAAAATCCCAACTGAAGTGTGAACCAAAGCAAACCAACAATGTGTCCAGCTAAGCAAGAAAGAAGCTAGAAGGAGACAACAGGAAACCAGAAAAACTCATGTGAGTTGTCACCAACATGAAAGATGGATGCAAGAACCCCCCTTAATGGAACTTTATATCAGTTCGTTATTACAATACCCAATGATTGCAGAAGGAGAGAATGCAAAATGACAGAAACATAAGCAAAAATGCAAACCTAGCACACGAAACAAAAATGAATGCATGCATAAAATAAGGTAGACATATTCTATAAATGACCTCATATCTGCATAGAGGCCGAAACTAGCTTTCCGACATCACAAAAATCACGAAAAACGGATAAGCGAGTCAAAAGATATGTGTCCCGGAGTGAAAATGGCAACATCTGACTTCCGAGGCTAAAAAAGACATCAAAAAAGCAAAACCAAAAAATCAGACCTACACCATTGCGTAGAGCTCGGAAACAACTTTCCAGTGATATCTCGTTTGCAAAAAAATGACGTCGTATGTGAAAGTTATGATCGTTTCTGTGAAACTGCTCCAAAAAGGTCCGATTTGGCCATGTGAAGCCCTCAGGGGCTAAAAAAATAAGGCCCCTGGTCGCCTGGGCGGACCAGGGGCTGAAATGCAGGGTCTTAGGCCGAAGCCCCCGGTCATCCATATGACCAGGGTGGGGGCTGTAAGTCCAGCCAAGGGCTAGCGCTTGGGCGTTGGTCACCCATACAACCGACTGTTGATGAGTTAAGCCCTCAGGGGCTGGCGGACCACTCCGGCAGCACTGCATGGGGGAGCCACCGGCGGCGGTGGTGCACCGGTGGCCGTTCGGTGGCCGCTGGTTGGCTCATCCCTTTATAACGGGTGGCACTGGATTTATTTAAAAACTTTGATTTTTTTTCGAGGTTTTTTGAAATTTTCTCGATTTTTGTGCATCGGAATGCGTGCCTGGGGGCCGTACAACCCTTGGGTAAAAAAAATTTGCCTCTCAGGATGATTTTGTCCAAACTGGACAAATTTTATATGGAAATAGGGGTTTTTGGGCACTGCAAATCCAACGGCGAGGTCTGTTTGGGCCCAAAGTGCTCCGAAAATCAGGCAACCCCTAGATCTATCAGAAAAATCACCAAACTGGAAACCCTCACAAATCTGGCAAACGGTGATGAAAATGAATAAAATAAAAGTCATTTCTGACTTTTTCCAGCGCTCTGAATCCAATGGAAAACCCCGATCTGATCCAAGACGCTGCATAAATGTGCTCAAGGAATAAAACCCTCGAGGGACTCTGAACGAGCTCTGCAATGAAATCCTCCAAAAAGGCTGAGAAGGGGCTGTGAATCGAGACTCTAATACCATGTTAGAAACCAAGATCAGATTTGCAAACCAGAATAGACCTTCCACATAAGAGAAAAACAAAAAAGCAAGAGATTTGCAAAAGATGTGCAAATAATAATATTTGAAGTACAAATAATTACAAGAGATAATTTTCTTTATAAAAGAAAAGATGCATAAACCTAATCTTATCTTGAGCAACAAGATAGCTCAACAAGATAAAGATAAGAACCTATAACTTAGGAATTAAATATGCCTAAGTAAACTTATGCTAAAGTGTAATTAAATATTAATTACACCAACAAGCCTCACTGGCTACACAATATGCCTCACTAGCAAGGGAACCTCACTGGTTACAACCTCACTGACATTTAATGTTACTACAACCTCACTAGCTTTTCAAGTTAGCAACTGCCTCACTGGAAAATAATCTTTTCACATCAAAATGATTATGAAAAACAAAAGGACAAAGTATAAACTCTATTTCTTTACAAAGTATTTCTTGATTGTCTCATTTTCATTTGAGACTCAAGAATATACATATGTCTGTATATCCACATACAACCAACACTTAAAGTACTTCCTCAGTTTTTCAAAATAGATTGTTCATCAATGCTTTCAGCATAAACATAATAATGAATCTTTGTAGAGTATAAGTCTCATATCCATCGAACCTTCACATAGTGACTATGTCACTGCTTTATATGCATTCAACATAAATCTTTCATAAAAATTATACAAGTATAACTACCTTTTACCAACTTCCTTCTCAAGAATACATAATTGTCAAACAACATCATCATGGAACATCCTTTGTATATTTTTAACCAAATTCTAATCATATGAATCAATAATGCCTAATTTAAACTTCAATGCATTAAACACAAACATACTCATATTGAAAGTCAACCTAATGCCCTAACAAATAGGGTATTAAAAATATACAATGAGCACACATATACTTCAATAAACCCTAGGTAACTCAAAACTATAATCAAATGCCATAGAATTGGTTTCATACCTTTTCTCGAAAAAATAAAAGAAAACTAGAGTTCAAGGTTTTTAGAAGAGTTATAAACCAAAACAATCAATTTAAACTTTTGCTATGGAGTGGTTGGTAACCTTTGAAGACTTTCCCTAGCAAGCTACTGCCATCACACTTTACATCCTCATACCATGTTGACCACGACCTCTTAGAAAGTGTAAGCAATTTTGTGCCCTAGTGCAACAACACCCTACCACAACCTTCACAGTAAGACAAAGCAGTGTGTCTAATCGAAATGATAATGTGCTTCATCGAAATACTAGGTTTATGCTCCTTACATGATTTTTCCCTTTTCTTTGCAATAATAACCAAATTATTATTCCTTTTTTCAAAAAGGAGCAAGGCATTATTATTTTTGAAATAATGATTAATATAATTGACATCGATGCCAACAATGCCAAAGACAACAAAATTAAGAATGAAAACACTACTTGAAATAAAGCATAAATTAAACAATGAAATGAGACAATAGAAGACATTAAAGGAGGAGTATAGTTAGCATGGCTTGATAAAAAACCTAAATTAAAAATATAAAGAAAATAAATTAGGTTTTAAATGTTAACATGATGAGAGTGATTTTCAATCACTCCATGATTTTTCATCATCCCAAATTCATAGGGAAACAAATAAAATAAAAAATAAAAAAGTGGCATGAAATACATAACATGTGTTCATAGTCACCTATATCATGTACCAAAAAAATTGTCTTTGCATCACCTACATTCCAATTAAGAAAATGAACACAATATAAACATAAAATTAAATAGAATAAAATATAATCAAAGCACAAGGTCTCAACCAATATTCTTGGAAGAATGTTTCCCAAGTAGATCATTGTCATCATAATCATGTTGATATATATGTGTAGACACCTAAAAAAGTCCTGAATATATATCACACATTTGATTTCGCTTATTAACACCATTTCTAGCATAGTTCACCTAATTCCTCTATTTGATTAAATAATGTTCAATTATTTAGTTAAATTTATTATATTCTCATATTAATTAAACAATCAAGGCTATTTGGTTAATTCATCATAATTCATCATTTTCTCCCCTTTTGATTAAATAATGCAATGTTATTTAATTAATGTCATTAATCTCACTTGATTAAATAATTAATAATTATTTAATTAAAGTTCCTAATTTTCCAACTTTCACAATTAAATGATTTTTATGAATTATTTAATTGATTTTAATTTTCCTTCAACCCTCCAACTTGCATAAATAATATTCCACATGGAATATTTCCCTTTTCAAATTCAAATTCTTCCCTCCAACTCAAAATATATCCAACATAATTCCTAAAATTATGGGATATTGTTGAATCTCTCAAGGATTATGAACCCTTGATCTAATCCTTGATCCATGTCTCATGGATTATCAACCACTTGATCAATTCTTGATCCATGTCTTCATCTCTCATCCATTGATTAGCATTTTGAATCATGACCATTGATCCATATCTTAGAAATCTATAAATATCAATCCATTTCAAATCAAATAGGAGACACATCTTATGCAAAGTTACTCTCTTAAATTGATCACTCATTCTTGATCAATTTGAGAGCCTTTTGTGTGAATCAACCTCATCAATCATCATCAAGCTTTTACAAATAAACATGGATTAGGAAAATTTGAGAAATCCACATCCATACCATCACTCAAATTGCACTCAATCCATAATGGGATTGGAGGTTTGTTGGTTATTTGATTCAATTGTTTAGAATTTAGACTTCTTTGATGTTATTTGAATCATTTTGACTATTTTTACTAATTTTCATTGGAGTATTGCTTTTAGTTGATCATTACTTATTCAATTAACTCTATTTTATGCTATTTGATCAACTGAATCCATATACTTACATATTGGCACGCCCGGTTTGACCCACGTCCCTATCTAACCAATTTTGTTTGAGTTTTATCAGACATTGCAAGTTCCAAAAGTAGATCGATTATTTTGTAGGTGACAAGGTGATGCTTTTGCAAATCTCGACGCCTTTGCAACTCAAAGGGTGACACCTTTGTATTACATAGACGCCAAGTTGTTTTGTAACATTTTATGTTCTATTGTGAATGATAGAGCAACACATTTGCAAATAGAGACGCCTCTGTGAACTCCAAACACCTTTGCAAAAGTTCAGACCAATGCCTTTGTTTGACAAAGTGACACTTCTATTTGACAAAGCGATTCCTTTACATAGGAAGAGTGACGCCTTTGCAGGTATAACAATAAGCTTTATTTTTGTGTTTATTTGATTCCAAATTGAACTTTCATCTAACCCAAACACTTTAATGTTTTTTGTTTTTTATTTCTTGAGGCTAATTCTTTGTAGGAAACTTGGCTTAGAGGAGTTGGAACATAACTAGTGATTTTGATCACTAGAGCTTTAATCTAAGACACATTTTTCAATTTAGTGTACTAAAAAAAATTCAACTTTACTTTGGTGTTGATCTCTTTTCCTTTTTATCTCTTACTGTCGATGGAAAACAACATTGAGGATCATCGTAAAAACTCTAAGAAGGTCATTCTGCATGAAGACCTTATGAGTCTTTTGTTTGCTCATATTAAGCTCAAATTAATCCTTGTTTCTCCTAAAACCCCAGCTTGCAAAAAGGGGGTTACGAATTCTGGTTATGAGACAGGGGATTCGGCTGAGGAGTGGGAAGGGAGTTCCAAGGACAAAGACTCGAATTTTGATGATATGTCTGTGGAAGATGGTGTGTTTGGGGAGGGGTCTGAAGCTTCTGAAGCATGGTCGAAGGGTTATGAAATGGATATTGAATTGAGAGAAGCCTTGGTGTAGTCTGGGAAGAAGAGTACTAAGGGGAAATCCAAATGTCCAAGGAAAGACAAGTTTTCTGCAAAGAGAAAGGTGGATTTGGTGAAAGATGTGGAAACTCTTGGTTCAGGTGTGAAGCCTACTCTGAGTCTTGGGAAGGTTAGCATGGTGGATAGTTCCCATGTGACTGGTGCTAAGGGTCCTGAAATTGTGGGGGTTGTGGATAGTGCCCCTGTTGGGGATATTAGTCCTGGTGTGGATGAATTGTTTCCCAAGTCTGTGCCTATGGAGGTTCAAGGGATTCAGAGTGTCCAGTGTACTAAGGTTTTTGACCTGAATCAGGGTCCCTTTGTCTCTCATGTTAGCTCCTTGCAGGAAAAAGAGAAGACTGTGAAGATGGAGCAGTTGGAAGTTTTGGCTGATTTGGAAAGCCTTCCAGATAAGCAAAGGATTAAGGTGGAGGTGGTCGAGGTTGAGGATTCCCCTATTGAGGAGGAAGAGGAGCAGAAAGAGGAGCATAGGGAAGTCTCTAGTCACAACTTGGAGTCAAAGGCCGAGCCTCTTATCAATTGGGATGAGGTGAATATGGATTTGTTTTGTAATATGGCTGGGATGGAATGTGGAATTTTCTCTCTAGTGAAATGGTTGTTCTCAAAAGTGAAGGAGCTCAATGTCCGAGTTAAGAACTGGCAGAATGTCTGCGTGGGAATGGTCTGATGCAATCAGAAGGAATGGGAAATTAAAGGTAAGGTTAAATCTATGAATGTAATGCTGGATAAATTAGTTGTTGATGTTGATCACCTGGTGTTACTCATGAGGAGAGGATTTCCTCTTTGGAAATGATGGTTAATAAGTGTTTGGAGGAAAGATTTGTTAGCATTGAGGATAGAATTGGTAAGTTGTCAGAGGATTTGACAATTGTGGTGAGCATAAGCAGCAATTCCTTGAAGTCAACTGCAAAGGTTCTTTCAATTTTAAACAAGAAAGCCTTGAAATGGACTGGTAAACCCCTAGAGCTAGGGGAAATTGAGAAAGCGGTTGAAGATGTGAATTGCTCGAACCTGGTGGATAAAAATGTGGATTCTACTCCAGCTATGGAAAAGGATGTGGAGGTCGGACCGTGTTTGAGAACAAGGAGTAAGACGAAGAAGAGGGTAGTTGTATCATTTGATGAGCTCAAAGATGTTATGGAGATGAATGAGGGGGTCATTTAGGAAAATATGGCCTCGGTCAATGTTTTCAAAAATATGTTATAGCTGTTGCTGACTCTTTTGCTTGATCAACCTGGGTGCTGATGTTTTCTGTGGTTGGTTTGCTGACGGGTTTCTTTGGTTTTTTTTTATTTACAGTATTTTGGTTTTTTGGGTTGCGGGTTTTATTTACTTAGTCTTTCTTGCAGCTTGTCGTCATTGTACAGGGTTTCGGGGCCCCTTCAAAACTTGATTTTCCTTATCAAAAATTTTACTTTGGTGCAATAAAATGAACAACACAACTTACATCTTTCATTTGGGTTTAAAATAAAGTCATCTTTCCTTTGGGTTTAAAAAGAATAATACAACTTACATGCTTTAGATTTGGTGCTTAAAATAAACCAAACATTTGATCTTTGGTGCATGCTTAAAATGAACATGAGTGCTTTGTATTCTATGATTGGTAGGTTTAGATGTGTATTCTCTCCCCTCGTGCCTTGTGCAAACTTGGATGAAGAGAAACATCTTTAACTTACATTTTTTTTTCATTTTGGCCAAAAGAATTATCTATATATCCTCTCCCCTTGTGCTACATGTGATCTTGGGTGACAAGAACATAGCAACATGAATCCTTTTGTTGGTAGGAGGCCTATCTTGGGACACATCTTTATTGAGAACCCAAGGGATCAACCTCAAGCGACATTTTTTGGTGTGCTATAGAAATTAGATGAGAGTGAAAGCTATAGTTCGATCCACACATGTAGTGTACTAG
Organism: Sequoia sempervirens; assembly: GCA_007258455.2. Taxonomy (NCBI): domain Eukaryota; kingdom Viridiplantae; phylum Streptophyta; class Pinopsida; order Cupressales; family Cupressaceae; genus Sequoia; species Sequoia sempervirens. Next base: position 499,575,668 of record VDFB02271358.1, on the reverse strand, counting down.
AATTTTGCTAGTGGCCTAGAGTAATTTCGGATCATGAGATGTTTATGTAGCCAATGATCTTCAGAGAGTTCCACCCGCTAAGAACCATTTTGTTTTAGAATCCTATAAAACCTATCAAATGTCTTCTTATGGAGGTGCAATGGGATAACATCATCCCAAGTGAAGTTACTCGCTATGTACCAATGCTTGTTGAGGTGACAAACCTCCTTGCAAGGAACTTTTCCTTTCAAGTGAAGAGGTGTGGCTTTGTGGAAGAAGGACACGTGAAAAGAATCTAATCACCCAATCAAGTCAATTGACATGTTGTATACTGTGTTTTTTGCAAAATCAAAACATCAAACAACTAAGTCAACGCATATTTTAAAGATCCTCTAATAGATTGACACATTTGTCCTAAAAGTGTGGTGCTTTTGTGCAAACTAATGCTTCCATTTTTATCAAAATGACGTTTTTGTTTGTACATTGACGCTTTACACATCGCAACACATTTGTCAGAGTAAATTTTTTTTTGCATATTGATGCCTTTGTTTGGATAGTCTGATGCTTCTTTCAAACATCAGTGCCTTTACAAATACTGACACCTTTGTAGAAAAATAGAGCGATGCCTTTTTCAAAACTAGAAAATAACAAAATTCAAAACATTTTCTAATTCTGTATTTTGGTTCACAAACATTAAATGGTCTGAAATTCATGAAAATCAAACTAATGACTATCTAAATAACTCAAAACATCAATGAAATTGTGTCTTTATTTTTGAAAACATCAAAACACCATTAGTCCTTATTTTGGATAAACTTTTCAAAAAAATAGCAAAACATCAAATCCAATTCCTTCAACAACTTGATATTTGATATTGTCCATTTGAAAACTAGATCTTCACATCTCACTTCTTAATTTATCATAGTGCTAGGAAAACAATCTATTTTTCAAGTATTAGGTCAAATTATTATCAAATCATGGTGAGTTAGCATACTTTAGAGTCATAATTCTACTCTTAAAGTTGAAAATTCATTATCATAAAATTCAAAAACAATGCTAGGTATAGATCAAAACATTGTCTACTTTGAAAGTTTCATATCACTTCATCCAACCAAACTCCATTCAAAGCAATTGGTCCAAAATTGGTTAAGGTGTCACTTTTACCCCAATTTGAAGAAACATTTGAACAAAATCATTTGGGTAAAACACCAAAATCTCCCAAGGTTATCACAACTTGTATGGTCACAACTAGGTCACAATACAAAAAGAACATGGAGTCTAATACAAATGGTTTAAATGTTCCCATTTCTACGTATTCTCCTACCAACATAAATGTTAGTGATCAACCTTTGGGAATTCCACAAACAACTTCTCAAGAGATGAACTTCCTCCATCAAAAAATATCAAAAAGTCAAATCAACAATCTCAAGTTGAAACAATCATCATAGAGGATATCACTAACAAAAGTCATGACTTCACTCCCGAAGAACTTTTAGAAATGGAACAAGACCAAGAGTTTATCAAAGTAGTAGAGGCAGTGATAAGTCAAAAACCCAATCAATACATGTTGATACTTGCACAACAAGGTGCTAAACTTCTCCCCAATTTTGACATAAATCAACTTAGAGAGCAACCAACAACATCAAATGTTGGAACACCAACTTGTCAACAAGGAAATGACCCCTCAGTGAATCATGTTATTGAACAAATACCTAAACCATCTTCAAATTTACTAGGTCAATCTATGGGAATTTATCGAGGGATAGAGCAAACCAATTTCATAAATCAATACATCAATCCCTTGTAAATACACAAAGTCTAGGAAACACCAACACAAACTTATGCTATCAAAACACAAATATCCCACCAACCTACAATGCTCAAGTTTTAAACATGACAAGTTGTGGGGTAAAGGAACCTTCACAAAACTTGAGCTTGAATGGTCTTAACACTCAACAACATCAACAATCTCAAAATCAACCACCAACACAATGTCAAAATAAACTACCAATGGAATTTCATAATAAACCACCACCACAACATCAACAACCACCACCACAACATCAACAACCACCACAAAATCAACAAAATTCCCAACATCAACAATACACCACATTACAATATTTGCAACATAAAAAAAAAAAAATAATGCACATGGTTTGCGTATTATTAGCTGGATTAGTAGGGGTGTTCTATTTTTTATTAAGTTTATCATGGTTTTGTGGTTACAATTTTGGATACTCGGCCTGCCAGCCACCTTGGCTTATGGTTTCGTTATGTTGTTGTTTTTTGTTGTTGGTTGGTGTTTTTTTTCCCAACATAACCACGGGATCAGGGCCCTTCCCTACTTAATTAATAAAAAACATCAACAACAACAATGTGCTCAACATGGATTCTTGTTTTGAATCCATTGGCAATGCCATTGGTAGCTTTCTGAAGGTGGATTCTACGTCTCGGGATCTTGGGCATACTACGGTGGCTCGTATTTTAATTGATTTGGATATCTCCAAGCCTCTCTATGGTGATGTCTTTATGGTGGAGGACAGACCTTGGAAACAACTTCTGGACTATGAGGGGCTCCCTTTTCGGTGTAGGCGTTGTTTCTCTGTTGGTCATTTGGCCTCTAGTTGCCCCATTGCTCGCCGCAAAGGCACGAATACTTGGTGGAAGGATGCACTCTCAGACCATCTCATGGTGGGCTCTCCCTCTTCGGAGGTTCCCTCTGAGGAGGTCTCTTCCTTGGTGGTTGTGGCTCCCTAGATTCCACCTTCTGTGGACCTGTGCCCCAGTCTGTTGTCGCTGCGCCGTCTGATACTGCTGCTGATCCCCCGAATGTTCCCGTCTCCTCTTCTACGCTGTCGGTTTCACTGTGTGGTGGCTCTCTGTCTGTTGTGGTTGTGGATGAACTGCTCATCTTTCCTCGCTCGGTTGACATTGGCTCTGATCCTTCTTGGTCTATTGTGCAGAAAAAGAAGAAGAAAGGACTCCCCAAATCACGTCCTCGGGTTTTGGGAGTCAGCCCTATCCCCCCATATTCTAGGGTTGTCTAGTTCTAGTACTTCCTCTAACATGTTGTCTTTCGGTTGTTCGTGTTCTGGTTCTATTCTGTGTGTGGCCTGTTTGGCCTATTCTGTCAAGTCTTGTGGCTCTTGTTTGTAGCTCTTCTAGTTCATGTCATGTTTTGAACTAGCTCCTTTTTGGCCCCGAGGGCCCTCCGTATAAAGGGTACAACACCCTGTAAATGTTGCTTACCTTATCAAAAACAATGTGCTCAACAAAAAATTGGTGTGACAACAAAATTTTCAAAAATCATCACACACCAATTATCAGTAACCCAATCCATTACAACAAAACATGGTCACCTTGTTGGTGTTTTTCCAGTACACCTAAGGAATCTCTAAGGAGTAGCCAGTTCCCATACTCAAGACCCTTAAAATGAATGGCCAACTGACAAGATTTAGTCGAAGACTAAAATATTCTTCACTTTAGGCTCTGTGGGACCTAGGAGGGTATTCCTACTGTGTTCATTTTGGTTCATACATTATTGAACACATTAATTCACATATCAATTCCTATGAGGAGCAAATATACATGAATTACTAAAAGATTGGCTTATCTTTGAGAAAATAGCGACCCACTGACTAGGAATCAAGGGTTATTTCAAAATACTCCACACATACATTATGATTAAGGAATTTTGAAATGAATTTACATTCTGATTTCAAATCAGTGACAAGATAGACAATTAACACAGTTATGATGTAAATATTTAACAAATAGACTAGTGTCTCTTGAAATTTGGCATCGGAGTCACATACACAATAACCAGTAATATAGAAATGATTTAATTCTGATAATAATGGACAACTCTCATAATACATTACATTATGGAGCTCACGGTTTCAAGACATGACTGCTTACCAAATCCTTTGTAAATTATTGCAAATTTATGACTCTATTTAAGAATTTTAATTGAATCCTTGAATCAAAGCAGAAACAGAGACACACATTCAAACAATATTTGAAGATGAACAAAGATATCCTTGATATTTCATTCAAAACTTGCAATGACCTTCAGAAGGAGAGTACATGCATTATAATTATAGCTTTGTTTCGATATCAATCATTACTATAAAACCATTTAAGATTACTACATACATGCCATCAGAGCCAAGACAAGTTGTCTGCTCTATTCATTGATTCCTTTCTATACTCTATTATGTACCCAGACATATACCCGACTCAAAACTTAAGACCAAAACCCCTGTAAATGAGCCATGAATTCCTTTTATAGCACAAGGAGTAAACAAGCTTTTGGCTCGAAATGCAATTACAATTCAAGTACATCATTTCAATATAATTTTCATTTCATTTCAAAATTCCTCACAACAAAATCTGCAACCATTTGTCGAAAAGGGGAGGAAAAATGTGTAGCCATCAAAATGTGCTAATACTACCAAAAGTAGCCTTTAACTATCGGCATAACCCATCAACCCACATTCGCGGTTAGCACAGTCATCATAAAAACTAATTTCAATTGTCCACGTTTAGCATAAGACTTACCAACGCCAAAAAATGAGAATAGTCCACCAGTAATTTTAGCTTCATGATGAAATTCCACAACCCTAAAGGCAATTTCATTACATAGAACTAGCACTGGAGCCACGGTACACACGCCCGCTCCACGTTCTTGCAACAGGAGGAGGAGAAACCACAACTCATTCTTCATTCTTATCCTTTCCAACCATTGAGTACTCATATCCACTTGGAGTCTTCACAACAATGGGAGGAACTGCAAGCACCTCTTCCCCTGATGGACCCAGTTGGTTCAGAATTGCGAGATATTGTTGATATCCCGAATCCATTTCGGTCTCACTATCAGATGAGCTATAATAGATAGAAATGGGAGAGTTTTGTCTTCCATAGGAACCTCAACCATATCAAATTTTCCTTTGAATTCTTCTTGAAGGCCCAACAAATTATTTTCCTTTTGCTCCAATCACCTCTGAACTCGCAACTTGGCCCTTCAACTGGTGACTACTCCTGGTAACAACAGGCACAAACCCCTCTCCATAAGCATCCTTGTGAGTGCCATGTATGTGCTTTAGGTCTTCACCACAAGAATTCTACAAATTGAGTCGAGGGCACCTCTGTACTGGAATGAATGGAGCACCAGACTTACTCATCCTACAACTTGAAGAACCCAAACAAACTCAAAAGACTTGACGACTAATTGCGATGGCGAAAATAACAACTCTCAACCTTTATTTATTGAACAATGTGATGATAGCAATCAACAATGCTTAATGAAAACACATGCGTGAACTAGGCATAATTCGTTGGCATCCACATTATCACTATTTAATTCCCAAGTGCATGGAAATCTACATATCACGCTTCATGATTACCAACAATTAAGCCTCCACACGCATGAAGATCAATTTGATCGCTCTTGTAGAGAGCCTACCATTAATGCTCACTGGTTGCAAAACCAAATGGCTAGCATGTGCATGTTTTTTTATTTTTACTTGTTAGCATTCGATCCCTTGATGAGGTGATGGATCAAACAACTCACATTGAGTCGATTGCCTTTGAATTTCAACAGTTCATTACACAATCATCTCCAACCAATAGCATTCATCCCAATCAACAAATATGTCACCCGTCGATGGATCTTTCCCACTTCATAAACTAGTGAATCAATCCACGTGTCATGAACTCGCAACCCTTGCAATATTTAACGAGCGCTCACCTTTTCTTTGTGATCCCGCAGGGCATGGCGAAGATTGATTCTAACGCTTGATCTTCACCATCAATTTGGTAACATGGGCGATAGGCATGATAGTGGAGACCGGGCCCCATGATCATACAAGGACATGCATCCTTATCTCACTATCCTCACACTGTGTAACCGGCCGACACTTAACATTTGCGAGCTGGCGGGGTACGACCAGGATCATTTCCCACGGTCACGAATCTCCAAACCTGCACATACGACATGGTTAGCATTAAAGAAGGGGCCATTATTAGGCCAACAGTGATTTAACCCTCACGGATGATTGACTTAAGCCTAAGTAATTTAGGGATGAAATATTAAAGCTTGACTTTAGGAAAATATTAAGGTTGGCGACAAACTAGATGACCGACACTCTAAGCCAAAAGGGTCGGTAGCCAAATGGATATGATGGCTCAAGTGACAACTTGGAAGACTGGCAACCAACAGGGCAATTCAACATGGAATTAGAAGAACATAGGGTTTTCTAAGCCAAAACCCTATCCAAACCATGGGGACAAGGGCTTTATGTGTTGATTATGTCCATGGGCTAGTCAAAAATTGCAAATTTTTGGGGAGCTCCATCACACCCAAAATCAATATGGTTCTCACCATACATCTCAATATCAAGGAAAATTTCAAAATGGTCCCATGCCTCAAGGAAATCTTGAACATCAAAATGGTCTTTTACCTCAAGGGAATTCACAATATCAAACTAGTCCTTTACCTCAAGGAAACCCTCAATATCAAAATGGTATTTTTCCCCAAGGAAATCATCAATCTCAAATAGGTTCCTATGGTATGAATGTTCCTTCTTACCACAATCCAAATTTATACACATTTAATTTGTCACCAAACGTTCCTCCAACAAATATATGGACTCAGAAATTAAAATGTTGACACCACAAATTCAAGATATTCAAATGGGAAAAACAAAGAAATCATACATGGTTCAAGACTTGTGTCCATATCCATTCGGAAAAAGTATAACTATGTTACCTTTCCCCCCACACTTCGAAATACCCAAATTTGAAAAATACGAAGGACATGGAAATCATGAGGAACATATTAGATAATTCTATGTGGCTTGCATGGAAGTGTCATACAACGATTCATACATTATGAGACTCTTCCCAAGAAGTTTGGGTGGACAAGCAATAGAATGGTTCTCTCATTTACCTCTAGGGATTAGAAATTTCCAATCAATAATTGATCAATTTGTAGCACACTTTTCCTACAACATTGATGTAGAAATAACCTTGGAGGAGTTATATACCTTAAAACAAAACAAGGGAGAAGCCTTTGCTTCTTTCTTATAAAGATGGAGCCATAAAGCAAGCAAATGAAAATGGTCCATACTTTAGAACAACAAGTTGAGATTGTGATTGAGAACCTAGACATAGACCTTGCCTTAGAACTAAGAACAAAATGTGTATCAAATTTTGAGGAACTCATATCAAAAGGTCTAAACATTAAATGAGCATTAATTTCCAAGGGATCCATACAAAACTCTAACCAACCATCTAGTTCCAGTGACAAACCTTGATTTTGGGCTAAAAACAAGAATGTTACTAATGATGGTGTGGTGGATGCAAAGGTTTTTATGAAGGCACCATCTTACCCACATACACAAAAAAATACACAACCAAATGTTCAAAATTCAAATCCTTCGTGAGGACCACCACCAAGACAAAACAATACTCCTCGATGATAATTCACTCCCTTAGGGGAATCTATTGAGACAATGCTAAAGAAGTTGATTCAATCAAAATGCATTGAACTTCCTAATTACCGCGATTATCTTGAACCTGAAATAAAACCATTTTGGTACAATGACAAGTACTTTTACCAATACCATCGCACAAAAGGTCATAAAACACATGACAGTATCAAACTCAAACATCTCAACCAAGACCTTACTGATCAAGGAGAAGTTAATGTCGTTCAAAAATTAGGGAATGAAGATCTAGGAATCTATAAAGATCCAATGTCTAATCCTGGGAAGGAAAAAGACTCAGAAAAGGCACCAAGATATAACAATGTAATTCATACCTATGATAATGTAGTAGGACATATTTGTACTAATCATTCATCACAAGATGAGGAATTGGATATGTATCAAGACATTTTCCTAGTGCATAATCAAGATCAATCAACAATTTCTAGAAATGTTTCATATCAAAATGACATTAAATACATCTCAGATTGCAACTTAACTCCTTCATATGACTTCATGATTGAACATATCAAAGAAGTTCCAAAGCAACAAGAAAATTCCATCACCTTGTTCGAACACATTAAGGCTAGCAAAGAATCGTACATCCATGCTACACCATCCACCCAAGAGTCATGTCAAGAAAATAACCTTGAGTATAACAAAGGTGGCTCTGAATCAAGTCAAGATCAAGATTTCCTATCATCACAACATTATCATGATCTAAATAGTATTTTCCAATCCGTAAGTGACAGTTGCTCTAACATAAGTCAAGATGAAGAACTTACTTCCCCAAAATACTTTCAAGACTTAATGAATATCTTTCAATCCATCCAAGACTTCAAAGATGATGACCATACTCAGACCAAATACTACCCATGATACACTTCATGCTAATGGACATGTAGATGATCTTCATCCAAAACAAGAGTCTCCTACTCTTGAAATTCCTCCAAATGATCAAGTAATGATAGAATTTCAGAGTGACAATCTAGACATAGATCATGAAGAAGACTCTTACATGGACTAGAAACCACGAGAATCTATTGAAAAAAAATTAGAATCTATATCTACTACTATTGTTAAAGATTCTCAGTAGAACATAAAAGAAGTAACATCATGTTTCTAGGATAAATCATATTTAGTGGTAGTATATAAGCAAATGCATTATCAAGGAAAAGGATCAAGCCTACATACACTAATATCTTGGAATCAACAAAGATAGCTAGCAATCTTGAGCATTAGGGAATTGGTTCTTCAGTAGTTAAGGACTCCAATCATGTCAGCAATACCTCCATAGGTAAATTTATTTAGTGCCAATATCAACACGGGGAGCATGAGGATTCCTTATGATAAAACCACTACTAACACTACAACTAGTCATATCATGAATCATCATTCTAGCACCTTTCCACCCATGAATGGGGACCAACAAAAGAGAAAAAGATATATCACACAAAAGAGAAATTCATCCAAGCAAAGTAATCAAAAAATCAAAATGGACAAACAAGATTCAAATGGATGCTAAAGAAAAAGAAAGAAAATTATCCCTATCAAACTCCATTAGTCAAAGAATCTATGGTACAAAGCAAAAAGGGGAATTTCATCCATCACAAATGTCTGATGCAAAAGAAGGCTTCAAAAGCGACATACAAGGTATATCAAGAAGTTGGTCCTAATTCCACTTGAAACTCCATATCCACCTTTCATTGCTCATCATCCAAAGTTTGGAGAGTCAAATATTCCAAACTGTCGACCAATCCATCTACAACTCATATTCCTCATTACATTTCACCATTCACTTCGATATCCAAATCTCACATTGACCATGTCTTGGCAACCACACTTTATCATAAGGACTATAAGGGAACTCTATCATGATGTGTCCATCTAGATGAGGTTAACTTCGGCATCGACAAGGCAGATAAGAACATTCAAGGATTACATTCAAGCGCCTGTATCTTGGAAAAATAACTCCTTTAGGCAGGATACCATTGGCATATCATGATAGCAACAACATCTACATCAACACTACTAGGTGGTTCGACATGATCCAAACCTTCAAAAATCCTAAAAAGGAAAAAAATAAAGAAAATGGTAAAGAAAAAATCATCCCCCAGTGAAAACCACTTTTGTGGCGCTTTGGGCAAGGACCATGATGAAAACCTGGAAAACAGGTGTCAAGGGTAGAATCAAGCATTTATGTGTGCCATTTCAAGTGGAAGCATTTCATCCCCTTCACAAAAAATCCAACATTCCCTCCATCCATCCAATCCATCTTCCAAATTCTCTTGATCTTGACAATGGTTCGACATACACTTCAACCTTTCTCATGTCACAATCTTGACATGGTCTTTACCATTGATCCCATTTTTATCTCATGAAGTCCCATGGCCTACATCTATCATTATCCTGATGATCCTATCACAAGATAAATATTTTTTATCCTTCGCATGCTTATCCATTCATTATCCTGATTTATGTATTCGCTCATAAAATATCAAACATTGCTAGACACTAGGGGTAGGTACTTGCATCTTGCTTTTGAATAACTCTTGATACATGTCCAATATCTCACAATGTGATATTGACATTGTGATCTAGGTATCATTTAGAAAATCTCAAAAACATCCAAAACACTTCAAGAATCTCAAAAACATTCAAAACATCTTAAAATTCAAAAAACATCCAAAACATCTTAAAATTCAAAAACATCCAAATCAAGTCAAAACCCATAAAAAGGTCAAAAATATCAAAAAAATAAAAAATGTGTTAATATCCTAGTCCAATAATTGAACTACAAAGCCTCTGCACAGTTACGTAGGCAAGGCCATTTTCGATGAGCCCTCAAGGCATAGGTCTTTCCCCCTAGGTCATGTTCTCTTGGTCTAGCCTTGAAAATCAAAACATTTGGAAAAATTGAAAAGCCCAAAACAACCTCAAATATCTTCATAGATTCAAAAACGCCATAGCATTTTGAAAATTTAAAACATTCATATAACCTCGAAATACCAAAAACAACCTCAAAACATTCCAAAAAATCAAAAAACATTGAAATATTTGAAAAATAAAACCACCCATCTTGTCTTACTTTCACTCACAATAAACTTTCACACATAATAAATTGATCATCACCTTCAACCTTTAGAAAAAAAAATAGAAACAAGTATAAAAATTATCCAAAAAACCAAACTTCAGCGTGAAATCAAAATCTTGATCATTATCAAACATGTCAGTCAACATTGTATCAACAGTCTATCAATCAATTATCAACCAATCAACATCCAAACATGTCTTATGGATATATCTTTCCTATAATAGACATCAATGGATATTATCTAAAACAACACTCTAGAGGCAAGCTCAGATATGATACCATTGGCATTTTTGTCATTTTGATATTTTCTTTTGATTTATCTTATTGTTATGTTCTAATGATCTCTTGGGATATCTAAAACCGGTTTAGAGAGAAAGGAATGGGGCATTGATCAATGTTTTCCTATGTTGTGCTTGTTGGATATTCTTATAATACGACCTTGGCAAATACTTTCCTTGCATGTGCGAGGGTAGTCTCAAGTAAAAATAATGGCTAGGACATATCAGGTTCTTCATACCTTTTGTGTATTAGTCTCCTTGCTTTGATGGCTTCATTTTATCATATGATCAAACAAGGTTTTTGTATGTAGGGTATGAACAAGGATACTCCTATTTGTTTACAATTCAAAGTCCATGCATTAGATACAAAGCCACCCTATTTCCTAATACCTTGGTGCATCATGTTTTCTATATCAAAAATAAGGATTGCTATGATGAAATTAAGCCTAATTCAAAGAGAAAAAGCAGAATCATCACTATATCATCACATATCCAATAAAATCTCAAATAAATCATAGGTTTGTTGGTATACTGATCAATCTCACATAAAAATGCTAATCTAGTCTATCATCTCATTCTTCTATTTTCTTACTAACATTTCTACCAATGTATCATGACATAACAAAAATAATATGCATCCACCTTGCATCCACAAACCATCAGTATACATCTCATAGTGCATACATCCTACATAATCATCATATATCATGTAAAAAATTACAAAAAGAGATCATTCATACCATTCATCCTGCATCCACAGATCATTAGAAACAATCATATTGCATATCATATCATGAATATCATAACATATGCATCCATACACACATAAGAAAATAAAAGATCAAAGCATATACAAACACCATGTAATGATAACATCATAAATCGCTCATCTCATATATATATCCAAAAAATGAATATCATGATACATGTCGAGTGTGTGATATCTCAAAAATATACATGAGGTTGTCAAAAAAATTGATGAATGGATATACATCAAGTCTTTCTACATCAAAATAAGATATAAAATATCTATACATAGTTATTCCCTACCCCCTTGGTCCTCTCTATCAACATCGGGTCAATGTTATGGTGATCCTCTCGGTGGTAGTTGATCTCCACCTGAGGAACCACCCTTTCCTCGTATCTAGACCACTGATGGACCACCCACTGATATGTTAGGAGCTATGGCACTCCTCTAGGAGAAGTTAGGTTATCGCATGTGGGAAGTAACCTACATGTAGTAGATTGTCCAATAGTAAGATGCCTTGACAACTTCATGTGCATATCATGTGGTTGAGATCATCTTGCCTTGGGCCTGAGTGGTGGTCTCTAATTATTGCCTTCGAGCAGTCTCCTACCCCACCTGAACCTCTAGTTGTTGTCTACGGGTAACCTCGGCATCTAATTGAGCACGAAGTTGATCTCACTCATGTGTCCTCTAGTCTAGCTACCCCTGGAGCTAATCCCACTCTACGATCCTCTAGTCCCACTCCCAAGTAACTACATGTAATCTCTAGTCAAAAGCCCTGACGACTACTACTACCTGTTGTTGTTGTGGCATGTGAGGTGATGTTCCTAGTGGTGGACCCAGAGGTAGGCCCTATGGTATGCGTACGTGAACCTGTCCACATCTCTTGCCACCTCTTCCTTGCTATATATTTCCTCATGCATCCCCACCCACCAAATCAGTAAGCCTGATAGGTTTGTGTTGTACAAACTAGGTGTCATATCCTGGGGTAGTCCTAGGATCATCTCAACCACCTACATATATCCATGGAAATGGCACCAACTGAGAAAAATTATCGATGGTTTTCTATATAACCATCTATGGTCCCCACTCTATAATCTTATGGAATGTGTGAGTGTACATGGTCTTATAGTCATCTGTTGGAGCATCTTGCGCTCCCAAAACTATCATGCAACCCATTCTGGTAGGTATACCTCAATGATGTGAATGGTTCGACCCATGAGCTATCAAGTATGTCTATAGTAGCTCAAGTGTGTAGCATCATCCTCCCAAGCTTGAGCCTATATCCAAGGTCTCCATGTGAAAACAATCATATCATTAATGACCTGTTGCCAATACACTATATCACCTGCACTTGTATGATGGATGGTAGTCATGCCATCGTACCGATACGTGATCAGATCATCCTCATCTATATCCCTAAATACAACAACCGATCTGAGCACTGCAATGTGCTCCCATGCCCATATATGAAGTAGAGTAACCCTTATGGATATGCTAGCTCCCTCCTGGTACACTACCTGATGCATGTCATGGTACAAATGGGCCATTATGCAAGGACCCCAAGTGTACACACATGCATCCTCCATGATCCTCTCTAGGATGACACACCATCCTAGGTTGAACAATCGAGATCTCCTGTCAAGAGAAAGGACAATAACAATCACCAAGGTAAGGTCTCTAGAAATGCCGATGAAATGCCACAAGTCAATCTTTCCACCCTCTAGCTCTAGATCCTCCACTCCCAGTACATGGAACATGGACTCAAGGTCAAGATATCTATCATAAATAACCTGCTCTCTATGAATAGGTACCTGCAAGACCCTCCAAACATCCTCAAGGGTCACTGTTGCCTTACCTGTCAGAAGGTGGAAAGAGGAAGTCTCTGAGTGCCATCACTCCACCAAAGCAGTCATCAATGCTAAATGTATTCTGATCTCTGGCATGTATACAATGTGGTATAATCTAACTGCTCCTAGGAATAAAAAATCAAGCTTTGATAATCTGGTAATCTACTCTAATATTTGTGGTCTCCTCTCTTGAGAAAGGAGAGGATGGAAGGTAGCATAACACGCACAACGTCAATTTGCTAAAAAATTGAAAAAAAAATCTAAGTCAAACTCCTTAGAAAGCAAAAGCAAGCCTTTTTTGCAAAGGCGTCGTACTATTAGTCTTGCAAACACGTCACTATTTTGCAATAGCATTGCTAAAGTGCAAATGCAACACCCTACTACAAAAGCGTTTCCATTCAGTGTTGCCCATGCAAAAGTGAGCCTCTAAAACACATCATTATCTTGTAGAAGTGTCACCATATTTTCTTGCAAACATATTGCTCAATTACAGAAGCGTCGCATATTTTAAAAAGCCTAGTGCATATGTAGAATTGTAACACACATTGTAAAGGCATCGTGATGTGTTGCAAACATGTTGTGTCAAGTTTCAGAAGCATCACCCTAACAATGATGCCTTTGTTTTCCTTAATTCTACCTACATTTGGCTATCTAGAAATACATGCAAAGTAAGTTTTTCAAGATACATACCGGGGGTCCTACATTGATTGGTTGCTGGAATTCACGTACCTTCTCTTCATGATGTATGGGGAGCACTTTGTGTGCCATTTCATTAGGTTCTTTGAAGGAAGTCTAAGCTAGAATCTCACAAGGTCTCTCAATTTCTCAAAAGCAAAGTGTTCAGATGAGTTGGAAATTCACCCAAATTCACATATATGCATTGTCAAACCTAGGGTTTTGACCCCGAAACTCATTTTTCTAAGAGTTTTATGCATACAGGTCAGTATTTGAGCTTCCTAGGACTTATTTTTTGCTCTTTATGCAACTGAATTACTCCCATTGTAATGTTGTGAGCTCGACTCAAAAATCATTTTTTCTGCTCGATCTCTCGAGGGGGTAGCACACCAACATTCCTTTGTTCGCTAGGGAAAAGTGGGGCATCATGAAAAGTTGAATTTTTTTAAATTTTGATCTGAGCAGCGTCAATTCTTTGAAGCAATGCAACAGGTACTTTTCTTCAAAGAGGGGAAAAATGTAGACACCTAAAAATGTCCTGAGTATATATCACACAACTGATTTCGCTTATTAACACCATTTATAGCATAATTCACATAATTGCTCTATTTGATTAAATAATGCAACGCTATTTAATTAAATGTCATTAATCCCACTTGATTAAATAATTCATGATTATTTAATTAAAGTTCCTAATTCTTCCAACTTGCACAATTAAATGATTTTTATGATTATTTAATTGAATAATTTTCCTCCAACCCTCCAACTTGCATAAAGAATATTCCACATGGAATATTGCCTTTTCAAATTCAAATTCTTCCCTCCAACTCAAAATATCTCCAACATAATTCTTAAAATTATGGGATATTGTTGAATCTCTCAAGGATTATGAACCTTTGATCTAATCCTTGATCCATGTCTCATGGATTATCAACCACTTGATCAATTCTTGATCTATGTCTTCATCTCTCATCCATTTTCATCCATTAATTAGCATTTTGAATCATGACCATTGATCCATATCTTATAAATATATAAATATCAATCCATTTCATATCAAATAGGAGACAAATCTTATGCAAATTTACTCTCTTAAATTGATCAATCATTCTTGAGCAATTTGAGAGCCTTTTGTGTGAATCAACCTCATCAATCATCATCAAGCTTTTGCAAATCAACATGGATTATAAAAATTTGAGCAATCCACATCCATACCATCACTCAAATTGCACTCAATCCACAATGGGATTTGAGGTTTGTTGGTTATTTGATTCAAATGTTTAGACTTTAGACTTATTTGATGTTATTTGAATCATTTTGATTGTGTTTACTGAATTTTATTGGAGTATTGCTTTTAATTGATCATTGCTTGTTTAATTGACTCTATTTCAAGCTATTGTATAAAGTATTTATTTTTAATAAGTATGTTATACATATGCATGATTTCTTATTTTATTTCCACAACCATTACTTATTTTCTACAAAAGGCATGTCCATTTGTAGATTTTGAAATTATTTCTAGTGTTTATTTCTTTCTTTGGAACCCAAGTAGATTGAGAACATGATGGAACCCCTCAAAAAATTTCTTGGTTCCATTTTAAATTTTTGCATCATTTGGCTTGGACTCTTGTTTTGGCTTAGGGTTGTTCCTTATCACTGTTTTAGGGTTTTTGTGTTCCTAAATCACTCGTAATTAACCTATGAATTTAGAAAACCCTTGGTCATTATATTTTCACATTGACCTAATGTTCCCAGTATTTGGTCATTTAAATTATCACTTATGCCATCAAAGTCATTATTTTCACTGGCCCCCTGAGTTTAGGATTGTCGGTCACCTCGATCATTTTTATTTTTCTATGGTCAGGCTTGGTTTTCCTTTTAATTATTTAAGTCTTAAATCCCCATTTCTAAAAGGTCAAGTTCCCGTGAGCCTAGAGGTGGCCCCCTTTTTTAAATTAACTGTTGCGGCATGTGCAGAATTAGGTTTTCACGCTAGTTGTCCAATCGACAAGAGTTGATCACCACTATTCCCCGTGCCCCTGTGTTGATTTAATCCTTATTATTTTATTTGCACGGGATGGCAGGCTTCTACCACACATCTGGTACTTTGGTGTGCCCAATTTCCTTGGTAAAGATAGTTGGTGCCACTTGAAGAAGATCAATGACAATTATCAAGCGACATGGCCACATCTTGACCACTCCCCGCATGCCCGTGTTGGTTTATTTCACATTATTTTAAACACACAGGCTAGCGGGCGATTGCCACATGTCATGTATGGCGGTGGGACCAATGTTTCTAAAATTCCAAAGGACATAACTTTGATAAAGATCAACGATGGAAATTGCAACACGTGTCTTCATCAGGACCATTCCCTGCGCACCCATTTGTCTTGTGCATTAAGGAAAGATGATCACATAGGCTAGCGGACAAGGCAACATCTGTCACTTTTGTAGGACCCACCAGGCTTTGGAGATGGTGCGTGTTTCTAGAGATTCAAAGATTGATGGTCGATGGCAGGTGATGTGGGTAAATCCTGACCGCTCCCCGCCATCCCGTGAGGGCCCCACTTGTGTCCAATATTTTGTAACGGGCAAGCGGGCATATGCCACATGGATTGTTTCAAAGGCTCAAATTGATCCATATGGAGATGGGGTGCTAGTAAAATATTGGCCAAGACTATTCTTAAGATTAAAAATGACACTAAATTAGAACTGATTCTTGGGAACTCATGTGAAATTTGGGAAATATTTTTGTGGCTGTCAAATCTATCATATGTTGGTACATGTGGGAAGGTGAAATTGAAGTAAGGTCGGTTATGGGCCGATATTCTGAAGATAAATCATGATCACTCCCCACTGTCTTACTGTGATCAATTGCAAGAAAATTAATTCCCACAGGCGAATGGGAAAATGTGACATGACAGGTTTGGTTAAACATTAAGCGTGTGGTTAATATGTAATATAAGTGGATGATTATCTCACTTGAGTTTTCTAATTATGGAGAAGTATCAAATGCATGCTTCTAATCTTATCATAATTAATCATCTTGATTGATTATACGTTGATTCACTTCAAGGTATGATCGATGACTGAGGTTCAAAATCAGGGTAATGATGGCCTGTGTCCTCACACAAGCTTTCTTGAAAAATTAATGCAGACACTCTCCTGTTGTTCTATTTAATGTTGATCACTTGCTTGATTATTCTCACCATTTAATTGTTCATGAGAATTAAGAGTTTGAAAGTAAGTGTGAATTTGAGCTGGTTATTTCTCGGTTGGGTGGTGTCTTTTTTTTTTGAGAAAATTTGATAAGTTGTTAAGGGAATGGGAAAGGTAAGTGTGAATATAATCCTTGTCCATAGGTCTAAGAGACTCAACCCTCTTGAGTCTCAGGATGATTCTCCTCGAAGTGAATGGGATATGCCCAAAATCCCTGTGACTCCAAAGAAAATAGCAAAAGCTGCAAAGAAGTTTGTACGAGGTGTTCTCAAACGTGCCTATCATCTAAGAGGTTGAATTGTCTCAGAGGAATTAGCCAAAGGCAAGGAGAAGAAAAT
The DNA here is from genome assembly GCA_007258455.2 of Sequoia sempervirens. Classification (NCBI taxonomy): domain Eukaryota; kingdom Viridiplantae; phylum Streptophyta; class Pinopsida; order Cupressales; family Cupressaceae; genus Sequoia; species Sequoia sempervirens. Next base: position 499,557,997 of record VDFB02271358.1, on the reverse strand, counting down.
TGATAGGCCAAATAGGGAAGCTGCAAGAAGGAATAGGCATCACTGGGCTTACATGGGACGTCATCATTCTCCCATTGAAGTCTTGGTTGATTCTTCTGACAGTGGAGATGAAATTGACTCTGGCTACGACCAGTACCTCATGGCCATGAATGATTTGGTTGATTATGAGGATGAGGTGGTGATGGCTACTCTGCTTTCAATAAGGACCCTGAGCAGGCATACCTACTTTGCTGATGACAAGGCAAAGTAGCACTCGTTCCTTCTTTGGGCTGGTGCTTAGTTTTTAGTCCTCTATGTTAACTTGCTTTCTTTGGCTGGTGTGTTGTGATATGGGTATTTGTTTATTTATGCATTTGATACTGATGGTGACATTTCTCAGTCTAATGTGAACATTTGCATGTTTTTGGTGTTGCGACAACAACGCTTTTTAAACACTGGTGGGTCTTCCCTGACTAATGGTTTTTTAGAGTTTTTCTTTTGTTCTCCCCTGACTTACAAATGATTATTTTGCAACTGATTGGGGAATATTCTCACTTTCTGGTTAAATTCATTTTGGAATGAAAGTGAAATGTAAGTGTAATTCAGCCCGATGCTTGTTGCTCCCTTGTCTTATAAAAGGGATTTCAAGGATGAATTATAGAGAGGTTGGTAGGTAGTTTATCTTGAAGGGGTTACTCATAGAAAAAGAATGGATACTGAACTTTCCAGTAATATATTTTAGGGATAAAGTCAGTCAATACGTATATGGTTTTATGATAATAGCAATGATATACATATAGCAGAAATAGTATGAAGTTTCTACATATTACTCTCCTATGTACAAATTATACATACTATGAATAATATAATCAATGGTTATCTTATTTGTCTATGCTGGTTTCCAATGGATGTGTTGTGTTATTCTTGCTTATCATTTCAATGAATGTATGCAATTGCTTGAGTATCATAGTAGGTTTGAAATAAATCATGTATGAGGATGCTTGTAAGAAGTGAATTGTGGAAACAACAAGTGGGAATATTGTAATGCAGCATTTTCAAGACTTTGGGTATTGTCAGAGATGAAATTATTATCTAAGTCATATGGATATTTAGTTTGACTCTGTCCCAATAATATAGCATTGGTTTAGCAAAGTAATTTTGCTAGAGTGTGTGGTAATCAATTCAACAACTGATCACAAACATACAATCAACTTTACTTGTAAAACTCTTTCTGGGTGTGTGTGAATCTTAATGAATTATATTTTCTCTTGTTTAAGTTAGTAATTGGCGCGAGGATAAGCCAAATCTTCAGGGTATTGTGTCTCTTGAGAATTTATGGAGAACCATTTGTTTATCCCGTGTTTGATACATTTACACACCAGTATCTATAAACAGTCTTTAGGATTACCCTCTTGGGTTTTACAGAGCCCGAAGTGAAGAAGTAAAGGCCTAAGAACCCTTACTTAAGTGTTGGCCAATCCTTGCCCTTACTAATAATTGAATCCTGGCAAGTTCATAGGTATGTGATAAGAATAAGTTTGGTTCCTTAAAAATAACCAATAGAAATGGCGACTCCATTGGGGAATGCACTCAAAAATTTGGATGCAGATGTCTTATCAAAGGGTCATTAAAACTCTTGAACAATTATTTGTAACTAGAGGTTGACAATTATTGAATCATATTTTTCCATCTAAGTCACCAATAGAAATGGTGACTCCGCTAGGGACTATTATTGAAATCCTTTGCAGTAGGTCATTTTGCTTCATAGAGTCGTGAATGTTCTGAATTAAAGTTCTCACTAAAAGTGGGTGGCGACTCCGAAGAATTTTGTAACAGTGAAAATTGTTTAAGGAAGCTTAAAGTAAAATCAGTTGGTGAAAGAAACTTCATGTTTGTTGAATTTTGGTCCTCTAAAAAGGAGGTGGCGACTCTATGCAAAGAACCTAACAAAGCACAATTCAGAATATCAACAAATATATTCATGTATTTTCCCTTGTTTTGATTTGCATGAAGAAGTAAATCTATAAAAGCCATTTTTTAAGAGATGTGAAAGAAATACTTTGTTCCCTATTAAGTGAATTGAGCACTAGAGAAGGGAATAGTGGCAGTTGTTTTACATACTTCTCAGGTGAAATTTGTATTATCTAAATGGGATGTAAGAAGTATGCTTATTTCTAAAATTTTCCTTTTAAGAATTTTTTAAGGCATGAGTATACTTGAGTTGTGCGAGGTAGTTTCTCCTTTACCATAAGGTTAATATTTAATTCCCTTGTATTTTTTGCTAAAAAATCAAGTACAAGTATGTCGGGCATGCAATCTCTAGAATGCCCACAAAAGAAATTCTCTATGGAGAGATATAAGTCATTAATTTTTGGAGGTATCAAAGGTTTTCCTAACAAGATCCCTGATGATATTAGGAAACTTTTACCAAAATTTACAGGGAAAAATTATGAGCTAGCTTCAAGACACCTAAATACATTCATAGATTTGATGGGTGATTTTGAGATAAATCATGAGGATGTTGTTATGAAGTTGTTTGCCCAGTCATTAAAAGAGGATTCCAGACATTGGTACTCATATTTACCAATATGTTCTATAGCTTCATGGGATGCTTTTAAAATAGAATTTGTGGAACAATATGGTGAGAGGATTAGTCTAAATGAGATATGAAGAAGATTTAGGGAAATCCAACAAGATGAAGAAGAGTTGGTTCCTTCTTTTAATCTCAGATTCATGAAAACAGTAAAAGATATTCTTGAGTGTTTAAGACCTAGTGATGCAGAATGTTTAATTGTATATCTAGGTGCTTTTGACAACAAAATGAGTTATTTGATAAGGGATAAGGAACCTACAACATTGCAATAGGCATACCATATTGCTATGGATATTGAAAACACTATGAAGTACTCAATGATGAAAGGATATATGGCTGCAAGTATTTTTTGTCCAGATACACATCATAAAGATGACATAAATAAGGATGAAATGGATGAGCAATATGATGACACTTCTGATATCTCATTTTTTTCATTCTCACAACATATTGATCATGAACCAATTCAAAATAGACTTCAACAATGTTTAAATGATGGTGATTAGGAGTTGTTACTTCAGAGGTTGTCTAGCTTAAAGAGGTATAAAGAGGAATCACCATATGATTTGTTAGTGAGGTTTGTGGATTCCTTGTTAGAAGTGCCTAAAATCCCGCACCCTGAAAATTCAATATGTATAGACATATTCTATGACATCTATGAGCCAAGGCTTAGTGCCTTGCCCAATGACTTGAAGCCTCAAGATTTTGATCAGATAATTGATTGGATCAAAATTGCCGAGGAAGCCAAATATGACTATGAGCAAGAAATGAGGTTTCAAAATAGCAAGAGTGCTAACCTTATTGACAAAGATCAAGAGTCTACCCAAAGAATGGATAAGGATGTTTCTAAGAATGAATGTCTGCATAACAGTATGGATGATGATATTGTCATACTTGCAAATACTGTTGATGTACTTTTAAAATTTGATGACCAGGATAGTGAAGATGAAAATCCTGGTTACTTTCATGAGAAATGTAAAGATCTTTGTGAGGAAAGCTTGAGGGTTCCCTTTGAGGCTAAAGAATATGACTGTGTCAATACTCATGAAATTTTTCCCTCACTGGTAGATAAATAGATTTCATGTGATAAACTCTTGCAACACATTTTAACTACTCCAGAATTGGAACACCTTGATGACATATTTGGTGATGATTTTGAAGACAAAAATTTCTATACTCATGATCTAGAGCCTGAGTTTAATGATGGAATTGGTAATGCTAGTCAGCGGGGTCTTATTCCTAAATGTTTATATGAAGTAGAAGTGGGATATACAAATTGTATGGCAGATATGGACATAATTGTGTTTAACCAAAGTTTTACTGAGTAAGGATGTGAAAAAATCTATTTGATGGAACAAAATCTATGTTCAATTTTCCAACAGTCCTGCACATACGAGTTAGTAGAACTGTCATTTAAAGGTGCCTTTGAATACCCTACTACTGATCATATCAATTCTGAATTAGTTGATTCATCCTTTGAAACATTTTGTTTCAAGTTGGGCCATGATGACTAGAAAAAGGAAGCAAAGTATGATAGTGATCCTGGAACAAAAACTCTTTCTAATTTTTGGGATGATATTAATGATGCCCTCTATGGGAAGGATCCTACTTTGAGAAAAAGTAAAAGTACTAAAGAATCTAGGAAATTGATTTTTCAGGAAGATAAAATATTGGGAAACATAAGTGGTTTGTATTGCTCTAATAAATATGAACATAAGCTTGAGCATGAGCCTATATATGAATGTTTCTTGTATTGATAATGAACAAACAAATTATGAATGTTTCACTTTTCCTGTCCAGTTAGATGAGCATTGGATGGAGTATAGTTGCAAGTTGAATCAAATAAAGTACTCCATTAGCCATGTGTTTCAATTGATGATCGACCACAATTCATAGCTGGATATAAAAAGGAATAACAGTGATAAGTTCACAATGGATAGGTCCAGTGATAGAGGCATAATTAAGGGATGGGAAATTCATGAAAATATTTGTAGCCTTAGCTTGATATAGATAGTGGAAAATCATTTTTTTGATAGAGGCAAGTATTAACCCAAAGTTTAGTGGCCTAGGGCCACTAAGAAAATTGAATCTTGGTTGGATTGCAAGGTGCATATTGATAACTTGCACCTCAGATGAAGGTTTCAGACAAGTAGGGATTAAATCTCTCATTTTTGGTCCTTGTGACCTATGTAAAAAATGTGTATATATGGGTTGTCCTAGTTTTTGTTTTATGTGTTTGGTCTGCTTCACCCATGATTTTGGGATCTCACCATGCCTATAAGAGGCATGTGTCCCCAAATAGAGCCATTGATGGAACCCCTCAAAAAATTTCTTGGTTCCATTTTAAATTTTTGCATCATTTGGCTTGGACTCTCGTTTTTGCTTAGGGTTGTTCCTTATCACTGTTTTAGGGTTTTTGTGTTGCCTAAATCCCTCAAAATTAACCTATGAACTTAGAAAACCCTTGGTCATTATATTTTAACATTGACTTGATGTTCTTGGTATCCAGTCATTTAAATTATCACTTATGCCATCGAAGTCATTGTTTTCATCGACCCCCTGAGTTTAGGATTGTTGGTCACCTCGATCATTTTTATTTTGCTATGGTCGGGCTTGATTTTCCTTTTAATGATTTAAGTCTTAAATCCCCATTTCTAAAAGGTCAAGTTCCTGTGAACCTAGAGGTAGCCCCCTTTTTTAAATTAACTATTATGGCATGTGCAAAATTAGGTTTTCACGCTGGCTGTCCGATCTACAAGAGTTGATCACCACCGTTCCCTGTGCCCCCGTGCTGATTTAATCCTTACTATTTTATTCACACAGGCTGGTGGGCTTCTGCCATGCATCTGGTAATTTGGTGTGCCCAATTTCCTTGGTAAAGATAGTTGGCGCCGCTTGAAGAAGATCAACGAAAATTATCAAGTGACATGGCCACATCTTGAACACTCCTCGCACGTCCGTGTTGGTTTATTTCACATTATTTTAAACACAAGGGATAGCAGGAGATGGCCACATGTTGTGTCTGGCGATGGGACCAATTTTTCTAAAAGGCCAAAGGACATAACTTTGATAAAGATAAATGATGGACATTGTAACACATGTCTTCATCGGGACCGTTCCTTGTGTGCCCATTTGTCTTGTGCATTAAGGAAAGATGATCACACGGGCTAGCAAGAAAGGTGACATCTATCACTTTTGTAGGACCCGCCAGGCTTTGGAGATGGTGTGTGTCTCTGGATATTAGAAGATCAACAGTTGATGGCGGGTGATGTGGGTAAATCCTGACCACTCCTCGCCATCTCATGAGGGGCCCGCTTATGTCCCATATTTTGCAACAGGAAAGCAGGAATATGCCACGTGGATTGTTTCAAAGGCTTAGATTTATCCATATGGAGATAGGGTGTTGGTAAAATATTGGCCGAGACTACTCTTAAGATAAAAATAGTGCTAAATTAGAACTGATTCTTGGGCACTCATGTGAAATTTAGGAAATATTTTTGTGGCTATCAAATTTTTCAGATGATGGTACACGTGGGAAGGTGAAATTGAAGTAAGGTAGGGTACGGGCTGATATTCTGAAGATAAATCATGATCACTCCCCACTGTCTTACTGTGATCAATTGCAAGAAAATTAATTCCCACGGGCGAATGGGTAAATGTGACATGACAGGTTTTGTTAAATATTAAGCTTGTGGTTAATATCTAAACTAAGTGGATGATTATCTAACTTGAGTTTTCTGATTATGGAGAAGTATCAAATGCATGCTTCTAATCTTGCCATAATTAATCATCCTGATTGATTATCCGTTGATTCACTTCAAGGTATGATCGACGGCTGAGGTTCAAAATCAGGCTAATAATGGCCTGTGTCCTCACACAAGCTTTCTTGAAAAATTAATGCAGAAACTCTCTTGTTGTTCTATTTAATGTTGATCACTTGCTTGATTATTCTCACCATTTAATTGTTCATGAGAATTAAGAGTTTGAAAGAAAGTGTGAATTTGAGCTAGCTATTTCTAGGTTGGGTGGTGTCTTTTTTTTAAGAAAATTTGATAAGTTGTTAAGGGAATGGGAAAGGTAAGTGTGAATATCAGCCTTGTTCGTAGGTCTAAGAGACTCAACCCTCTTGAGTGTTAGGATGATTCTCCCCGAAGTGAACGAGATATGCCTAAAATCCCTGTGACTCCAACGAAAAAAGTAAAAGCTGCCAAGAAGTCTACACGGGGTGTTCTCAAACATGCCTATCATCTAAGAGGTCGAATTGTCTCAGAGGAATTAGCCAAAGGTAAGGAGAAGAAAATTGGCAAGCCATAGAGGAAAGTTGTAAGAAGGAATAGGTATCATCGGGCTTACATGGGACATCATCATTCTCCCATTGAAGTCTCAGATCATTCTTCTAACAATGGAGATGAAACTGGCTCTGGCTACCGCCAGTATCTCATGGCCATGACTGATTTGGTTGATTTTGAGGATAAGGTGGTGACGGCTACTCTGCTTTCAATAAGGACCCCGAGCGGGCATACCTACTTTGTTGATGACAAGGCAAAGTAGCACCCCGTTCCTTCTCTGAGTTGGTGCTCAATTTTTGGTCCTTTGTGTTAACTTGCTTTCTTTGGTTGGTGTGTTGTGATATGGGTCTTTGTTTATTTACGCATTCGATACTCATGGTGATGTCTCTCGGTCCAATGTGAACATTTGCATGTTTTTGGTGTTGCGACAACGACGCTTTTTGAAGACTAGTGGGTCTTCCCTAACTAACAGTTTTTTGGAGTTTTACTTTTGTTCTCCCTTGACTTATAAATGATTATTTTGCAACTGATTGGGGAATATTCTCACTTTCTGGTGAAATTCATTTTGGAATGAAAGTGAAATGCAAGTGTAATTCATTCTGATGCTTGTTGCTCCCTTGTCTTATAAAAGGGATTTCAAGGCTGAATTACAGAGAGGTCGGTAGGTAGTTTATCTTGAAGGGGTTACACACAGAAAAAGAATGGATACTGAAATTTCCAGTAATATATTTTAGGGATAAAGTTATTCAATACGTATATGGTTTTATGATAATAACAATGATATACATATAGAAAAGTTAGTATGAATTTTCTACATATTACTCTCCTATGTACATATTATACATACTATGAATAATATAATCAATGGTTATCTTATTTGTCTCTGTTGGTTTCCAATGGATGTGTTGTGTTATTCTTGCTTATCATTTCAATGAATGTATGTAAATACTTGAGTATCACAGTAGGTTTGAAATAAATCATGTATGAGGATGCTAGTAAGAAGTGAATTGTGGAAACAACAAGTGGGAATATTGTAATGCAGTATTATCAAGGCTTCGGGTATTGTCAGAGATGAAATTATTATCTAAGTCATATGGTATTTAGTTTGACTTTGTCCCAAGAATATAGCACTGGTTTAGCAAAGTAATTTCGCTAGAGTGTCTTGTAATCAATTCAACAACTGATCACAAATATACAATCAAATTTACTTGTAAAACTCTTTCTAGGTGTGTGTGAATCTTAATGAATTATATTTTCTCTTGTTTAAGTTAGTCACTGTCGTGAGGATAAACCAAATCTTCAGTGCATTGTGTCTCTTGAGCATTTATGGAGAACCATATGTTTATCCTGTGTTTGATACATTTACACACCAGTATCTATAAACACAGTCTTTAGGATTACCCTCCTAGGTTTTACAGAGCCCGAAGTGAAGAAGTAAAGGCCTAAGAACCATTACTTAAGTGTTGGCCAATCCTTTCCCTTACTAATAATTGAATTCTGACAAGTTCATAGGTATGTGGTAAGAATAATTTTGGTTCCTTAAAAAATAACCAACATAACCCTTTGAAGATGACATAGATTTATATCTATCATGCATTATATTTTTGTTATTTTCATTTTTTATTGGCACATGTATAATTTATTTCTCATAAGGATCCCCAATAGGTAAGGAAATATCCACCCTTATGCTTGTAAACTATGTGTTGTACCACCAATGGTTCTTTGGCCTTGTAGATTGTTCCTCTTTATGATATAAAGGCATATAAATTATTTTACCTTTTATCCTTGTAGGTTCACATAGTCTTATTAATTATTTCATCTTCTCTTCATTTTCTTTTGAATGCACTTCCTTATGAAATTTGTACAAGTCAAGCAATTTGTCATTACAATTAAATGGTGGTTCATTGGGTTCTTTTATGAATGTGTCCATTGTAAAGTGACTTAATTCTAATAAAGGCACATATGGATCTCTAGTAATGGTAAAAAACTTCACATTTGAGTAAACATTTGATGCATTGATCATGTAACATAGATGATATTACTTGATATTCTTTAATATATGGATGAATAAGTAATGTGGATACACATTTGATTCATTGATCATGTAACATAGATGATATTACTTGATATTCTTTAATATATGGATGACTAAGTAATGTGGACACCTAAATTTGTCCATATTTGACCACATATTACTTTACCCTATCCTAGCCAATTAAATAAATATTTGTCCCTCACTCTTAATTAAATAAAGTTACATGTATTTAATTAAGTTTAACCCATCACCTTTATCACCCACCTTAATTAAATAAATTTATAGGTATTTAACTAGGTCTAGCCTTGTCCCCTAAAATCCTCCAACTAAATCAACTAATTAATACATTCTTAATTAATTGATTTAGGCCAATTATTCCCTAATCATTTGCACATGTGATAAGGATCCCCTTTTTAATAAATCTTAATTTTAAATTCACCCACCTCATTGGGAATGCACAACAAGAAAATCTTGCCTTTATAGAAGTCAAATCTTTCCTTTTTTAGAAATGAAATCTTACTTCCCAAGATACCTTTTTAAATACCCCACCAAATCTTATCCATATCCTATATCTTATGTCCAATCCCCATCATTTATCTTCCTAGCCACCTTTCCCAATTAATCCCCTTTTTAATAAATCTTAATTTTAAATTCACCCACCTCGTTGGGAATGCACAACAAGAAAAATCTTGCCTTTATAGAAGTCAAATATTTCTATTTTTAGAAATGAAATCTTACTTCCCAAGATAACTTTTTAAATACCCCACCAAATCTTATCCATATCCTATATCTTATGTCAAATCCCCATCATTGATCTTCCTAGCCACCTTTCCCAATTTATTTTCTTTTAACATTTGTCAAATCCCCCTTACTTAAGAGCTCTTATCAATTGTGAGCCCTTGATCTTTGAAATTTACCCTAGCCCTCCATTCCTCATGGTTGCAAATAATTTCCAAATTTAGTAAATGTATCATATTCCTTCACATAGTACAAATCCATCTCAACCTTTCATTCCCTCCTTGATCCTAGGAAAATCCTCTCATTCATCTTCCATTGTTGATCTCTCTATCACATCTTAGCCATTCATTAAATCTACCAAAATTATATAAATTGAAGGTCTCTCATCCCATTTGAGCATTCATTATTATCATAGTGTTATGTTGTCTATTTGATCATTTATCATCTAATCTTGCTATCATGTTGTTGGTTTTATGAGCAACCACATTCCATCTATCAACACATCACAATGACCATTTTGAGGTTTACATGTATTTGATTTGAATTGGTCTTGATTTGATGTTATTATTAGTTATTTCATTCGTATGCAATGCAAGTAATACATTGAATCTATTTAGAATCAACAAGCACACCCATACTTGGCTTGGAATCAATATAACCTCTAACACATAAGGAACCTTGATAAAAAATTTGTGGGATCTCATAATGTAAAAAGTAATAACAAGCATAGAATAAGATGAATCATCATTAAACATGCCCAAAATTTGAGTTTCAAATGCATGTACAAATTAGCATGTGTATGTTTTTCATACTCATGTTCCTAAAACAAATCCACATTATTGTTAAAAAAGGTGTTGTACACCTTGTATAAGAAAATGATTAGTTTAGCGAGTCATGAAATAATGTGATGGTTAAATTGTTTTTATTCTTGCCACCAAGGTTCAAACTAATGTTGGGGATGATGTCCCCTATCTTTTGCCTCACTGGTTCATAGCTCCAAGTTAAAAGCATTTTCCCCCAATTTTTTAAAAGAAGAAGAATTATTTTAATTATGTGAAATATAAAAATGTGGGGAACCTTAAGTTTAATTTCCAAAACCTAGGGCTAATCCCATCATTTCTATAATTTCATTAGGATGCAAATCAACAAGGTGCATAGATTGACTTACAACCTCCAAGGTGAGTCAATCAAACCTAGATCTGATCCCTTTGAGTCTTAGGAATGAATTGGAAATAATTTGGAGTGATTTCCCTAATTAGATTATATGACCTAATATGATAAATGTAAAATCCCAAAGATAAACAAATAGAAATAATGATTTGCAAGTGGATCTGAAAAGTGTAAGGAAGCTAGGGTAGTGGAACAACTTCCTACACTAATCTTGCAAGGAGAATAACACAAAAAAATTATAGATCTTTAACAGTTACATTAACTTAAATAGAAATATCCATAAATATCATACATACCACAACACGGTGATTTACGTGGGGAAAACCCTTTTGGGAGAAAAACCCCACACTCCAAAAGTCACCCAATATATTATTCAAAAATCACAAAGATTACAATATACTTGCAAAGCAAGCTTCTCACTGGAGTATCGCCACTCAGAGATCTAGAGACAACATGATCGTTATCAGACTCTCAGAATACATCACAATACACAGTCGTAATACAATGCCCTCATAAAATAGGGTTGCCTTCTAGGGAAAGTCGAGCTAATAAAATATCAGTTTTCAGATATGAGACATAATGATGAACGGTCCAAATTTATAATAATAAAATATAAATAAAATTTTCCTTTCAGGGGCACTGCCCCTGAACCCCCACTAGGGTGCATTGCCCCTGGACCCCAACTGGGGGAATGATCCCCCTAAACTCCTCATGGGGGGATCCCCCCCATGCCCCCCTGTTGTTGTCGGTTGAACAATACCTTATGTATCAACACTACCTTATGTAATTGCAAGATTGAAACATATTTTCTCAATAAATATCCCACTTGTCAAACACCTTGCAAGGACAACAAAAGGGTGTCATCATCATCTCTTAATTTCTAGGGGCCAAAAGGCCCATAGTCTCTAAACACCATCTGAACTTCTTTGTGCTCACAGGCTTAGTTAAATAATCAACAAAATTCATCAAAGTCTCTACCTTAACCAACTTCACCCTGCCACCTTCAACCATATCTCTAACAAAATGATATTGTACATCAATGTGCTTGGTCCTAGCATTAAATGTCAAGTTCCTAGCTAGACATATCACACTTTTACTGTTGCAATAAATTATCACTATACCTTGGTTTATTCCAATATTTGAACACAGTCTCTTAAGCCAAATGACTTCTTTACAAGCATGAGTAGCTCTACCATATACTCTGCTTCAGTAGTGGACAAAGCAACCACAACCTATTGCTTACTCATCCAACTAATCACACCACCAAATAAAGTAAACACATAAGAACTGGTGGATCATCTGCTATCAACATCACTTGCCCAGTCTAAATCCACATAACCATGAATATCAGGGGAAACCTCATCTTCAGTCATATTACTATGATAACACAAGGAATAATCTGAGGTACCACGCAAATATCTGAAGACACCCTTTTAACTGCATCCCAATGAACTCTACCAGGATTAGACATATATCTGGAAACAAATTGCACTACTTGGGCAATGTCTAGTCTAGTACAAACCATAACATACATCAAACTTCCAACTTGGTAAGGAACTCTTCTCATGTCTTCCATCTCTAATGGGGATGTTGGAAAATTTGAAATAGATAACTTTGTTCCAGCTGAAATAGGAACACACAATGGTCTACAATTTTGCATATCTCGAACCTCTGTAAAATTGAATTGACATACTTACTTTGGCCAAGCCATATCTTTCTATTCACTCTTTCTTTTAATTTTCATCCCAAGAATGTGTTTAGCTGCACCAAGATCTTTCATTTTAAATTTAGCAGCAAGTTGAGATTTCAGTTCTGAAATCATACCTTTCCCTTTACCAATAAATAACATATCATTAACATATAATGCAATAAATAAATGATCACCATCAGTTTTGTAATAAACAAAATGTCTGATTTAGAACACCCAAATCCAAAACTCAACACATATGTATCAATTTTTTGGTACCATATCCTGGGATTTTTTTTTTAGGCCATACAAATATTTCTTCAATTTGCAAACCAATTTACTTTACCTTTCACCATGTAGTGCTCTACTTGTGTCATATAAATATCCTCCTCCAAGTCACAATGAAGGAAAGTAGTTTTCACATCCATTTTCTCAACCTCTAAACCATAAGCAATAATAATAGAAAGAAAAAATCTAATGAACGTATTTTTTGTAATAGGAGAAAATATCTCACCATAATCAACACCCTCAGCTTGAGAGTAACCTTTTGCAACCAACCTTGCTTTTTATTTCTCAATACTTCCATCTAAACCAATCTTTTTCTTGAACACCCATTTGCAACCAACAAGTTTTCATCCTTCAGGAAATGGTACAAGATCCCATGTATCATTCTTTTTCAAAGTTGTCATTTCTTCATCCATAGCAATCTTCCAAGATTCTGCATCATTCATACCTAATGTCTCTTCTACTAATTTGGGTTCATCCATGTTAGTATTCAAAGAAAAAATCATCTCCAATCATTAGGTGAATACCTTTTAAGTAGTTGTCTATGCCTTGTAGACCTACGAACAAGCTAAGTTGGAGGTTCTTCCTCCTCTTTTGAAGATTCAGAGCTAGATGAGCTCTCCTCAATTTCTTGTCTATCCACGGGCCTCGATTCAACTTTGTCAGGTGTAGAAGGAAATTGAATCACATCATCCTATTTAATTTGTTCTGGCTGCAATATAACAAAAGAAGGCTTAGTTTCTCTAAAATAAACACTTTTACTGTGTATTACCTTCTGTGCAACAAGATCCCAAAGCTTGTGTCCTTTCACACCATAACTGTATTCGATGAAGATACATTTCACATCATTTTTCTCCAACTTTGTTCACTTCTCCTTTGGCACATGTTTATATGCCTCAAAACCAAAAACTCTAAGTTGTATTAATGAAGGCTTGCAACCCGACCATGCCTCTATAGGCATCTTATCAACAAGAGCTAATGAAGGAGACCTATTAATCAAGTAACAAGCAATGGCAACAACTTCAGCCCAAAACCTTTATTCTAGACCAACACCACTCAAAATACTCCTAGCCTTCTCCATCAGTGTCTTGTTCATTCTTTCTGAAACTCTATTCTATTGTGGAGAATATGGAGTTGTCTTTCGTCTATGAATACCAAAATATTTACATAATCTATCAAAATCATTAGAGAAAAATTCACTGCCATTATCATTCCTCGAACATTTTTATTTTCTTTCTAGTTTGCAACTCAACCATTGCTTTAAATTATTTAAATTGGCTGAAAACTTTAGTTTTACTCTTTAAAAAATATACCCATGTCCTTCTACTATAATCATCAATAAATGAAACATAATATGTGGATTTACCAATTGAAGGAACATCTACATGACCAAACACATCAAAATGAATAATATGTAATACACCACAAGATTTATGAGAACTCGAGTAAAACTAAACGCAGTTTTGTTTTCCATAAATGAATGCTCGCATAAATCAAATTCAAGATTACAATTAGGAAAACCTTCAACGAGCTTTTAATTTTTCAAGTTCCTTAGACCCTTTTCTCCAATGTTGCCAAGTCTTTGGTGCCATAACATAGTTTTCTCTATAGGTAACTTTGATTCAGAAGAAAGAGCACCCTTGGGTACCCACAATCCATGACCATCTGCTAAAGGTGAAACCCTCACTTCTTCCACAAACTTGCTTTTCATAGAATTACTATTGCACTCAATAGTGCATGCATCAAGCTAATACAATGTGCCATGTCTAACACCTCTAGCAATCACCATAGTACCTCTAACCATCTTGCATCTTGCATTAGAAAATACTACTTGCACACCTACATCTATTAGTTTTCTCACAGATAACAAATTTTGTGCTAAACCAGGTATATGCAACACACCATTAATCCTTTTTATTCTACCATCAAGAAACCTGATTTTAACTTTACCACAACCAACAATGTCTAAATGAGAATCATCACCCAAGTACACCTTACCTCCATCAAATTCTTCATCTTCGAAAAACCAATCTAGGTCATATGGAAAGATGCACCTGAGTCAATTAACCATGCATCATTACCTTCACAAGTTGTTAAAGCTGCAATGAATGCATCACCATCTTCTTTCTCAAACTCAGAATCAGAATCAAATTTCTTCTTTTTCTTCTTATTTTATTCTTTGCAGTCCTTACGAACATGTCCAGGCTTACCGCAATTCCAACAAATAACTTTAACTTTCTAGGAGACTTATATCTCCCCTTGTACTTGGATTTGTCACGCTTCTCATTCTTCTTGCCTTTTTCCTTAGGTCTTCCATGAATATTTAGGGAATCCTTGACACTAATGGATACCTTCCTCCTCATCTCTTTAGAAAGCAAAGAACCCACCACATCCATAGTCTTCAATATAATAGAAGTACTCCCAATAGCCATAACAAGAGAATCCAACGAATTAGGAAAAGAACAAAGCAGAATCTAACATTTCTCTTCCTCTTCCATTTTGACACCAACTAATGACAATTGAGCCACCATCATATTGAATGCTTCTAGGTGATCTGTAATTCTTCCACCCTCTTCCATTCTCAAGGAATACAATTTCTTCCTCAAGAAAATATTGTTCACTAAAGATTTGGCTTGATACATCTCACTAAGCTTCTTCCATAGTTTCTGTGCAGAGGTCTCTTCATGGAAATTGATTAAAAAAAATTCTACCAAGCACAATCTAATTAGACCCTTGGCTTTATGGTCCATAACATCATATTGAGCAACTTGGGTAGGATCTATAGGCCTTGAAACATTTTCATCAACATCATCCCACAGATCTCGATCTATCAACAGGTCCTCCATCTTCAGCTTCCATATTTTAAAATCATTTCCAAAAAATTTATACACCTCTATTCTCCCTGATGAAATTTCCATCTAAAAAAATCCTGCAACAAGATCACAAATTGTCTTCTACAAAAGCTCCCACTCAAATCTGGATTAGTTCAGAAAACCCAACAACCCACAATTGAAACCAAAGGTGATCAAGCTCTGATACCACTTGTAAGGAAGAAAAGGTAGTGGAACAACTTCCTACACTAATCATGAAAGGAGAATAGCACAAAATTTTTACAGATCTTTAACAGTTACAAAAACTTAAACAAAAATAGCCATAAATATCATGCATACCACAACATAGTGATTTACGTGGGGAAAACCCTTTCAAGAGAAAAACCCCACACTCCAAAAGTCACCCGATATATTATTTAGAAATCACAAAGATTACAATATACTTGCAGAGCAAGCTTCTCATAGGAGTATCACCACTCAAAGATCCATAGGCAACATGACCGCTATCAGAATCTCAAAATACATCGCAATACATAGTCATAATACAATGTCCTCATAAAATAGGGTTTCCTTCTAGGGAAATTCAAGCTAATAAAATATCAACTATCAGATATGAGACATAATGATGAATGTTCCAGATTTATAATAATAAAATATGAATAAAATTTGCCTTCCCCTGCTAGGGCACACTGCCCCTGGACCCTAGCCAAGGGGATGATCCCCTCAGACCCCTTGTGGGGGAATCCCCCCCCATCGTCATCGACTGAACAATACCTTATGCAATTGCAAGGTTGAGACACATTTTCTCAACAAAAAGTACAAACTGGTGTGTACTTGTCACCAAAATTTGGATTCAGCACGTGCAAAGGGACTCATTCGCCCAAGGGCGAATGTCTCTTTGATAGTGGGTCCTGAAACTATTTTTGCAGTCCTCTGACTTGCTAGATTTGAGCTCCTAATTCTAGGTTGTAAACTTTTCATAATGTCATCAATAAATTTTGTAGGCGAGTTTTCGTGTCTTGACAAGGTTGGTGACAACAAATGCAATAATTGACAATTTTCCTTCAATCTTCATTTGATCCTTTCCAAACCTGTAACCTACACATTAAAAAAGGGAGAAAATGTTGTGCTATATAGGGGCTTGCCTCAGTCAAACCTCATGTAAGTGTTCCCACTTTCACAATGGAAAAATATCAATGATAAGTGATAATGGAAAGGAAGGAATGATAAAATCGCAATGCTCTACAACTCACCACCCTTCAATGGATGCCTTGAAGGACTTAATTCATACACATCTCTTCAAGAGCTTTTGATCTTGCTTGCTTGAATACTTGAATGCTTTGGAGACCTACAAAAAGATGTTAGCTTTCCCGAAACAATGACAACATGAACACACATAAAATTTGGCATGATATTGGATCTTGAACTGATGTAATAATGCTCTGAAATGTTGCTCTTGAATGCTCTTAACAATAATATTTTCTCAAATGTTGCTTCATAGATCTTCCATTTCAAATGGTAAAATAACTAGGTATTTATAGGTGTTTATCCAATTTTCGGCACTTCATATTTAAATTTTGGATGTTAAAATTTCATCAACAACATATTTGAATTTAGGTCCCGGCTAAGAAGGGGGACCCATTCCACCATGGGCGAATGGGTCTTGGCCCAAATTTCTAGGACACACCTAGTCAAGAGCACAATAACAATTGGTTTCATTTATTCAATGCTTGTAATCCTTCGAAAAATGGTAAAATTAGGCTTTGAAATGCATAATTTGGAAAATTAGAAGCTTAATTAAGTCTAATAAATTAGGGGGACAAAAAATAATGTGAAATTGTTAAGGTATACAATTTTCTACACTACATTTAGCCCCCACTTTAGTGAGAGTGTGAACTTACACTCAAAATTACACTAAAGTAGAGAAATATATGTCAAGAGGGGTTTGCTTATCCGAATGTTGAAGAGATAGGATGACAAAGGATCAAGGGGGTGGCCAAGCCCCCAGTATCCAAGATCCCATGGAAAACCAACATAAGCACAAAGGAACACACATGTATGATATGCAACAAGAAAAGATACACAAACATGCAATACCAAAGTAAATGTAAGGAAAAAGAAAAAAAAGGCTATGGGCTAACAAGTTGTATTATGCTAATAGCCATAAAATAGTGTTCATGACTCACATAATAGCAAAGTTTGATATTTTCTAGGTGAATCACAAACAGGAAGACACAAAGGTTAGTGAGGACTATTTTTTACTATGTGAGCTCCCAAAATAGGTAGAAAAATGAGAAACACACACTAGGTCTACAAGGTGTTCCCATAACCATACCAAGAGTTATACTCCCTGATAACCTTGATAAAGTGCTACAAAAATGATCAAAGTGCTATGCCAATGCTATACTAAGTTCAACCCCTGTGAATAAAGTGAAGTAAAATAATGCCAATGTATGCCCCCACTTTAAAGGGATTGGAAAGCACCATGTTGTAAGCAATTACTTTAAAGTAGAAAAAATGATAAATGGCATGTACCAAGAGATCACAAGAGCTTATTTGGAAATCCCTATGTCAATGATATGTTTCCAAATAAACTACATCATGATAATGGGTTGCCCCTGGAATGCAATAAAGAGAGGTACACTGAGGGATCCACAAATTTGAGGTCAGTATACGTCTTTTCTATAGTGATAGAATAGAGCTTAGAACTAACAATATTCCCCAAATACTCGTGGAACAACGAACAAAATGGAAGAATGACACATAGAGAGAGAGAAGAAAAGTAAAATTTAAGGTAAACATGGAAGAGACCTAAATGTCTCAACGCCTTGCATCGTCCCCAAAAGGAAAACACAAGACAAAAATAAAAGATAAAGTTTATAAAACATAGAAGAATGAAGAAAAATAGAAGACTGTCACGACAGGTTCATTTCCTTTGTATCCTTGTGCCAACGGAGCAACAAGGGTCATCCAAAGCAAACTCACAAACATAAATACATGCCAAGCAACACAATATGAAAGATCACATTACATGCAAGCAAACACACAAAGGAAGTACTTCACGTGCGAGCCAACCTAGAGCAGGTCATTTGTATCCCAATCTCGCTCATTGTATAAGGAAGGCGAACAACTAGCCAAGGGGACTACAACAAGTTTTGTACTTGGAGCATCACCAAGTTCAACACGTGGTGGGTCACTCTCATTAGGAGGATCATCATGGTTTCCCCCATCTAACTTCATAGAAGTGGAAAATAATAAATTTAGCTCATTATGCACTTCTTCATCAATTTTAGAAATCTCATCATCATCATCATCCAAATTGATCACAATAGGAGGCTTTATGATTATTGCATTTGAATTTTCTTGTTTCACCTCTTGTTTTGGTGAAAGTTGTATTTCTTGAGTTGTTTGCATAGGTTTTGGTTTATTCTTTTCTTCCAATTAACGATAAATAGCACAATGTCTACACCTACGCTCTTTAGCATTTTGGTTTCTTCATGTGCGATTTTCATCTTGTGAAGATGTAGGAGCCATTTTATCGACCATCAATCTCTTTTCTTTCCTCAAGTGAGGAACTGAAAGGACCACTGGGGGTTGGGAAACCACTGTCCCTTTAGGTCTATATACTTGTTTTATCTTTGGAGGCACAAAAGGGATCACCTTGTTGTCTCTTGGTCTTTTGTAGGAAAGTGGTGGAGGAACTGCATTGTACTTACCTTGGTTACTTGGAAGAATTTTTGGCTCAATCATAGGTTCATCAATGACACCTATTGGGGAGAAGGAACAACCTTGGACCTATCAGACTCGGGAATATGGCTAAGAGATAACTCTACTATGCTCTTTGCCTTTAACTTTTGATATGACTTGAAAAAGAAATCTTCACGAGGCTTTATAAGTTTCATAGGTTCAGGCCAAAAGAAATCCAATGAAAAATTCCCACAAGAAGACAAAGGATTAAACCCATTATGATGCATTGTATATATCTCATTTTCAAAGGGGAACTTTATGCACATGAATAACCGACATGATGAAATTAATGGAGCGTAACCATAGGTAGCCTAGCTTCACACAAAATTGGTTTGATGACAGGAAGATGGAGAATGACACATCTAATTGCTTTGGTCCAATTTTAAGAGGAAGGGTGATCGAACCTATCATAGGACAAGCAAACAGTTATAATTTTTTATCCATTATTTCAATTGTTCATATGAATCTTGATAAATTCCATGCACAAACAAGAATTCCTCAGTGATCACATTCTCTACACACACGGGATCAATAGGTGTCCCAATCGTGGGCTTATCATTAATTCAGTTGGCAATATAGAGAGGACCATCTAGTGGTGCATGTGTAGAGGCATCAATATGTGTGAAAGCAATGTTAGGTAACAAATTAGTTTGGCCCTTACGAGGTTGGATGTCTATGAGAGTGGCCATGTCATGTAGATCATCCTCATTATCACTCTTATCATCATCATTATCATCATTCATACCATCAATCTTATCAACATTCATCACATCATTCTTGACTTCACTAGGTTTCACAAATTTAGTTGAATGATTTGGGATTGGGTTGGTGAAAATTTGTAAATTTTGGTTAGGCAGGGCAACTAACTTATTTCCTTTGTCATTAACACCTCTCAACTAGAATTGATTGGAATCAATGAGGTCTTGTACTTGATGTTTAAGATGCATGCATCGTTCTGTGTCATGTCCACTTTGTTGGTGATATTGGAAAAATGAATTTAGGTTATAATTTGGAGGTAAGGGTTTGGTTGTGTCCATAGGTTTGACTGGAGGTAAATGAATTAGGTTCTTACTCAAAAGTTGCAACATAACTGAATGGAGGGAATCGGGTAATGGAGTAAATTACCTATCCCTAAGTTGAAATTGGTATGGGGTAGAGATTATGACAACATCTTGATGTTCAACATGGTTTGTTTGGGATGGATTTATCTTTCAAAGTTCTTGTTTGGCTTCTTAAATTGTTGATAATTGTTTTGATGTGTGGGCTCAGATTTCTCAGTATGTTTTGATGAAGATGCCTCTTCATACTTATTAATTGAATTATGATAATCACGAAGCGTCGTAAATAAAATTATAAAGGATGGAAATTTCATTAATAAGACTTTTTCCATTATGTCAGTTTGCAAGTTATCAATGGAAATTATTTATATTTCCACATCAGGAAGAGTTAGATTGACTTGCATGATAATATCAATTGATAGCGGCTTATGTTCAATCTGTAACTTTTTACCTTGTCTTTGTTTGTATCACATTAAATTAGTTATATTGATCTTGGGACCAATGTGCACTTGGAAATGGTTGAGGGAAGCATCAATAATCTCATTAAATGAGTGAATTGAGTTATTCGGTAATGAAAAAAACCACTCCAATGCCGTGTATTTCAATGACCTAGGAAAAAGTTTAGCAAAGAGCTTATCTTAAAAAATGAAGTCACTACATAAGGTTGTGTATGTTGATATATGGTCTCTAGGGTATCCTTTACCATTTTATTTCTCAAAGTGAGGTATCTCTATGTTTTTTGGCATTTGTGCTTTCAGTATCTCTAGTGGCAATGGGTTTCTTTTGACATATTATGATGGTTTTCCATTTTGAGTTTGGTTCAATGTTGATATTTGTTGTTGAAGGGATGTCACATTTTGCAAGAGTTGGTTTATGACAAAATCATTGCTTGTCATATTTTGGGAATGAGGTGAATATGGTGGAAGTGTATATGTGTTAGGTGGACTACTATATTGCAAGTTTGTGAGTGTGATGGGTTTGGAGATATGATGTTTGAGTTCACAAAACTGTAAGGATTCCCAATGGAAATACCCAAAGTTCGAGCTATACTATTTCTTGGTTGCATCGTTGTGGTAATAGTTGGATTTATATATGTTGAAATAGAGGCTATAGTTGTAGAGAGAGAAACTTGACTTCCTCATTGAATTTGAGTGTACCCCAAAGCTTGAGCGCAACTGGTCATTGTAGGTACATGATTGTCTATGATGTAGGCTAGACTACACATTACCTCTAATCGTTAAGTATCATCAAGCAATTTCCTCATGTTATCTATCACAATGACCGTTGTGTCAGTGATATGTTTTGTGCTCACATAGTCTTGAAGTTTTTATAAGGCTTTGTCTAATTGTTTTAGTTTCTCTTTAGGGACATGGGCCACCATGGTTTCAACATCAGTGTCAGTGGTTGATGGTAAGGTCATGGGAATTGTAGCATTATGGATGAAGTCCAAAATGGGTTAAGTATTGACAACACTTGTCGTGAAAGGGTTGGAGAACTCAAGATCCACAACAGATGTACCAACAATGTGGGATGCCATGAGTCTCAAACTACATCTCACATAAGTATTGGAAACAGGACACTAGGTTTTAAAACTCATGCAAGTTTCACAACACCAAAAGTGCACCCAAGATGAACACCAAACATGCAATGAAGTCATTGTAATATTTGAAGAGTGAATTTAAAGTGTGGAATCAATGTTGAGTGAGTGTCTCCATTGATATTGTGTTCTTTTTCTAGATACATATGTGATTAATTTGTCAACTAGAAGGTTGTATAAAAAATGTAAATATTTTTCATAGTGTTTGTCCATAATACTAAAGGGAGTGTTTAGGTTTATTTATGGATTAATAAGTAGACTCACTAAATATTCTACAATTTTCTATTATTTATTTGTTTGTATGTGTAAAACCTAGTTTTCTTATGTATTCTAAGATGCATAATATTATATGATTTTTTCATTAAGGTTTCAATCATTACAATTTTTGTATGAATTCATGACTATGTGGCCCAAACTAGAATTGATACTAGTCTACTATGCTCCATTTCTCATCACCCAACATATTACACAAAACAATTATAATCACTTCTTTCAATTGTGTTAATTTCTTCATGATTCCATTTATGAGTATATATAACAATAATAGGTTTTGTTACTAGTATTTAACACGCTCTACATGATAATCATTTTTTTCTATAGAGGTGCATAACCTTACATATCCAAACAAAAATAATAGGTATATTGTGATACCAATATTAGGCTACACTATGCAATGAGTTTAGTTTGTAGCAAGACAAATATTTAATCATTATTTCCTTATTCGGTTCAACATCTCAAGGAAACCTCTCTTGGTCTTGTAGAACCAAAAATGGAGGATGTCTTACCCACCTCGATAATTGGTCCTAATTTATCCATCTTGAACATAGGTTTTGTGATATTCTTCCTAGGTTTGTCATTCCTAGCACTTGGGAGATTATCCAACTTAGGGATTTGGGGTCTACAACTCAAATCACCAACAAATATAACACCACTCATCTCTTTTGTCCCAAATGCAAATAAAATACACTCTCGAAGTCATTGTAGGTCTCTAAGTCATCATCCATCATAGGTTCTCAAAGGAAAATATACTCAAAATATAACATTCTGAGAAAATCAAATGTTGTAACTTCAATTGTCACAATGCAATGGGTGCTACCCACCTGATAGTATCTTATCGATAATTTTTTTCAAATAAAAAGTAAGAAAAATAAAACAAGTATTTCTTGTCTAATTAATAGATGAGTCATTACAATGATATAGAGGTAGGTTAGATAATATTTTGAGACCAAAAAATTTATGCAAGCCACATGTATCATGATTTTACTAGGTCAGTGAATATTATAGTTGTTAGGGTTGAGCTTGACCCCAAGTTTGATTCAACTAGACACAATTGTGACTAACATAACTGATATTGAGTTTTTTCATTAAAATAAAATATTTTTTAAATATTGACAAGTAAATGGCATTGATAAATAATGTAGCATGCCCTCTCACTTGTGTTTTTGAGATATTTGGATCTTGCCATCATTTTTCAACTATGTATCAAGGGATGCATAAGTCATGCTTGTGCTTGTTGCTTTGGGTGTTTATTGGTGTTTTAACTTCACTTTTTCATTATGAATTTTGGCTGTGGCTCTATTCTTGCTTTGTATGGTGTGTTTGGATAACACACATGTTTTGAGATTAAGTTTCTTAACATGTTTGTTGTTGGTGTTCTATATGCATTGAGATGCATGTGTGGTAATGCACCAAGTCCCTTGCAAGGACTTGATGTATTTTATTTTTGTGGGATTTCTTAAGATGCATGAGTGATGCTTATATGCCTAGTTCATTGCAATGGTTTAGACACGGATATGCATATTAATATTCTTGTTGTGAATAAATTTATCATGATTATATGATATGTCAATGTACTAATGTATATTTTATATGATGTTGTACTCCGTTGAGTGATTATGCTATGCTCTGACTATTATATATTAAGTATGCTTGACATGTGTATTGAGTGGATACAAGTACATGGTCATTTCTCCACTTGATTATGTAGGTTTGAGTTATTCCCCAATGGTGGTTATTTCAAAGATGTCACACTGGGCCTTCCTTTTGTGTTCCCCAATCATACTTGAATCTTGTACAAGATGTGTCATGTTTAATCCCGTATTAACCTAGATCCAAATCAAAGGAGATTATGAAGTCCATTCATGTTGTGAGTTACTAGTAATTGTTTGATTTATTTAATGGATTAGTTTCCTTGTTGGTCATTTATGAATTAATAGGAATTAAATGATTGCATATGTTATCTAGTGAAATGTTTTTGTGTTTTGAAAAAAGAAAAATAAATTTAAGTTAATTATCTTTAAAAATTCATTGAATTTGTAATCCAAATATATATTCATTTTAATTGTTTGATTAAATATATTGCAAATGAATTATTATGGTATGTTTTATTTTCTTAAGTGAAATTTGGGAAATTATAAATAAAAGAAAATAAACAAAAGTGAAAATAAAAAATTAGAAAATTGAAAATTCAACCAAAAAGGTTAAAAGAAAAAATAATAAGTCTTTTTAGGCATGCATTAGTTTTGGAAGAAAATTGGAATGTAGATTGGCATATGAATTGGATTCATCAAATATTGCTTGGTCTTATGTGTGCTTTTCTCCACCAAATTGGCATGAAATTGAAACAAAATGAGAGTTTTTGTATGATTGAATTGGAGGCATTTCTCTCCCTCTCTTGTTTCTTCATTCTTTTTGTAATTTGGATGTTATGCTTACCATTACGGAAGCATAGGACTTCCTTTAGATTTTTCAATTCCAAGTTTTAGATTAGATTCAAAATTTATTTACAATTTGTAAAAATACCATTTTGTGCCCTCACCATGATAAAAAAATTTAAATGCCCAAAATTCAAAATTTATTGAATGAATTAAGTGTTGTTCACATTTGAACCAAAATGACACTTTTCTTTTCTTTTCTTTTTTAAATTGAGTTTTTGAAAAATAGAAAAAATTTAAGCTCCATTAATGGAGTTTTCATGTATTTTAATTGTTTTTGTATTAAAAAATAAATTATAGAATTTGAATTTTGAAAGTGAAATTAGATGTTTTTAATGAGGGATTTCATATCTCCATCATGGATTTTTCGTAAGGATCATTTTAGAATCATGTTCAAAATTTTGTATACCAACTTTTGTGCCTTATATTTCATGTCAAGCTCAATTGTGATGAGTCATGATGAACCTAGGATGAAGGTACTAGAGAGTCGTAAAGGAGTGACTCTTGACATTGACCAAGGCATAAAAGGGCCCAAGGATATGACAAGCAAATAGTTTCCTTAATAAGTGATAATTAATGGAATTACAAAATTTAAAAATAACCAAGATAATGATTCATATATCATAGACAAAGTGCTATTATAGGCTTGGTATGAGCATAGAAGGCATGCTCACTCAAGGAGATTTGGGTCTTAATAGTAGGGTTCCTAACATGGGTGAGTTGATTCATACTTAACTTCGCTTAGCCATCCCTTCGAGCTTTGTGATGACACTCTCTACCTCCTCTCTAGCATCTTACCCTTGTGTTTGTGCCTAATGAGAGTATCTTTTTTGTGCCATTGGTGTTTGTGTCCAATGGGAGTATCTTGTTTATGCAATTGGCATTTGTGCCCAATGAAAGTATCTTGTTTATACCATTGGTGTTTGTGCCCAATGAGAGTATCTTGTTTGTTTCATTGATGTTTATTTCGAATGAGTGGTTGTATTACTATCCATCATGTGATATTGACTGAGTTATTTTTGTATTATGTGTATGTTGCGTGTACAATCCACATATGGTGTGTGTATAAACCTTCTCCCATGTGTTTGGTGAGAGTATGATTGTGGCTTGTGTGACTATCTCCTAGCACGAAGGGAGTGGAACTAAAGGTACCACATGGTTGGATGGTGTGAAACCACCATTGTGGATTCAAGGATCTTGTGAGGACCTTCGTGATCATGATCAAGTTGGTAAAGATTTTTCAATTCATTATTTCATAGTTATTCTACTTTTGTAAAATATAATTTGAGGGACATTTGAGTCCCCTTCTCATCATGTAGTTATGATTATTGGAACCTCCCAAGTGGAATGATTGTAAACTGACCACATACTTGTGGTATCAATGCTTTGGATGCTTTTATGTGTTTCGACGTTGGAGTCGAACATGCTTGTCATCTTATTTGCTCTTTTAATTCATGTTATAATTTTATGAAATATCCCACACAAGATATTTGCTATTTTTTTTTATTTTAGGGTTCTGATTTTTACCCTAATTTTTTTTTTTCAAATCTGATTTAAAACTTAGAATTCTACCCTAAATTTATGCACTTTTATTTTATGCTCAAAACCCTAGATTCTAATTTTATTTTATGATTTTAAACATGTCATCATAGTGAACAAATCCATATCCAAACATGAAAAAGTAATGATGGCAAAAGATGCTATATAATGACATTCATATCACCATGAAATACACAAATTAGGCTCATCAAATAACATGCATAAGTCTGAATTTTTTGAGTGGAAGTCTGTTTCTATAAATCATAATATTAAAGTTTTATTATTAAATTAAAATCAAGGGCTCCATATGACACAAATACCCAAAATGTTATTGATAAAAATTAAGACCTAATACATAGGTTGTACATACCAAATATTGATGAATTGACGCTCCTCAAACCTCCAAAAGATGGCACTAAGTCTGTTGCTAGGGTTTAAGGATTTGAAACCCTAATCAATGATAAGGTGGCCTCCAAGAACCAATTCACCCTCCATAAATGCAGCAATCCACTTAGGGTTAACCTAATGAAGGAAATACACCAAAATGCTAAGAAATGGATCCTCCAAGGGTGGCACACAAGTTTTCCCCGAATGATGCTCCAAAAGATGTGAAATTTTTCTCAATGGTAATGATCTAAGGATACTCCAAGATGGTGAAGATGTCTACTCCAATTTGATGCAAAAATAAAACCTTAGAACTCCTCAAAATTCCCAAATTCTCCTTCCCATGCAAGTAGCCCTTATCCTACAATATGGCACTCCAACTTATGGCCAAAACCCTAGCTTCAATGTTGTATAAGCACCACAAATCTATTGTCCCAAGTACGATAAAAGATCTGATTTGTAATATGCTCTTTCATTCCATGAATATCTCCAATGAAGTGCAAGTATACCTCTATTATGAAGTCTTCCCAAGATGAATTAGGTTTTTGTCCAATTCACCTTATATCCTCAAGGGTTTTCGTCCTTGGGATATGATGCAAATAAATTGTAGACAAAAAGGAATAAGATAATATGCTACATTGTAGTGCCCCTCAGTTTGCTTTTTGCTTCTAACAGTTACTTGGTTGTATTTGGACATTATGATACTGTTTGATGATACTTGGATATTATGATACTTGATGACACTTTTATATCTGATATTATGCTTATACCATGATTAGTAGATTAGTTTAATTGATTATGTGGGTTATCATTGATATAAGTATTATGTGATTGTTAGATGTATGTTTTCATCATGATTTGATATATGTTTATTGTGTGTTGATGTATTGGTGAAGGAGAATAGGGTCGCATCACTCACTTGTGAGTGCCCTGCGACGCTACGATTTTATCTTCACGGTGTGTTTGTTTGTTTGTCTATGTACATGTTCGACCGCATGGTTTGTTGTAGGTTGTAGGTACCAGACATCGACTCCACTTGAATTTTTAGGTTTGAGTGTGTCTTATACCCAATGGAGATAGTTGATTTGGAGATAGCATCGAGTTCCCCATGTTGAGCCATCATCATCCTTGACGAGAATGAGTGTTTGTTTGCCGTTCCTTGTTTGTGTGGTCAGTTTGAGTTGGTTTTTCGTTGTTGTTGTCATTTTGTCATCCGTTTTGCTCTGAGGTTAGGTACTGCTTGGTGTTCTGTTCATTTGAGTAATGTACTTGGTTAGTGCTTTTGTTTGATTATTATATTAAACTAAAGATTATCAAAATTAAAAGGCTATGAAATAATTAAAATAAAAGCTTTTACAAAATTGAATTATTGATTAAATAAATATTAATAATGTATTTATTTGATTTAAATAAATTAAATTTATGGTTTAATACAGAAATATTTAAATAAATAAATAAATATATATATATATTAGTGTCGTGTGCTAGTAAAGTAAAATGAAAGGGATTAAAATTATAAATTAATATTTTAATTGTTTAATTTATTGTGTGCAAGAAATAAAGTATGGTTGCATTATAAAAATTAAAATTAATGGCAGTTGAAGGTGGGATAAAATTAAATAAAATAATTAAATGCATGTAGTTAGAGAGAGTGGGAAATAAATTAGTTAGGGATAACTAAGAGGGGGGATTTTTGGTTATTTTCGGAAGAAGAAAAAACAAATCTTGCAGCTTTGTCGTGAATGATTTTTCCTATTCTTGGTGTTCTTTGGTGTTTTTGAAAGTTGATTCTAGATTTTGGAGGCTTTGGGTTATTTTGTTTTGGAGGCTTTCTAATGGAGTTGAGGTTCTTAGGAAATTGAAGCTTTTGGGAGAAAGTTGAAGCTACATCTGGAGTTCAACCCGGCAACACTTTCAACCCAATGCCTCGAATTAATCCAGGTTCCACAATTTCTTCCCAATTGTAATGTTTGCTAAGAAAATGATTATTACAAGAATATACTGCCTGAAGTAATTAATTGCTTGATAAATTTCTATGTATTCTGTAAGCTGCTTTTAGCTATTGAAACTTAGTTCTTTGGAATACGTTGGGGTTTTGTTGCTTGCTCTGTAGTTTTTCCCTCTTTTGGCGTAGTCCTTTGTTCCATTTTTGGTTTGCTTTCAAAAATTTCCTCTGTTAAGCACTTTACTCAGCTTGAAAATTTTATTGCCTGAAGCTTTAATCTTATGAGCTCACTTTCTTTGGCGCACCCTATATGGTATCACTTGTTTAAAATAATAACATTGGTTTATAGGGTGGTGACCTCTCCCAACCACTTTATCTTTCCCTATTGATGCTCTTACATGCGGGTATTCGAATAACCTCACTCTACAATTTTCCTCCTTGGTATATGCTGTGCGTGGTGATTTCCATTCCTGAACCAAGCAATTGTGTTTAGCTTCTATGTTTAATCTTCAGCCTATCTTTGCAATCTGGGTAGTTGATACTCTGTAGCTTGCGTTCCATCTGGGACCTCATTGAATATTGTTAGCTTGTCAAGTGTTAGTATGGCATTTTATAATATGTGAAGATGTGCTGCTCCTTACCTTCTTGGTTAGATTCGATAGTATTCAGTTGTTATGATCTACAGTATTAAATTCTTAGAAGTCCTCTTGCCAGAGACGTCTAGTTCGAATCCTTGCAGGTCATAGATGGTTAAAGGGTGTCGTATAAATTCAACAATATGTAAAGCGAAATGGGGACGAATTAATATTAGTCACTGCTATGGGCATCGATTTTTGTTATTAGCTGAATGGGAGACTCATATTGAGTCGAGATGCATGGAATTCAATAGTAATTTGAATACTCTTAACTTCAGATTAATTCTGAGCAAATATTGTGTTTATCTTGGATGCTGGTTACGCCAGTCAAGGCGTCATTTCCTTCGAAATTGAAAGACTTAAGTTTAGTTTAATTGTTATCGCCTATCATACATATAAGAGTATACAAGCATACAGTTATATACGTATACACATGTAAAGGGGGTGGGCCGATAAGTATCCAATATGACCACCGCTATGCAGATATACACCCTATTCAATAGCAGATGAGGCCGATGTAAGAGTATTTTGTGTGATGCATGGTTATAAATTAGGCTTATCTTAGTAGGTTTAATGGAATTCACAGCTTATTGTGGTCAATCAACAATTACTAAATATGTATTCTTTGTTGAGCAATGAAGTAAACCGTTTTTGTATAATCGACGCATATTAAATGTCCACACGCGGGCTTATATATATATATAAAATGTATATATGTATATAAATGTATATATGTATGTATGTATGTATATATCTATATACATATATGTGTGTATACATATATATGTCTATCTATACCTTGTGTGTGTATATATATATATATATATATATATATATATATGCATGTATATGTATCCTTGTATGAGTATTATACGTTTGTGTATATGTGAATGTACATTGGCATGTTCATAAATTGCGACCAATAAAAGAATATTGTTGTCTTTTTATTAATAGATCATGTCTGAAAGATAAAAGAGGCAAAGAAAAATTTAAATAGAGAAAAGATTATTTTTTAAAAATAAACGAAAGGTTAGTTTATATGGGATAATAGATTATTCTCAGTTAAGATGAATGCTTGGAAAACTGTAGGGATTGTATTATTAATTTACTTGCATTCCTTGACTATGTAATTGATTCAAATCATTGTATGAAGCAAAGTTAGTGAATAATGGAATGGAATGTTTGTGAGTTATTGTTCAAGTTTAAATCGTTGTGTGAAGTGAATAGTGGGAAATCTTCCAGAGGCCTAGGGAAATTATGTTTTGGCTAAAATGTTTGTATATTGAACCTTGTAATAGGATGATGTGATAATTGTTGTGTTATTGCGGGGAATTTATCCATGCACTGTTTACTCTCTTGTATGGTTGATTTTGTGTGCGAGATGGTTCATGCCTCACCTTATGTGTTCGTTCTTATGTTTTGGTTGTTCGTACAAGTTGGCTTTACCCCGTCAGTTGTAAAGGGTTCTCTAGTTGTAGAAGGGGGAGTGGCTCTCAATGGGGGTCAGTGCACAAAATGGTGTCTAGGACAACCCATGAGGGATTTCCTTAACTGAGTGATAACATAATTAATAAACTAGGGAGAATGGGTAGTTTAAACATTAATCAAGATAAGTGAATGCCTCAACCATGCCTGCAGTGCTCGTTTAGGCTAAGGACGGGATGAGAAGGCCTGGTTGGCAAGACCAATTATTCCTTGTCCTCACAAAAGGAAGAATGGTTCCGCATGTGTCACCCTATGGGGCTGAAACCTAATGAGAAGTTTTCAAGACAACCATAGATGGGGGTCGGGGTCTAGTGAGAGATTGTTAGGACCATGCGATGACACTCTCCCCTCTGTAGACTAGTATTCCCTTGTTTGTTCCCTTCCCTTGGTGTGTATTGTCCTCTAGAAGCATTGTACAATCTTATCTGTTGTTAAGTTGTATTTGTGTTAGTTGTCCTCTGTTAGTATTGTTATGTCAGTTGGTTGTCACCTTGTTGTCATTGTGGTGGTGGGACCCTTTGCTATCTCCTAGCATGGGGGGTGGACCTTAGGGTTCTACATGGTTGGGTGGAATGTGCCTTGTACTCCATTGGGTTCCCTTGCCTTGTTCATGATTGTAGTGACTTCTTTTGGATTTGAAGACTTATGCACTTGTACCAGTTCTTGTGGATTATTATTCTTGTACTTGTATTGTACCATAATTCTATTGTACCATGTATTTACTTCTGATGTACTTTTCTCACTCATTTAAGGAGATAATGATGTAATGATGTATTAATGTAACCAATTGTAAACTCTCTCTTGTAATGGCTAATGCAATGGACAATGTAAAAGATGCTTTTGTACTTGTTAGTTAAATGGATTGATTCTAGATTATCTCTATTGAATACATGTTATGATTGTATCATATTGATTGTTCAATTAAATGAGATGATTAGATGAAATTTCATATTATTGATGGAATTGGTTTAATGTAATGATTATTCGTTCTTGCTAGTTTAGTTAATGGGAATCAAGTAGTGTAGTCGCAAACCTTAGAGGACTTAGGATAGAATATAAGTTAATGTTTCATTTTTAATCATGTAAATATTGAACTTTTTAAAAATATATATATATATATATATATTTTTTGTTTTAGGTGTTAGTGTGTTGTCCTCTAGGGTTTCGTGGTAGGGGCATTACAGACATGATGAAATGCCTCCTCAATGATCTTGTATTTATGTCAAACTTACCTTTTTCCTCCAACTAGGCTAACCCAACTTGGGTGCCCAATTTACCTTTTAAAATTTGAAATCTTTTTCCTCTTATTTTCCCAATTAGGGTGCACTACTTAAGGACATAATATATTATTATTTTATTAAAAAAATTCCCTCCTTTATTCCCAAAAAGGGCTTCCCACCTTCATAGAAAAATTATAAAAATATTTTGGCTCCACAACAATTAACAATAAATTGTGGAAAATTAATTCCCAAGTTTGCTAGCTAGCCAAATAAAAATAGTTGAGCCTTAAAATCTTGAATTTGTTCAAAATTATCTAAGGCTCAAACCAAATATTCGGCATTACATACATGATGAAATGCCTCCTCAATTATCTTGTATTTATGTCAAACTTACCTTTTTCCTCCAACTAGGTTGACCCAACTTGGGTGCCCAATTTACCTTTTAAAATTTGAAATCTTTTTCCTCTTATTTTCCCAATTAGGGTGCACCACTTAAGGACATAATATATTATTATTTTATTAAAAAAAATCCCTCCTTTATTCCCAAAAAGGGTTGCCCACCTTCATAGAAAAATTATAAAAATATTTTGGCTCCACAACAATTAACAATAAATTGTGGAAAATTAATTCCCAAGTTTGCTAGCCAAATAAAAATAGTTGAGCCTTAAAATCTTGAATTTGTTCAAAATTATCTGAGGCTCAAACCAAATATTCGGGGACATTACATTTTGGATAAAATGAATATAGAGAACACTTTAAATTGGGGTTAAAAATGAAATCTAAGTTAGAAAACATACAAATTGATAATGGAATATCTTGTCATCTTTTGTGTTCTTGTGTGTTTGGTTGTGAGGACCCACCTTTTTGAGGGGTTGTTTTGGGTTCTCTATATGGTCTTGGCATGAACAAGAGGTGTGGGACATCTTCCCCTTCAACCCTTGTGTCATTGGTCTCATCTTGGAGTTCGTGGAGGTCTCCCAACACTTAGGAGTCATCTCCTTCACAAGCTAGTGTGTCTTGTATGGTTGAGTGTTAAGGACCAATTCAAGTTTCCCGATTGATTTTATAATTTTTAAGTATTTTTGTCATGGTATCTTTCTAATGGTTCTTGAATGTTTTGCTTGTCTTGGGGACCAAAATCAGGCTTGGGTTTTTTCACTGGTCAAGACACTAGCAAAGGAATTTGAACAACAATGTTGGTAAGGACTACAATGTGTTCCAATGACTTTGACACCAAATTCAACAAAATAATATTTAAGTAAATAAAATAGCTCTATAATATCTTAAACGTATGTATTTAAGATATCTATATTGATTTTATTATGCTAACAAATATTTATAGACCAAACATTACCAAACTATTCTCCTTTAAGTAGAAAGCCACCTACTCCATAATAATTTATATATTCTTTAACTAATGATTAGTATCCATGTGATTCAAAAATGTACATAGATGTATAGAATAGAAAGAACATCTAAATTTATATTGAAATAGTATCTTTAGAATGCATTCCAAACATTTACTTGTCATCCCAAAC
Source organism: Sequoia sempervirens (assembly GCA_007258455.2). Lineage (NCBI taxonomy): Eukaryota > Viridiplantae > Streptophyta > Pinopsida > Cupressales > Cupressaceae > Sequoia > Sequoia sempervirens. Next base: position 499,524,528 of record VDFB02271358.1, on the reverse strand, counting down.
TTGAAGACCTATACTAAGGCAACTATAAATCTAATCATAATATCTCGCTTCTACCTTTTAAATTATGAAAGAACATTATCTTCCAACATGTACTTAGTATACTATTATCATATAGTTTGTGTTTATCCTTACATATTTATTTGCGTTGCTTTATTTGATTCTTTGTTTGTACTCTACCATTGGTTTTATTGTCTACTATGTCAAAATAATGGAAGGCAGGACTTGCAAGGGGTGACGCCTACCCAACCAACAAAATGCACATTTGACTGTGTTCTATTTTGATTTTCAATTAATTAATAAATACACACAGATGTGCATTCTACTGGCTACATAGACACTACACTTGCAAGGAGTTGCGTTATGAGGCAACGAGAGTAAAATAGTAGGACTATTTATATCTACAATGCTTCTACTTGGGGCATATGCATACAATGGTGTTAATATTGTGAATGGTGAATGACAATTAGTGAATAGTAGATAGTAATAATGAAGTGTCTCATCTTATTAGTAGTTGGATATCAATTGATATTGACAGCACATTTATCATTTGTTGTGCTTATATACATGTTCCAATCCACTATGTTTATGAGCAATTTTATTTTTGAGTTTATTTTAGAATGAGGTGAATATGTGTATTCATGATGTCGGGTGAATATCATTTTTATCACATTTAATTCATAATACAATTTATTTTTTTGTCTTTAATTCATAGAATTATCATGAGAGCCTCCATTGTGCGAAGCTTGCAATAAGACTTCAAATATTTCAGCCAATAGAAATATAGCAAATTAATTTTAAAAATATTTTTGGTTAAAAATTACGATGTCTATATAAACTAAGATAAGTATAAAGTTTAATCATGAAATAATAACACACAATAGATTACTAGATACACAAATCAATAATAAAATAAATAAATAAAAGAAGTCTTAGTTATATAAATAAAATAAAATATTTTTCATAGATATAACTCTCAAAATAATTTTAAAATATTTTAAGATAAAATAAGATCTTTTTAATAAACATAATAACTCAACTTTTTTAAATAAATGTATTAAAGATATCCATACTAGTTTATTTATTTAAGACTTATTATAATATATAGAAGTGTTATATAATGACATAAAATAACTTTTAAATAAATATAAAATATTTCTTTCAAAATTATAATTTAAAAATAAAAGAGTTATATTATTATTCTACACAAAATGTTTTATTAGTTGATAACAAATTGATCAAATTTTTTAATATATATTTTGTTTAAGTATCAAAATTACTTTTATCTATCATTATATTTTGAACAATTTATTAGTATAAGTTATTTGACTAATAATTAATTGTTTGATGGAATCTTTTTAACTCTATTCATTTTGATAGTAAAAAGTTAATAGTGGAGTCAATTATTTCCACATCATTTTATTGTTGTATTGGGTTGTCCCATTTCATAATGACAATATTTTGTATTTAAAGATTGTGAGCTAGTATTATTGAATGTACATTTTGTTTATTATCTTGGAACCAATTTTTTATATTATATTAAATTCACTTTACATCTATTAATTTTAAAGACATAAGAAGGACGAATCATGGGAATTTTCAAAATATTAAAAGAAGAAGAAGCATTGTTTAACAAGGCCACATTGTTGCGAAGTTCCTGCCAAATGCTGACCTTGACAATTATGTTCTTTGAAGTGAAGAAAAATTGAGAGTACGTTGTGGTTTTTTTTTTTTAACGATGAGGACTCGGAAAGAGGAGGAAAGATGACTGAGATGTTGTTGTCAAATATGAAAACCCTTTGATCACCTATGTATAACTATTTTTTTTCCTTTTTTGTATGAATACTTATTTTCCTTTGTATGAGAAGACCTATTAATAGCAAACCTTTTATTTATTGAACAACAATGTCTATTATTTATAGGTTAGGATTTAATAAGGCTAAAATTTTGAGTTCAATTATGGTTGCTGTTCAATTTAAGGTCAAGGTTCAATTATGGTTATGATTTAATTATGCTTCAAAGTTAAGGTTAGAGTTCAATTAGGGTTAGAATTCAATAAATGGTCAATTAGAATTAGGGTTAGGGTTAGGAATTCATTAGGGACAGGGTTACAATTACATTAGGATTAGGGTTCAATTTGGGTCATGGTTTAACAAGGATTAGAGTTTAATTCTAGGCTAAAAGTTTGAGTTCAATTAGGGTTACTATTCACTTGGGTTAGGGTTAGGGTTAAGGTTGGGGATCAAATAGGGTTAGGGTAAGGGTAAGGATTAAAGTTTAATTAGGGGTGTGATTTAATTTAAGTTCAATTAGTGATGAATAAAGAGCTTCACACTTCCAATTTCTCACCTAATTTCTCAAAACCTAGATTACAAAAGACGTCATAGATGATTAACCTTACAATTGACAATTACATGTGTCAATTTAAAATCGATTCTCAATTGCATAATTACATACTCAGCTAACTCAAAATAACTTTATTTATTCAAGTTTCATGAAAGATACATTACAAGGACTTAAAGCAACTCCATTGCCCTTCTGATCTTTCAACTTCCCCTCACGCTACTCTAGTCTGACTTTCATCTTCTCAACACAAGCCTAAATCTTGTAACCTTCCTGCAACATGGCTCAATTTAAACTTTCTACCACCATTATCTATGTGTTTATATCCATTTCTCATGGTCAAATTACTTTCTTTCTGCCCACACGATCCCTAATATTTCTCCTCCTCCCATTCTTCACCCATGCGGCTTTACCAATCTCTCTATGTCTCTACACTAGCGCCTGGTTCCTCTTGTTTAAGTCTACACTTCATGCAATCCCTTTCAAGATCGTGGTGAAATCCTTTCACAATTAACCAAGTCGTTTGATGGCTTATTCACCTGTGATCTTGTAGTGCAGGTTTGATTTCTTCCCTTGCTGTGTGACATTTCTTGTCCACCATCCTTCCACCTGTGAGCCTTCCTCCCTTTAGTGTTGGTTTTCTACACTTTAACTACTATTCTCCTTTGCTTTGTGTGATACAAACTCTCTTTGATTTCCAATTCAACGCACTTCCTCTGTCTTGTCAAGTAACACTGCTTGTCTTCATCTACATTCTAGATGTAAATCTCTCTTGCTCTTATGCTAAGTTCTCTCATATAGATTCCTAGTTCCATCGTTAACTTTGCTTACCCTTTTCACATTTATCTTCAAAGACATTCGTCGGTTTCTAGTATGTTGTGACTTGTATTTAGTTCCCTGGCTTGGCATCGACTATGGGTTCCTTCTCATATTCCATGATGCCTCGCCCTCTACACTAGCGCAACCCCTTTTCCCCCGCTATCTTCAAAATTCCTCCGTGCATTTTAAATTAAGAATTCCATGATAAAGAAGGGCACGAACCTTTGGTCTCCTATTATGACGTGCAACCTTTTAAACTTCCCCCTCAAATTTATGTTCCTTCCTTCATATGTCTATGGTTGGAGTTTGGTTTTCTCCTAAAAACTGCATGGCTTTTTATTATCTCTTCTATCTCTCTCTTCTTTTTTTAACTGTAATTTGAGTCGACATTGAAGAATTATCAACCATTACTTTTCACATAAGGCATCACCCCCTTTTGTCTTTTAATTCTGATGCAAATACAAAATAAAATAGGTTCTATGATGATTCTTTCCACATGTCAATACTAACAATAGCATCCTATTGCCTATGGAAAAAACTGACTTTTGACATAATTTCTTACCAGGAGCTCAATTCTTTCAGAAATTTGCAGAGATGAGTATATCAACATTATCCAACTTCCTACCAAGTCAGTCTACCTCACACCTCATAGATTTTAAAATTTTAGAACTTTGCAAATTGCCAATTGAAGTCATGAAACGGTTAAATATCTAAAATTGTTAACTGCTTAAATTCAAAAATTTCACCATAAAATTCAAAATAGAGTCTAAATTTTGCCTGTAAGAGGGTTCTTCATGAAACCTTACCAAACTCCCGAAATAATATTTTTTTGGTCGACACAGGATTGCATGTTTGAATTCAATTTTTGAATTTTTATTGAAGAGTTTGATGAGTTTATGATCAAATTGATGGTGGTAGACAAAAAGAATGAAGAAAATACTACATTGGAGGATGCATTTAGAGTGATGGACAAGGATGGAGATGGAGTTGTGAGTGTGAGATATTTGAAGAGCTTCACAATGCGAATGATGAGGATGTTGTGGGGATGATAAAGGTAATCATTGCATGTGTTTAGTTAGGAATTTGCTACAAGGATTTTTGATACTCATGTTTAACATTAAAAAAATAGCAAAAAATCTATACACTCAAAAAATCTATACACTCATGTTTACCTATGCATCATATTTTAAGAGCACAAGGATAGGATGGTCTAAACCCCCAAAAACCCTTAACTTTGAGAATAAAATTTGTGAAGAAAATGTCAAATTGATGGTGGTAGACAAAAAGAATGAAGAAAATACTACATTGGAGGATGCATTTAGAGTGATGGATGAGGATGGAGATGGAGTTGTGAGTGTGAGATATTTGAAGAGCTTCACAATGCGAATGATGAGGATGTTGTGGGGATGATAAAGGTAATCATTGCATGTGTTTAGTTAGGAATTTGCTACAAGGATTTTTGATACTCATGTTTAAAATTAAAAAAATAGCAAAAAATCTATACACTCATGTTTACCTATGCATCATATTTTAAGAGCACAAGGATAGGATGGTCTAAACCCCCAAAAACCCTTAACTTTGAGAATAAAATTTGTGAAGAAAATTTCCATCAATTGACTTTTTAGATTTTTTTTGTTACAAATATAAGGGAGGATGCATTAGTAGAATCTTTAAATGTAGGCTCTGCTCATCTCTTTATATTAGAGGGTTCTTCCTTTCCGCTCAAGCACAAACATAATATCAATAGCAGTAATAGTTTTGAGGCTATCGTGCTTTGCATACATAATAGCATCCCTTATCACATTTTCCAGAAAAATCTTGACCATAGGCCTACCTCTATAACCTTATAAAACTCAAGTTTACTTTAGTCCAATTTTTTACTATTCTTGCTAACCAGTTTTGGAACCATTTTTTTTACTAACCTGTACCATTGGTAGTTAGGCAATGGCACCATAGAGAGAAACCTTCAAAAATATTTCAACAACTGCCACTGAAAAAAGTAGGAGTAATTTGTAAATATACATTTCCATAAAATGATAGATTGTCTACTATAGTATTTTGAACAAAAAATATATGAAAATCTATACCCATCTATTAGGTATTGCAACCTTCGAGCACCCCGTCAGTCATTCTGTAAGGCATCATCACTTCAATTTTTAAGCTTAATATTCTACTACATGGTAAAAATCATAGAAGTGGTTCATCCATGGAACTTTATAAGTTAGGTCATACTTGTTATGCATAAAATCTACAACTACATTGCCATTGTATAGCAACTGTAATCAATCATCAAAGTGTCAACTCCAATTGTGTCATATAGACCCAACATGAGTATTTAGTTATTCTTGCTTAACAAAAACAAATTAGTTCACTTTCTATAGTCAGCATGGCTCATAGTTGTTTGAGAACCCATGTTGAAACAAGGGAACTATACAGTTTACCTTCTTACAACATGATCCCATCTTACCAAAACTGATAAACAGATAAACATGATGACGATGGAAACTTAATAGAAAACATGAATTAAAAAGGCCGCATTATAAAATAAATATTTTTATGTTATATGTATATGTTTAAAAATAAATCACATAAATTTATATATAGTTATTCACATTAATTTTATTCACTATAAGTATCATAAAAATTCATCAAATCATATCTAAGATACTATAATATTTATTTATATTAAATAATTCATATTATTTAGTATTGTTTATATATGACGAATAATGTTTAAAAAATATTAAGAAAAATAAAAAAGAATATAAACTTGTTCGCAACCAGATTTGCATTGTATGCAGTTAAAATGCAAAATGAATCTAGAAGTTACATTTATTGTAACATAGATGTGGTCCCGTATCAGGAGTCACTGATCAGTTTATAAGGTCGGAGTGGTTCCATGAAGTTTTTTAAATAGTATAGCGCATACTTAGAATCTTTCTCTTAAAAATAAGTAGCTACAACTTAGAATTTAAAATTTCAGCCATGGATGGAATGGGTGTTGAAATTCTGTAGCCATTTCTCAATACTACTTTTGCCACATGGTTGAATATTGTATCTTCCTTTTTTAACATTTTCCTTCTGGAGTTTACCCCCAATTTTATATTTAAGTTTTATCACCAAAATTTCCTTCCACACCATATTTCTGACACTAAATAAATGAATTCTTAGATCCATTGATCCCAAAAAATACTGTGATAACTAATGAACACTGCTTACTTGGAAAAGTTTAAAAGCAATAGTATGGAACCCTAATGCTCTTTATTGTGAGTCTGTTTACAAATTTCATGGTAAATATAACTTTTCCAATCCATCTAAAGTAGAAGCCACAAGTAAGGACCACCTCCTATGACAATACTTTTGTTACATATTAGTGCAAATTCCATGAACCTTGTGTTAATTTTCCATAGACCACCTCCCATTTGCTCAAGCACTCTACCATTGAGCTATGTATCCCTTTATAGTCTAAAATGTGGATTGTCCTTCCTAATAACCTAAACCTCGCTAGCTAAAAAACTCTTCTCACTTGCTCAGTTTCTCTACCACTGAGCTACTCATCTCCTTATAGTCCAAAATGGAGATTGTACTCTTTAATACCCCAAACCTCAACAACTTAAAACAAAATTTAAGACCATAATTACATGAAAACTCAAAGCCATGAATCAAGAAACAAATTTTCTCAAAAACAGTAGTAAGAAGAAATAAATAAAAAAATTACCCACATCAAATATTTGCAATAGCTTTGAGAACCAAGTCCTTTCCATCCTTGCTTTTCTTCTTCATAGAAACACTCCTCCAGTTTTTCCCAACCCTAAATTTCACATCTGGGTCTTTGAGATTAAGGTTTTTGTGCTCCCCATATTTGTACTAAACATGTGTAACAACCATCCACTTAATACTCAAGTAATCTCAAGAATTTACTAGAAGGTAAATAAACTTAGTAAACATGAGAGAGAATTTTTTTTTTTTTTTTTTGTTTGTATAACCAAAAAAATAAAGTACAATAGTACAAACTTTTCTAGATAAATTCAAACTTGAATTCACATGTAATCATAACTAGAATCAAGATAATTCCTTACAATATTCATTTATTCACATAAGATACACTTAGCATAAAGATTAGTTTTACCTTATAGGTTTTGACTGTCGTAGCCAGAACATGGAGCTCACTGCATCTGGAATGTTGATCTCTATCTTCGCAAGCCTCAGAGAGTCTACTGCTATAGAGGGATAGCATCATCTGAGTGCTTTTCCTCCAACCACAGACTCAAGTGGTCCCCCGCGCACTTCCAAACTGGAAGTAACCCGACCCTTCTCGAAGAGTATAGATATAAGGAACTGTCAGGTTTCTCCATCTTAGTCCTAGGGATGTGTCCTACAAAACTCAATCGACCATACAACTCTAGATCCCTTCTAGCTAAGTATGATCATTCTGATTGGTCATGCCATCTAGACACTCACCTCTGACTCATCTTGGATCTGTCTCATCCTATAGTCTGCTTACTTTATTTGGTACTCTAGACACAAACTAGACTATATAGAAAATCCATTTTAGCCAATCTGACATAGAACTAATCCTTAATCTAGGATATTCATTCAATGTAAAAATTTAGGTATGTCAAACCTTTTAAAAGTCCCTTATTGCATCCTTGCAATATCTAGGGTTAATGGCTTCCTGCCATTTTACTCTCAAGATTCAATACCCAACATCTTGATACATTAAATCGAGTTTTGTCATTATTGTAGAATCTCTTAAGGTATAATAAAGACTTCCTACCTTGTTCTATGGTTTTCTCAACCTTTCACTGTCGATCAAATATGGTTTTCTCGTCCTTACACTGTCAATCATTATATATACCTACCATGCCATATCCGGCAAAAGAGTTATAGATTTCCTATATCCTCCTTGTTTCAATACCAGGGTTTAGCTTCTCTTAACCCATTACCAGGAAATAACAAACTACCTTGTTTCCCAAAGGTAAAAACTTAAGTGTAACAAAACATACGAACAAAGTGCTTCTAGCCTTTCCTAGACCACTTGGCATAGCTCAAGTTCATATTTCACGTAGCATAAATATGCATAGTATTCGAGGTATTTCCTTACTAATCTAATATCTAAAAGAATAGAATCATTCCATAATGCTCAAGGTTAGTTATTAGGAATCCTTTTTGTTAGCCATCTGAGTATCAGGTGGTGTGTCCTTCCTAATGTCTCATGGTCATGCAACTATAGATCCACTCTAACTATGCATGACACAATTGGAGACACTAATCCATCTAGAACATTGTGGACCGACAATGCATGCAGACCGATGCATTACTTTGCCAAAGATTTACATACATATACTTTGCACAATGAACATTGTTGTATGTCCAACACGTTGACCCGATTTATAAGTTGTCATGTCCTACAGTAAATTCATATTGACCTTTCTCTCTAGGTCAAGTAAAAAGTGAAATCAATTCGATTCATCGTCCATGTTTGGACACTCGAGTCCCATCCTAAACTAGTTTATGATTCAATGGGTTGCTTTCGTGACAAGGAACTAGTGACTCCACGTCACCTTGATCCACTATCAATTTATATCTTAATGTGAACCATATTCACCACCCTAGGTCTTTTGTGGCTCATAACTTCAATTTAATGTACCATGTAAGTCAGAATCATATTCTAATTACTCTAGGAATACCTTTCCTTAACCAAAATATTGGTTTCATAATGGTGATTAGCTCTAATTAACCTCATGATCTTTGGGTGATAAATACTATCCCCACTAAGGTTATTTTTTTTTATAACCCTTATTTACCCACAATCTGTTTTCATGAAAATTGAATCAACATTTGATTTGAGTGTTGCAAGCATAGTTTAGTTTTAAGGCCGTATCGACCATCCACACAGTCATGATGGACATGTTAGTAAATGCAGACCGTATCCATTTAATAAGTAATAAACATTATTGCTCGTCACTTCTTATGCCTTGAATACCTCAATCTCGACTCGTTATATGAGTCTTAACCCTTTTATTTATCCATGCCATATCGTTAATCGACGTAAATATGCATCGGGGTTTATGCATGAACCCAATCGTGATGGCCTCAAGCCACGGTTACCGTATGGATTCCTATGTGTAGGGCCCGACCTTTGTGGTCTAGAACCATAAACATAGCACCACATACATTACAATATAGTTTGACCTATGTGGTCGAGAGTTATAAGCATGGGTACATGGTATAAGTATTGAAACTCGGCCTCAAGCCTCAAGCTTAAACACAGTAAGGAATGTAATACAATTATAGCTCAGTTGTATGGCCTTAAGCTTAAACACAATAAATATGTGGCACTATGCGACTCGGCCTTATCAACCTCAAGCCTCTACAAATAAGAGTGTTTCCATGAAACTTAATACATAAACTAGCTACGAAAAGCTCGACGCAGTTGATCCAAATTGAAATGCAAACAAATAAAAGACAATATTCTTACAAACTTTCATTCTACCTAAATGAAGCCTTTGAATGCAATCTTACCCGTTCGGTTCCATGATCTTCCTTGCCCTGCATCTTCTTCCTAGCATAGTGAGAGCACAACCTCCCATAACATTTTTTTTTTTAAATGACTTTCCCACCAGAGGCCACCTTCCTTTCTCACTTTTATTCTCTTCTAATACTGTTGTAATATCTTTCACAGCGCCCCATTCCCTTGACCTGCCACTTGGAACGCACACAGGTGATGGATCTCCTCCACAAACGGGTGTCATTTTCGATTCTTATTGTGCATTATCCTTCCTCTCACTCCAAGAGGAGTCACCTCTTAAGCTATGGTATTTTAGTGTAGACAGGAGACGGGTCCTAATATTTTGCCCCATTAACCTGTTGTCATCCTATCACAAGCATATTGCTTTTAACTTATTTCTGCCATGAACAGACCAAGCACTCCCCCTCTGCACCCTCCTCCCCGATAGTTAAGACTATCCCTTCTCTTGACGCCTTCCCCCTAATAACCGTTTCTTGAATGATAGTTAAGGCCACTACCGGCGGTTGCAACAGCACATTGGCGCGCGTGGGTGACTCAGCAAGTGACAACGACCAATCATTGATCATGCCATCATGGGTACAAGGGTCAACCTTGCATACTATCCGTGGCTCAAGAACATTTAAAAGAGCATTCAAAAGATAACATCAACCACCCAAAAATTACTACGTCGTTGCAAGTATTAGATTATACTCATAGAAATATAGTAATCCTTTGCTGCGAAAACATTATCGATGTGGCTCAAACAATGAACCAATTGATATTTTAGCAAGATATATTTATATTTATATATATTGGCGCATCTATGCCTTAATCCACTTTATCCATTTGTGGCTCTTATAACCTTATGAGGATATTTAAATATGGCACAATGAATATAATTGTCGACAAGAATGCTTGTCATGGCCCTAGGGGTGTGCATATGGTTTAATATTGAAAAGTATGTGGTTGGATGTATCTTAGTCTGATCTAATATAGATTAAAAGAATTGAACAATATCTACCACACATGACTCACGAGATTCTCTTTACTAAGAGTTGAGTCTCATTGGTTAGCTCTTGGCTTATCTAGCCATTAAAGATTTTAATCATATATTTTAACATAATGACCTTTAAAGAAACTAAAAGTTTCATGGGCAAGAGTCGACGACATAGTTCGTTATGTTGTCCAATCAATGTACTCGCCAAAACCAAATGAACCCAATGTTGATCTAAATGATCAGCATCCTCATGTAATATCATGATGAGAACCAATAATTAAAAGCATATAAAGGTGGCTCATCATACATATATGAACATATTTATACATGAGTCATTTTCGTTGAAATAACCTATGCATGTGTGTATGTATCCATACATACTTGAACGCAAATGTTTGTACGTTGACAATATCTATGTCTTTGTACGCATATATGCATCCATGCACCCATCTATACGAGTACATATGCTTACCTTATCTCACATATACCGACATTCATATATTCATTGTTTTATATATTAAAAAGAGAGTTAATAACCCCTAAGAGAATCATATCAACACAAAGCTCGACTAATTGAGTACTATCGACAAGCTTCTAAACATGTTAAACAACATGCACTAGACATTAAATGACATTGACAACTTGTCGAGTCGAGAAGAAAACTTAGACCAAGAGAGTTGAGTATCACTCACCCGACTCAAGTAGGTTCGACCAATTTGCGCCTACACAAGACTTAAGATGGCTTGAAACTATTATTTTCCTTATATCTATTCCCTTCTCTCCGATGATGCTCTCCCTCCTTTTCTCGGAGGGCGGAAATTGTTCCTTGAATGTGACTTGCATTCACCAACTCAAGATTAGTGTATTATTAATCATTTCATAATCCTTATATGAAATCATCACACCTTGAAAAATTTTGAACACATGTCAATTTTAGTCAAATAAACCTAACTCATGAAAACATTGATTTTTCCTAACATTAAATCATTGAGTCATGCGTAAGAATCTACTATTTACTTGAAAAGTAAAAAGTAAAACATAGTTAAAGTTAGGGATGTAACATATCTCTCCCCGTAAGAGTCATCGTCCTCGATGATCCAATGCATCTGAAACTTTAATAAGATAAAAAAAATTGTTTTATCCTGCAAAATCGTAAGCAATTTAGATAATCTTTCATATAAAATCATGGTAAACTTTCCATGTCATATTACCCTCTGGTGGTTGGTCCCATTGGACCTTGCATTGAAGAAGCTCGATCATGACCACTCCCTGGTCCTATTCCTGTAAAACATTCTCAGAATATAATTATCATTTGTTATATACTTTCCAAATATAATTCATAAAAAGCATTATACCTCCTGGTAATAGCTGATAATAGAATGATTCATTAATCCATCAAATTGGTAACTTTGAGAATTTTGAAGATTCCTTTATATCTAGGAATTGGTTAGGAATACATTCCTTATTTCATGAAACTTTCCTTCTCTAGCCAAGAATTGTGTTAGTGGACGATTGGCATTTACTTAAATTTTCTATCTAACATTAGCTTTCACCAGTCTTTCGGATCGGTTTGATTTGTTTATCCATTTCTGACAACATTTCAGGACTAATGCTAATCCTATCATCTAGGAGTTTGGCATCTTTTGGTCCAATGTTTCAAATGGAGTCATCCTGATAGCAGAATTATAGAAATTTCTGCCACAAACTCCCAAAATAGATGGATAGCCTTTCTACTTGTAGCGATCAACTACACTTACATAGGATTACCAAAAGAATGGTACCAAAGGTTAACAACATTAAATAAGTAAGATGTCACTATTCATCAAGTAAGATACAAGGAGTAACATCAATCTTCACCTTTCTGGCTAAAAAGGTTATTCCTTAAGTACCAATTTCATTATTTCATGCATCATTTAAACAAGTTGATAAGTAAATACCAGAGAAAGGATTTGAATTCCTTTTCTAGTTCAATTGTCCTCCAAGACTCGGCATGCCACTAAAAAGAGGGAAAGCATCACTTGCCTATTTTCCTTCCAATCACGGACTTAAGTGATTCCTCCGCACACTTCCTCACTGGAAGCAGTCCTACCTTCCAATGAAGGATTGTGTCGGAAACCCTCACAATTGCCATCTGAGCTCTGGTGTGTACCCCCACTTAACCAACTCTGTCGCACTACTAAGGATACCCTCCTACTAAGTACGACAACTCTGGTTAGCTAAGTGTCTAGAGTACTGTGAATTGACGAGTGCACGTTGTGGCAACGACACTCACTATGGCCATAGTTTTATATACATACGCTTTGCAATCGACGTAGTAATGGTTCACCACCCTGCTCGACTTGGAGAGACTATTCACTTGGGCTTACTAGACTACCTGTCCAACCACATACCATAACACAAGGTTCCAAAGGTGATATCTGCATAAGACCTCCTTCAGATAACTTATATATCAATTATATAACCCTAAAAGGGTTCGGAACCAATTCCTTTCCATTCAAGGTTTCTTTCATCTATAAAGCTAAGGACATATCAAGTGCTTTGTTACAATTTTACTCCCTTACACAAATCCATCAGAGGCCCACCCAGGACATGATAGAGAAGAACATTAAATCGAACATAGTGAACAACCAAAAAGTTCTTGTATAGCCACCACAAAAATCAACTCAACATCAAAATATAAGCAATTTTAAATTTCAACAATAAATCAGAGAATGAGCTCATTCCAACAATAAATCAAATTTTGGACCAACCGTCCTTAAGATAAACAATCTTTGAAATTTGGTGGCTAGACCATTTCAAAATTAAGAAATAAAATGATG
>VDFB02271358.1:499309556-499510942 GCA_007258455.2 Sequoia sempervirens | reverse complement strand
TATATATTCAATTTTTTTACTGATTCAACGACTTTGTCAATCCACATTTTTATAGAACAAAGGTGTAGAACTTCCTAGGGTTTTCATAGTTATTAGTTTGTCTACCATTAGATATATATTACTCAAAACTTACATGAAGATAGCTATAGAAGTGGATATTTATAACATTATGTACCCTTGATTAGTTGGCAACATTTTGGAAGGTTTCAAGTAGTAGGGTATGATAGGTTCTTTGCTATTTGATGTTTTTTCCTTCACCACATTTATTGGTGTAATTGTAATAAAGACTAGATAAGCGTTATGACACTTTAAATCAATGAAATATAGTATTTGTATTGGTCTTCTTTACGTTTCATATGAATTTTTGTGAGTTTCATGAAGGATCACTAAGTAGATGTATTTGCATTATATCATACCTTTGTTGCAACTTCTTGTTTGTTGTTACTATTATCCAAATAAGGCACTAGTCTTGAAGACTTGAACCTTTCACATATATTTTAAATCATCAAAGATCAATCACCAATAGTATAGGAAGAAGGAAGTAGAAAATATAAATTTGTAGACACCTAAAAATGTCTAACATATTCTTCTAAATACACCATCGATTCTTGTCATCATAACTAATCGCCCCTTGATCACTATTAATTAATTTTTTTAATTATTTGATTAAGTTAACACTTTTCCCTCTAATAAATAAATAATTGATGACAACGAAAGAGATTCTCCCCTTTTTAATTAACCAAACACAAAAAGAAACACACATGCAACATTCCGCCCTTAATTTAACCAAAATATTGATGGCAAACAAATTTGGTTTTTTTATTGACTAATTAATTACAAAATTACAGTCATGGGCCTTCTATTCCCTCATCCAAATAGGCTAAACAATTCTCTAATTCACACAAACCAAATTTAACTCTTACACAACAAACTTAGTTCCAAGTGACACAAAAAGAGAATGAATTTCATTCCATCTCCCAAAGTTCATAGAACAGGCACTTTTATTGATATCCACCATTGCCAGAACATCAAAAAATGTATTCAATTTGATTTCTTTCCCCTTCTACATTCTTCATTTTATACATACCAAAATTCCTTTTACCTGTCAGGCTGGCACAACATCTCTTCTTAGTGATTTTGCACTTTGAATCGACCTTAATTGATGCTTTCCCTTCCTCTAAAAGGCATCGCTTCCTCTTTAGGAAAGTGTTAGAAAAATACTACTAATTTTGTGTACTTTTCCTTAGTGGCTTGTGCCTCTCCTTGAAAGGCTCGATCTCTCTTCAACTATCCTTCCATCTTTTTTATTTCTCAATCCCAAAACTAACAATGCTCCCTCTCATTCACAACTCCCACGTTTGCACAACAGGTTGAACCATAGACTAAGGTAACATAGAATGCAAAAGAAAAAATACAACCTCCTAAAACCATTCTTTGTTGCCCCCTTTTGGATCGACCCCTTCTTTTCATTAACTGATTCTTGTTCTCTCTCTTCCCTCGCAGACCATAAGGAAGCTTCCCTTTTTAACTGGCACCAAAACTTGTGTATATGCTCAGTGTTGTAAACGTTTCTTTTATTTGCACATACTCATTGGTCTTCCTACATGGTAGTAAGCACGCACACCAAGGTGGAAAATCCTTTTCCAACTACCATTTTTATCCTATCCACTCAGGTATGCAAGCCAAAATTTTAGCCCCACAAAATAGTAAATACAAATCAAACTAAAGTATTAAAAGCTCCTACATCAGTGATGCAGAGCCAAGGTGAGGATCAAACTCAATATAGGAAAAACCAAACTTAAACAAAGAATTCTTCTTTATTATGCCACCAATTGATTAGGCATCAATTCACCCTCAAGGGTCTCAACCCTTCAATTTTGCAAGCAACCAAATATTCACCAAGGCCCCTTACAAAGACCCTCAAAATGCATATAATGACAACTAGATCATTTGAAGATAACCTCAAGTCAGGTTCCTTGAAATCCACAAAAACTCACCATTTGACACAAGCTTTCCTTGTAGCAACAAGAACCTGGTTTTTTGAGATTTTTCACACAATTTTTCCAAAACACTTGTCAAACCAAGGGTGGATTAAGATACCCTTTTCCCTGTTCTACAACATACATCAAATTCAAGGGTGACTTCTTCATACCAATGATGACTTTCAATAGACCCACCATGTGAAATGCTTCTCAATTAGGCCTGTTTTACAAACAAAGTGCCTCCCAAACACCTGATCTCTACAAAAATTCTTCAAACAGTCAATGTTTATGTGTCAAAACTCCAAATTATCCAATTTATTGGTTGCTATTAGGATTCTATCTATCTAATCCACTAAACCCTCCTTTGACAAGCAAAATACTTAGGGTTTTTCAAAAATCACACTATAGGGTCTTCCCAGTCAAAAGTAAATCATCAAACACCTTTATTTGGGTTTGTATAGACCTTCTACACCACCACACATTCATTTGCAACACTAGTTCTCAAGAGCACTACTCAAAGCCTCTACTTTTCCATATTTTTCTCTTACCCAAACAACAAGAACAACAATGCATCTTCATTATTTCCTTTTTAACACCAAACCACAAGTTCCTACATGTTGTACAGACTAATTAGGACCCTCCAAACTTGTCACAGTGAATACAGTCGTGTGAGGGCCCCCTAATCCATGGTTTTTATCACCAAACCCCTAAACATGGTATCTCGGTCTGTTCTCAGAAAAACAATGATCTTCAACACAAAACATCTCTAAAATCTATCAGAACTTGAATGAGAGGAAGTAAATACAAGCCACAACAAAAATAAAGTGTTAACATTGCAAGATGAGGCTGTACGGATACGTATAGGTCTATAGAAGTGAAGAAACTCAGAAATTTGAAGTAATCTGCAGTGTTTTCTTATTGTAAAATATTTCAAATGCTCAAGCCAACATTACAATATGAAAGTTCAAGCCTTTTTAAAGGCTTTCCCCCTTACAACTAACAACCAACTGCTACCACAACTGAATCTAAACCTCTAATGACCATTAAGGCCATATTACACTTATTACATACCTTTATTAACAATTGTTTTGACTCTTGCTTGCACCGTTTACTATAGAATCTCCTAGACATTTGAAACCTATGCAATGGTCTATTTAGACCTTATTAAAAATGAAAAGACTCAAGACAACAAGATTTCACCTTATTACATATTGCCCTAGCACATTTTGCAACAAGGTTGTAGGTGCCCCTACACCAGTCAGACTCCCCAATAGACAAAAGAAAGCATGTGCTCCCACACATGAAGTCATCAACTAGAATACTTTTTGTTGTTCTTTTCTTTCACGTTTTCTAACGTCGCTTTGGAATAATTTCCATGCATTCAATCTATTTTTGCTTTTTTGCTTTTTCCTTACTGTATCTCCTCCTTTTGATGCCCTTTTCATCTACAAGCCTCCAAAGCTCCATCTCAAGCTCATATATATCCTTTTCATCTTTGTCTTTTAAACTCTCCCCATCAATAATATCCTTCAAAGACCCAAAAGCATCATTACGAAAATAAGCAGGAACTACTTGCTTACCATTTACTTTGCATGTGTGCTCTTTAAGCTTCTTCCAAGTTACTCCCGAAAGTATGTCAATCTTATTTTTCATTGCAAGAGCTTCCTTTTCATCAACTGTCAACTTCATCTTTGTATCCTTCGTAGTCACATTTATCCTTATACCTTCACTAGTAAGCTTCTCCATCCACTCTTGTTCTATCACTGAAAATTGTGCCCACAAATCATCTACACTAGCTGCATCTTCTTCAAATTTCATCTCTATAATTTCTTCACCATTCATTTATTTTCCTATTACATCTGCTCCATTTTGTTCTTCATTATTCATTCCTTCATTATACCTTGCTTTCCACTCTCGCTTTCCATTGCCTTTCCTTATGTTCTCAGTGAGAAATTTCTTCACCTCTTCCGGTGCACGTTGCTCACATAGCAACACGCTGCTTTCAAAACCTCTTTCATCGTCTCTTTTCAAGAGAGCCATATTTTGCCTTCTTCTTTTCTGAACAATCCTCTACACGGGCCACTTCAGCTTCTTTTTCAATGGCCAATACCAACCATATTCTTGGCTACTCTCTTCAAACCACTACTTAGACTTCTCCAAATCCCTTCCTAGCTCTACCATTTCTCTTTCCCATTCTAGATCTTGCTTCCTCATATTATCTTTCTTCTTGATGTTTTATGTCTTAGTATGTTGCTGCATCTTTTAACCTTTCCTCTTTTTTTTGCTTGATACCTCACCTAGGGCTCCTCTTTCTTTTCCTTAGCCCAGTCTTTTGATACCCAGGTTCTTCCTATTAACCTGTCAAACTCTTAACACACAGACTTGTCAAAATCCTACGATCATACCAACTTCCACTTCCCAAACCTATTAGGCTCTGATACCAAAATTGATGACAATGAAAGAGATTCTCCCCTCTTTAATTAACCAAACACAAAAAGAAACACACAGACAACATTTTGCCCTTAATTTAACCAAAATATTGAGGGAAAACAAATTTGGTTTTTTTATTGACTAATTAATTATAAAATTACAGTCATGGGCCTTCTTTGTCCTCATCCAAACAGGCTAAACAATTCTCTAATTCACACAAACCAAATTTAACTCTCACACAACAAACTTAGTTCCAAGTGACACAAAAAGAGAATGAAATAAACACTTTTATCGATATCCACCATTGCCAAAACATCAAAAATTGTATTCAATTTGATTTTTTTCCCCTTCTACATTCTTCATTTTATACATACCAAAATTCCTTTTACCTGTCAAGCTAGCGCGACATCTCTTCTTAGTGATTTTGCACTTTGAAGATTGACCTTAATTGATGCTTTCCCTTCCTCTAAAAGGCATCGCTTCCTCTTTAGGAAAGTGTTAAAAAACTACTACTAATGTTGTGTACTTTTCCTTAGCATCCTGTGCCTCTCCTTGAAAGGCTCAATCTCTCTTCAACCGTCCTTCCATCTTTTTTATTTCTCACTCCCAAAACTAACAATGCTCCCTCTCATCCACAACTCCCATGTTTGCACAGCAGGACATCGAACCATAGACTAAGGTAAAAGAGAATGCAAAAGACAAAATACAACCTCCTAAAACCGTTCTTTGCTACCCCCTTTTGGATCGACCCCTTCTCTTCATTAACTGATTCTTGTTCTCTCTCTTCCCCCGCAAACCATAAGGAAGCTTCCCTTTTTAACTAGCACCAAAACTCGTGTATATGCTCAGTGTTGTAAAAGTTTCTTTTATCTGCACATACTCATCAGTCTTCCTACATGGCAATAAGCACGCACACCAAGGTGGTGAATCCTTCTCCAACTACCATTTTTATCCTATCCACTCAGGTATGCAAGCCAAAATTTTAGCCCCACAAAACAATAAATACAAATCAAACTAAAGTATTAAAAGCTCCTGCGTCAATAATTTTAAATTATTTAACTATTTCACCATTTCCATTCATTCAACTTTAATTAAATAATACTTATTATTTTATTAATTAATCACTTCCCTCCAAGCACTTTAATTAAATAATTTTTAATTATTTAATTAAAATCATGCATTCTTCTCATCCACATAACTAAATAATTCTAATTATTCTTCCAAAATTAAATAAATTATTTTATTTATTTAGTTTGACTTTGCACATCCCTCTAAAAATAAATAAAATCATTAATTTATTTATTTCCTAAAATATCAATTCTATCTTTATTCCTCTAAAGCTAAATTTAGTGAGTTGACTGAAATTCAACCTTAGTTCACTCTCACTTCATGTCTTCATGTAGTCAGTCCGCTGAATCATGCAGTCACTTAAACCCTCATCACAACCCCTCATCTTGCCACATGTTAGGTGCACATTCATCATGATTTCTCAAATATTTTCTTCCATTGATCTCATCTCACATTCTACATCATTGATATGATATCTCTGAAAGCTATATATCACCCATCATTTAGCCTTTCAATCTCTTCAAATTTGTAGCCAAACTATATTCATTTTCTACAATGCTTTTGCTCACAAGGTTATGCTAAGTATTTGAACAATCCACATACTATCCAAATATAATAATTGCATACTTTATAATGGAGTACGATTAAGAATTTTTGGTGGAGGTAAAGTAGATTAGTTAGTTTCATTTACGTTATTATGCTTTCATATTGATGTACACATGCTTCATTGAGATTAGGTATTTTTGATCATTTGAATTGGTTTATTGATTATTTATATCATGTCCTATTATTTGAATTCATTTGATCATTGATTTATTTACCTACTTACAATTTTATTTATTCTTCAGTGAAAAAATTAGGAAAACCTTAAAGAAAATCTAATTATTATATTATCTAAGAACCATGTTCAATATACCTATACTTTGCCAATGTTTATAAAATTATAAATAAAATCATCACAAGGAAGTGTTGCATTGTTATCATCTATTTATGCATGTGCAAAATGTTTATCAACTATATAGAGTTTATTGCAGTTGGTCACTCTTGACCTAGTGATAGTTATAGGGGGTCAAGGGTGCAATTTGAGTATAGTTGTTTGTCATTTTCTTAATCCATTTTATTTTATTTGAATGCATGTTAAGGTATACCTTTAGGAACACCATCCTAAGTTTAAGTTGATATCCAATAGTAGGATAGATTATCCACTCTCATAGTTAGCCTTTAGCATGTTGATGAGCCTCTATTTACGTTCTTGTAGATAAACCCCCAACCTTGAAGGTGGAGAAGATATCTAGGACTTGGGTAAGTAGTTTTGGGACCTAATATCCAAAATTTAACTTGCCAAACTTTCTACATTAACACCTATAGGTTATATTATGTTGCCTTGTAATCATGACAACACTCTACACTAAAGGTGTCATAACTCATTTTTAGCGACTAAAATAAAATCAAAGGATAATGATAATTATTAGTCAAGTTTACCTTATATTTTTTTAATATTGTGTCTATTGTGTTATAACTCATTGAGTAGTACAAGATCATCCTATAGAGAAGGTGTCTCATACATTTTGATATGAAGTATATCTTTTTAATTTTAATATTATAATTCACACTTTGTGAAATTAATTTTAATTATAGATTTTCTCACCTTTCATTAAGTTTGGATGTTGTTAATTTTTTGATCTCCTTGTTTATTGTATCACTATACTATTTGTTGCATAGGAAGTTGTCATTGCACCAAAATATCAACCTATTAATGCCCGATACAACCACCAGAGTTAATGAATCCATGAGAGGCGGTTAAGCCATGTCATGAACTTGAGTGTTGCACTACACAACATAAGGAGACCAAGGGTGCACACATTGTAACAATTCCCCCAACACAAGCGGGGGGTTCGAACCCGTGACCCAGGCTATGATACCAATTATTGCACAGACATTTGTCATTGCACCAAAAGATCAACCTGTTAATGAATTCACGAGAGGTGGTTAAGCCATGTCACGAATCTGAGCACTATGTTGCACAACACAAGGAGGCCAAGGGTGTACACTTGCAACAATATTAACACCTATAAGTGTGGGAATGCATTATGGGTATTTTGACATGATAATTTTAATTGTAAGGTAGAAAATTAGTTTTATGAGATAAAATACCCAGGTTCATGTGCTATACAATTATTTTTGTAGTTGTCTTTATTTATGTTTTCTATTTCATTATGGTTTTAGCATCAACTCTATTAGAAGATAGAAGAAAACTCACTTCCATTGATATTGTCCTATGGTTAGTGTAAATGTCAGTATCCTTGTCATAAATTGTGACTTTTGGAGGGGTATTTATTGTATTGCTTCTCCTTTTTATTTCCGAAGTCCTAAACTTGTGATATTAAACTTCAAATAGACATATAAGTTCTCCTTAAGTTTTAGTTACTATTTTTTTGGTATTTATTTTGAAGGGAAATGACCCCATACCATGGTCATCGAGGACTTGGGATAAATGATGTATTCATAACATAAACATTAAATGGAGTTATTTTGAAGGCTCTCAGATAAGATAAAGTTTAGGGGAGATTTTGGTAAAGAATTTAAAATTTTTAGAATAGAAATTCTAGATAAATTATAGTCATGGGGACTGTTAGGTCTCAAAATCATTGCTCCACTTTCTAGAACAAATTATACTCGAAAGGCCAAGGTTGTCATCATGTGGGTAAAATAGTTCATCAACAAAACCACA
Organism: Sequoia sempervirens; assembly: GCA_007258455.2. Classification (NCBI taxonomy): domain Eukaryota; kingdom Viridiplantae; phylum Streptophyta; class Pinopsida; order Cupressales; family Cupressaceae; genus Sequoia; species Sequoia sempervirens. The sequence goes on along the minus strand of VDFB02271358.1, from coordinate 499,502,731 downwards.
GAGGATTCCAAGATAACTCAATAAGAGTGGGTTTTATCTTTTACACTTTGAGCTCAACTTAAACTCAAGAGGGTATTCTCGGGGGTATACCTAATAGGTATTGAAATCACTTAAACAAAATAATAGTAATGTAAATGATAGCTAAACACAACCTATCTAATTAGCCCCAAATATTGTCACTAGAATAAACAAATTTGCTATCATTAACCCCCATATAGTTGATAATACACCTTAGTTGTTACACCCCATCTCTTAGTTACCGGGTTACTTTTACCTTGTAAGTAAATAAGATGATAAATGTTTATTAGAACTTTAATTTGTTCAATAGGAGAATGAAATACTGAAATATATATTATGATGTTATTGCTTTTGAAGAAATGTTTATGTTTTATATTGATAGAAAATGTGATTAATGTACATGAATTTTAATATGATTACTTTTAATGCTTGAGTAAGCAAATGATTTATGATGCAAATATATTTCATGTGAACGACTAACTACCTATGTGATGTACTAAGTTGAATGCACTTGAACAGGTTCAAACCTTCAGAAGAGAGGGGGAGTAACACTCAAGAGAGGAGCTTGGTCTGGTAACCCTTAATTCAACCTAACTGAGCATTCACACACTCATGTCCTAGATTGGGTTAGTTGAGTCAATAGCTTGTGAAACGATAAGTAACCTTTAGTCTTGTTTGAGGTTAAGATCTTGTTATGTGAATGTTCTTGATTAGGGTTATGCATTTGAGTCTCTATATCAGGTGAAGAATTCTTCTGTGTATGTTCATATTTGTCTATATGTTAGTCGATGAAGTACATACACTTCGTTTATAATATGTCGATCGATGAGAATATGATTATATGTATTTAAATATAAATATCGAGGTGATAATATATATATATATATATATTATATATAAATATGTGTGTATGAAGTTACGTTAATGAAAAGTACATACATATATATTAATATATGTATATATGCATATAAATATATATACATAGTTATTATCAAGATATACGTAAATACATATATGTGTATTCAAATGGAAATTAATACATTTGATAATCTTGAGAAAATAAATAAATATAAATATATCTATATATATATTAATATATATATGTATGTAAAAAAACTAAGTTGCATGAAGAAAATGGAAGAGCAGGCGAAAAATGCAGAGCAGGCGAAAATAGTTGGCGGCGAGGGAGTCAAAAGCAATGGTGATAAGGCATTGGAGGTCCTGTTGCTGGAAGCAGAAACAAGGCATGAAGTCCCCTGTACAACCCAGGTCGTGGCTGGCAATGTCAATCTTCAGGTTTTCGATGACATCCCGATTGTTGCCATTCCAGACTCGTTCCTGAACTCTAAGGTAGAAAAGCTCAGGAAGACTGTGGTCATTGCAAAATTCATTGGTATTTGGCCTCCTTTGAAAAAAATTAAGGAGTGGATTGATAGTAAATGACTGGGGGTGAAAGCCGAGGTTTGCTTCCTTGCCCTAGGGTTCCTATAGATTGAATTTGAATAAGAGTTCCAAAGAGACAACATTCTGAAGGGAGGTCCTTGGTTTATGGGGAATTCGGGGCTTTACATTCGGGCCTGGTCGCCAGGTTTTGATCCTCATAAAGAACTGATTCAGCAAGCCCCTGTATGGATTAAGATGTTTAAGCTGCCGTTGGAGCTTTGGACAGAGGAGATTTCCAAGCTCATAGGTAATGTGTTGGGCTCCTTCATCTCCTGCTCTGAGGTGCCGCAGCTTGGCAAGGTGGCTCCCTATGCTAGGATTTGTGTGTATCTGGATTTAAGCCAACCTCTTAAACATTCCATCTTGCTGTCCTCAGCAATTGGTTTACGGCTTCAAGAGTTGGAATATGAATGCCTTCCTTTTCGGTGTTTCAAATGCCGGAAGTTAGGGCATCTTGCGAAATCTTGCAATAAAACCAAGTAGCCGGAAGTAAATATATCCTCAAAAGAAAATGGCGAATCCGTTCTTCGTAAGGTTCTCGAGTCTCATGCGAAATATGTGCCTCCAGAGTTGGACAAGATGACTCCTTGGTCCCCGGCTCCGGTTGATCAGTTTGTCTCTCCACCGAAGAATACTGTTAAGGAGCTACCGTCTCCTCCAGCCATGCCCTATGAGGAGGATAACATCATTGGGTGCGAGGGTCTCTCCGAGTCCAATTTTTCCCAAAGCCCTTATTTGGAAACAAAGAGTAAAATTGACTCCCTGCCCCCTGGTGGGGCAAAAGTTTCAGAAGAAGATGTGGATTCAGAGGTTAAGGAAAACGATTGGAAAATTCAAACCAGAAGCGGGAAGAGAGGCAAACAAAATATCTTAATGGATGTTGGGGGCCCCTCTCTAAGGGGTAGGAAGACAAATGCCTGCAAGGCAAAAAATGCTGCCTTGGTTGACATGGGTAAAGGGACGCAGGAAACAATGAACAAATTTGTGAAGAAAGGGGGCGAGCACTCCCTGGCTCCCCTTAAGAAATGAATATTTTGAGCTGGAATGTCTGTGGCTTGAAGGGCCCAAAAAAGTACCGTCTGGTCAAACGGCTGATTGAGAAGGAAGCGCCCGATGTGTTCATGATGCAAGAAACTGAGCTAGGAAAGGAAGATATGTTCAAGGTTTTGAACAGAATTTGGAATTCAGCTGATGGCTGTGCAATTGGCATAGTTGGTTCGGCTGGTGGTCTAGTGATTGCCTGGAATAAATCTAGGTTTGTTGGTATTGAGATCTCGAGTGATGCTAATGATATCATCGTTGAATTAAGGCATGTGCAGGTCTCTGAAAGGTTCTTAATTACAAATTTTTATGGGCCAAATCAGGAAGGTGAAAGGATTAGATGCTGGAATCGCCTGGTTGACCTTAGGGCCCTACATCTGTAGGAGAATTGGATTGTGGGCGGAGACTTCAACGCTATTTTAGCCCCTGTGGACAAAAAAGGAGGCAGAGTTGTGGGAAGCTTGGGTTCTAATGGTTTTAGAAAATTTTGTGATGAGCTTTCGCTGATAGATATGCAACTTAAGGTGGGCTGGTTTACCTGGTCCAATAGAAGGAGTGGGGATGCCAACATCTTGTGCAGATTAGATAGATTCTTAATAAACTCAGAATGGATCTTGCAGCCGGTTAACTTCTTCTCTAAAGTGTGCGATTTTGGTGGTTCTAACCATTGGCCTATAAGATTGGTCAGTTCGGTTGGTCAGAAGCCTAAAGGTATTCCCTTCAAGATGGAGGCTTTTTGGTATGAGCATCTGAGCTTCCTTGGTGCCTTGGATGGTTGGTGGCAGCAGGAATTCAAAGGGCATAAGCATTTTATCCTTTATCAAAAACTTTTAGGTCCAACAACAAGCTAGGGCTTGGAATAGAAATGTTATGGGCAATATTTTTGCTGCAAAAATCAAAGTGGAAGAGGATTTGGCCAAGGCCGAACAAGATTGTGCCAGCTCTGGTTTCTCCCTCCCTACCAAGGAAAGGGAAAAAGATAAGCTAGAAGAATTAAACAAGATTTTGTGTATGGAGGAATTATTTTGGCTTCAAAAGTCTTGGATTAATTGGTTGAAAGAAGGCGACGATAACACCAAGTTCTTTCATATGTCCACCGTTATTAGGAGAAACTATAACAAAATATTGAAAATCGAGGTGTCGGGTGGTTCAACCATTGAAGATATTGACGCAATAAGGCAAGAAGGTAGGAGTTTTTTTCAAAACTTGCTTGGTGTCACAGACGTTGTCGACCTTGATGCCCAATCCAAATGTCTGACTAATATTCCTACTTTGGTTAATGAGGAAATGAATGCAAAGCTGATGGCGCCGTTCTCTAAGGAGGAAATTAAATCTGCTGCCTTTTCTTTGGGAGCTATTAAGGCTCCCGAGCCCGATGGTTTTCAAGCTGGCTTCTTCCACAAGTTTTGGGATCTCGTGGGTGACGATGTCTGGCTTGTTGCGGAAGAGTGTAGATTGAGGAAATCTATGATGAGTGCTTGGAATTCAACGTATATCGCTCTTATTCCCAAAGTTAAGAGCCCCAAATATTTTGATGAGTATAGACCTATATCTCTTTGTAACTCCATTTACAAGATTGTTGCCAAGGCGATGGCCACAAGGCTTAAAGTATGCTTGGAAAATATTATCACCAAAGAACAAAGTGGCTTCTTGAAGGGAAGGCAGATTTTGGATGGTGTTGTTCTTGCTCAAGAAGTGGTTCACTCCATCAAAAGAAAAAAGAAGGAAGGAATGGTCATCAAATTGGATATGAACAAGGCATTTGATAGGGTTTCTTGGGCTTTTATGCTTGCTGTTTTGAAGAAAATGGGGTTTGGAGAAGCTTGGTGTAGTTGGATTCTTAGTTGTGTTTCCTCAGTTCAATATGCTGTTTTGATCAATGGTAGAGTGACTGATTTTTTCTAGGCCAGGCGTGGTTTGCAACAGGGGGATCCCCTTTCGCCGTTCCTCTTCTTGATTGTGGCCAAAGCTTTGAGTTATGCTTTGAGGTCAGCAAAGGTCGATGGAAAAATCAAGGGGTTGCAAGTTTCTAGTGGCTACTCCAATCTCACCCATCTACAATTCGTGGATGACACCCTTCTTTTTTGTGAAGTCTCTGTCAGGGAAGCCTCGGGGCTAAAGAGAATTTTATCTGATTATGAGAAGGCTTCTGGCCATAAAATCAATCAAAACAAATCTTGTATCTTTTTCCTTAAAGAGAATTGTCAAGATGCTCTTGAGGTCCAAAGAATCCTAGGGTTCAATATTGGTCTTCTTCCTAGCAATTATTTAGGCCTACCATTGGTTACCAGTAGGGCTTTTGAGGAAGCATGGAGAAAAGTTGTTGATAAGGTCCAAGGTAAGCTCGCCTCTTGGAAAGGAAAATGATTAACTTTGGCTGGCCGTGCTACCCTGATCAAGGCTTCTTTGGCTGCTGTACCAATATATACAATGTCTATTTTCAAAATCCCTAGCAAAATTGCTAAAACCTTGGAGAAAATGCAAAAAAATTTCCTTTGGAAGGGATATGAAGATAAATTCAAATTCAATCTGGTCAAGTGGGTTGAAGTCTACAAGCCCAAAAAGTTTGGTGGCCTTGGGTTCCGCAATCTCAAGGATATGAACTGTGCCCTGGGTGTAACACCCCTCCATTTTGTTCTTTTGATCGAACAGTGTTCGTTATGTATATTTTTGCCTTGTTAGCACGCTAGTTATAAACATGGTTACTTTTGATCACTACTTATTAAGCGATGTAAACATTATGTTTTGATGTGATGGTACTTTTATCAGATGATGTTCTTATTTCATGTTGTGGATTAAATTATCTTTTATGTGAATCATTGATGCTTTATGTTTTGATTTTGCAATTAATGATTAGAGGCGTCAGTTAGCGATATTGTATTGGTGAAGGGGACGGGATCACATCACTCGCACGCGAGTGCCCTGTGATTCCGCAAGTTCCTCTTCACGGTGTGTTTTGATGTTTATATATATGTACGCATGTTCGACACTCGGGTTGTGTGCAAAATGCAGGTACAAGACATTGACTCCACCTGATTTCGCAGGTCTGAGCATGTCCCTTGTTCAACGGAAATGATTGGGAGATAGTAGCTTGGGTTTCTGTGTCGTGACATCACCCTAGCCATAGTGGGTCGTCGGGTTGTCAGTTGGGATAAGCTATTTGTTGTGTCACCTTGTCTCTCCTTGCTTGCATGATTTAAATTTCCTAGTGAAATGGTGTTGCTTTATTTAATTTTATTGCCAAAAATTCATAATAGAGTGCTCATTGATTTATTAGTTGATTTAATGCAATTGATGAATAATCTAACCGTGAATTAGATTTATTGTGGATTAAGTAAATTAGTCCAATTGTGTTAGCATTATTAAATAATGAGACAAAAAAATATATATATACATTAGAAGTTGTATTGCTTTCCTCATGTAGGAAAATAAAATTTAAAAATGATTTATTTTAAATGTAATAGTTGGATTCAATTTTGTGAAATAAAATGAATTTAGTTAGCATGGTGGGGTAAATAGAATTTGAATTTAAATAAGTAATAGGCATTTGAAAAGGAAAATGAAGTTTTATTAATTTCAAAAAAATGAAATATCCAAAATATCCAAATTTGCAATAACTTTTGGTGGGTGGCTAAATTAGGGGTTTGACATTTTTTTGGAGGCCATAAGGAAAATGCATTCTTTTTTTGGGAATTATCTTGTTTTTAGAATTGGGTAATTTGAGAGAGAGCAAGAGGAAACTTGAAGAAATCTTGGAGAAAAATTGTTGAAGAGGATTTGGAAAAGCTTGGTGGAGGAGAAGATTTGAAAGAGCACAATCTCCATTGAAGGACTCTTCAAAAACTTGGAGAAAACAAAAGGTTCCTTATTTTCCTTTCTATATGCAAATTTTATTTCAAAAATCTTGTTTGGAAATGGCTCAAATGTAGTTTTGGATAATTCAAACTTTAGATTTTAAACCATGATTGGAATCCCATTCAACTTGAATAGAAGGGTTTTGCAAAAAAAAAAAAATAATAATTTTTTTTTTGAGAAAACAAGATGAACCAGAGATTTTAATTCAAACCATCATGGAGAAATTTGAAACAAACTAGATATTTCAAATGGGTTTTGTGGAAAGCTTGGATTGCTTGAAAATTTCTTCTTAAATTGGGTGAAATTTGGGTAATATTGTGTTGAATTTTGAAATTGCAATGCGAAGTTTTCTTTTTATACTCAAACTGTGAGTTTGCCCAATCTGGGTATTGAAAAAATTAATTTTTACAGTCATTGTTTTGACTGTGTGTATATATATACTTTTTATATATGCATATATTGCATATATACTGTCAAAAATTTTATAAAAGAAAAGATTGTTCTGGTAAAATAAATGTGTTTTTAAGGGTTTGTTTTTTTTTTTTTTTTAAAAGAATAATTCGTTTTTTTTACGGCCGCGTGTTTTTGTTAGGGGTAAAACCCTACGGCGTGGCCGGCGGCTTCACTGGCCGCCACTCCCATGAAGGGCGGCGCCGCCAGTGAAGGCAGTGCTGGGCGCTGCCATCCCTGGCGGCGTCCCCCGCCATGGTAGCCGAGCGGCAGGGAAGCGGCAGGGAGACCCTGCGTCTCCCCTTCCTCGACCGCACCTGTCCATGCGGCGGTGGGGATTTAAATTCGTTTTTTTTTTTTTTTTATGTTATTTATTTCGTTTTATATATTGAATTATATATATATATTATAATATATATATTATAATTATATATTAAATATAATATATATAATTTATAATATATATATTAAATATAATATATATAATTTATAATATATATATTTAATATATATATATATGGGTTATATTATATCCTTTTTTATTTTTTATTTTTTTATTAGTATTTAAAAGTCAGCATTTTATGATTTAAATATGTGTTGGGAAATGAGTTAATATTATAATTAGTTTTTAAATATTAATTATATATATTTATATTTGGGATTATAGAAGGAAGTATATATATATATATTGGGTATTTATATATATAGTTATATAATTTTTTTTCATCTATATAATGGTACTTAGATTCGATTATTAATGTCATAGAAAATAATATTTGGGAAATCGTCTCTTAATCGAATGATTCACTTGTTAAAGACTTATTTTAAATATTATGAGATTTTTGCATTGTGATTAAATGATTAAGTGTAGATTACGGAAATAATTGCAACACATTTGATCACTCATGTAATTGTACCCGAATTTATTTTATTTTATTTAATTTGAGTAATGCACCAATGCGTGAGTGAATCGGATTTACGAAATCCTAAAGTAGTCTACTTCATATTGCTTATTATGCTTCTTCTTGGTGTGGAATAACCGAGTCAGTGTTATGTAAGTCTTCCAGATAGGACTTTATTTTATGTGTTTTGGGTGTTGTTATATTGGTCAACCCTGGTTTACCTTGGGTAGTGCATTCATTGTGTCCAGTCAAACCTAGTTAACTTGGATGGGATGGGTCGACTTATGTCGTGTTAGGGAGTCACTATCCCTAGGTTGCACTTGAGTACCTTTTGGTGGTGGCATAGTTCCATGTGCCGTCTTAAAGAAGTGGCTTGCATTGAGGGCCGGCACACAAAGTGGTGCCAGGAGATCTCAATGTAAGTTGGTTAATTCAGTGATAACTTAAACCAATTAATTAGTTTAGGTGGTACCAACATTTAAAAAGATTAATTTTGCTTCGCTCATGGATGCAAGTGCTTGCATAGGCTTGGGATGAGACGAGAAGGCCTGGAATGGCAAGATCGTTATCTTGTCCCTTCGAAAGATAACTGATTCCGCATTGGTTTGCATGTGGGGCTGGGAGTCGTTAGAGGTTACCAGGATATCCCGAGATGGGGGCCGGGACCTAGGAAGACTTGCCAGGATATCCCATGCAACAATGTGATGACACTTCTCTTAAGTCAGCATTATGTTTGTATTCGTGATGTGATCTTGTGTTTAGAATATGGAAGCATTGTTACCTTTATGTCATGTGATGTCATGTTCGTATCTTGTTCTAGTTGGGTCATGTTGCCTATGTCTAGAGGTTGTTGGTCTTGATCTGAAACCCTTGTTACTATCTCCTAGCACGAGGAGAGAGCCTTCGGGTATCACATGGTTGGGTGGAACGTGCACCATACTCCGTTGTGTTGGCATTTCTTTTGTGGACGAGAATTTCGTGTTGGAGAGCTCGTGGGATTCCAGTTGCTACCTTGGTTTCAGTTATGCTAGTGCTTTTGTATTTTATTTACCCCTCATTTTTATCGAGGTGGAAATTGTAATAAACAATCATGTCATGGATTTACCTCATTCTGGGAATGAGAGATGTAAATGTAATTATATAACTTTTGTCTTGGAACCGTGAAGGATCTCATGGTCTGAATGGAAATCTCATGTATGGAATGTATGTGCTTTAATTAGTTTAAGTGAATGTTGTTATGTTTCATTTCATGCATGTTGTTTTAAACTGTGAATTATTTAATCTTGTCTCGCAACCTTAGGGGATTGTTGGCGTTGTGTTGTTATCATATAGGTAATTGTAATTTAAAAAAAAAAAATTGTAGTGAATTGGTTGTAGTTTGCAACTTCCCCTAGGGTTGCGTGGCGGGGCACTACACATGGTATCAGAGCCAGGTTTAAACACTGGGTACTCTTGGATTATGATGAGCCCATTAAGCTTTTAGGTGTGTAGATTTTATTTGTGTGTTGTGCTTAATTCTTTTTTGTGTCTGTATAGGATAATGCCTCCCAGGCGTGGAAGAGGAGGGGGTCGTAGATGTGGCCGTTTAGGCAGTCGCATTGAGGAACAACAAGACCCACCTCCACATGTTCCACTTGTTTCTGACCATGAGGAGCAACAGGCTTCTCAGAATATTCAGGGAGATGGCAATCAGAATCCGGATTCACCCAGGATCGAAGACGCTCAGTTGCGTCAGTTGTTAGAGGAGACCCTTGCCCGCCTTGGGCCTAGGCAGGAGGTAGAGCCAGTAGTGGTTAGAGAGAGAGGTACCAGTTCATTCTGATTCAAAGGTAGCAGCCCATATGAGGGATTTGCTTAGAGCACGACCACCTACTTTCGATGGATCAGGCAGTGGTTTGGAGGCAGAGACATGGCTCATTGACTTGACTAGGTGCTTTGCTATGCACCCATATGGGAGCAACACTCGAGCTAGGTGCACTATCATGCACCTGAGGGGATTTTCCTCCACTTGGTGGAGATTAGAGGAGCAGAAGGTCCATTTGGACATTGGTACAGTTTCTTGGGAGTTGTTCCTAGAGCGGTTTCAGGCTAGATTCCTTTCCGAGCATTGGAGGCAGCGTCGAGGGGATGAGTTCCACACCCTTCGAAAGATGACTATGTCAGTAGAGATGTATGAGCGTCGTTTCTACGAGCTCAAACAATATGCAGGCATAGGTGATGACGAGGGCATGTTGGTACAACATTTTCTCAGGGGCTTAAACGCCCGTATCAGTGGGGGAGTGTGGGTTTTCGAACCCAGGACCATGGAGGTAGTGGTCGATAAGGCCAGACTCATTGAGGAGAACCTGGCGATGGGCTTAGGTGGTCATGTAGGAGTGCAGGTGGGCAGTGGTTCAGCAGCTGGGACTAGTGCTCGAGGGGGTCAGCCTCAGGGAGGTGCACCTTCTAGAGCTCAGCAGGGTCCGTCTCAGGGTGGTCAGCAGCAGCAGCAGGGTTCCCAAGGGAAACAGAAGGGTTTCCAGCAGAGGCAGGGGGACAGGAGTTGGAGGCGCATGAGACGCTTCAACTCTGAGCAGCCAGCACAGAGTTCTCATTCTTCTTTCAGGGGTAGTGCGCAGCAGTCTAGCGCACCACCTGCAGGCAGGGGCTTTGGTAGAGGCACTGGATGTTTTGCATGTGGCCAACAGGGTCACATAGCGAGGATGTGTCCCAATAAGGGCACATCGGGTTATTCTCAGGGACCAGCGGCATCAGAGCCGACTGTAGGAGATGCAGGCCATGGGCATCGAGTATTCGCAGCGGTTGACAACCGCCAGGCAGAGCACCAGGGTACAGTTGTTGAGGCCTATGGTATGTTAGGGGGTAACCCAGTTTCTATTTTATTTGATTTTGGAGCATCTGATTTCTTTGTTTCTTCATCGGTCGTGGTGCGATGTAGACTAGATGCGGTAAAGCAAGTCGATAGGTGGCAGGTGGAGTTAGCTTCGGGTGCAAAAGTTGCATCCCTTTCCCTTGTGCCGGAGTGTAGGTTAGAGGTTGGACCTCTCCAGACTACCTTGGACCTTCGTGTTATTTCGTTGGGTTCTTATGACGTTGTCATAGGAATGGATTGGCTAGAGGCTCATGGTGCAGTCATCGATTGTCGACGTAAGTCGATTAGATGCATTGGGACATCTGGTAGAGAGATAGAGGTAGTGGGGATTCAGAGGCCGATCTCCTTGAGGATCATCTCAGCTATGCAATTGAGAAGGTGTATGCGGTAGGGTTGCCAATTGTTCGCTGTTACAGTGGATGATTTGGATCTAGGAGGGGGAGAAGAGAAGGTTTCTCTCGATAGTCACCCCATCCTTCAGGAGTTTTCCGATGTCTTTCCAGAAGAGATTCCAGGGATGCCTCCTCAGAGGGACATTGACTTCAAGATAGACTTGGTACCTGGATCAGAGCCCATTTCATGAGCTCCCTATCGTATGGCTACCCAAGAGCTGAAAGAGCTTCGGTTGCAGCTTGAGGAATTGCTAGAGAAGGGTTTCATTCGCCCTAGTGTTTCTCCATGGGGAGCACCTGTCATCTTCATAAAGAAGAAGGACGGTTCACTTCGGTTGTGCATTGATTACCGACAGTTGAACAAAGTGACCATCAGAAATCGGTATCCTCTTCCTAGGATTGATCTATTTGATCAGATCAAGGGTGCTACCATCTTTTCGAAGATTGATCTCAAGTCAGGATATCACCAGCTTCAAATTTTTGAGTTCGATATTCATAAGACCGCGTTCCGAACGCGGTATGGTCACTATGAGTTCACGGTTGTGCCATTTGGTTTGACGAATGCACCCTTAGTGTTCATGAGTCTTATGAATGGGGTATTTCGTACATACCTTGACAAGTTTGTTCTTGTGTTCCTAGATGATATTTTGGTATACTCTAGAACAATGGAGGAACATGAGGAGCACTTGCGACAGGTATTGCAGTGTTTGCGAGATGATCAGCTGTATGCTAACTTGTCGAAGTGTGAATTCTTTAGGACTGAGGTCCAATACCTTGGTCATGTGATCTTTGGAGAGGGTATTTCAGTGGATCCTGCAAAGATCCAAGCGATCTTAGATTGGCCTGCGCCCATGAATGTGGCCGAGATACGTAGCTTCATGGGGCTAGTGGGTTATTACAGGCACTTTGTGCAGGACTTTTCGAGGGTAGGGCATCCTATCACCTCCCTTCAGAGGAAAGGAAAGAGGTTTGAGTGGTCTGAGAAGTGTGAGACCGCCTTTCAGTGTCTTAAAGGGAAGTTGACCAGTGCACCTATACTTGCGATACCGGATCCTATTGGGGACTTTGTTGTTTGTACGAATGCGTCCTTGGAGGGATTAGGTGCAGTATTGATGCAAGAGGGTCGCGTCATTGCATATGAGTCACGAAAGCTCAAGGATCATGAGCTAAACTATCCTACCCATGATCTTGAGTTGGCAGCAGTGGTTCATGCATTGACGAGATGGAGGCACTTTCTTCTTGGGCATAGGTTTGAGCTGCATAGTGATCATAGAAGCCTTCAGTATATCTTCACGCAGCCTAACCTTAATGCTAGGCAAAGGCGATGGATGGAGTTTCTCTGTGAATATGACTTCGAGGTGAAGTATATCCAAGGGAAGGAGAATGTGGTTGCAGATGCCCTCAGTAGGCGAAGGCATGAGATATCTGAGTTGACTCTTATTGTTGATTTGCGGAGTCAAATTCTTTCTGCCCTCCCAGCCGACAGTTGGTATCAGGATGTTAGATCGGTAATAGAGGCAGGAAGACCCCTTGAGGGTAGATATTCAGGATACTCTCTAGATGCTGACGAGATATTGAGACACACGGGACGCATATACGTTCCCCCATCATGTGAGCTTCACGCTTTGGTCATGACTGAAGCACATCGTGCACCTTATTCAGCCCATCCAGGGGTGAAGAAGATGTATGCAGATTTGCGTCAGTTATATTTTTGGCCAGGGATGAAGCGATATATTGCGGATTTTGTGTCGAGATGTCTTGAGTGTCAGCGGGTAAAGGCCGAACACCAACATCTAGCAGGGCTTTTGCAGTCGCATTTAGTACCAGAATGGAAATTGGATATAATCTCATTGGATTTCATTGTTGGTTTACCCAACTCTTCGAGACAGCATGATGCAATTATGGTGGCAGTGGATAGGTTGACGAAGGTAGCACACTTCTCACCTATGCGTTCTTCCTATACCGCATCATCCGTAGCTAGAGTGTTCATGGAGGATGTAGTGAGGTTGCATGGTATTCCACGTCGGATTATCTCTAACAGGGATCCAGTGTTCACCTCAGCTCTATGGACGTCATTACAGCATGCGATGGGAACACAGTTGAACTTCAGTTCAACTTACCACCTAGAGACAGATGGACAGACTGAGAGGGTCAATCAGATCCTCGAAGACATGTTGCGTATGTATGTAATGGACCAACAGACACGATGGGAAGACTATCTCTATTTGGTAGAGTTTGCCTATAATAATGGCTTCCAGAGTTCTATCGGTATGGCTCCATTCCAGGCATTGTATGGGTGACCATGTCGCACTCCCTTGAGTTGGGATCGGCTAGAGGACAAAGTAACTTTGGGCCCTGAGATGTTGCATGATATGGAGCAGCAGGTGGATAGGATTAGAGAGCACTTGGCGGCAGCTCAGGATAGGCAGAAGAAGTATGCGGATGCGCATAGAGTGGATCGTCAGTTCTCCGTAGGCGATAGAGTCTTCTTGCGTGTGCGTCCACAAAAGAGTCCAATCCGTTATGGAAAGGGCTCTAAGTTGGCGCCTCGCTTTGTTGGGCCCTTCAAGATTCTCGAGAAGATTGGTCATGTTGCTTACCGTCTTGCTTTACCGCCCAGTCTCTCGCGTGTGCACGACGTATTTCATGTATCAGTTCTTCGGCCGTACCATCCAGACATTTCTCATGTCCTTGATTGGAATGCTTTGCAGGTAGAGGATGGGCAGCTGGCTTTGGAGCCCGTGGCCGTGGTTGAGCACAGAATGCTCGCTCTTCGAGGGCGAGATATTGATCAGGTTAGGATCCAGTGGGATCCTAGGGATGACTCATCATCCACTTGGGAGGATGCAGCTAGGATGAGGGAACTTTATCCCTATTTGTTCGCAGGCTTCCAGGAGTAAGCTTGACCCTAGGGGGGGAGGATGTAACACCCCTCCATTTTGTTCTTTTGATCGAATAGTGTTCGTTATGTATATTTTTGCCTTGTTAGCACGCTGGTTATAAACATGGTTACTTTTGATCACTAATTATTAAGCGATGTAAACATTATGTTTTGATGTGATGGTACTTTTATCAGATGATGTTATTATTTCATGTTGTGGATTAAATTATCTTGTATGTGAATCATTGATGCTTTATGTTTTGATTTTGCAATTAATGATTAGAGGCGTCAGTTAGCGATATTGTATTGGTGAAGGGGATGGGATCACATCACTCGCACGCGAGTGCCCTGTGATTCCGCGAGTTCCTCTTCACGGTGTGTTTTGATGTTTATATATATATATATATATGTATGCATGTTCGACACTCGGGTTGTGTGCAGGATGCAGGTACAAGACATTGACTCCACCTGATTTCGCAGGTCTGAGCATGTCCCTTGTTCAACGGAAATGATTGGGAGATAGTAGCTTGGGTTTCTGTGTCGTGACATCACCCTAGCCATAGTGGGTCGTCGGGTTGTCAGTTGGGATAAGCTATTTGTTGTGTCACCTTGTCTCTCCTTGCTTGCATGATTTAAATTTCCTAGTGAAATGGTGTTGCTTTATTTAATTTTATTGCCAAAAATTCATAATAGAGTGCTCATTGATTTATTAGTTGATTTAATGCAATTGATGAATAATCTAACCGTGAATTAGATTTATTGTGGATTAAGTAAATTAGTCCAATTGTGTTAGCATTATTAAATAATGAGACAAAAAAATATATATATACATTAGAAGTTGTATTGCTTTCCTCATGTAGGAAAATAAAATTTAAAAATGATTTATTTTAAATGTAATAGTTGGATTCAATTTTGTGAAATAAAATGAATTTAGTTAGCATGGTGGGGTAAATAGAATTTGAATTTAAATAAGTAATAGGCATTTGAAAAGGAAAATGAAGTTTTATTAATTTCAAAAAAATGAAATATCCAAAATATCCAAATTTGCAATAACTTTTGGTGGGTGGCTAAATTAGGGGTTTGACATTTTTTTGGAGGCCATAAGGAAAATGCATTCTTTTTTTGGGAATTATCTTGTTTTTAGAATTGGGTAATTTGAGAGAGAGCAAGAGGAAACTTGAAGAAATCTTGGAGAAAAATTGTTGAAGAGGATTTGGAAAAGCTTGGTGGAGGAGAAGATTTGAAAGAGCACAATCTCCATTGAAGGACTCTTCAAAAACTTGGAGAAAACAAAAGGTTCCTTATTTTCCTTTCTATATGCAAATTTTATTTCAAAAATCTTGTTTGGAAATGGCTCAAATGTAGTTTTGGATAATTCAAACTTTAGATTTTAAACCATGATTGGAATCCCATTCAACTTGAATAGAAGGGTTTTGCAAAAAAAAAAAATAATAATTTTTTTTTTGAGAAAACAAGATGAACCAGAGATTTTAATTCAAACCATCATGGAGAAATTTGAAACAAACTAGATATTTCAAATGGGTTTTGTGGAAAGCTTGGATTGCTTGAAAATTTCTTCTTAAATTGGGTGAAATTTGGGTAATATTGTGTTGAATTTTGAAATTGCAATGCGAAGTTTTCTTTTTATACTCAAACTGTGAGTTTGCCCAATCTGGGTATTGAAAAAATTAATTTTTACAGTCATTGTTTTGACTGTGTGTATATATATACTTTTTATATATGCATATATTGCATATATACTGTCAAAAATTTTATAAAAGAAAAGATTGTTCTGGTAAAATAAATGTGTTTTTTAGGGTCTATTTTTTTTTTTTTATAAAAAAGAATACCCTGTATTCATTTTTTTACGACCGCGTGTTTTTGTTAGGGGTAAAACCTTACGGCTGGCCGGCCTTCACTGGCCGGCTCTCCCATGAAGGGCGGCGCCGCCAGTGAAGGCAGCGCTGGGCGCTGCCATCCCTGGCGGCGTCCCCCGCCATGGCAGCCGGGCGGCAGGGAAGCAGCAGGGAGACCCTGCGTCTCCCCTTCCTCGGCCGCACCTGTCCATGCGGCGGTGGGGATTTAAATTCGTTTTTTGTTTTTTTATGTTATTTATTTTGTTTTATATATTGAATTATATATATATATATATATATTATATATATATATTATAATTATATATTAAATATAATATATATAATTTATAATATATATATTTAATATATATATATATGGGTTATATTATATCCTTTTTTATTATTATTTTTTTTATTAGTATTTAAAAGTCAGCATTTTATGATTTAAATATGTGTTGGGAAATGAGTTAATATTATAATTAGTTTTTAAATATTAATTATATATATTTATATTTGGGATTATAGAAGGAAGTATATATATATATATATATATATATATATATATGGTATTTATATATATAGTTATATAATTTTTTTTCATCTATATAATGGTACTTAGATTCGATTATTAATGTCATAGAAAATAATATTTGGGAAATCGTCTCTTAATCGAATGATTCACTTGTTAAAGACTTATTTTAAATATTATGAGATTTTTGCATTGTGATTAAATGATTAAGTGTAGATTACGGAAATAATTGCAACACATTTGATCACTCATGTAATTGTACCCGAATTTATTTTATTTTATTTAATTTGAGTAATGCACCAATGCGTGAGTGAATCGGATTTATGAAATCCTAAAGTAGTCTACTTCATATTGCTTATTATGCTTCTTCTTGGTGTGGAATAACCGAGTCAGTGTTATGTAAGTCTTCCAGATAGGATTTTATTTTATGTGTTTTGGGTGTTGTTATATTGGTCAACCCTGGTTTACCTTGGGTAGTGCATTCATTGTGTCCAGTCAAACCTAGTTAACTTGGATGGGATGGGTCGACTTATGTCGTGTTAGGGAGTCACTATCCCTAGGTTGCACTTGAGTACCTTTTGGTGGTGGCATAGTTCCACGTGTCGTCTTAGAGAAGTGGCTTGCATTGAGGGCCGACACACAAAGTGGTGCCAGGAGATCTCAATGTAAGTTGGTTAATTCAGTGATAACTTAAACCAATTAATTAGTTTAGGTGGTACCAAGATTTAAAAAGATTAATTTTGCCTCGCTCATGGACGCAAGTGCTTGCATAGGCTTGGGATGAGACGAGAAGGCCTGGAATGGCAAGATCGTTATCTTGTCCCTTCGAAAGATAACTGATTCCGCATTGGTTTGCATGTGGGGCCGGGAGTCGTTAGAGGTTACCAGGATATCCCGAGATGGGGGCCGGGACCTAGGAAGACTTGCCAGGATATCCCATGCAACAATGTGATGACACTTCTCTTAAGTCAGCATTATGTTTGTATTCGTGATGTGATCTTGTGTTTAGAATCTGGAAGCATTGTTACCTTTATGTCATGTGATGCCATGTTCGTATCTTGTTCTAGTTGGGTCATGTTGCCTATGTCTAGAGGTTGTTGGTCTTGATCTGAAACCCTTGTTACTATCTCCTAGCACGGGGGGTGAGCCTTCGGGTATCACATGGTTGGGTGGAATGTGCACCATACTCCGTTGTGTTGGCATTTCTTTTGTGGACGAGAATTTCGTGTTGGAGAGCTCGTGGGATTCCAGTTGCTACCTTGGTTTCAGTTATGCTAGTGCTTTTGTATTTTATTTACCCCTCATTTTTATCGAGGTGGAAATTGTAATAAACAATCATGTCATGGATTTACCTCATTCTAGGAATGAGAGATGTAAATGTAATTATATAACTTTTGTCTTGGAACCGTGAAGGATCTCATGGTCTGAATGGAAATCTCATGTATGGAATGTATGTGCTTTAATTAGTTTAAGTGAATGTTGTTACGTTTCATTTCATGCATGTTGTTTTAAACTGTGAATTATTTAATCTTGTCTCGCAACCTTAGGGGATTGTTGGCGTTGTGTTGTTATCATATAGGTAATTGTAATTTAAAAAAAAAAAATTGTAGTGAATTGGTTGTAGTTTGCAACTTCCCCTAGGGTTGCGTGGCGGGGCACTACATTGGGTGCGAAGCTGGGCTGGAAAGTGTATGAGGAAAGGGACAAGCTTTGGAGCAGAGTAGTCCAAGCAAAATACCTTCAAAACGATGTGGAGCATATTTTTGATGTGAACTCGGTCCTGCCTTGTGGGTCAGGCATCTGGAATTTTGTCAGAATTAGCTCTAGAATTCTTTTGCCTGACTTAGTTTGGCAAGTTGGGTTGGGGTCCAAGGTTAGGTTTTGGAGGGACCCGTGGGCTGCTGGAAAGCCATTGGTTAATATGCTAGTTTTTACCAACTTGGCTTCATTGGTTGAGCCCAATATGGGCGTTTTGGTTAGGGACTACAAGAATAAGGTTAATGGTAGTTGGGTTTGGAAGACCCCAGAAGGGCTGGTAGGGGTTTACCAGAGGCTTTGGAAAGATGTTTTATCCATCATCAACAAGTCTCCTTTCTCAGAGGAGGCAGATAAACGGAGGTGGCAATTTAGTGGGACTGGAAAGGCCGCAGTCAAGGAGGTTTTCAACAAATACTTATGTAGTGAATCCAAAGTGGATCCCATGGTTACTGCCTGTATATGGTATAAGCATGGGTTGCCAAAAGCCAGCTCCTTCCTTTGGATTTCCTGGAAGAACCGTGTTCTCACTTGGGACAAACTTGTGAAATTGGGTAGATCTGGCCCTTCTTGCTACCCCCTCTACAAAACTGCTTGTGAAGACGACAACCGCCTTTTCCTTTTATGTGACTATGTCCAGGTGCTTTGGGGAAGATTTCTCACCCGCTGGAAGCTTAGCTGGGCTACTCCTAGGGATGTAAAAATGTTGTTGGATGGCTGGGACCTTAAAATAAAAAGAAAAGGTCTTAGACTTGTGTGGGGCGTCTTCCTAGCTCTTCTAATCTGGAATGTCTGGCTTGAATGCAACAGAAGGGTTTTTTGTGATTAGGAAAGAGGTGCTGATAAAGTGTGGGATCAAATAGAAAATCTTATTGGATAATTAGGGGATATCAGGAAAGGTAAAGATTGGCTTATTTGTGCCCATGAATCTGACTGGGCTGATCAGTGGCCAAGGTTTCGATGGCTAGGTTTGAAGGTTGCTTAGAGGCTGAAAGACCAAGGTGAGATTAGTTGGCTCCCCCCAGACCATGGCTGGATAAAACTTAACTTTGATGGTGCGGCCCGTGGCAATCCTAGTAAGGTTGGCGGGGGTGGTATCTTCAGAGATGAGCATGGGCAGCTGTTGGGTTACTTTTCACTCAACCTCGGAGTGGACACCAATAATATTGTTGAAGCTTATGCGTTGCGGAAAGGTCTTAGGATAGCAAAAGAGAAAAGTTGGCCCAATCTTTGGATTGAAGGTGATTCAAAATTGATAATTGATCTTGTTGAGAAAAAGGATTCGAATAATTGGAGACTAGAGTAGGTATTGTGTGAGATCAGGCTCTTGTCGAAGGTTTTCTCTAATTTCAAATTATCCCATATAAAGAGAATAGGAAACATGGCTACTGATTGGGCTTCCAATCAAGGCATCGATGCTGAGGATAGTTGCACGGTTGGCTTTGGGAAGCTCCATTTCTCTTACTCTTCCGATCTTCTTAGGTTGATCCAACATGATATTATGATGTATCCACCTAATTTGAGGCCTTCTCACTAGGCTCCCTGGGGGACGTCTTGCTTTTTGTGGTGGCCGCTGGGATTCTTCCCTGGATTTTTCACTCCATTGTTGCGCTTTGTCTTGTTGGTTCTGCAGTTTCATTTTTTGATCGGGTCCCTAGTCCCTTACCAGGGTATATACACCAAAATATATATATATATATATGTATGTATATATAAAATATATCTTATATATATACATAACTATATTATATATAGTTATAAATGTTTGAAATAATATAAAGCACATAGTTTAGTGAAAGAAAATATGAGAAAGGAAAAATGCAAAGCCTTGGTAAACCAACACATATACTACCACTTTAAACCATAGTAAAAACCAACGCCATAATCTAGCAATACATTGCCTTTGACCAAGCACATGGTAATGCGTTCAAATTGCGCATATGCTAGGAATGAGTCAGCATGTATATTATACAAGATAAAGTTTGAATGGTAAAGGCATATACTAATCATAAGTTACACATAAGTTTAGGAAGAAGGTTTAAATACAAATATGAGTAGAAGCTTAGTGCATGAAAGAAGGCTAGAAACCAATGCTTAAGCCAACAATGAAAGCCTACTTGAATGAAAAGTTGTGCTTATATACAACACTTGATATAATGATAAGTATTGAGGTATTCATGTAAGCTTCTTTATGTTAATACTTTGCTGAGGGAAAAATCTACGCTTGAAACAATGAAAGACCAATTCAATTTTGAATATGAGGTAGTTATAAGTTTATAAGTTGTGTATATGTTGCAATGAGAGGTTAATGCCAAACAGTCTACCATGCTATTCTTATGGGGCACCAACTTATAAAATATGGCACCAATATAGAAGTAGAAGGAATGCATAAGAAGTCTGTAAACTACACATAAGTTTGATAATGCAATATCTTAGCCATGAGACTCAGTCAAAAGTAAACTTGGTAGCAATATGTGAAGGAATTCGATTTAGGAAAGTTTCTTTTGAGCTTCTTGTTCATTTGACTTAGTAAAAGAGTTTTGGTGTCCCTTGTAACAAGTCAACTCAGCCATTTGAAAGTTGAGTCCACTATTGTGTGTTGCAAACCTATAAGTTAGCTTGATGAGTCGTTGCATGAGAATAGAAAGGTGGCATAAATATTAACTTGTTTGTAACCTTTGGTCGCTCACGATTTAGTATAAATAGAGGTGTTCATTCTACCAATTGCTACACTTTTCAATCCGATTACCTTATGTTATTTTGTTGCAATTTCCGTGCAAAGTGAGTTGAGAGTTTGTGAGTTAGAGAGTTGTATTGTGGATTTGCATTAGTATAGTTGAGAGTTTTGGTGAGAAGTTGTTAGAACATAATGTTATTAGGGGTCATACCCTTATAATATTTATATATTATTCTAATATAAGGTTATAAAACCTTATATATTATATGCTTATTAAGCATATCCCATTTGATATAATTATAGTCTAAATAATTAGATTATTGATTATTTATGAATGGGGGTTGTTGAATAGGTGTGACTAATACCCTTTCACTTGTATTATGTCACCCTTCCTCCTATATTTAAGGAGGTTCTCTCTCATTTGAGAGAAGTGAAATTTGGAGATGGATAGTGAATCCTATCAATATGCACATGAGGTATTATTGGCCATGTGGAAGTATGAAGAAGTGTTTCCCAAGTTCGGTCTATGTTATAATAGACCATTACAAATTGTAAGTGTTTTAATAAAATGATGCTTTATGGGGTTTTTTATCTGAAAGGGTTTTCCCCATGTATATCTTGTGTAATGTGTAAAATCTATGTTTGTACTATTATCATTTTATTTATTTTATATCTTGTTTATAATGATTAGTATCCTAAAATCCTAAATTTTAACATGGTATCAGATCAGGTTAGGCTATACTAATCATTTTTACAGGTTATACTAGAAGACATGTTGAACTTGATGGGAAACATCTTTATTCTAAATCAACACATGTGGAAGGCCTTTTGTGTAATACATATGGTGTGCCTCTTCTATTATTTTTTCATCGAAGCTAGTTAGGCCATACTAATATTTTTTTTGTAGGTTATGCCATTAAGTAGCTTCCAAATACTCATAAATTCAAAGTCTCCACATTCAATTAAGTATATTTCATAAAGCTAGTTTGGAAAGGATGTGTTTATTTCTTCTATTAGTTTTTTTTTAAGCATGTACAACCATTCACATATTTTTTTGACATTAGATAATAACAAATTTGAGATAATTTTTTTTTGAGATAAATGACAACTAAAAATGTCCCCCCTAGTGAATACACTATGATCAAACAACTCTCTATATTCTATTCTTATTAATAAATAAAAACACTAATCAACAATAATTCTAAATAATGATTTTAAATTTTCCAAATCAAATAAATATTAAATGGGTACTTAGCAACTCAAAAGACCTTCCAATATATTACATTATGAATGATATATGCAATATTCAAATGATAAATACGATATCACCTAATGTAACTTCATATCTTTAAAATATTAAATAATACATCAACAATAAATCAATTCTTAACCTATAAAGCATTCTTTGTAATGTCCACATTTTAAATATGATCCATAGACTTGTATAAAACTCAAAAGACTCTTAACAAGGTCCTATTCTTCACTACCATATTTTTTGATCATTCACCGTCCCTATTAAAAATTGAAGGATCTATCCTCCTATGAAAGGTTAAACATAATTAAAATAGGTCACGAGATAAAACATGATAGATGGAACACCCACACCTCTTCTCATTTAAGATTATTTCTTCTTTTGAAACACCAAATTCAACCACCTAAACTTAGATCAATCTCACCTGTAAAGTGCGCCATGATAGAGATCCATACTCCATTCTAATGTTTCTATTATGGCATGTAAAACGTTGGTAGTAAGGATGCTAATGAACAAGTTCTCTTTAAAAAGTTTCTAATATCATAACAACAATTTGCACTCATTCTTGTAAACATGTTTATGTTGATTTACCTCCTTCAAACACATGCATTAAAAATTTCCAAGATGCATTTGCATTAACCTTCTATTTCATTTTTCATATTTTGCATCTAGTGCATCTTCAACCTATAAGAGACATTTGTATCATCTACATGTCTATTCAAGATATTTTTTATTATTTTTTTATCTTTTCATCGTAGTGGGCCTACAATACCAAAAAAATTGGTCTTCAATAGAACATTGTCTTGTCTTGTGATGATGTCTTCGAGCAAACGTTATCTATTCAATTAAGGATTATCGAAGTATGCATAGTTATATGATGTGCCTCATAAGTTAATTTATATGAAGATATACTAACTAGATTCTAAATATGCATCCATTTCTCTATTTTTATATTAATTCATCCTTCTATATAGACTCTATCTTACAAAAAAATTGTACCATGGCTAAATGTGGGCTTGTGATTAGCCTTGAGACTATTAAAGACTCCAAGCCGTATCATGATCAACTATGGAAAATTGATGTCTTGGAATGATTCATAAAATACTATACAAGATGATTACACACAATGCTTTAAAAATATTCTCATACACTATTGACATCTTACAACATTAAGTTCATTCAATTATATCCCTATTGATTGAAAAATCCAGAGAAGCATAAACAATATCACACTTAATAATTACAAAAATTAAGATTTTCATAAACCCACCATCTTGTCTCCAAAATGAAGATATGTCTTGATAATTGAATAATATATGTTGTGACTTTATATGACTATCTAATTTATGCCTCTACCTTTAAATATTTCCATTTTGACATAGTACATTATTTTCCACAATTATCTAATTATCTAAAGAGGTCATTATTTCTCTCAAGAATTCTAATTCTTATTTAAATGGACAAATTTATTCACTTTTGCTAAGACACAAGGATGACAAGGTGAATAAAAAAAACTAAGGGAAAAATGTTTCAAACTCTTACACATCCATAAACAATATGGAATTGCATAAAACTTCAAAGCATCTTTTTGCTATTAATTTTTTTATATTGAATGTTGCTTTATCTAACATTTTTTTGAGCTTCAGGTATCCTCCAAATCTATTAAGTGTAGAAGCACCTACTTATAATGGGTGGCTATCACCCTCATAAACTGTCTGGGGAGCAAGCCTAGAAAGGATAGCTCAACCGTTGCTTAATCCTTTATAGATAATTACTATATGATTAGTAGCATGAATTTTTTTCTTTGAAAGAAACATGACTAATTATTCATGCTTATGTTCATGAAAATATCTTCTTCTCCTTGCTAATGATCTACAATCAAATTAACTATATCCAAGAATTATGAGGAATACTATATTCTCATTGACAAATGATAAATGCATATAAAAATGATAGATTTTTTCAACACTTATAATCAACTTTATTTGATTATTATGTTACTAACTATGTTGGTGATTCCATTTATAGGAAATCTACCATAAATTATGCAAGTGCTCTTATTGGACGGTGTAATAATTTTTAAAGAAAGCTATCTTCTATGGTTTCTTAATCAAAATCCAAAATAAAAAGGTAGCTCCTAAAAAACAATGTGGCTTTGAAGATTTCTGGAGAGCTTCAAATGGATACTTGTAAAAGTACCACTTTACTATATGATAACTGGAGTTAAATTTTACTCTTACCAAAGAATCTCATATCCAAAGAGAGAAAAGAACATTGAAAATCAAGGGAACCAAACTCAAGAGAAAATATTCCATTTTTAAAAATTCCATCATAAAAGTTCTACTCAAGTGAAAGTATTTTATCATACAAAGTTCTCTCCAATTATATTCTAGTGAAAGTATTCCATCACTAAACTTATCTCTAGTTTTATTCAAGAGAAAGTATTCCATCATAAAATTTCTACTCAAGTGAAATTATTTTATTATACAAAGTTCTCTCCAGTTCTATTCAAGAAAAAAGTATTTTATCATAAAAAAGTTCTCTCCAATTTTATTCAAGGAAATGAATGTTATGAGAAAGAAGAAAACATTGAAATATTAGCTATCACTTATAAAAAAACCTCTATGCAGTGATTGGCCTTAGGTGATTCCATTAAGGGGGAGTGTGCATAAAAACACCTCATGGATAAATTCTAGATGTAAGACCTAATAGGCATAATATAAGACCTATAGGAATTCTATGCTCCAAATTCAAATAAAATTCTTGGCCTTCAGTGATGCCCTCATGATGCCATTGAGGGGGAGTGTGCTCGTCAATTCCACCACCTAATGGCTAAATCCTAGATGTATAAGTTTGGATAAAATGTATAAGTCCTATGAGCATATATTAAATTTTTTTCTCTTTGCAAATCTTCCACTTATAAAAGCATTGTATTAAGTCCTACGGTCACTATGTAATGAACCTGGGGCGAGGATGATTTGAGGAGACCCAGGCTCCAATAAAAATCTTTATAAGACCTCATATATAGCATCTTTTTTAAAACACTGGGATTATAAATTATGAAAAGATGACCTTCATATAGTTTGGAATACATGAATTTCATTTTGGCATATATTTGTGTCCCTATTTATCACTATCAAAGAAGACCTATGTTACTGGGGTACTTCATTTTTTCTTTTATAGAAATTGACATATGATGCCCCCTATTAACATTAAGGGGGAGTGTTAGAACATAATACATTATTAGCGGTCATACCCTTATAACATTTATATATTATTCTAATATAAGGTTATAAAACCTTATATATTATATGTTTATTAAGCATATCCCATTTGAAATAATTATAGTCTAAATAATTAGATTATTGAACTAGTATAGAAACAACAATAAACTACTAAAAAGACTTCTAAAAACTGTTTATAAATGATTGAACTTGGTCATGTGACCATTAGTAGTTTATTGTCAGTCATTTATAACATGACCAGATTGATGACTAAACTATTTTTAGTCATTTATTGGTTGTTTTGATTGGTCAATTTGGTAGTATATTTAGTCGTTGATTTAGTAATTGATTGTTGTAATTTGGTTGAACTTATTTAGTCATTTTTATTCACTAATTTCTATCCATTGGTAGTGTTAGTCATTAATTTGAATAATCATTTTGATCAATTTGGTAATATATTTAGTCATTTTTATTTCACAGGTCATATATTTAGTCATATTTATTCACTGTTCATTGATTTCTGTCAATTGGTAGTATATTTAGTCATTTTTATTTCACAGGTCATATATTTAGTCATATTTATTCACTATTCACTGATTTTAGTCAATCGATAGTATATCTAGTCAATTTAATTATTAATTGATGTCAATTAGTAGTATATTTAGTCATTTTAATTGACTAATATTTGAGGATTTAAACATAAAACACAAAAATACTCATCAATCATCAATTGCACACAATAAGATAGCCATTGAGAAGGAAAAATTGGTGAACTTTATTAATAAAAGAAAGGTGTTCTAGTTATTATAGCTTAGAAATAGAGTATTACAATTTTTATTTTTAGTCACAAGACTGAAAATCTGAGTTACAATATTGCACAAAATTGACTACAAGCAAGAAACTTCTCCAAAAAACTTCTACAATGATGGAAACGTATGCTTGGAGCCCTTCAATGTGAGCGCATGCCCCTTTCATCTCTTAAAACTTCTACAACATGGGCAATCTTCCTGGAGCAAGTTGTAATGTGTAGAATCCAAGAAGGAGAGTGTTGATCATGCCCCATATATGAAGCTCTCTCCTTCAATGTAGTCAACAATAACCTAGCTAGAATCATTCCTCCTTTATATGCAACATGCCATCTGATATGAGCAACAAGGTGCTGCCTTTTTTGCCATGAATGAAGTTGTGCCTCAATACAACCAACAAAATTACTATTAGTCACAATTCAGAAAGAATAAAGTGCATTGTATATCGCAAGTTTACAAAAGTAATTCCAAACATAGCAGAAAGATAAATCAATTAAAAAGTTGGCAAATGAAGGCAGCAGGGTATTTCTAGATTCAAGACTTTTACTTGATGTTGTGGAATAGAAGAAAAAAGAATCATTTATCTGCCACCATAGTGAAAAGTTAGCGATTGCATTTGGTTTGTTAAACATGGTCCCTGGTACAATTATTAGAGTTGTTAAGAACCTTCGAGCATGTTTTGATTTTCACACTACAACAATATGAGAAAACAAATATTAGAGTTGGATTCAACAAGATTTTCACACTGCAACAATATGAGAAAACAAATAATCAACAAGATTATTATAATATAAAAATTGCCACAATCAATAGAAATTTTAATTCACAATAAGAATGTGAAGATATGAAAACACAAGTTAAAACTAATACAATTTTGTTCACTGATAATGACTATGAATACCTTATGGTCTTAACTTACAAGAAGTAAAAATGACTTACCTACAACCAAATACAGCTACATGTGTCTCACCAAAAAGTAAAGTTTTTTCATCCTTTACCTTCACTTCATGTTTCTTCCACTAGCCATGGACACTATCACATTTGAACCTATAGGTTTGAATGTAACATAAACAAAGAAAACAATGATGAGTACTCACAAAATCTGATAATGCTAGTAATCAGTCAATGAAATATATAAAGATTCATAATAATATACTTCATTATGGAAAGTGCAAATCCTTCTAGGAAAAGAATTACCAAAAGAAAAGGATCAAAATATATAATGCTATGATGGAATATAATGTTGACTGCACCATGATGCGAAACAAAAATATTGTGAATCAACTTATTATGAATTATCCCTATAAAATTCTAAAAACTAAGGAAAATATATGCCACTTAAGATCAATACATTCCATTAGATTGCAGGTTGAAACCAAATAATAGTTTCAAATTTTAAGATAGAAGCTTAACTTGCACTTTGTCATTTCAAAACTTGATATAATACATGTTTCAATATTTAAAGACAAAAAGAAGCAAGATTTCCAATTATCACAAGATTTCAAAGGATTTTATGAGTAAAAACCAAAATGATCTAATCTCTCAACTCAGAAAAATCCAATGACAAGACAAAATCTAATGTTTGGATAAACTGATGGGTGAAAGGTATTGATGTAGTCAAGGTGAGGGTTTTTTATTAGAATACCTCACTTTGCAACCAAAACATGAACACACCCCAAAACATTGCAATTTTTTTGTGTTGCTAGGAAAGGTTTTGATTAGGTTTTATTAATCACTGCAAGCCAAATCAAAACCATTGACAACCTTCAGAAATCGATTCCATCAAAAAACACATTTTCCATCTTTTAAAGGCAAATTTTAATAAAAATCTCACAATTCATCTTCAAAACTAGTTCAAGCAAGGAGATAGAGTATATGATTGATCAAATTTCATTTAATGAGAGGGTAGAAGCTCTAGAAGACTCAGTTTATCAAAATTCACTCTAAAAATTCAAAATTATCATAAAACAAAAGTGAAAAAGACAACAAAATCATAAACATGCCCAGTTCATGTCAAAAAATGGTTTCCTATGGCATGAGTATTTCAGTAATTAATATCTTTAAAGATGTCTTTGACTTGAGAAAATTAAAATTCATGAGCATAAACCTTGATATACAGCAGCAGAGATCATAATTTTGTAAATGCAGGTTTCATAAAAGCAAAAAGAGGACTAAAAAGGGGCTCAACAAAATTACCTGACTATTGTTCTAGATGCTATGGACTAAGAAACCAATTGAAAAAGGACAATTTTTAACAAAATGTAGAGTATAAATACCAAACCACCTACTGACTGTTGGATTTTGAGCTTAACAGAGTGCAGAATACGTTTGAGATATTTTCCTACCTACAATTCACTGATCCTTCCTTAGAGAAACTTGGTTGATGGGCTAGCTATAGAGTAGGAAATCTGCTATGAGATTAAGTAATATTTTCACTATAGGAAAAGAACAAAAAGTGCAAACATCGATTGACAATGATAATCTCAATGTGGAAGAGATAAAATGGTACGAATTTATAAGAAACAAAAGTCCAAACAGTAGAACAGACAACCGGTCAACTTGACAGTAGCTGCTACAAAACTCAATCTTGTTAACAAATTCATGGGAATCATAATCATAAGCACTATTTTAAGACACAAAATGCTATATTTAATTTTGTGCACCGCAAGGCCCATCAACAAACTGTGCGGGTTTGCGGTGGAGGCTTCATTTGAAAGAGGATTTGTGCATAAATTCTTCATTATTGAATTTTGTGCAGAAGTTTTTTGTGAAGTTTTATAGTCATATAACAACGTGATCTAATCTTTTCAATGAAAACTAAGCTTAAATAATCTTCTTAAAGAAATTCATGTCTTTATAACTATGTAACCTAATCTTTTACAAGAATTAAAATTAAACAATTCTTCCGAAAGAAATTCACGTCTCTATAACTATGTGACAGCTGAACTTAAACAGAGGGATGTGAAAACCATCAATTATAATGTAATATCATTTGATTTTCCAGGCATATACAAGAAGGAATTATCTTTACTACTACATAATTTTTGATGCAAAATACAAATTCAAAAGAATTAGAAGTTATTATAAATCCTATTTCTTCATACTAAATCTACAAAGTTAAGATGTAGAAAACAAAACTAAATTAATTTCACAAACCTACGTAGATTTATTTTTGTTAGGTGCACCTGAAGTATAGGTTGAAGAAGAAGAAAAAAATCATGATAAACAACAACAAAATTTTAATCTATAAAACAATTCAATAAAAACTTTAACTAGAGAGAGAGAGTTACTGAATTAGAAGCTCCTCCAAAGATAGCCATGAGGTTGAAGAGCCACCTGTGCTAGGTAAGGAAGAGCTATCACCTTTACTGCAGCACACAAGCAATGATTTATAGATGGGAAAGATTGCAGGGTGCCCAAAGCCCCAATTTATACAAATAACCAGATTGAAAAAAGAGCTTAAGAAATGTTTGAAGAGCATAAAGATAAAGGCTCACCTCATTTTTCCAAAATTTTGTGGAGTATTGTATTCTAATTAAAAAGATATTTTGTTGGCTTGGTAAACAATAATTTTTTTTTATGTTAGATGTCATGTGAATTGTCCTTTCTATTGTCCTTTGCTTATGCACTATTCTTTCATGGACTATCATCAAGCTCTCTGTGAAACTAACTGTTTGCTACCCCTTCCAACATTTTTTTATGGCAGTCTTCTTAATCATCTCCCACTTGACTGTCTTATCTGAATTGTTTAAGACTTCTACAAGTCTTTGTAATCTTTAAATTGTCCAAGGTTTCTTCTCATGACCATCACTATTCTCAAGCACATACCTCTTCCTCCTTTTTATAGTGACAGTCATGTGGTATTTGATACACAATCTTTTATTGATCAAAGTCACTATCCTCTATTCCTTGCTCATCGAACCTTCATCTTAGCCTTCAATATTTTTTAAACATCTTTTTCTTGAAAACTTTTGATATTATCATCTACAGGTCTACAATATTCTCCTTTCCATTTGGCATAAAATCTTACTATTGTCTACCATTAAGACATAGAGCTTGATTTTCTTTCATAGGGTTGTCCCTTTGTGATTGTGAAGACTATCATATATAAGGTGGAAAAAGAGCATAAATGTTAGTTGTGATTTGGTCATTGTAGTTTCACTTGTGCTTTGAATATCACCCTCTATGACTATCCTCACACTTAGTCACTACCCATAAAGAGTTGCCATAGGGTAGTCATCATGCTTAGTACACTCTCTTTGACTTGTCCCTACAATCTCTATCATCTCTTATGACCACATGTCTCATGACCACCTCTATTATTTTCCTCTCCTTTGTTTTCCTTATCATAGTTTTGTAGACCCCTTATATGTTCATAACTTTGTCCAAACTTATGGGTTGTGCACTATCCTTTAGCACATGACTGCCCTTTGCATTTTAATATATTCATAGGACTGTCATCTTCATCAAGGACTATCCTTAATACATTGTAACATTGTTTGACAAACATAAAAAATGTCCTCTCTACTATCATGGTTCATGATTTCTCAATATTTTCCTTCCAACCTTTCCCATATTAGACCTACCATACTAGCTTGTCTACTATCCACTATTGTTTGAAATTCAATCACTATGTTGTCTATCTTTGGCCTATAAATTAGAATCTCAGGACTCACTCTTATCTATGCATACTCAAGTCTCTAAGATTCTCTATGATTTCCTTTAGACACTATCATAACACCCTATTATCTTCATTATAGTTTCAAGGTGACCTTTCTGCTATTCATGACTACCCTTGATCCCATTTCACACTACTTGTATAGGCTTTTAGAATTATACACTTGCCTCCAATGATAAAGCCTTATAAACATTTAGAATTCAGGGTTTATGAAGGATGGGCACTCTTGTCTCTATGGTTACAAAAGGATAGTAATAAGGATTTGATGTGGGTTTTCACAAGATTCTATATCATCCAACAAAGTGAGCAAAGAGAATCATCTAATGCATACTTCTTATATTATGACAGTCCTAAGTGTCGTTCTAGTACTTCTAAATACATATGAAACATACACACGTCTAATAGGAAGCCTCTTCACACCTTATGGAAAAACCTTGCATAGTGCCTTAAGGACCCCTATATTTTCATGTTTTCTCCTTTTGATTACTCATTCAAAGATCTCATGGCTCAAAATCATTATACAAAATGTGATCTCTATTCACTATATTCTTTTAATGCTATAGGATTGAAAATTCTATATTTGGACTATCCTTATTGCATACTATAGGCTATCCTATGATAGTCTATGTAACTACCCCATGACATTTTAGGTGACTAGACTATGCATACTTACCTCCTCTTCTTGGTATCTGAACCCTTTGACACTACACTCTCTCCATCTTGCTTACTGTCAACTAGCCCCTTGTGATTGTTTATTTAACACTATCATATGTTCATGACAAAAAATCATGTAAGAATATATATGATTTGAGATGTGTTTATCATGGACTATACTTCTTTTGCCTTCATGATTGTGCTTTGGGTTATTTTCCTTGGTATCTATACTGGTATGGTCTTCTCGTAATGAATACCATAGATTGATGAGTAGGACTTAAAACCTTTATTTTTCTTTCACATACTTGCAACTTGCTCTCTCTTTACTTAACCTAACTTGAAGCTCACTATCTTTTCTTGGACTATCCTGTGCTCACCATTAAATTTTCATTCATAACTATAGAAACCTCACTACCTCCTAGTTATTATGTGACTTTCATGTAAACCTCTTAGGAATCTATCTTAGCTCACTCATTAAGGTTTCCTTTTGTATTTTCCTTGGGATTCACTTTCAACACCTAGGTCTTTCATTCTCTTCTCAATGTCTTGAGTAAGGGAAACATCATTACTGTCCCTTTATCCTCTACTAAAAGTGCAAATTCATGTCTTCTACTTGGAGTTAGCCTCTTTATAGAAAATTTTGATGATTACAATTTGAGGAGAGTGAAAATATAAAGGATGGTAGAGTGTTCTCTTCTCAATTTGAAGCTCACTATCTTTTCTTGGACTATCCTGCGCTCACCATTAAATTTTCATTCATAACTATAGAAACCTCACTACCTCCTAGTTATTATGTGACTTTCATGTAAACCTCTTAGGAATCTATCTTAGCTCACTCATTAAGGTTTCCTTTTGTATTTTCCTTGGGATTCACTTTCAACACCTAGGTCTTTCATTCTCTTCTCAATGTCTTGAGTAAGGGAAACATCATTACTGTCCCTTTATCCTCTACTAAAAGTGCAACCTCATGTCTTCTATGTGGAGTTAGCCTCTTTATAGAAAATTTTGATGATTACAATTTGAGGAGTGAAAATATAAAGGATGGTAGAGTGTTTTCTTTGTTGATTTAGATTAATGCTTCAAATAGTTGATATTGGTGAGAAAAAAAATGCTAATTGTGTCCCATTAGTTTAAGCTTTGGAAAGCCTTTTAAATGACCCTTGAGCAACATCTAGAAGGTTTTAAAATAAAATATAGTCTTGATGGTATACATACCACATGGAAATGACATCTCATGAATCTTGAAAGCATGGAGACTGATGTGTCATTTTTGCACCATGCTTGTATGATCACATTTTTCATTTGAATAAGGTCATGGTAAATAAGCACTATAATTTTGTTTGTGACATTTTATTTATTAATAGATCCATCTGCATCAATATTTATGACATGTCCATGGAATCACTGCCCCATTCAATTGTGCATGTATATTAACTAGTAGTCTTAGTTGTGAATTTGTTATGTTCATTTTATTTTAGGTAAATTAACCCAAGATTTTGATTTAATTTTCAAATAACAGTTTTTGCTCATATATGATAGAATTAATTTACACCATGTTTGTGCCTTAGTCTCTTGTGTTTGTGCTTAGTTTCTTGTAATATTTCAGTTCTTATTTTGTTCAATGCATGATGCAACTATCTCTAATAAGTTTCAACACTTAAAACAACTCATTTTAGCACAATCTTTTACAATTTTCTATTACTATTTTTAAAAGAGAAAACTGCAAGTTTATTAACCGAGTTTCAAAGTGAACGAGTTAACATTAGCTATTGTAAATTGGTAATGTAATATCTACACTAATTATGCATCAAGATCACTCATAGAAAATGGGATTTTACATAGTCAAAAGATGTGGCTCCAAAATAGCTATATTACATAGGAACACACATCAATGTAGTTATTATCTATTCTATTATCCATCTCTTATGTTGCTTATATTGAATCTCGTACCTATCAAATTAATAGGATTTAATCAATGATCATACTGTGTATATAGTGTTGAACTCCCAACAGTTAAGTATTAAACCACAAATACTAAACAATATGAAACCTTACATGCCAGATCTCAAAAGTTGTATCACTTTTACTTATTGCTTATTCATTTAAGAATGGACTAAGAATCTTCCATTATAGATAAAAATGTGTATAAAAATTTATCAATACAATACCCTTGAATGAAAAAAAAAACCAAACTTGGATGATACCCTATAATTTTTGACTTGCATGTCCTGAACTAGTTTCAACTACCACATGCAATCCTTCTGTTTAATCAACTCATATTGTTGTGACTTCCTGAAATGTATCAATCAATTTATGAATAAAATGAATAGATGATAAGATATATATTTGCAGCAGTTTCTGACACAATGAAAAAATATTTACTAGAGTATAATATATCACCAATACCTACACATTATCTCTTGGTGATGCAACATTATTAATTCTCCCAACAACAACTTTCTATCTCAGATCAAAGCATTCCAAAGCACCATCTTCTCCACCACAGGCTACCAATCCATGAACTGGGCTAATATTTTAACAGAATGGAATTAACTAATAAATGTCTTTCCAAAAGCCACGCTAACATAAAAGCTGAGAGTTGACAATTATAAAAAGCTTTTGGCTCAGCTGTAAATCAAAACAAATTCCATTCAATTGATACAAAGATTATATAAATCATTCCTTATAGAACTGAACAACAAATCACATTGATTGCAAGAGAGTGAGTGTTTAGGGGAGCAAGAAAACGACCCTACATCCACAATAAAAAATAATAGAAAATCATGTCTCTAGGATTAGTTTTACTAATTCTAGAGATTTTTTTACAAAACTTAGAAAACCCAAACTCATGTAAACCCTTCCAAAATCTCAACAATGGTTAAAACTCGGGTAACACCATGCATGCCTAATATGTATGAAGTAGTAGTGCAAGTCTATCTCTATGCACCACACCATACTCTCTCTCTTTTAAGCTATAACATGTATCTTCATCTGAAATGAAAGTTGTTGATTCCACGCCATGCATGATAAAAGTTTCTCCAAAACTCTGTAACGTGCCTTTCAAAACTTTGAAACATTCCTCTAGCTTTCAAGATCTATTGCCCCTTTGTTGCTGCTTCCTTGGAAGACTCCTTCAAACATATATCTTCATCTGAAATGAAATTTTTTGATTCCACGCCAGGCATGATGAAAGTTTCTCCAAAACCCTAAACCTCCTTATCACGCAGGTGTAATGAAGACAAAATTGAAACCATTTCCTACTTTGGCGCCTGTTGATGATGTTTTCTGCATAGCAACAACTCAGACATAATATAATATCCTATCTCTCTTGAAAGGTAAATCTCTATTAGCAAGCCTCAAGATATAACCCCAAGGTTTCTAACGTTAGGTCTTGACAATGCATAAACAACTCAGTGATAAATTTGAAAATGTTGGTAATCACAATGGGCCTTACAAACAAAGAGCTGGAAGCTTAAAATTTAATCAAATTTGGAAATAATAATGATGCTTTGCAAATATTTCTTTAACAACAATTTAAAAGAAACATAAAAAGGGTATAGCGTTTAAGAGAAATATCTAATCCAAAATATAAGATCAAGTATGCAAACAATAGAGTGTTCAAGATTGACCAATCTTCCAAAGAAACCAATCTCTTCTTAACTAAGATGAAATCCACAGTATCACAAAGACAATGCAATCTCCAAAGGAATCAAATGATTTTCAAATTGTAAATAACCAAACATACATTCAAACATTCACAATTAAACTTAAGTGCAAAATAGAGTAGGCCTAGGCTAACTTTACACAACAATCCACAATAGGCAGATTACTAAAAGTATGGACCTGAAGATTCCTCAACACCTCAAACACTTTATCATGAACATAAATGAACTACAACTAGTTCTAAGATTCACCATAAACCAAATTACTCAAAATGAAATAGATAAGAGTCACAAGAACCATGCACAGATGAATAACACATAGAAGAACACCAAAGATCAATGCCTTCAACTTTATTGATTTCACCAAAATTTGCAACAATTCAGGTTCCTCGGCATGTAATAGCTCAATAACTACTAACTATTAACTTGCCCACTATCCACTATCAACTATTAGTCTTACAAATGAGGAGGAGACCCCCATTTATAGCAATCCCAAGTTAGGTCGGCCCAAATTAGGGTTTACAATTAGGTCGGCCATATAGGTTGCCCTTGACATTTTTAAAATTCCCCTAATTCAAGTTTACAATAAAATATTATGAGGTAGGCCTTAAAATTCAACTTTTATAAATAAATAAATCATGACACAAAACTCAAGGTGCAGCAAACTTGTATCTTTGCCTAGCTCGATGTAGATGACACACTTTTCAAGGTGGTCCAGCCTGGTCGGCCTCTTTGTCCTTTTCCCCTTCCTTTCTTCTAGAAATTTCTTTAACTTTTTCAAGCATTAGGTCAAGGTCGGCCTAAGTTGGGTTGGATATCAAATTGATCCTTGATTTAACTAAATTTAATTCTCCTCCATACTTGGTCAAAGTTTCCTCCCATTCACCATAAAGGCTCTGATATTTATCTAAACTAGAGATGTAAATTGCAACATCTTTAAGTTGGTCTTTTATAATAGGCCCACTATCACATGGAGAATAAACTTCATGCCACCATTTATGTAGTTGCTTAACATTCAAATTATTCTTCCCAAACTTCCTCCTAGTGACAATTTCTAAAAAGGCATTGCAACTATCAAAAATCTCCCTCACTTTGCTATGAGCCTTGGATATTTTCTTTGGTGCTTTTAGTTTAAGCTCATTTATGAAGTTAAAGGCCTTTATCCATCCCATAGCTTGATGTGTATTCTCCATTGTGAGGATACCTTCTTTGACCAATACATCAGTAGAAACCTCAAATATCTTCTCTAATTCTTTGACAAGGGTGTCATTCGAATTCTTAACAGTCAAGGAGAAATTGCACAATATACTCAAAGAGGAAAGATGCCCTTTCATACATTTGCAACACTTTCTCAATCATGGCATTACCTCTTTCACTTACACTTTGTAGCCACTCTTGTGTATTCCTCACAAAGACTTTAGCCTCCCAATCTCTGACACTGCCTCCTTTGATAGCAACCCCTTTGAAAATGAGGATCCTTCACTACTTTGTGCTTACAATGGTTTTACCAAGTGTTGGACATATTTGTATACTTCTTTCAATTGTTTCAAAAATTTCTCCTTCTCCTTAGTTTCCTTGTCCAATCTCTTCAAAATGGCTTGGGATGACTCTTGAAACTCTTCCTTTTCCCGCTCTTTTGTGGTGGGTCCCAAATTGATTGTTTGAACTTTGTAATATGAGGGTCTTACCTCATCTTTATATTTATCTTCTGCAGGAGTGGCACCATGGATGAACCTATTATTTTATTAAACTCATCCCTAGAGAATTTTGAAATTGTTCTAGCTCTCTTCCTCTCCTTGGGTTGTCCCCAACTCTCCAAAAACTTGTCCCAATCTAGAGTTTCATCCTCCACAACGAGGAACATCCTGCTTTGATTGATCATGAGAAGGACTATCTTCAACATTTTCTACATTCACATCATCTTACCCCTGATTTTTCTATCCTTCATCCTTATCAAGCTCATCTTCTCCTTCAACCTCAGTAAATGGTACATCAATGTGTTCTTGGACTAAAGGCTGAGAAGGAATTTCAACTGTCACCTCTAAAGTACCTTCCCTGTTCTGTGCCTCTTTTTCTTCTCGATGCTTCTCAAAATCACTCAATTACCCTCTCTTTGGTGTAGGAACCTCTTCATTGTTGGTTTCCTCCTCTAGATTGTTAGGAATGTCCTCTTCCTTGTTCTGTTGTCCATGAATACTAGAGACATTACCTTCTTCATTACTTTACACATTGTGAATTAAAGGTAAAGAAGGAGAAACATTGCCAATAACTGTCTCCTCTATATTTTTTATAAGATCATCAGTAGGTGCCTCTTCATTGGTCACCCTTTGTTCTCTATTTACATCCTCTACTAGAGTTGTATTTTGTTTAGGAGAACTTCCCCTTACATATACCCATTGTTTCTCTCCAGAACTTTGAATATCAACCACCTTAGGTTGAGTGGTCTCCTCTTCAATGACCTTGGCCTTCTTGGGTTTGTCCAACCTTTGTGCCTCAGTGAGTATATTTCTCTTTTTAGACGGTTGTGATTCTTCGGTACCTTCTTAAATAGTCTCCTTTGAAGGATTCCTTGCCCTTAGCCTGGCTTTTGGTTCTCCTTTTAATAATAAATTGAGATTTATCTCCTTCCTCCTCTGAAGGGAGCTCTTTTGTAGCATCCTTAGCTGCTTCATATTCTTCCTTTGAATCAGACTCAAAGTATCCCATCAAGTCAAAGGTGTATTTTGTTCCATCTACTTCCAACTCCAGGATTTTATGCTTTGCCCATAACTTGGAATATCTCAGAACAAGAGCATTGATCACATTGAGATCAACAATCTCTTCTTCAGACCAATTGACAAGGGGACGTGGCTTATCCTTGTATTGCTCATAGTCATGGTGCTCTAAGAGGTCTCCATCATCATCCACCTAGTCGGGGACATTGGTAATTTTATGCAATCTGATCATTTTCAAGGATAACCTTGAGCACTTTCTTGTAATCACTTCAAAGTCATCCGTATAATTATCCCAATAGTATTTTATGCCTGTATCCCTTGTTGGATTGTTTTTGAGAAACACCATAGGGGTAAAAGTTGTCCTTGTTCATATGTGAATATAAACTGAAATGCACCATCTCTTTCTCAGAGTAGTGAGCACTTTGGATAGAAGGGCAGGCTTCTAAGACTTCAATTCTTAAAGGGAACTCCGTTGCAAGTCCTAGTTTGGGCATATCCTTTACCACTGTGTCAAAAGCCACTAGTTTCTGAGCTACTTCCAATAGGATGAGTTTATTGGTTGGGTATCTAGGTAATTTCAATGGTACTGTTGGTGATCCCTGTATTGTAATGTAAGAAAACTTTTGGAATTGAATGAACCATTGGTCATATTTTCTTATCAACTCCATGGCCTTTGTTGAAATTCTGACATGAAGTGCATCTTGCAACAACCTTGTAACATACATAAAGAATGCATCATTTACCCTCCTATAGTTAGAAGTATTGAATTGGAGTTGAGGGAAAACAACAAATATTCTGTCTTGGCCAATAGTTCCTCTACAACTTAAACCCTCATACTTATTCTTCCTAGCCAACATGTACACAAGATAAGAGGTCATGGTGAATTGATTTTTGTCCTATACATTCCTTAGTTGTTCATGCAAGTTATTACTTTTGATGCCCACCCAATGGTAATGAGTTCCTTTCACAATGTATGAGATGATGAAAAACATTCAACTTCTGAAAATGAAAGCATCCTCTAACCCCATTACTCTTCCTAGGATGGTAATCATATCATTATATTCCAACTTAAAATCACTCTTGTGCAGCTGTTTGGGCAGCTTTGAATAATGTGATTTAGGCTTGGAAATCCAATTATTGTTCATCATTAACAAAGCCTTATCAAGATCATTGGCATAAAAGTCTTTAGCCTCCTTGATGTTGATCTTCACTAGCTTGTGATGTGACCCAATGTTAAAAGTCTTTGCAATGGACCCCTTTGTCAAGTTGGCCATGATTTCGCCTTGAGTTCCAACAACCACTCTTTTATCCAAATCATAATGCTTAGGACATTCCAATGCTAGCTCTAGATACTACAACATGGGTGGAAATCCTGCTGCTTGGGCCAACCCCGTATTGGTGATGATCTGTGCTAGCTAAGAAGGAGCATCCCCAAACATTCTTTGCTTGAAATCATCATAATCAACATGTCCCATATTTGTTTCATTGATCTTTCTTCATGTTGAAAGTATCTTGGACTTGGGACAGATTCCCTTGAAGTCATACTTCATCTCTTCAGCTCTGGTATGGGGTTCCTTAGGACCAAATTCTTATGTCTTTACCTTAGATCCCTTGGCTAGACTGGTCTCAACCTACATCTGTTGGAGAGAAGCAATAATTACCATAATATTAGGCATGATAAAGCATTAAATCCAATCTCATTATCAAGATTACCGTGAAAATCCATGATCAATACATAATTTAACCTTTAAAACATATGGAAACACCTAAAATCCCATTGCAAAAGCTTGGAATGAAACATTGTGAAACCTCAGGATTCTCACCTTCTCGGGGATTTTGAACATGAAGGGATTTTGGGGAATCTACCCCTAGGCAGATTTTCTGAAAGGATTAACCTTTAGAGAATCTGCGCACAAGCAGATTTTCCAAAGATTCTCATTTGTCTTATTTTCTTTGTTTTTCAGAAAACCTAGGTCTCAATTCATGCTTCTCAATGCCAACTCATGATTAAATAGTTTCTCCGATCGGAATTCAAACACAAGTTCATAATGCAAAATGATTTTCTCCTTCAAATCTCACCATAATATGTCAACTCAATCATCAAATCATCAAGAAATTGAATTAGGGAAAAGAAATACAACCAGAGTTTCACAATGCACACGTTAAACTGATCACCAAGAATTAATCTGAAACTTAACACAATTATCATCAAAACTTCAAAGTTTAAACCCTAGTTTCATAAGAATGGCATGCGCTAGCAACAAGAAGTTCGAAAAGAGAAACCCTAATGGGGGAGTGATGCCCTAGTTTGTGAAAATTTGAATGAATTCCCAGAAAACTCAAAGGATAGCATCAAAAATCACTAAAATCTATCATTCATCACCAAAATGCAAGCAAGATGAATGCAAAAAACAAACCAATGCAAATGATACTCCAAGATCGATCTGATGATGAGAAGATAATCAATGAATACATGCATCATCGGGCCATTGAGACCTTTACAAAATCAAATCGAAATCACAAAGGACTCGAAGCCCTTACCTTTTAACTGAGGCGGACAAACCCATAGAGTCGAATGCAGTTGATAAATTGATGAAGTATCCCTAGAATGCAGATGCCCAAATCATTAATAGAAAATGCTGAGAAATAGAAAAGGTCTCCTAATCAAAGCTCAAAACATAATGACAAATGAAAGGAAAAAACATAAATTAAAACCACCAAAATGACAATAAATGCACCTCATGTATGACAACCATCGAGCAACAAATACAGTGACAAGACCCCTAAGAGTTCAAAAACGCAACTGGGCAACGGATTCGGAAAATCCGGTAAGGGTTGGATTCTTCGAATGAACAAACCTTTGAGGAATCCACCTAGTGGTGGATTCTTCGAAAGAACACCCCTTCAAAAAATTTGGCAAGAGACGTATTTTCCAAAACCCCTCCTTGACTTGCACAATTTAAGGCTTTCATCAAACTTGCATAAAGAGCTGAAGTCTAAGGCATAATTTGAGATCAAATTGCTGCAGAAAAAGGAACCCAAAGTGTAGATAGGTCATTAGTTCTATCAGGTGAAGCAAACCCAAAACCGAAGGAACTTATCCCCTAAGGGGAGAAATTTAAAACCCAAAGCAAAACAGGAAACAAAATCAAGCAAAAGAGGGTCCCTTCCTATGGTGGGGCGTGTGTGCAAAAAGTGCACAACAAATGTCGACTCTATTGGGAAAATGCTCTAGAGAATTTCAATGAAAAACTAGAATGAAGAACCTTGAATCTCTGGTTTCGATCCTCACATTAGGTCAAACAATAAACTAAAGGCTCAAAATCAATGATAAAGCTAGCCTTTCATGTGTTGAAAATCCCAGTGTGTGCAGATGTATTTAATTCCCTACCTCAGCTACTATAGAAACCAATTTAAGTCAAGTTAAGCTACGTAAGGAATTTGACTCCAAAAGCAACCTAGCTAGAGCCTCGCTGCCAATCAGGCATCCATAGCTTCAACGAGGTTATCATTGTGATTCTCTCGAACATTGCTCTACTACCAGCTAGACGTCCATAGCCTCGGTAGAGATATTCGGATCCCTCTAATAAGTTGAATTTTCCTTTGATTTTAAATACTTTCTTTCCTTTATGATTTTTCTCTTTTTTACGCTTTCCATTTTCAACCTGTAAGCAATGAAGCTCACACTCAGGGCTGAAAATCACAATGGAACTGAAGTAGAAATAAATTTTTTCACTTAACAAAACCTTACAAGGAACCCACAACAACCTCAGGATTCTTAAGATGTGTGTGAAATGTAAGATTTGAGCACATTCAGGAACTAACTCAATTCAAAGACTTATCCACTTTAAACGTTTAGCACACATGACACTGAATAAAGGACTTCCACCATCTCATCCGGAAGAATGATTAGAGTATGTAAAGGAAATACTTGAAAATAGTCCCAGATAAAGAGACAATTGTTGTGCAAGTAAGACACTTCCCCAACCAGAGGAACAAGGAGATCTCAGAACCAAAATGAAGAAAGCAAAGCAAAGAAAAATAAAACAATACCTAAACTAACTATTTACAAGGATGAGTTGAGAATGGCTCAAGCAAGGAAATAATGCTTCAAGTATTGCCCATTTTCTGGCAAGGGGACATCTTCTCCAATGAGAGTCTTGAGGCAGAAAACATTATCTCCTAGAATTTTAGAAATTTGGTAGGGGACAAGCCATAACTTGTAAAATTTACTATGTTCCCCCTTTTTCTCATGTGCCTTATCCCAGTATAGAACCAGGTCAGAGATCCTGAACGCTTTAACTTTGGCCTTACGGTCAAGCCATCTTTTAACAACACCCTAGTGCTTAGCAAAATTCTCTAACACTTCATCCCTCTTTTCTTCCAATTGTAGTAGTTCAGCTAGGCGAGCCTTCAAACATTCCCCTTCCTCATAATATTGATTGATGAGTTGAAGGGTAGGGATTCTTAGCTGGATGGGAAAGATAGGCTCAAGTTTGTAAACCAAGTGGTAAGGTGAGGTCCCTAATGAAGCCTTCAGTTGGGTACAGTCAACCCACAGAGCAAATCTTAATTGTGTTTGCCACTCCCTCTCGGGTTCTTATCAATCAACTTCCTAATGACAGTCAATAGGTTTTTATTAGTGGATTTTTCCATTCCCTTGAGGGTAGTAGTTAGAAGCAAATTTAATTATGATACAATGATCAAATTCCCACCTAGAGAATTTTAAAGATGTAAATGCAGGTTCATTGTCACACACAATAGAAAAAGGGAAACTAAAACGATTAATAATCCCTATCTTAAGAAAGTTTATAACTACCTCTGTTGTGCATTGTTTACTAAGAATTGCCTCAGTTGACCTGGTAAAGTAATCAGTTGCAGTTAAGACATACCCGTGTCCAGATGAAGATGGAAGGTTGATAGGACCAATAAAGTGCAATCCCCACTGAGCAAAAGGTCTTACCTCAATCACAGGATGTAGTGGTAAAGCAACATTCCTTTCCCTGGTGGAAAAGGTTTGACAGACATGACAAGCCCTTACGTGATTGTGTGTATCCTTGAATATGGTGGGCTAGTAATATCCAGTATGCATTATCTAGGTAGCAGTGGCCATACTTGATCCATGGCTTGTCCCATACCTGTCATGTAATTCCTTTGTAACCTTGATAGTTTCTTCTTTCCCAAGACATCTGAGGTATATCCCTTTATAAATTTTCTTATAGAGGACTCCTCCTTTCACCATATAACTGGCTCTCTTTAAATGTAACACTCTCCACTGCACTGTGTTCAGGTGATCTGGGCATTTTTTATTCAACAAATAGTAGACCAAGTCATCATACCATTCATCGGGTGAGGCATCTTGAAGATGATATTGCTATGCTATAACCTCTGGTCCAATTTCAACCATTTTTCATGTCAAATCTTGTCCTCTCACCAGTTTCATTAGCTGAATTTCTATGTCATATTCTTGTAACATTGTAACCCACTTGGCTCTCCTTTCTCCCGTCTCACTTTGCATTAATAGGAGATTTACTGCTAGGTTGGGTACAATAGAAAAGACCTTGTTCCTTAGAATATATTTCCTGAACTTTTTAACTCCCCTAACCAGTGCATAATCTTGTTTCTCCACATTTGGGTACCTTAGCTCCACATCTCTGAGAGGAATACTCATGAAAGC
The DNA here is from genome assembly GCA_007258455.2 of Sequoia sempervirens. Classification (NCBI taxonomy): domain Eukaryota; kingdom Viridiplantae; phylum Streptophyta; class Pinopsida; order Cupressales; family Cupressaceae; genus Sequoia; species Sequoia sempervirens. Next base: position 499,459,393 of record VDFB02271358.1, on the reverse strand, counting down.
TATTGGGTGCTCATTCCCCTCAACAAACTTTTGTGTTAACATGCTTGCACAGGAATGGTCTGACACGAAAGAGTAGATATAAAAGGGCTTGGTATAATCAAGACTTACTAGCACTGGAGTAGCAACTATTGCCCTCTTGATTTCATCAAATTCCTGCTTGGCTTCAGTAGTCCACTCCACTTTTGCATCTTATTTGAGCATGGCATTCAGTGGTTTAACTATCTTTGCAAAACCCATGATGAACTTCCGAACAAAATTGATCTTCCTGAAGAAAGACTTCATTTCCCTTTTGCTGGCAGGGGACTGTATCTTCAAGATAGCTTGAATTCTGTCAGGATCAATTGAAATGTCGTGTTCAAAAATCACATGTCCTAAAAACTTCCCTTTAGTCACTCCAAATATACATTTCTTGGGATTAAGGGAGATACCAAACTCCCTGCATCTTTGGAATACTTTACACAGATCCGTGATATAATCTCCCTTGTTCTTGGAAAAGACAGTCAAGTCATCCATATAAATGATTATTCGTTTACCAATTATATCTTTAAAAGCAATGTCCATGGCCCCTTGAAAGGTGGCTCTTGCATTAATCAATTTGAAGGGCATTCTCTTGTATGCAAATGTGCCCCATTTAGTGGTGAAAGCAGTCTTGTGTCTATCTTCATATTGTACCATGACCTGATCGTAACCAAAATAGCCATTTAGAAAAGATGTCATTTGGGAGCCGTTCACGATTTGCAATACCTCATCTAGTGAAGGAACTGGATAGTTGACCTTTTTTGAAGCATGGTTGAGATTTATGAAGTCCACACACAATCTTATTTCTCCATTCTTTTTATGAACTGAGATCAAATTGGCTACCCATGTTGAGTGTCTAACCAGAAAAATGATACAAGCTAACAATAATTTCTGCACTTCCTTTTGAATGATAGGCTCTAACAGTGCATTAATATGCCTTTGTCTCTATCAAAATGGCTTTGCATTAAGCTTCAAAGGAATCGTGTGTGTGATTATTGAAGTATCATAGGTCTTTAAGTCCTCATAACTCCATGCTATTACATCATGGTATGTATGTAATGCCTCTATCAAGCCTTTCCTTTCTTCAAGAGTGCACACCTTACCTATGAACACGTTCTTGACATCATCCAGAGTACCCATATTGTATGCTTTGCACTGGTTGGCTATAGAGTTCTTTTTTTTGTGTTGATCATGGTCTCTTATCTTGTCCAAGTCAAAGGTTCTCTCTAGCTGCACCATTCCCCTTGGAATTATATTCATTTTCAAGTTGATGACACCTTCCATATCTAGTTCTACTTCTTGAGGTTTAGTCTCATCAATTATTTGAGAGGTGAACACATTAGAACTAGTAATGAGTATAAAATATGCTTATGATCCTTGAACACCTAAAAATTTGTCACATTGTCCGACACAAAAGGAACCAGAGTGAGCTCAACTGTGATTTTTTTCAATCTGTACAAGGATAATGGCTCTAATGTGTTGGTTTCTTGTGCAAGAGCATCTACAGTGTGATTCTTGCTCCTGGGAATTAGCTAAATGTTGAATGCGTCAAATCCTTCAATCAAATCCCACACTCTATGTTTGTAATTAGTCATCCTCCTATCATGGAAAGAGCATTGTCTCCTTACTTGCTTGACTACTAGTTCAAAATCTCCAAATACTTGCAGTATTTTAGCCTTCTTCCTCAAAGCCAGGAGTAATCCATGTAATAATGCTTCATATTCTGCAACATTATTAGTGCACTGGAATTGCAACCTATGTGCTGCAAAGAAGGTTTTACCCATTGGGCTAATGAGCTCAAATCCAACACCTGCTCCTTGCTTAGATTTAAAACCATCAAAGTGTAAAGTCCAAAATTTAGTAGAAGGCCTACCTCTGAAATTTCCTGTACTCTTAGTCGAGGAAGGATCTTGTTGAACCATCGGTTGATTTCCTTTATCATCTCTTGGAATCACTTATACCTCAAATTTAACTACTGGAGGCAGATTGATACATCTCTTGATCTACTCTACAACAGTCTGGAAAAGACAACATTTAAGCTCAGGATGGGAAGCATTGTGTACTCTGCACTAGTTGGGAAGCAACAACTCCTCAAAGTTCATTTTCCTTCCTAGATTTATCTAATCTTCAACGCACTTCTGGATGAATTCTTGAAAATGATCAAACAGTCCAAGATTACCATCACTCTGTTCAAAATCTTCATCGGTTTCTATAAGTGCCTCAGTGCTACTGGAAGACTGAGTCAAATTCTTGGGCATATCATGCATCATCAATACTTCCTCCATCTCTATTTCATCTGGAGCTATTGCTAGGATATAATTTCCTAGACTGGCCTTAGAAACCAATACTTCATCCAAAGTGTTTTGGTACTTAGTAATCAGGTACCTCAATCTCGGTTCTCTCTCAATCCTGATCTAATTTGGAACACCCTTCTAGGGAAGCCACATATGGGAGTGATTCGTAGAAGTGTACCCATTAATCACTCCTATGAAATATCTTCCAAGAATCATGCCATAAGCATCCAGAATCTCTGCCACCTGGATATTAATGACCTGTTGCACACGTGGATCTACCTGCATTGGGATCATATTTAATTCTCCCACCACACTCACCTCAGTCTTATCCAACTAAGTCACCTTATGTTGGGAAGGGGGGTTGGAGTAATGCCCAAAGCTTTATAGACCGAGAATGGCATGACATTTGTTGATGCTCCAGAATCCAATAAACAATTATGCAGGTTTTTGCCAAATATACGAATGAAAATCAGAAAAGGAGGAGTATCTTGCTTGGTTTGGAATAAAATTACTAGAGAATCAACATTAGCCACTTGATTTTTATCTTTTTCTTTGCTCCTATCATTTTTCTGCACTTGAGGTTGCTCCTTAATAGGTTGATTACTCTGAATTGAAGCCGAATGAGAGTTTTCAGTTGTCTCTTTGATCAATGGCTCAGTAAAACCAACTTTCTTGACCGAAGAATCATGTGAAGACCTCGTAAATGCATGGAAATTCAAAAAACCTAAAACAACACTCCTAATTGCTGGAACTCTTAACAACTCAAAGGCTGAAAGACTCACCTTTACTTTCTTGAGTTCCTCTGCTACATATTCTGCCATTTGGAACACAGTCATGTCAGATTGATTTCCCTTAGATTGTATTCCTTGTTGATCCTTGGAAGCCTCTCCTTTTGAAGCATCATAAGATCCTCCTCTAGAGAAGTATTTCTTTGGCATGTGAGGATATGAGGGGTTGTTACTTGCATTGGGATTAGGTGGTGTGCTAAAGTTGTTCAGAGGTGTAGATGTGGTGAATGGACTACTATACTACCTATTCCTTAGATCATATGGTTTGGTTCTTTGATGAAACATTTGAACCTCATCTATTCTTTGCTCCTCTTCATCTAAAGGACCATTATCAACAGTACCATCATTTTCAAACAATTCAACTGTTGACTCCCCATTGCATGCCTATTATGGTTTTCAACATTTTTTTGTGGATTCTTCCTCAAGTCCATTCTATTCACCTCTCAGAAAAGGAGCATGATTCAGTACTAACACTGGTGAATCATACGGATATGATGGCACAATTTCCTATCCAGTTGCACCAGTACCAACAACCTATTGAACCTCCATTTGGAAAATGGTTGTTGCTGTATGAAATTTAGGACAATCAAATTCTGAATGTTGTGTTGTCTTATGAAGTCTGCAATATCCTTTTAGAGCAGTTTCTACCAAGAGGATTGTACTAGTTGACTTCTCTTGATTTTCAAGTTGATCTAGTGGCATAGGGACTCCTCCATTATTAGGTCTGGTATTCCAGGCCCTGTTTTTCCTCAGTGGAGGTCTTCTATCAAAATTTTGTCCTAAAGATTGATCTCTATCATAACCTTTTCCCTCACCTTTCCCTCTTTCAAAGTTGTGTCCCTGATCACAAGAAAAATCCCTGTTCTCGGGCTGTTATAGTTAGACTATTTCCCTCTTTGAGCAGCTTGTATATGACTATTCTAATTTCTCAAATAGGTGACTTTAGTAGATAGCTTCTTTACCTACTTTTTTAATTCATCTAACCTCTCCTTGTCAGTGTTTCCTTGGGGTGGAACAATATTAAGTGAGTGCTTCAACACTTCAAAATGTTGCAAGTATGCTGGGATATTGGACTGATATTTAGGAAATGTAGTTTACCCTGAATTTCTTAGATAAGGAAGGAGTGGCTAAGATTGATTCAGTGGAGGACTTGGGTGAGGAACCAAGGACATCTAAGGAACTGGGTTTATTGGAGGAGTCTAATTAGCCAAAGCTTGGTTCAAACCCTAAACTTGTCCTGGATGTGCAGTAGGTCCTAATGAAGGAAAAGGTCCACAAAAATGCTTCCTTAAATTAGTGCTATATTTTACTGCCTCAGCATATGCATCATTCAATGAAGTTGGAGGTTGATGTTTCCACTTAATGAATGTAGAGGTGAGGTTGTCCAATGCTTCATAATAGACTTCTTTAGTTAATGATTCATCTGTAGCATATGGTGGTTGCAATCTAGAGTAGGCCCTATGAAACCTATTATTAAATGAGCCTATAGGTTCATTGACTTCTCTCTTGATGGTTATGAACTGATGGTATAAGTCATTAGGGCTGATTGGAGTCCTAAATTTTTGCGAGAAGGAAGTCTCCATTTGATCCTAGCTAGTTATAGAACCAACTTGTAAATGATTGTACCAGTAGAATTCCTCCTCCCTAGATGAGTAGGGAAATATTCCACAAGCCACATCCTCATGAACAATCTGCCTATCCTTCAGGGCAATCTGAAAAATCTTGATATGGTCTTGAGTAGTCTTGTTGGGATCATTGATATGGAACTTAGAGCATAAATGCTTGGGATTTTTGGGCATGGAATTATAATTGTTGAAAGCTAGCGGTGAAGGATTGTTAGCTAAGAAGGCCATTGGTGGTGGTGGAGGTGGTAGTGGTTGATTGGAAGGAATATAGGTTTGTTGAATGGGTGAAAGGTTTGACACAATAGGGGTGGGTTTAGTGGAAATTCGCTCAGAATCAGATGATGAAGATGATGATGCCTTTCCCTTTTTAGTCCTCCCTAACCTAGTAGAGAATCCTAATTCCTAAAAATATCCTTCTCCTGTAGATCTTGTTTTTCTTCTAAATCTCTGTGGAGATATTGATGACAGAAAATGCTCTAGCTTGTTGAGTCAACCCTCCTTCTAGCGCCACTATGTTGATGATGTTTTTTGCAAAACAACTTAGATAGAATATAATATCCTATCTCTCTTGAAAGGTAAATCTCTATTAACAAGACTTAAGAGATAACCCCAATGTCTCTAACATCATGTCTTGACAATGCATAAACAACTCAGTGATAAATGTAAAAATGATGGTAATCACAAGGGGCCTTACAAACAAAGAGCTGGAAGCTTAAAACTTCATCAAATTTGGCAATAATAATGATGCTTTGCAAATCTTGCTTTAACAACAATTTAAAAGAAACAAAAAAAGTGTATAGGGTTTAAGAGAAATATCTAATCCAAAATCTAAGATCAAGTATGCAAACAATAGAGTGTTCAAGATGGACCAATCTTCCAAAGAAACCAATCTCTGCTTAACAAAGATAAAATCCATAGTATCACAAAGATAGTGCAATCTCCAAAGGAATCTAATGATTTTCAAATTGTAAATATCCAAACATACATTCAAACATTCACAATTGAACTTAAGTGCAAAATAGAGTAGGCACATGCTAACTTTACACAACAATCCACAATCAACAAATTACTAAAAGTATGGACCTGAAGATTCCTCAACACCTCAAACACTTTATCATGAACATATTAAATGAACTGCAACTAGTTCTAAGATTAACCATAATCCAACTTACTCAAAATGAAATAGATAAGAGTCACAAGAACAATGCATAGATGAATAACACATAGAAGAACACCAAAGATTAATGTCTCTAACTATATTAACTTCACCAAAATTTTCAACAATTCAAGTTTCTCAGCATGTAACAACTCAATAGCTATTAACTATTCACTTTCCCACTATCCACTATCAGCTATTTGTCTTACAAATGAGGAGAAGACCCCCATTTATAGCAATCCCAAGTTAGGTTGGCCCAAATTAGGGTTTACAATTAGATCGGCCATATAGGTTGCCTTTGACATTTTTAAAATTCCCCTAATTCAAATTTACAATAAAATATCATGAGGTCAGCCTCAAAAGTAAACTTTTATAAATAAATAAATCATGGCACAAAACTCAAGGTGCAACCGATTTGTATGTTTGCCTAGCTCAATGTAGATGACACATTTTTCAAGGTGGTCCAACCTGGTCGTCCTCTTTATCCTTTTCCCCTTCCTTTATTCTAGAAATTTCTTCAACTTTTTCAAGCACTGTGTCAAGGTCGCCCTGAGTTGGGGTGGATATCAAATTGATCCTTGATTTAATTCTCCTCCATACTTAGTCAAATTTTTCTCCCATTCACCATATTGGCTCTAATATTTATCTAAATTGGAGATGTAAATTGCAACATCTTCAAGTCGGTCTTTTACAATAGGCCCACTATCACATGGAGAATAAACTTCATGCCACCATTTCTGTAGCTGCTTAACATTCAAATTATTCTTCCCAAACTTCCTCCTAGTGACAATTTCTAAAAAGGCATTGCAACTATTAAAAACCTCCTTCACTTTTCTCTGAGCCTTGGATATTTTCTTTGGTGCCTTCAGTTTAAGCTCATTTTTGAAGTTAAAGGACTCTATCCATTCCATAGCTTGATGTGTATTCTCCATTGTGAGAATACCTTCTTTGACCAATACATCAGTAGAAACCTCAAATATCTTCTCTAATTCTTTGACAAGGGTGTCATTCAAATTCTTACAATCAAGGAGAAATTTTGCCATATCCTCAGAGAGAAAAGATTCCCTTTCATACATTTGCAATACTTTCTCAATCATGCCATCACCTCTTTCACTTACACTTTGCAACCACTCTTGTGTATCCCTCACAAAAGACTTTAGCTTCTCAATCTCTTACACTACCTCCTTTGATATCAGCCCCTTTAAAAATGAGCATCCTTCACTACTTTGTGCTTGTAGTGGTTTGACCAAGTGTTGGACATATTTATATACTTATTTCAATTGTTTCAACAATTTCTCCTTCTCCTTAGTTTCCTTGTCCAATCTCCTCAAAATGGCTTGGGATGACTCTTGAAACTCTTCCTTTTCCTGCTCTTTTATGGTGGGACCTAAATTGATTGTTTGAACTTTGTAATATGAGGATCTTACCTCATCTTTATATTTATCTTTTGTAGGAGTGGCAACATGGATTAACCTGTTATTAAACTCATCCCTAGAGAACTTTGAAACTGTTCTAGATCTCTTCCTCTCCTTGGGTTGTCCCCAACTCTCCAAAAACTTGTCGCAATTTGGAGTTTCATCCTCCAAAATGATGGAATTTTGCTTCAATCTCTGTTCTAACCATTCTGGTGCAACTAATTGCTCAAATTCAACATCCTTCTGAGGAACATCCTGCTCTGATTGATCATGATAAGGACTATCTTCAACATTTTCTACATTCACATAATCTTTCCACTGATTTTGTTGTACTTCATCCTTATCAAGCTCATCTTCTCCTTCAACCTCAGTTATGGTACATCAATGTGTTCTTGGACTGAAGGCTGAGAAGGCATTTCAACTGTTACCTCTGAAGTAGCTTCCCTGTTATGTGCCTCTTTTTCTTCTAGTTGCTTCTCAAAATCACTCAATTGACCTCTCTTTGGTGTAGGAACCTCTTCATTGTCTCTTTCCTCCTCTGGATTGCTAGGAATGTCCTCTTCCTCATTTTGCTATGCAGGAACACTAGAGACATTACCTTCTTCATTACTTTGCACATTTTGAAGCAGGGGTAAAGAAGGAGAAACATTGCCAGTAGTTGTCTCCTCTATATTTTTCATAAGATCATCGGTAGGTGCCTCTTCAGTACTCACCCTTTGTTCTATATTTACATCCTCTGTTGGAGTTTTCTTTTGTTTAGAAGAACTTCTCCTTACATATACCTGTTGTTTCTCTCTAGAACTTTCAATATCAACCACCTTAGGTTGAGTGGTCTCCTCTTCAATGACCTTGGCCTTCTTGGATTTGGCCAACCTTTGTGCCTCAGTGCATATCTTTCTCTTTTTAGATGGCCGAGCTTCTTAAGTACCTACTTCAACAGTCTCATTTGAAGGCTTCCTTGTTTTTGCTACTAGGTGCCTCTTTTCCTTGCCTTTAGCCTGGATTCTAGTTCTCCTTTTGATAATAAATTGAGATTTATCTCCTTCCCCCTCTGAAGGGAGCTCCTCTGTAGCATCCTTAGCTGCTTCATCTTCTTCCTCTGAATGAGACTCAAGGTCTCCCATCAAGTAATAGGTGAATTTTGTTCCATCTGCTTCCAACTCCAAGATCTTATGCTTTACCCATAACTTGGAATATCTAAGAATAGGAGCATTGATCACATTGAGAGTAACAATCTCTTCTTCAGATCAATTGACAAGGGAAGTGGCTTATCCTTGTATTGCTCATAGTCATGGTGTTGTAAGAGGTCTCCATTATCATCCACCTAGTCGGGGACATTGGTAATTTTATGCAATCTAATCATTTTCAAGGATAACCTTGAGCACTTTCTTGCAATCACTTCAAACTTATCCGTACAATTAGCCCAATAGTCTTCTATGTGGATTTTATGCCTGTATCCCCCGTTGGATTGTTTTTGAGGAACACCATAGGGGTCAAAGTTGTCCCTGTTCGTATGTGAATATAAATTGAAATGCACCATCTCTTTCTCAGAGTAGTGAGCACTTTGGATAGAAGGGTAGGCTTTTAAGACTTCAATTCTTAAAGGGAACTCCATTCCAAGTCCTAGTTTGTGCATATCCTTTACCACTGTGTCAAAAGCCACTAGTTTCCTAGCCACTTCCAACAGGATGAGTTTATTGGTTGGGTATCTAGGTAATCTCAATGGTACTATTGGTGATCCCTGTATTCTAATGTAAGAAAACTTTTGGAATTGAATGAACCATTCACAACAACACAACAAGCAATTAGCGCTAACTTTTGCATTGGATTTTAGTGTATTTTGAGCCATGAATTGAACAATTTTGTTGGTGCTAAACTCAGCGCAAACATGCATGGTCAACTCGGCGTTGGATGTTGGGCCAATTTTTCCATTGTATTTAGCGTCGTATTTAGCACCGAAAAATCATAGCGCCTCCAAAAGCGCCTAAAATAGCGCTAAGAAGTAACATCAGAAATTGCACCGAAATTGGCGTCCAATTTGGCTTTTGGTTTTGCTTCCATGTCTACTCCCATTTTTGCTTCTAGTTTTGCTTCCAGTTTGCCTCCAGGTTTGCTTCCAATTTTTCTTTTGGTTTTCCTTCTAGTTTTGCTTCCGGTTTTTCTTCCAGTATTGCTTCCAAGTTTGCTTTGGGTTTTGCTTCTAGTTTTGCTTCGATTTTGCTTCTAGTTTTGCTTCCAAGTTTGCTTTCGATTTTGCTTCCAGTTTGCTTCCGATTTTGCTTCCAGGTTTGCTTCTAGTTTTGCTAATTTTGCTTCCAGTTTGCTTCCGGTTTTCTTCCAATTTTGCTTCTGGTTTTGCTTCCAGTTTTGCTTCCAAATTTGCTTTTTCCGTTTTGCTTCCAATTTTTCTTCCAAGATTGCTTCTGGTTTGCTTTAGTTTGGCTTCCATTGTTGCTTCCTTTTTTCTTCTAAAAATGGTTCTTGTTTTGCTTCCATTTATTAATTTAATATGTTTTATTTCAATTTAATTAGTTAAATATATCGTGCTCTTAAATAACTCATATGATTATAGAGTAAGTAATTTAATTATTTAACTCATATGATTAAATAACAATATAATTATTGTAACATGATCATCATCTATAATTAAAACAAGTGAGTCAAATATCTATAATTTAATTGAATTTGACAACATCCATCCTGAGCAGTAAATTAAAATCATCATACTTAATAAATATCCATCCAAAAATCATCGACCACTTTTAATATATATAAATTGACAAGTCAATACTAATAAGATCATCATCATATATAACTAAAACAAGTGAAAGTCAAATATTCTAGTACATCAAAAACATGTCAAAATGATACATGTCCAACAGTTGACATAAGTGAAAATGATACATGTACAAATGATATAAATAAAATTGATAAATTATGTAACTCAAATTGATACAAGTCAAGATGATACATGTCCAAATAATATAGTGAAAATGATACATGTCAATATGATACAACTCAACTATATAGTACTGTAGGTTGAGAAAATGATACATATGATAGTAACCATGAAAAGAGTCATCATAACGATATATCAACAATGATCCATGATGTAGTCTATATGATCATGACTGTCACTGGTTACTATCACCAATTGTCTCATCATCATCATCACCATCATGATCATGATGATGATGATCATCATCATCGTCATCATCATCATCATCATCATCATCATCATCATCATCATCATCATCATCATCATCATCATCATCACCATCATCATATCATCATCATCGATCGTCATCATCGTCATATCATATCGTCATCATCATCGATGTCATCATATCTGTGTCATCATCATCCTCTGCCATGTGATTTGTACCAACATAACCAATATTTTGTGGATCTATATCATGTTAAGGATCATCTTGATCTTCTGGAAGACCCGTGTTCTGCAAAAAAAAACATTTTAAATGAAAAGTTATTATTTAGTTCATGCAATAATTTATTTTTCTGTTATATATATAATATTACAACATATGAGATGGAACCATAATCATATTACATCATATCAAAGTGCACATACCATAATAAAATTTCAAAAAAGTTACAGCTAATACTGGTGAGGCAGGAGAAACTTCAGCTTTCAAAAAAAAAGCCAATTAGGCTGGAAAACTTGTGGATCAGGCCAACATTTGGTGGAAGAGGAAGAAAGATGACTAGAACTCTGGAGGGCCACCATAATGGATTTCAGTAATATTCAACTATGAGAGCAGAAGAGAGAGCTGATATCATGTATCAAAACATTAAGCATGCATTCTTCCAGCCAGTGGAGAAGGAGATGATTACTTTGCTTCATTTTCATTTGCATAACTATATCACAACATGGGAACCAAGAAGACCAAGGATGTCCAGTTTTATGTGGAGGTAATGGATGTGGTCCAAACTTTAGGAGGGGCAAGAAGGTCAATCTATGATCCTGATGAAATTGAGAAAGAACAACAAGAGAGGGATAGGAAAAATAAAATCAATACAGAGTTTCAAGGATTTGTTAAGCAAGTAAGAGAGCTATGGGAGCAGCCTCATCTAAAATATTTTGAACTAGAGTTTGATATACCATTTAGAGATATTGGTTTTCATGGAGTTCCTTTCAAATCCTTTGCTTTTATTGTTCCTACAGTAAACTATTTGGTAGAGTTGGTGGAATTACCTTTCTTAGTAATCCCTATTAGTGAGATTGAGATTGTTAACATTGAGGGAGTAGGACTTGGGCAAAATGCATTTGATATGGCTATTGTTTTCAAAGACTTCAAGCGGGATGTACTCCGCATTGACGCCATTCCTCAATCTTTACTTGATGGCATCAAGGAATGGCTGAACTCCATGGATATAAAGTATTATGAAAGCATAATGAACTTGAACTAGCAGCCAATTTTGAAGAGTATTACTGATGATCCAGATAAATTTATTGAAGATGGTGGTTGGGAATTTTTGAATATGGAAGCTAGTGATTCTGATTCTGATAATTCAGAAGAGTCAGATCAAGGATATGAACCCTTTGATGTAGAAGAGGAATCAGAATCAAATTTCATGTAGCCACCATCAAGAGTGTTACAAGCCAACAAGATGGAGGGAATTCTTATATAAGGATAATTTTCAATGTTGCAGGTATCTACTTTAATGCCAACTATAATGGCAACATTGAAATTCCCTAGCAGTATTTATGTTAAGGAAATTTCCTTTAGATGCAAGGATTCAAAGCACATCAACCATGTGGTATAAATGATTAAATCCTAGAGACGATATGTACAAATGAAAGATTCTGAAAAGGCAGAGAGAGCCACACTGGTGACTTAGGAGAAACTTCAGCTTTCAAAAACAAAGCCAATTAGACTGGCAGATGTGTGGATCAGGCCAACATTAGGTGGAAGAGGATGAAAGATGAATAGAACTCTGGAGGCCCACCATAATAGATTTCGGTATTCAACCATGAGAGCAGAAGAGAGAGTTGATATCATGAATCAAAACATTAAGCATGCATTCTTCTAGCCAGCAGAGAAGGAGATGATTACTTTGCTCCATTTTCATTTGCATAACCATATCATGGCGTGGGAACCAAGAAGACCAAGGATGTCCAGTTTTATGTGGAGTAATGGATGTGGTACAAACTTTAAGAGGGGAGACCCTAATGTCTGCCAAGAGGCATAAAGTCAGATGAACTAAGTTCACCTATATGTCTGCCAAAGTTTACTTCAAATTTTTATGACTGTTTTTCTTGACTGTCAGAGTTTAATTACAAATTTGAAATTTCTTTCTAGTCATTTTGATGAGGATATATTCAACCAATGTGTAAGCACCTTTTGTTTGTATCACAACCATAGTAACAAGACTTGGAATTTCCTCAAACTCAGCTAGGGTGACTTGACTCGGGGACTCGGGGAATTGGCGCCCGAACTCGGCGCAGACTCGACAAAATTAAAAAGCCCTAGAAATTTAAAGATTTTTAAGGATTTAAAACTTGTTTCATGCACCCTTTATTAAATATACCTTAAATACACAATAATATCATTAAATAGAAGAAAATTTGATCACATACACAAGTATACATCGATCACTTAAGTATAAACGCAAATTTTAGCTGAAGGAAATACACATACACAAGTATACTACTATTATTCCCTTAATAAATTTTTACCTGACTGCAATGCATTTGAGTAGTCTTAGTCTTATGCTCCAAATTGATTAAAGAAATGTGGAAGTGTTAAGCTCCAAATTTCCAATACTTAGTATATCTATAACTATAAATTGTCTCTATCACATTCACAATAGAAAGGAACTTGTTGGAAGTAGTATGCTCTAAATTGCCAATACTTAGTGAATCTAGATCCATAGTTAGTAATGTCCAAACAAAACTTGTCCCAACAGCCGTAGGGAAATGGGAAAAGTTAATGGGTAATAATCAATGGGCTACACAGGAGGCTGTCACAGCTGATTACCTAAGGAACTCTTGAACTGGCGGGGGGGAGTCTAAAAGAGCTTACATTGCTTCTTACCATTGAACTTAATGCAAAAAATATTCCAAATCTTAAACCACCAAATGGTCATGTGCTCGGATTTCCTTTCATAATTGGGAAAGAGGAAGCCATCCTCCTTCTAAGTTGGATTCAACATTTACTACACACATCTAGTAGGTCTCTTCCTACAAAATTCAAGAAAAGTATCATGGAAACAAAATGGTTGAAAACCTCTAGAGGATATCAATCTCACAACATGTGTTTCTTGTTAGATTATGAGTGGTCACATGCCAGTTTGCAGTCAACTTATCTTTCTTTCATTGGGTGAAGAACCGATGAAAGAAAGATTAGTTGATTGCAGACTGGCCTGTGACCACTCATAATCTAACAAGAAACACATGTTGTGAGATTGATATCCTCTAGAGGTTTTCAACCATTTTGTTTCCATGATACTTTTCTTGAATTTTGTAGGAAGAGACCTACTAGATGTGTGTAGTAAATGTTGAATCCAACTTAGAAGGAGGATGGCTTCCTCTTTCCCAATTATGAAAGGAAATCCGAGCACATGACCATTTGGTGGTTTAAGATGTGGAATATTTTTTGCATTAAGTTCAATGGTAAGAAGCAATGTAAGCTCTTTTAGACTCCCCCCCTGCCAGTTCAAGAGTGCATGGGGGAAGGCTTAGGTAATCAACTGACAGTATGACAACCTCCTGCATAGCCCATTGATTATTACCCATTAACTTTTCCCATTTCCCTATGGTTGTTGGGACAAGTTTTGTTTGGATATTACTAACTATGGATCTAGATTCACTAAGTATTGGCAATTTAGAGCATACTACTTCCAACAAGTTCCTTTCCATTTTGACACACTATTAATGTGATAGAGACAATTTATAGATATAAATATTAAACAATGTTGCAGCCTGCAATAAGCCAATAACACAAAAAAATTAACATTCAAAGTTTAAACTTTATAATTAAATTATTAAACTAAAAAAGTGGATTAGCTTTTAGTTAGCTTTTTTGGATAGCTCTACTGGGTGTTGAGGATATTCCATTTATCTTTTGAATGTTAAGAAGTCAAAGTTTCAAGGATTTTTCAAGCGAGTAAGAGAGTTATAGGAGCAACCTCATCTAAAAGATAAAAGCTACATGGAAGTCTCAGGCACCTAATATTAGAGATTCAAGAGGAATGCTTTCCAAGAGGCATAAAGTCAGATGAATTGAGTTCATCTACATCCTTCTACTATTTATTCATGCACATAATCAGTCATCATGTAACCATAAGATTTGAGCTCTATTTACTCATCCTACGCATCAATAAACAACTCAACACAAGAGATGCAAATTGACATATTAACACAATAATATCCAACTAAGTTATTGAAACTCAACTATTGATACCTCATTCTCCATCCATATTACAAAATCGTTCCACTTTTTGTTTTGTAACATATTCTTTTCAAATTGCTTTGGATGGTGGCCATATTTCTCCTCCTGTCAAAACATGGCACATGGACTAGTTAAACTAATTAATATGCAATCATTTAATTTTTCCAAGGAAATAAAAAAAATATATCATTTAACATATTAAATATACTTACAAATTACTGAAGGAATGTTTTTTGAAATTATTGAAGAAATAGCTCTTTTTGCTGGCGCTGGACGTACATTCGACATTAATGTTGATGGCCAGAAATTTGCTATGTAATGAAGTTTTTTCTTTCATTTCCTTCGATGCTTCTTGGTTTGCGGGAGTAAGGAGAGTGTAACATATGAGAGAAGAAATGGAGGCCAACTTCACTCTGAAAGTGAGGAGGAAATTGGATCCTTTTGATGGCAAAGTGACAGTGAAGAGATTGCGTGGCTTGTTCCTGTACAAGGATGTGAAGGTGGCACAATTTGTGCAAATCATTCTGGGTAATGGCTTCAAAGATTTGAAGCATAGATATCAAACTAATATGAATATATACTCTCTGATCATGGTGTGGGGACTGGACTTAGGAGAGTCGGTGGAGGTTATAAGGAAAGTGATGAAAGCATTGGTGCATAGGGATTTCTTAGTGAACATGGAGAGTATCCTGGAAAGGGCTATACTAGGACAAGGCTTTTTGAGCGAAGGCATGGAAGGTGTGGACCCGAAAGTAGCAGAGATAAATCACCCTTTCATTAGGTGGCTAGAAGGAAGAACCAAAGCCATGTGGAGAGAGGGTGCAGAACAGGGATGACAAGCTTTGAAACTGTGCATCGAATTAATGGAGATTGAGGAGATAATAGCAGGACTCAAAGCCATCGCCAAAGAGGAGCTGTGTGAGAAGAAGGGTTTGCATTTGAGAAAGAAGGTGAAGCCGCTCGCAGAAATGTGCCCATTGCATCTGGGTAGTGCTTCTGGAACTTCCGCATAAACTAGTTTACTGTGTTTAAGCTAGATGTTGATGTGTAAGCTTAAGGGGTTAAGCCCTGTTTTTGGTTTTGATACTGTAAATAGCTAGTGTTTGGGTAGACATGATGTGATGGTGTTGGAAGAACTTTTTATTTGGAGCTTTGTATATTTTGATTTATCTTAAATAAAATAAAAATATTATCACTGATCGAAGAAAAAAAAATTTAAATATCATTTAATAAATTTGATATAATCTTATGAGAAAATTCAAATACCTGCATACTCTCCTCACTGGACTTCCTATGTGCATCCTAGCTTCGTGCTCTCTTCAATTGCTGGTAGCGCCCTACTCTCTTCCTTCGCGCTGTGTTTTTCCCTTTTTTGTTGTTTGATTTCTTCCTTCACATGGGAAATTTTTAAATTTTTGATTTTGCTTTCTTCCTTCGTGTGGCATTTTTCCCTTTTTTTCCCTTTTTTGTCATATGATTTCTTCCTTAACGCCAACTTGAGCGCTGAATTTTGGCCGTTAATGTAATCAGTTTGGGGCACCTAAGGCAGTGCCAAGTGCACCTAATTGAGTGCCTATCATTGTTGTATAGTGACTATTTCATTGTTGTAAAGGTACATTTTTCTGTTCCTGGTGGTGTTGCGGTGACTCCCACAAGTCTTCTACCATTAGCATGCGATAGTGCGGTGACCACTGCTATCTCGCGGCTCCTTCATCAGCTCAGTGCGATAGAGCATTTTTTACTGCGGTCCCGCAAGTTGCTTCTTCCTTCTCGACGGTAGTGCGGTGAAAGCTTCTGTGGCAACATTTTTATTCACAGAGGAGGCCATGGAGAGAGGATGTGGATGACGTAGAAATACTAAATCATTGAGAGGAAAGTGGGGGGAAATAGATGAGACAATATTGATTAAGCACTAAATTTATTTTGATATTTTTTTGTGTGAGAAAAAATTACTAATGACCTTTTCATAAATGTTATGTGAGTAAGGTTTCTGGATAAACTATGTGCAAATTTTTACATAACTATCATGGACTGTGAAAATCGAATGTTATTACTTTTCATAAATGTGTTTGATAACATATCATGCCATTGACAATTAGGGGGGATTCCTGTCTTACAGTTGACTTAAGGAATGCCATAAGTCGATTGTTAGCATTTACAAAGTATGTGGTTATATGAAATGTTCATGTGTGAGAGACATAGAGATATTATATTGCATTTTAATTTATGACTAAAGGTTCATACTAATTTACTATTATTATATTAGGTGGGTGATCTCCAAGGAGATCCATGAATCTCAAATGCCTAAACTTTGAAATGCTTTAGTAATATTATGTTGTACTTGGACAATTGAAAACCTATTTTATTCTCCTAGCAATATTTTTTATTTTCCATTATAATTCTAGACCAAACAACATTTGCGGGGATGGCCTTTTACACCAATCTTAATTTGTATGAAGTTCACGAACCTATTGTCAAGCAGTAAATTCCTTTCATAGACAGGAAATGTGAAGGCTTCATTTAAGAAAAGATAATTAGTCTCTTTCTGAGGGTAATCCACATGTAAAAAGTAAAAAGCACATAAAAAAAAATTGTACAGTAGAAAATAAGATTCAATTAGTTTTTGATAAGGAAAAACAGGTTTTGAAGGGGCTCCAAAACCCTTTACAATGACGCCAAGCTGCAAGAGAAATTAAACCACTAAGCCCACCAACCCAAAAAACCAAAAAGCTGATATAAGATGGAACATTGGCAACTCGTCATCAAACCCAAAAGCAAAAAACATCAACAAACCTATTGAACCAAAAGATGAAGCACCAACTACAAAAATTTATCTAAAACATTAGCTGAGGCCATGTTCTCCTTGATGACCTCCTCATGGATATTGATAACATCCTTTAGCTCCTCAACAACAACATCAACCCTCTTTTTCTTCTTGTTCCTCATCCTAAGGCATAGACTCGCCTGCATGTCCTTCTCCAGCACAGGAGTAGAAGCTTCCACTTTCTCCAGTAGGTAAGAGCCACTAATCTCTTCAATCCTTTCCTCCATATTACCCAAGACAAGTGGTTTTCCGGTCCAATTCAACACTTTCACATTCATAATAGAAAGACTCATAGCAGTGGTCTTCAAAGAGTTATTGATGATATTGACCACCGTTTTCAAGTCCTCCGACATCTTTCCCATTTTATCCTCCAGACTTGCCACTCTTTCCTCTAACATTTTATTAACAATAACTTCCAAAGAGGAAATTATTTCCTCATGAGAAACCCCCAAATGATCAACATCGGCCAGTAGCTTATCAAGCTTAATATGCATTGATTTCACTTTGCCTTTTATTTCCCACTCCTTTCGGTTACCTCTTAGCATAGCAACACAAACATCTTGGAAATTTTTCATCTGAAGATTGAGCTCCTTAACCTCAGAAAATAACCACTTAACCAGGGAAAGTAGGTTTCTCGTCCCATCTTCGACCATTCTACAAAACATATTCATGTCAATTTCATCCCAGTTAATCGAAGGATGACCCTTATGCTCCAAGTCAACAGGGGCATCAGAACAATCCCTATTCTGTTCATCCTCTTCTTCGGTTGGGGAATCCTCGACATCCACAACATCCACCTTTATCCTCTCCTTATTTGGAAGATTCTACAAATCATCTAATGCCTCCAGATGTTCCTTCTTCACTTCCTTCTCCACAACAGAAAAATATTGAGAACAATTAACCGCATCAATCCCCTGCATATCCACTGGGCCAATCTCATTAGGATTCACCTCCATCTTAGAGTTGCCCATATCAACAAGGCCACTCAACTGACCACCCAAATTAACCGGCACCTAAAGCCCTTGCATTGGGGAGCTCTCTAACAAACCATCCTTACCAGGAATAGGGTTCCCCAACGAAGCATTCTGAACACAATCAAAATTTGAAGGATCCACATCACCCATAGGATGACAACCCTTCAAATCCTCATCACCCACATGATGAAAACCCTTAAAATGCTCTTTTATAGAAGACAACGCAGGATTCACATTCGAACTAGGGGCAACTACAATTTTCCTTTTGGTTGAAGCTTTAAATTTCTTCATGCCTTTGGTTTTCCCCTTCGAAGATTTTCTAATAGAATTAGCCATAGTCTCCCACAACTCCACATTAGTCTCATAGCCCTTACCCCATTCTTCTGATTCCTCATCCCTTTCCTTAGAGCCTCCTTCATTAATAGACATATCCTCATATTTTGACTCTTCCTCCTCTGAACTACTGACCCATTCATCAACAAAGTCCCATATTTCATACCCATCATTTTTAACTTCCTTCTTACTAGGAGTTTTAGGGGAGACCGAGATCAACTTTAGCTTGATATGAGCAAAAATCAAACACATAAGCCCTTGATGAAGAACCGCATTCTTAGGGTTCTTTCTGTGGTCTTCAATACTCTTCTCCATAAAATGTAATAGGTAAAAAGGAAACAAGACTGAAACATTATGTCTAAAATGATTTAAGAGCATAAAATGGTAAGTGTAAACCATAGAGAATCTACCTCCAAGGGTGAAGTAGTGCATAATGGCCAACACGAGGTCCCTCCAAAGCGGCTTCACGGACTTCCTAGCATAACCTCCACTTCCAATTTCCTTAACCTTCTTCCTCTTGTCATGTTTAAAGAAATTCACAAAAGCCTTCTTAGCCGCTCCCCTGTCTCTAAAAAAATTTCTCCCAACAACTGAAAGACTAGTTACCTCTACAATAAAATCCTCTTCAATTCAAAACTCAATGCCTTGGTAATGCAAAGACCACCCATTCCATCCTTTCACAAAGAAATCCATTACATTAGGGTATAGGCCTTGAATTCTTTGCATAAATTGAGTAACCCCCCCCAATTCCAAGTGCTCCCACACAGTAGCATTTTTCTAAAACTCTTCATAGGAACTCGACTCAATTCTGCAATGGTCACCACCCATAGTGATAGGAAACAAAAAAAAACCTAAGAACACCTGGAAGAAATGAAAAATTAAAATGAACCAGGCGCTACTCAAAATAATATAACACCCACAATACATGTGGGCTTATCATTCCAAGTAACCCTGCCAAAACTGCTAGTCCATCCTTCTACGAAAACCAAGGAAAGAATAATGAAACTGAAAGAGCAAAGGGTCGACGTGCAAAAACCAACTTTAAATCATAATGAAAAACCTTTCCCCGAGAACATCTAGCCTAGAAACAAGCCAGCTGGTCATCATTAGAAATACACTTCAGATTAAGAGGTAGCGATTGTAAAGAATCCCACTCAGATCTCTCAGCCACTCCCACGTTGGCAACCCCATCAGCCATCATGTTCGCTTCACGAAAAATATGTGTGATTTTGATCTCCTCAAAAGAGTTAATAATAGATATCAAGTCATTAATAAAATTGGAAATTGACCATGAAGGAGGACATTTAATCATGAGACAATTAATCACATTAAGAGAGTCCCCCTCTAGCCATAGTTTAGAAACACCTTGTTTCTTAGCCAAAACTAATCCATGATAAGTTGTTGCAGCCTCCGCATAAAAAAACAATTGTACAGTAGCAAATCAGATTCAATCAGTTATGTCTTATTTCACTTGCACACTTATTTGAAAGACATAGGGTATTCACCATACATTTCCCTTGACAAAGCAAACATGTGCTTTCATTTATTTTTACTGTATATCTCAGAAGTGAATTTTTTTTTACATAATGATGCACTGAGAAAATAATATATAAAAAAAAATGCAAAGAAAATGTTTGAAATTTAACATGCAACCTACTGTGTTGTGCTGAAAGGAATCAAGATTAAATGGGACAAGAAATTAAAAAAAAAAATTGTACTTAAAAGTGAATAGGATATGAAAAGTGTGGACAATAATGGTGTTGAAATTGAAAACCCTAATTCTGATGACATTACTGTTTTATGTCATTAGAGATAAAGAGCACATACAATTTTATATACATAGCAAATGAAGATTTGAAACTAGTAAACTAAAAATGTAAACACTGTAAGATTTTTCCTTAAACAATAATTCACATACTCACTTTTTTTTTTATTCAAGGGGTAAACGCTTTTGACTGGAGCTATGAACCGAAATACAACCATTCAAAAATACCACCCCAATGGGGTTTGAACCTTGGTGTCAAGAACAATAGTGCCACCTATAAACCATCACACCATGCCAATACCAGCAATTCACATACTTACAAAAAAGGGTGAAGCATTTTTTATTCAAACTTTGTTTTCTTTAATAGACATAACAGTAAAATAATATTTAAAAGTAGAAGAATATATACACTGTTTCATAGAAAATAAGGAATGTTTCATAGAATATATATTTAGAATGTAGGAACTTCCTTTGTCGGATATTTGGAAATTCCTACACACAATTTCTGCTTCAGAGTGAAAACACCCGGAAGTGTTTCACACTGGCTCAAGGTACAATAATAAATTAATGCATGTTGTTGATTATTTTAGATGGAGATTGGAGAAAATGTAGAGCCTGAGCATTCAACTAGCAAAATAAGATATGTACATGGATGTGGACCTAAAACTATTAAAGAAACAATTCAAACGAGCGATTGTACAAAGACAAGCAGATTTATGATTTTATCTTTAGAATGTACAAACTTTCTCTATTGGATATTAAAGATGTCAGGTTGGATCATAAACTAGATAAGCAGATTTATGATTTTATCTTTAGAATGTAGGAACTTCCTTTGTCAGATATTTGGAAATTCCTACACTTAGGTTCTGCTTCCGAGCGAAAACACTCGGAAGTGTTTTAGATCGGCTCAAGGTACAATCCAACCTGGTTATGACATCAATAGCAATCCAATTTTTCTTGAACTGTCCATACCCGAACGTTGCATCACAATCTATTCTTCCTGCACATAAAAATGCCACATATTAACCCCTTCTAAATAAAACTCAAAATACCATGAAACAATGAGTCCCCTATATTAGTAAGTAAGTAGGCAGTCTATAGGGCAGAGTTTTATTTTATACAATGATGCTCATGAAAGGAATCTTCAAGTGATAGTGAGTGAGTTGTTTGGGATTGCAACTGATGGCGCAATATCTAGTCTTAAGGCAGTTAGAAAAGCAATAAATGTGCAAAAAAATCAAATTGTATACAACAAACAATTCACAATGTTATCTTGCATAATGCCTTAAGTCTGAAGACAAAAATATCATTGTATCTTGATGAAAGTTGTGACCTTAATGTTTAATCACTGACAACCATGATTTTAAAACATGCTATTGTGCTTATGGAGGCAACATTTTAAGCAAGGCAGTGAGTGGTGGTTTGGAAAAATGGCAGGTATGAAGGAGTTGCTTTATATGCATACTATGCAGTCTAGCTTAAGACAACGTTCGTAGAAGAGATTGAAGGTGGATTATGGAACTCAAGGGTTACTATGATAAAGATTAAAGAAAATAATGAGATCTATTTAAAAGCCACTGTCATGAAGATATTAAAGATATCAAATGCAAAACCCTAGCAGCTGGAGTAATGAACACAGTGCGAAAGAGGACAGTGTGCTAGGGCAGATTTAGGAGATCTCCACATTATCTAAACATAGGAAAATATATCGTTTATTTATTTTTTAAATTAAAATAAATTATTCCAAACCCTATATAGAACACATTGATACTTCAAAAGCATCTGATTTATTTTTTTAAATTAAAAGAAGTCATTCTAAACCCTATATAGGATACATTGATACTTCAAAAGCATCTGAAGGAATTTGAGATTATGCAAACATATTTCAATTAAATACCTGGATTACAAATAGTAGCACAAACATTGTAACCCTTGTTGATCAGAGCAGGAATGAGATAAACAATAATGAATCCTATGCCTCCTATCATGCACATCTCCTTACCATTCTCTATCATTCTTTTATTGAAACACTTCTCCATTTTGGCGGGCTATGCCTGAAAATAAGGTTTCAACAAAGGTTTTATTGTATGTTTATTAAAATGAAAACTCCATTCTGGCAGGCTATCCCTAAAAATAAGATTTTGACAAAAAATTTAGAGTATGTTTATTAGAGTTTTAGAGTATTTTGGTAGGCTATATTCAAATGGATTGTGACTAACGTGATTTGTTGCATTTAGTGCTGTAAATTGTAATGATGCCACAATTACCGTACTAACACCTTCTCTTATTATACCCATTGCGGTATGGCAGAATTCTTCCCTTCCCTTCTGTTGTTTACCGCACTACCACCTTGCTTAAGGTTTCTTGCTGTTGGGTTTCGGTGTATACTGCTCTACCGCATATGTTTCTCACCTTCCCGGTGGTATAGCGGTGTATGCTTTTGATCATTACTTGAAGAGTGTTGATGAGACAATCTTATTTTTCTTACTGATATCTCAATGTCTCATTGACATTAGATCTTATGTTCCTCTGATATTGGTTGTCGGTGTCGATGAGACAAGTTAATATCTCTTGCTGATATGCCACTGTCTCATCGATATTTTCCTTCGACAGTATTTCTTTATATATTGGTGTAACTCTGCCATGTCAGGGAGACTCATGATTATCACTACGGTATGGCAGTGTTTTTCCCTTCCGTTCTGTTGTTTACCGCACTACCACCTTGCTCAAGGCTTCTTGTTGCAGGGGTGCAGTGTATACCACTCTACCGCATATGTTGCTCACCTTCTTGGCAGTATAGTGGTGTATGCTTTTGATCATTACTTGAGGAGTGTCGATGAGACAATCTTATTTGTCTTACCGATATCTCAATATCTCATTGACATTACTTTGTTATATCCAAGAGTAGTGTTTCGCCGAGCACTTGTAGATATACCTTGTCGATGTGACGTAAGTGATTCTCTCCTTGATATGCCCATATCTTGTTGACATTTCACTATTTTACATCGTTGATGAGACATATAAATAAGTCTCTTCAACATAGGGGTGTCTAAACTGGCACTAATCTTGAAGCTAAACTCGAAGCTAAAGTTGGAGATAAAAGTGGCACTAAAATCGAAGCTAAAATCAGAGCCAAATGCGGCACTAACGGTGGTGCCACACTCGAAGCCAATATCAGTGCTAAAGGTGGCGCTAATGTTGGTGTGAAGTAGCACCAAAATTAGTGCTGAATTGTCCTGATTGACGCAAATAAACGTCAAAAATAGCACCATCCCGATAAATAGCACTGACGTTTTCAAAAATTGGCAAAAAATACATTAAAACAGTGGGTGGAAGCAAAAAACGGAGCAAAAAATAGAGCAAATCACATGGATTTGTTGTAGTGATTGGCCATATTTTCTTATCATCTCCATGGCCTCTATTGAAATTTTGACATGAAGTGCATCTTCCAGTAACCTTGTAACATACATAAAGAATGCATCATTTACCCTCCTATAGTTAGAAGTATTGAATTGAAGCTAAGGGAAAACATCACATATTCTGTCTTGGCCAATAGTTCCTCTGCAACTTAAACCCTTATACTTATTCTTCCTAGCCAACATGTACATAAGATAAGAGGTCATGGTGAATTGCTTTTTTTCCTGTACATTCCTTAGTTGTTCATGCAGGTTATCACTTATGATGCCTGCCCAATGGTAATGAGTTCCTTTCACAATCTGTGAGATGATGAAAAACATCCAACTTTTGAAAATGAAAGCATCCTCTAGCCCCATTACTTTGCCTAGGAGGGTAATCATATGATTATATTTCAACTTAAAATCACTCTTGTCCAAATGTTTGGGAAACTTTGAATAATTTTATTTAGGATTGGAAATCCAATTATTGTTCATTATTCACAAAGCCTTATCAAGATCCTTGGCATAAAAGTCTTCAGCCTCCTTGATGTTGATATTTACTATCTTGTGATGTGACCCAATGTTAAAGGTCTCTATAATGGACTCCTCTGTCAAGTTTGCCATGATTGTGCCTTGAGGTCCAACAACCACTCTTTTATCCAAATCATAACGCTTAGCACATTCCAATACTAGCTCTGGATACTGGAACGTGGGTGGAAATCTTACTACTTGGGCCAACCCTATATTAGTGATGATCTGTGCTAGCTGAGAAGGGTAATCCCCAAACATTCTTTGCTTGAAATCATCATAATCAACATGTCCCATATTTGTGTCATTGATCTTGCTCCATGTTGAAAGTATCTTGGACTCAGGCCAGATTCCCTTGAAGTCATACTTCATCTTTTCAGCTCTGGTATGGGGTTCCTCAGGACTAGCTTCTGATGTCTTTGCCTTAGATCCCTTGGCTGGATTGGTCTCAACCTGTATTTGTTGGGGAGAAGAAATAATTACCATAATATCAGACATGATAAAGCATTAAATCCAATCTCATTGTCAAGATTACCATGAAAATCCATGATCAATACATAATTAACCTTTTAAACATCATGTAAACCCCTAAAATCCCATTGCAAAAGCTTGGAATGAAACATTGGGAAACCTCAAGATTCTCACCTTCTCGGGGATTTTGAACATGAAGGGATTTTGGGGAATCCGCCCCTAGGCGGATTTTTTGAAAGGATTAACCTTTTGAGAATCCACGCACAGGCGGATTTTCTAAAGATTCTCATTTGTCTTTGTTTCTTTGTTTTTCAAAAAACCCAGGTCTCAATTCATGCTTCTCAATGCCAACTCATGATTAAATAATTTCTCAGGTCAGAATTCAAACACAAGTTTATAATGTAAAATGATTTTCTCCTTCAAATCTCACCATAATATGCCAACTAAATCATCAAATCATCAAGAAACCGAATTAGGAAAAAAAATACAACCAGGGTTTCATAATGCGCACGCCAAACCAATCACCAAGAATTAATCTAAAACTTAACACAATCATCATCAAAACTCAAAAGTTTAAACCCTAGTTTCATAAGAATGGCGTGCCCTAGCAACAACAAGTACGAAAAGAGGAACCCTAATGGGGGAATGATGCCCTAGTTTGTGAAAATTTGAATGAATGCCCAAAAAACTCAAAGGGTAGCATCAACAATCACTAAAATCTATCATTCATCACCAAAATGCAAGCAAGCTGAATGCAACAAACAAACCAATGCAAATGATACTCCAAGATCGATCCGATTATGAGAAGATAATCATTGAATGCACGCATCATCGGGCCATTGAGACCTTTACAAAATCAAATTGAAATCACAGAGGACTCAAAGCCCTTACCTTTTAACCAAGGAGGACAAACATAGAGAGCTGGATGTAGTTGATGAATCAATGAAGCAACCCTAGAATGCAAATTCCCAAATCGCCAATACCAAATGATGAGAAATAGCAAAGGTCTCCTAATCAGAGCTCAATGCATAATGAGAAATGAAAGGTGAAATCATAACTTAAAACCCCCAAAATGGCAATAAACGCACCTCAAGTACGACAACCATCAAGCAATAAATGCAGTGACAAGACCCCTCAGAGTTCGGAAATGTGACTAGGCAATGATTCAGAAAATCTGGCAAGGGCTAGATTCTTTGAATAGACAAACCTTCAGGGAATCCGCCTAGTGGTGGATTCTTCGAAAGAAAACTCCTTCAAAAAATCCAAAAGTGGACGATTTTTTCGAAACCTCTCCCTGATTTGCACAATTTAAGGCTTTCATCAAACTTGCATAAAGAGCTAAAGTCTAAGGCATCATTTGAGATCAAATTGTTGTAGACAAAGGCACCCAAAGAAGCAAACCCAAAACCGAAGGAACTTATCCCCTAAAGGGAAAAGTTCAAAACCCAAAGAAAAATTGGAAACAAAAGCAAGCAAAAGAGGGTCCCTGCCTATGGTGGGGCGTGTGTGCAAAAAGTGCACAACAATGCCTAAGCTTCAAACATTTTCTATTTTTCAATATCTTTTGATTTTCCATTTCAAACAAAAATGTGCTTGCTTTTAGAGCTTAAAATTTTGACAATATGCTTTTCAAAAGTGAATTTGTATTTACGTGACTAACTATTTAGTCATTTTTATTTTTGTAACTAAATAATTTTTTAGTTGATGACCAAATTAGTCATTTATTTACTCATTTAAAGCTAAGTTGCAAAAAATTAGTAGAATTTAGTCAGTTTTAGTTGTTGTGACTAAAAATTTTAGTCACGTAGTCATTTATTTTCCAAATTCTACTAGCACTGATTATTTATGAATGGGGGTTGTTGAATAGGTGTGACTAATACACTTTCAAGTATTATGTCACCCTTCCTCCTATGTTTAAGGAGGTTCTCTCTCATTTGAGAGAAGTGGAATTTGGAGATGGATAGTGAATCCTATCAATATGCACATGAGGTATTATTGGCCATGTGGAAGTATGGAGAAGTGTTCCCTAGATTTGGTCTATGTTATAATAGATCATTACATTGTAAGTGTTTTAATAAAATGATGATTTATGGGGTTTTTTATCCGAAAGGGTTTTCCCCTGTATATCTTGTGCAATGTGTAAAATCTATGTTTGTATTATTATCATTTTATTTATTTTATATCTTGTTTATAACGATTAGTATCCTAAGATCCTAAATTTTAACAAAAGTTAGTAGAGGAATTTGGGTTGATCTTAGAGGAGGTTGCAAGTGAGCTTGATCCATTAAGCTAGGAGGGAAGAATAATCAGTTGGAGCTTTAAACATGAATGTTGATTTTTACTCCTTTTTTATTATGTTGGAAAGATTATTTATTGTGTTGCAATGTTTGAAAAGATTGTCGTTTATGTGTGTTATGATGCTTGGATATGATTGCATATCTCTTGTTTGTTTCTTACATTAGTGAAACCTTTCTTATATTTATACTTATATAGACATTTATACTATATTGGGTTTTATATGAGTGTATACTATTTAGACTATACATAGTTAGTCTATACTATACGTATGTATAATGAAATGCGAAATGTGAAACGAGGAATATATTGATGTCTTGAGATAACTTGACTTTGTTAGCTTATAATGCTAGGTAAACCTTTTATGAATAGTGATGCTAGCAATACAACGATAATGATGGTATATTAGACATGTCATCGTCGATAGGATGTGATGTCATGCAAACCATATTGATAATCTATACTTGATTGATCACTTGATCGCTGCATCACTTTTAATTGAAACCATAGGTAACTGAGAATAACCTATCTAGTCGGGTTGTTTACTTGATTATTGATTTTACTTTTGATTGAAGTCATTTATGGTTGAAGGTTATACTTTTGATTGAATTCATTTATTGTTAAATGTTATACTTTTGATTGCAGTCATTTATTGTTGAAGGTTATACTTTTGAAAGAAGTCATTTATTATTGAAGGTTATACTTTTGATTGAGGTCATTTATTGATGAGATTATACTTTGATGAGAGTCATTTATTGTTGAGATTAACTCTTAAATGGAGACTTTTATTATTGAGATTGTACTTTTGAAATAGAGTCATTTAATGATATAACATTATGTTCATCGTATGTCAATACTATATGTACATAACATAAGATAGAGTTGCTTTGAGATACTTAGTACCAATATAATTTCTGGATATGAGTTAATGTGAAGTTTATTCCTGGGGTTAGGATAATCCATGAGAAAGGGGATAGTGTTCAAATAGATTACTAATGGTCAATACATATCGAGAAATTAAATGTGGTGAATAGATGACCTCACTCAAAGTTACTGGGTGATGAATCTTTGGCCAAAGTAGTGTAGGTAGCCACTGTCTACATTTTCAATTCATTGTGTGATCCAATTTACATTCTAGGTTGAGGTAATCATACATGTAGAAGTAGACATTATGGTAGCTCTAGATATGTAGGACACATCACTATGCTCAGGAAAGACTATTTGAAGGATGAGGTTACCAAACTAATCTCTTCATCGAAGGGAGGGCCATCTTACCATGTTTGGTAGATGTGTGGGGGACTATACTAGGTCCATGGTTGGTGGAAAAGTGCTTTAGTGATGCTTCTCCTCATGTAGTTGGTGGCCAATATTTTGAAGGACATTCTGGACCATTGGTATTTTTGATTCAAGAATTGAAGATGTACACACCAACATTGGGGACAACTAGAGGGTATGAACCAAGGAAAGGGGACATCTACAATGTATGCACCAATGTTGTGACATCGCTATTAGTTTGTATTTCTAGTTCATGTCAGCTTGTTGAAGCTACAAACATAATCATGTATCAATCTATATGGAATTTGTTAATGTTGAATATATTTATGTAAAGTGAAATCATAATTATATTGATGAAATGATTCTTTGATTATGCAATGGAAAGGTTATGTTTCAAATGGTGCGTTTATTATTGAAAAGAAAATAACTTTTTATTGCTCATTATGTTTGATGCATAAACTATTCACTTGTGGGTTAAACATAGAAAAATTATTGGGTAGAACAATGGGTATGTTACACGTGGTATCAAAGCTACTAGGTTTAGCTCTAGAACCTATGATCTCATTACATAAGTGATATGTAGATAATGGTTGAAAAGTTCTTATGCCAAGAGGGAAAGAGGAAAAGAACAAAGAGGAAACTAAAAGGAAGTTAAGTTTTCTGAAAAATTGTTTAAATTTGGGACTAGGAAAGAATCATCTCTAGAGTTGGAAACTCCTAAACTAACAACTCATTAAGACACACCTTTGGATTGCAGAAGATTATGCAACCAAGTTCGGTAGGAAGGTTATGGAGGATTGTCAATGAGTACCTTAACCCTACGAAATAGTTTAAATGACTCTGAGGGATAGAAAGAATTAAATTAATTCCCCTTATTGATAGCAACCTATAGATGTCAAGATTCAAGGAATTTGGATTTAAGTAAGGATACTATGAATCTATGAGTATGCTTTATTGGAAAATAACTAATTGATAACAAAATCGAAAACTTAGTCAAAGTAGAAAGTCAACATTTTGTGAATCAAAATTAACTAGAGAGGTATCCAAGAGGTAGGATAACCCTTGACTTGTTTTAGTACAAGGTTAAAATATTGCAATGATAATCAGAATCAAGAGTGAAGGATGTTATCTTAGAGAAAAATTTAGAAACCAAAATAGTTAGAGAAGAAGCAACCTTTGAAGAATAAAAGTGGACATGATCCCACCAACCAAAATAGGCAGTCAATTTGTAAATAAGAGAAATAAACATAACAAACTTTGAGTGTCTGAGGTTATGAGAAAATGAAATTACCAAGAAATTGGACAAAAAATAATTAGAAAGATGATAGCAAGGTAAAAGCCTGGAAAGTAAATCAGAAAAATCGGATAAGGGCTTAGTTAGAGCATAGTTTGGTTGAAATTGAACTTACCAACTTGTCAACGAAAGTAAACTTATGTTTAGATGTTCCAAAAGGAAATTGGACATGGAGGGAGACTATGTGTCAAATCAAAAGAATAATTGGAAGCAACTCATAAAGGTGAAGATGCAATTGACATGGGAATCCTCTAGCAAGCTCATTTAATACATCAACCAATGGGACTTTGTAGATTTGAAATATTCTTCTACTATGCTTAAAGGATATTGGTGCACATGGAAAAGAGAATTAGAATGAAATATTAGAGTATCTCTTCACTAGAAAATTTGTTGATTATTCATTAGATCCCGTTTCTATGTATCCAACTACTGATTTTGCGAGATTAGAGGTTGAAGATGAATCCACTATAGGGAATGAAAAATTATATTCAAGGAATACCATGGAGGGTAAGTAAGGAAAGAAAAAGTAATTCAAAATCCAACAACGAGGAATGATAAATCAATTCAATTTAGTGAGAGCGGATGATTGTTAAGAGTTCATAAGATGATCTAATGTTTTGGAAAACACTAAGGGTGAAAGAGGGAGAGTAGGTGTACTTAGATAAACTACCCTTTTCAATGAAGTTTAATGTTGTATCTCCAGTAGGAGAGAATTTTTAACCGAAGTCTTGAACTCAATGACCACAATAAGGTTGGTAAAGTTAAGAGGTTAGGGTATTGGAATTATTGGAGAAAGGTAGTGAAAAGGTCAAGGCTTATGACCAATGAGAAAGTATTCACAACACAAATTCTATATGTAATTATTTCAACAAAACAATTTGTTATTATCATTGATACTTTTGAGAAAGATAGATAGTATGCTTAATCATGGAAGGCAAGATTATCGCCTATGCAATCGGAAAGGGAAGTTTTATGAACTCATAATTTTGAGTTATCAAGAAATGTTCATGCTTGGTAACTAGGTATGTAGTAATTATTGATATCTTTTGGAAGATAGTATCAAACCAACATGATTTAATGAGAAATATTACTCAACTAGTATAAATGCTCATTGGAAGAAATAGATTGAGCTAAAAATTGGATTACAACTTTGGGAATGTTTATCTAGGGAAAAAAGAAATCCAAGTTATGGATGTCATAGGATGAAGGAGTTTTATCTCCACAAAAATATGTAATCATTAAAATTCGAGAATCATATGTGGCATAAGTCCATGGAAGAGGTTTCACTTAGTTGGGATGGACTATTATAAATTGGAGAAAGAACCTATGTACCCTAAATTTTGGAAGATTAAGGAATGAAATGAGGTAAATTGATGTCATACTCAGGACACAGGAATGACAAAATTATTTGACTGATGTGAAACCACTATAATCTAGAAGGGGACAAAGTAAGATGCTGCAAGGTATGTAGAAAGATGTTCATTATGCCTGAGGATGAAGACAATATGTCGTCATTGGTAGGACTTGTATACTCTTAGGGAATTCCAGAGAGGAAGTGGTAGATCATAAGAATAGTTTTGATCTTAGAACTGGCATAATGTTATGATGGAGAGACTCACCAAGGTAACCAATTTTGATCGAAAAATTTGATTTATAGGAAATCAGTCCTAAACAACATATTGTGTAAAGCAATTGCTTAATATTTCTGAGAAGGTTATCATAGATAGGAACATGTAGGTAATGTTAATCTTATAAAAAAAATCAATTGAATGAATGCTCAATTTATTACTTTAAGTTAGCAAGTTAGGCAAAAGGGATAAACCAAATCTTAGAGGATTTGTGGAATACTTGTATTTCAATAAAACTTCTAGCATTAAAATTTGGTCCATTATTTGGGAAGAAGGGTTGAATTCCTAAAAGTTGGGAAAATCTAGGAAATAGGATTGACCTTAGACTGAAAAGGTTATCAAAATAGAATAAATAACATATCAAAATGATCAAGGGAAAACTTTGTTGATACAAAGCTTAAATAAATAAGCAATATTATTGTGCTTAAGGTAAATGGTTGTGTCCATGATATGCAATCTCGTCTTCTAAGTTTTCCAATGGTGTAAAGACCAAATGGAAGGATGGGACCCACGATGTAGTGCTCAATACATCGACATTCCTTTTCTATTTGGGTTACACTAAGGATAATTGTATTAGCCAAGGAGAACATGTTTTTCTAGTCACTATGGTATAGGTGTCATATAGGATGTTGTCACTAATTGTACTTATGAAGTTCAAAGGAGTTAATATAATTATGATGTATAGTTCTTTAAAGGGAAGGTATGCATGAAGCACACAGGTTCTCCCTGTACGTTGGCACCATCACTCAGTGCAAGGTCTAGGAAGGACGAGAATGCAAGGGGTCATGCTATGAGGGGAGATTAGATGGGAATATACTTATTTCTTGCATGATTTGGAAAATAGGAAGTAAAACCTTTATTTGACTTTATCTATATGTTTAAGAGCTTTAAATCATCAGGGATGATGATTCACAAGGGGGAAGTATGTTACACCCCATCTCTTAGTTACCAAGTTATTTTTACCTTGTAAGTAAATAAGATGATAAATGTCTATTAGAAATTCAATATGTTCAATAGGAGAATGAAATACTGAAATATGTATTATAATGTTATTGGTTTTGAAGGAATGTTTCTGTTTTATATTGATAGAAATTGTGATGAATGTATATGAATTGTAATATGATTAGTTTTAATGCTTGACTAAGAAAATGATTTATGATGCAAATATATTTCATGTGAATGGCTAACTAACTATGTGATGTACTAAGTTGAATGTAGGAACAAGTTTGAACCTCTAGAAGAGAGGGGAAGTATCACTCATGAGAGGAGCTTGGTTTGGTAACCCTTAATTCAGCTTAACTGAACATTCACACGCTCACATCCTAGATTGGGTTAGTTGATTCAATAGCTTGTGAAATTGTAAGTAACCTTTAGTCTTGTTTGAGGTTAAGATCTTGTTCTGTGAATGTTCTTGATTAGGGTTATGGGTTTGAGTCTCTATATCAAGTGAAGAGTTCTTCTTTGTATGTTCATAGTTGTATATGTTAATCAATGAAGTATATACACTTCATGTATAATATGTCGATCGATGAGAATTTAATTATATGTGTTTAAATATAAATATTAAGGTAATGATATATATTAATATATATGTGTATGAATTTATGTTAATGAAAAGTACATACATATATATTAATATATGTATATATGCATATAAATATATACATAGTTATTATTGAGATATATGTAAATATATACATGTGTATTCAAATGGCAATTAATGCATTTGATAATCTTGAGAATATATATATATATATATCAATGATATGTTATAGATATACATATACATATACATATACATATTATATACATTATATATAGTTATAAATTTTTGAAATAATATAAAGCACATAGTTTAGTGAAAGCAAATATGAGAAAGGAAAAATATAAAGTCTTGGTAAACCAACACATATACTAGCACTTTAAACCATAGTAAAAACCAACGACATAATCCAACAATACATTTCCTGTGACCAAGCACGTGGTAATGAGTTTGAACTACACATAGGCTAGGAACGAGTCAACATATATATTATACAAGATAAAGTTTGAATGGTAAAGGCATATACTAATCATAAGTTGTGCATAAGGGAAGGATTGGATGCTAGGCACATAAGTCTAGGAAGAAGGTTTAAATTCAAATATGAGTAGAAGATTAGTGCATGAAAGAACGCTAGAAACCGGTGCTTAGGCCAAAAATGAAAGCCTACTTGAATGAAAAGTTGTAATTATATATAGCAAAATATAATAATAAGTCTTAAGGTATTTATATAAGCTTCCTTATGTTAATACTTCACCGAGGGAAAAATCTGCGCTTAAAACAATGAAAGACCAAGTCAACTTTGAATATGAGGCATGTATGAGTTTATAAGTTGTTGTGTATATGTTGCAATGAGAGGTTAATGCAGTATAAAGCAATAGGGAAATAGTCTACCATACTATTCTTATGGGGTTCCAACTTATAAAATGTGGTGCCAATATGGAAGTAGAAGTAATGCATAAGAAGTCTATAAACTATGCATAAGTCTGATAATGCAATATCTTAGCCTTGAGACTCAATCAAAAGTAAACTTGGCAGAAATATGTGAAGGAATTCGATTTAGGAAACTTTCTTTTGAGCTTTCCATTCATTTGATTAAGTAAAATAGTCTTGTTGTCCCTTGTAACAAGTCGACTCAGCCATTTGAAAGGTGGGGACTATTATGTGTTGCAAACATATAAGTTAGCTTGATGAGTCATTGCATGTGGATAGAAAGGTGGAAAAAATATTAATTTGTTTGTAGCCTTTGGTTGCTCACAATTTAGTATAAATAGAGGTGTTCATTCTACCAGGTGCTACACTTTTCAATCCGATTACCTTGTGTTAATCTGTTGCAATTTATGTGCAAAGTGAGTTGAGAGTTTGTGAGTTATTATGGATTTGCATTAGTATAGTTGAGAGTTTTGGTGAGAAGCTAGTAGAGGAATTTGGGTTGATCTTAGAGGAGGTTGCAAGCGATCTTGATCCATTAAGGTAAGGGGGGAAAATAATTGGTTGGAGCTTTAAACAAGAATGTTGATTTCTACTCCTTTGTTATTATGTTGGAAAGATTGTTTATTGTGTTTTCATGTTTGAAAATATTTCCTTTTATGTGTGTTATGATGCTTGGATATGGTTGCATATCTCTTATTTGTCTCTTAGATTAGTGAAACCTTTCTTGGATTTATACTTATATAGATATTTATACTATATTAGGTTTTATACAAGTGTATACTATTTAGACTATACATAGTTATCTATACTATACGTATGTAGAATGAAATGTGAAATGTGAATCAAGGAATATATCGATGTCTTGAGATTACTTTGTTAGCTTATAATGCTAGGTAAACCTTTATGAATAGTGAGGTTAGCAATACAACGGTAATGATGGTAGGCTAGACATGTTTTCGTCGATAGGATGTGACATCATGCAAACCATATTGATAATCTATACTTGATTGATCATTTGATCGTTACATCACTTTTAATTGAAACCCTAGTTGAGAATAACCTATCTTGTCAAGTTGTTTACTTGATTATTGATTTTACTTTTGATTGAAGTCATTTATTGTTGAAGGTTATACTTTTGATTGAAGTCATTTATTGTTGAAGGTCATACTTTTGATTGAACTAATTTATTGTTGAAGGCTATACTTTTGAAAGAAGTCATTTATTATTGAAGGTTATACTTTTGATTGAGGTCATTTATTGATGATATTATACTTTAATGAGAATCGTTTATTGTTGAGATTACACTCTTAAATGGAGACTTTTATTGTTGAGCTTATACTTCTAAAATAATGCCATTTAATGATATAGCGTTGTGTTCATCGTATGTCAATACTATATGTACGTAGCATAAGATAGAGTTGCTTTGAGATAGTTAGTAGCAATGTCATTTAGATATGATTTAATGGGAAGGTTATTCTTGGGGTTAGGATAATCCACGAGAAAGGGGATATCCTTCTTGAATAGATTAGTAATGGTCAATACAAATCGAGCAATTAAATGTGGTGAATAGATGACCTCACTCGAAGTTATTGGGTGATGAATCTTTCACCAAAGTAGTGTAGGTAGCCACTATCTACATTGTCAGTTCATTGTGTGATCCAATTTACATTCTAGGTTGAGGTAATCATACATGTAGAAGTAGACATTATGGTAGCTCTAAATATGTAGGACACATCACTATGCTTAGGCTATTTGAAGGATGAGGTTACCAAACCAATCTCTTCATCGAAGGGAAGGACATCTTACTAAGTTTGGTAGATGTGCAGGGGACCGTATTAAGTCCATGTTTGGCAGAAAAGTGCTTGAGTGATGCTTCTCCTCATACAGTTGGTGGCTAGGATTTGGAAGGAGGACATTCTGGAGCATTGGTATTTATGATTCAAGAATTGAAGATGTATGCACTAGTATTGGGGACAACTAGAGGGTATGCACCAAGGAAAGGGGACATCTAGAATGTATGCACCAATGCTGGGACATTTGTATTAGTTTGTATTTCTAGTTCATGTCAGCTTGTTGAAGCTACATATACAATCATGTATCCATCTATATGGAATTTATTAATGTTATCTTGAATATATTTGTGTAAAGTGAAATCATACTTATATTGATGAAATGATTCTTTGATTATGCAATGGAAAGTTTGGAAAGGTTATGTTTCAAATGGTGCATTTATTATTGAAAAGAAGAGAAAATTTGCATTGCTCATTATGTTTGAAGTATAGATGTTAAAATAATGTTATATATATATGTATATATATGTATATAATTATGTTAATGTAAACATATATACATATATATTAATATACGTATATATGTATGTATATATATAATTATTTTAATATATGTTTATATATATATTATTGGCAAGTAATGTATTTAGTAATCACATGGATATAATTATATATATATGTATATATTATGGATATAATAAATATATATATATATTATGTATATATTGTTTGATATATGTTAAAAGTTCTTTGAATAAGTATTGTGCATTAATCACAACACTACCATGTATGAAACAATGGCCAAACTTAGGTGTTGCACTTAAAGTGCATAAGGTGAATAAGTCAAGAGACTTATGCACATTGCATAAGTGAAGGTAGAAACTATTCAAATGTTGCAAGTGAAAACAAATATAGTTTAAAATAGCATTAATATAATCTACCCGTGCATGAATAAAGGGCACTAAATTATGAAAGGTGGCACCAAAATTTGTAGAAAGTGGAAACCAATAGAAGTATAACCTGTGCCAAATCTAGGTAAAGCCATATGATAAGCATGAAACTTAGTCAATGCAAAGATGGAAAAAATTTGTAAAATAGGAAACCTGTAGTAATGCATTATTGTGCCTTGAATCAGTAAAATGAGTCATGTTGTCACAAAAAGAGAGTCGACTCATCCATTCTATGAAATTGGAAATGAGAGGACTGCTATGTGTTACAATTCGAGAGTTTAAATTGGCCACATATCAGCGGAGTCAATGTATTTTTGGTTGTTGTTAGAGTGGTGGCAGATTTAATAGCTTATTTGTAGCATTATGATGCTCATATTTTAGTATAAATAAAGATGTTCTCTCTACCATTTGTTACACTTTTCCATTCAGATTCTTCATTGCTTTTTTGTTGTAGTTTTTTATGCAAGCATTATTTTGAGTGTTTTTGGTGAGAGAGAGAGAATTGTTTAAGAATTTGAGTTTATTAAGAGTTCTTGGGAGGAGGCTAGAGTTTGGAGATTAGTTGAACATTGAAGAAGTAGCATTCGTGGTTGTGGAGGTTGAGGTTGGAAAGCAACATTAACAATTGGAAACTTAGATCCAAGCATGCTGATTTCTATTCCTCTATTATTTATGTTTGAAAGGTTATTTGATTATAAATGCCTTTGTTTGAGAAAGATTGTTTTTGGAATGCATGATATGCTTGTTCTTATGAACTTAGTTGTTTCCTAGTAAGGAATAATCTTATGTGATTCTTGATTGAGTCTTGAATTAGTGAGAACCTCTTATTTGGGAATACATTTATACTATGCTGAAGTATGTGTAGCTTTAATGCTATTAGGACTATACTAGTTCATTGTCTATATGGATATTGTATGAAAAGTGAAATGTGGTATATGTTTCTATCTTATAGTGCTTTTATGAAAATGTCATTTTGAACATAAGAGATTAACATGGTTATACCTGGGGTTAGAGTAATCCATGGGAAAGGGTGTAATCTAGTTAATCAGTTTGTTATAGACATGGTTATTTCTGGGGTTAGGGTAATCCATGGTTAAGGGGATAACCCTATTGGATAATTTGTTATGCCATTACCTTAGATTGAATGTGTGTTATGTTTATGGTCAAATAACAAATCAATCTAAAGGGTGGGTGGATAGATGACTCACACTCAAAGTATTGGGTGTTGAATTCTTTAGCCAAAGTAGTGTGAGTAACCACTGTTTACACTATCAATTCACTGTGGTCCATGATTGCATTCTAGGTAGGGATGTCATACATGTAGGTTGTAGCCAATGTATGGTAGCTCTAGATATGTAGGACACAACACTATGCCTAGGAAGGCTAGGATTATGGGGTTACCAAACCAATCTCTTCGTCGAATGGTAGGGCCATCTTACCAGTTAGGTAGATGTGTGGGGGACCGCAACAAGTCCATGGTTGGTGGAAAAGCACTTGAGTGATGCTCTCCCTCATATAGTTGGTGACCAGTATTTGAGGATGTAGCACCAGTTTGGGGATACCTAGAATGTAGCACCAGTGATGGGGACATCTAGGAGGTATGCACCAACATTGGGGACATCTAGATCATTGTATTTTATTTGTATATCTATATCATTGAGCTCATGGAAGATATGAATGTAAGCATGTATCTCTATTCTTATTGAGAAATTGTAAATGGGAAATATTATTGTGAATTATGTAATGTGAAATTGTTACTTGAATTATTGTAATGATTCTTTTTTATGCAATGGGAAAGTTTAAAATGGTTATGTTTCAAATGTGTATCTTGTTATTCATATGAAAATAAAAAATTTATTGCTCATAATGTTAGTAGCATAAAATGTTCACTTGTGGGTAAAACATAGTAAAAACAATGGGTAGAACAATGGGATTGTTATAAATTATCTACTTAATTATCCATTACCAAACTACCCAAACCCATATGCAATCACATAAAAGAGCTATTGTAACTCATGCAACAAAATTAAAATTTTGTCAAATTCCTCTAATATTGATTACATTTACAATAGTAAATGTGTTGAAGAAAACATGTTAGATTTGATATATTCTAGAGACATAAAACAATAAATGATGTTACAAAAATTCTATAATAGTATGTTAGAACCAATGCATTTGTACAACTATTCTTTGATTTTCTATAATTTTTTTCTTTTTTTGGTTATTCCCCCACTCTCCTATATTATCCAATTATGAAAATGATAGGAAAATGCCAATAAGACCAAGTGATAGCCCGACAAACCCTAGAATGGATCACTATAACAACATCAAATTGATTCTTGAGGAAGATTTCCCCAAAATTGGACACATCAAATTGATATTTGGTATTTGAAATAAATTTTGGTGGTTGTAGGAATGATGTCATCAATTGAGGCAGATAAAACAAAAGTGCGATGAGAAGTAATGACAATAGTTAAATTCAAAAACTACAAATAAATACCTTAAGTGCCAAGATGCATCATGAAATAATGCCATAAATTATTTATTGATGGAAGAAGTGCCAACGATATTTTGATTTACCTTGAAAAGCATCTGGCAAGCAATCGTAGACCAAAATTACAAAAAATAGGACAATCAGATTGCTTAGCAACTTGAAATGATGCATTGCAAGATTTAGAGGATCATTTAGATCAATGCAATTTTTTTATGATCAACTGGATATGATATGGTTCAATGGAAAATTCCCACAAGGATCCTTGTGCGAGATATCGGTCTCAATCTGGCATTGGCTAGAAATACAACCCTATTAGGTTCATGCAAAAGTTCAAATGCAAGTGAACATTAACCTTTGGGAGATATATTTGGTTCATATCAAATCACCCACAAACTATATTCTTATCCATATAAGTATTTATTAGATTCATGTGGGTTGGAAGGCTCAATCAGTTTATTGTAGATAATAAACCTCCAAGTGGAACATGTGGAAGACCAAGTGCATGTGCACTTATCAACATGTCTGATTCAGATGGAAAGCCCCAATGGTGATGTCAGTAAGGGGTGATGTTAGAAAAGATGATGTAAGAAAAGATGAATGAGATGGATTGGGAAGCTTCAAAAAAGGTGATGTCAGCATGACATAAGTAGGATGGGGTGACATCATCATGATCTTATCTTGGTATAGATGCAGGAAAATGGGGTAGAACTAGTTTACAAAAAAATCATCTAAACTAGATGAAATAATTTGGCAAAGTGAAATTTAGATGAAAGAGGAAATTTTGCAAGGGGAATGGTGTGGAGAAATAAAGTGAATCGAACAAGTGTACATGAAATGAGAAGTTCACATGAAAATACTTGTAGAAGAGAATATGATGTTAGCAAGCAGGTGCAAGAAGATAGGCTTCATTGGCGACCAATAAAATATCTAATTAGCCAATTTCAAAATAAGTGTAATTATTGGAGAAAGGTTTATAAGAGGAAAATATAGGATATTTATTGGGATCTAGAACAAGCTAGTTCACATCAAATAGCCCAAAAAATTGGATGGGGTGAAATTTCTCGTAAAAAATAAAAGTGAACCAAACAAGAAAAGAGCAAAGAGGTGAAGTTTGAATGGAAGATGGATTTCTATAGAGCTGAAACTTAGTAAATTATTTTTTCTTAAAATCTTTGTGGGTAAATCAAGTGGAACTAGACATTTGTAGGGAAACCCATAAGGAAAAGATATTGCAAAGAAAAGGGGATGAACCAAATGGAAGGTAAAATCCCAAATTGACATAAATTTTAATCCCTAGTTAATTTTACAAAACTTCAAAAAGCATACAGATTTTATTTTCATGCTCTACCCAAGTATGCTAAGAAATTTTGTGAAAAGACAACCATGGTTGAATGTCTCAGATCGACTATGATCTTAGGAAAAATGGCTTAGGTACAAAAGGGGAAGGGAATCAAGCAA
Organism: Sequoia sempervirens; assembly: GCA_007258455.2. Classification (NCBI taxonomy): domain Eukaryota; kingdom Viridiplantae; phylum Streptophyta; class Pinopsida; order Cupressales; family Cupressaceae; genus Sequoia; species Sequoia sempervirens. The sequence goes on along the minus strand of VDFB02271358.1, from coordinate 499,418,738 downwards.
CAAGGACAACTACAAATTTGAGTCCCAATAGTGGTTCTAGTTGGGGATGCATTCCTCTTGCAAGCAGAACAAGAACCTTGAATTTTTGGTTAGACCACCAAAATTTACTAAGGTGAAACACCATCTTGATCCAAAAGGAAACAAGACTACTCAAAAGAAAAAAAATGGAAGATTAAACAATTAACTTACCAATTAAAACTTTAAAGCACCATTACTCATGAAAATTAATGCTCCAAATAACATCCATGAATAGACAACTCCATCAATTCCCCTTGAATATTCTTGAGATGACATACATGAAAGTCATACCTCTCAATAATTTCATATGGTCCAAGCCATAAAGGTTCAAAATTTCCATGTTTCCCATTATCCTCTAACTTGGAATTCCATTGCAAAACCATAACACCAACCTAGAATTCCATTGGCATGTCTTCTTATCATGTAAATTATTTATAATTTGATTTTGTTGATTACATCTTTCATGACCTACTCTTTGCTCATCCAATTTTTTCGATGCCATGACCCAAAGGGAAACAACATCACTTTGATCATCATCTAAATATTGCAATAAATAGTACACAATTAACTTTAGACTTATAGACATCCTAGCCTATGCACCATAAACTAGCTCAAATGGGTTGCATCCAATGACCTCTTTGACAATAAATATATCAACCCATAAAGCATACTTGACTTTATCATCCTCTCTTCTTGTTCTAATTTAGATTTCTTCTGATGATTTTCATTAATTTTATTTTACTGGATTCAAATTATTCATTACTTTGGGGGTGGTATGGAGAAGAATGCTCCAAGTCAATGCCAAAATTAGAATGCATATTTTACATTTCTATTGACATGAAGCACATAACATTATCAACAATAATTATTTTTGGAACACCAAGATTAGTTATAATTTTTCTGATTAGAAAGTCAATTACCACCTTAGAAGTTGCATTATGGGTTGGGATAGCCTCAACCCACTTAGTAAAATAATATGTGGGTACCAAAATTCCACTTAAATCTATTCTTACTTATATTTTTCTTGTATATATGTCCAATGAAATCTATTTTGACTATTGAAAAGGGGCCTCAAAAGATGATTGCAATAAAAGAAGCACAACAAAGAACTTCAATTTGCCAAAATACTTATGACAAGCATCACATTTTTAGATCATCTGGTCAATATCATTAAACAATCAAGGCCACCAAAAACCTACTCTCAAAATATTATACGCAATGGTCTTGACCTTATAATATCCCCACAAACGTCTCTTGTTGCGTGAAGATGTTCTTCATGACTGGTTGTGGCACATATGCAATTATTTTTGCGCCCACCAAGTACAATCTAATTTTTTTTCATAACTCATACGAAAGTGTATGCATGCTTTTTCATGGTGGATTATTTTAGTTTAGTTGCTTGCAATGATTTTCTAAAGAAGGATGTTAGCTGCTCATATCCGTCCTTATTATTTTGTAACAATACTGCAATAATGGTATAAAATGATGTAAAATAGAAAAATTAGAATGATTTAAAATAATTTGGACTCACCAACATAGGGGCTTTAGAGATTGCTTGCTTTATGTCCTTGAATGCTTCAGCTAGATCAATACTCCACTCTATTATTTTTTCTTTCTTGAGAATTTTAGATATTGTCCTTATTTCCTCAACAAATTTAGGAACAAACCTCCTAACAAAGTTGATATGCCCAAAGAAAGACAAATTTACTTCCATAGATTTGGGTTGAGGAATAAGTCTAATAGCCTTAACTCATTTAGTATCTATTCTCACTCCTTTAACACAATGTGTCCTAGAAGTTTTCCTTCCTCAATACCAAATTTAAAAAATTCCGAATTTAAAGAGATCCAAAAATCTAAAAAACCCTCAAAGATAAATTTGAGGTGTTTGCAATTCTCACCCCTCTCCTTTGAAAATGTAGTTAGGTCATCTTGGTATACTACCATGATCCAGTCAATGAGACCAAAAAAATCCATGACCATTACTTTGTGAAATGTTGAATCTCCATTCTTCAATCCAAATGACATTCTTACAAATGCATATATACCCCAAGGAGTACTGAATTCCATCTTGTGTTTATTTGATTCCTTTACAACTAGTTGATTGTAACCTAAAAACCCATCCATCATGGACATTAGTTTTGATCTAGTGACTTGTAGGAAATGGTCCATGATTAGAAGAGGGTAATTATCCATAAGAGTTTTAATGTTGAGGTTTTTGAAGTTGACACACAACCTTATCTCTATTATTTTTTCTTATCTGGAACAAGATTAGATACCATTTAGAATGTATAATGACTTTTATGATTATAACATCTTTCATCTTCATCAACTCCTTCTATATTTAGGGATCAAGGGTAGGGTTAATAGGTCTCTGTTTGTGCCTAAATGGTTTAACATTAGACTCAAGAGGAATAACATGTTGAAACAAATCCCCCCTATAAGCTTTCAGCTCATCATAAGACCATGCAAATATATTTTTGAACTTATGCAACAAATAAATGATAATTTTCTTCTCATTAGGTTTGAGCGTCTTACCAATGTAAACCGTGTTAGAGCTTTTAGGTGTTCCTTAATTTATTCCCTCGACACCATCTTGAAGGGTTGATCTTATCTTGTTTCTACAATGGTCTTTATTGTCAAACATCTTTTCTACAAAAACCAACCTTTGGGATAACATTTATTTTTATCAGTATTAGTTCATTCCCAAATAATGTTTCCTTTATATCCTTTATCTCAACCATTAATTACTAGTCTGTGACCTATTCATCAAATTCATCCATATGATTTAAGAATTTGTATATGTGTCAGTTGTCATCAAATACCTACCAGTTATATATGTTATCTAGTATGGTCGGTGTCGCTAGGTATTCAACACTCCATTGCAAAAAAGGAAGATCTACATTTAGGTTGTAACTCGATGCTATAAAAACAAGAGAATTAGCCTCTAGGTTTTCACTTTTGTCTAGCCATTCAATTCCAAGGGCATCAAACAATTCCATGATGTCCCAAATAACATTCTTATATGTTATGAGCTTGTTTTCTTTAGATGAATACACACCCTTTACCTACTACACTATCAACTCAGAATCTCTATGAATCTTTATGCACCTAACACCATGCTTATGAGGAAAATTCAACCCTAGTAATAGGGATTTATTTTCAATAATATTATTTGCACATGAAATGTTAGTTTGAAAGAAAAAATATGGTTCTCACCCTTTGGAGATATCAACACAAAAGTTGCACCATTACCTTCCCTTGAAAAACCCCATAAAAGAACTTGGTCCAAATACCATCCTTGAAATCTTCATCAACATTAGTTAGAATAGGAGAATTCTCTTCATCATAAGTCCCAAACAGGTGATCAATAATTGTGTCAAAAAGGTTCACCTGATTAGGGGATTTGTACCTATCTTCAATGTTATCTTCGATTATCGACTCTGTGTCTAACCTCACATTTTCACCATGCAATTAAATAGTGTATTATTATTGATCCATTTTCACATTTCCACCAATAGAAGCTGCCCAGTTGTGTGATAGCAACATTCTAAACTTGGGAGGGCAATCAAACACCATAACATCCATTTTGAAAACTTTATCTAGTTAAGCAACCAACCTAACTTCAACATCACTTACCATTCCAATGATGTTGACTTCTCTAGAGTCCATGGAAAAATACTTTCCATAAGGATTTTTCACTTGCAAGCCAAGATCATTCATTATCTCCAATGGCATGACATTAGAGGATGTGCCTGAGTCAAGCATACAGTTATGGAGAAGCCAAACATTAATGATTAATATGGAATAGAATGGTTCAATAGTCAACTGACTGTTCACTACTAAAGCACTGAGATATAATTCTATGGTATCCTCTATTTTCTTCTTCTTCTTCAATTGGAACATTGGGTGGTGGCTCTTGTACAACCTTAGAAATAAAATATAGAGCCCAATTTCTATCCTTAAGGATTTGAAGAGCTTCAAAAAAATGTAATGAAACCCTTACCTAACTAAGAAGTAGTCCCATATCAATCAAGGTGTATTGCGAAAGAGGTACATTTGGCGTTATGGTAACCATGTTGGCTTGGGATGCATTATATCATCCAAATATAAGAAGAAATATTTGGTTCATTTCTTACCTCACCTTCCTTTTGGGTGCTAGCAAGTACTTGGTTCGTTGATTCTTGATCTTTCCCAAAATATTTTGTATTCACATCCTTTTTCTACAAATAACCATATCTTTCACTTGTGCCAATAGACATTGAGCCTTGGGGATGCATGTATTTTTATTTTCTATTTTTTTGGAATTTTTCTTTTATTAGAAGCCTTATTTTCTAGAACTTGTTATTTATTATCAACAATCCCTTTTTGTTTACCACTATCAACCTTCTGTGTCACTTTATTTGATTTGTTGGTCTTTTGTGTTTGCACTTGGATAATTATGTTCCTTGATTGGATACCATTATGGGCTTGCAATACAACAACATTAATAAGAGTTTGATATCTTCTGTTGAAGGTTATTCCTCTATCCTATATCAAAGACCTCATGTGTTCAAAATCATGAGCTAACAATTGATATGGCTACAAACCCAACTAGCCATCAACCTAGAAAATTTGATCATGCCTACTGGAACTATTTTGACATGATGTATCAATTGTATAATCATGAACCAATTCATCAAATTGGTCAATATTGTCCTCATAGTACTCATGAACTCCATCATTCAAAAATTCCTCATTCTTTTCCATAGAGAGTGCAACGACACAATTTAGAGGATCATGCAAAAGGGAAAAAAATACACCACATTATAATCTTGATAATCCACATTTTATTTGGTTAATGAATCAAGTATGTTCTTTTCAGATTGGTTGAAATTCACATGTTTCTAAGCAATATTTTCAATTGAACTATTTTGGCCTTTTAGACAAATCAATATTATACAGTCTATTGCGGAGTCTTTTTACTTTATTAAAGTGTGTGGATTCTCCTTGAGGTGGAGTACCTTTCTCATTTTTGTAACACCCCCATCGAGAACCCTAGAGGACAAAATCTACACTATGAAAAACAAACAATTTTTTTTTTAAAGTACAATGTTGTGCAATAAAATTGAGCATAACTTTAGTTAATAACCTAGGTCCCCTAGGGTGCATGACTACATTACTTAAATTCCATTAACCAAATTACAAAACCAAATAACTTATTAACGATTAAACACTAATCATCATTAAGCATGTCATTAACTCTTTACATATGAACATAAGAATCATGTGAAAAATATATTGTATAACATAAAAGAATAACTAATTTCTTCCATTTCAATTAACAAGTACAATGTCATTGATTGCAAAATTTCTTACATACAAGAGATACATCAATTCAGTTTACATATACAATTGTACAATGATACTTCCTTTAATCTAATGAGGAACAATTGTCAAACTCCCAAGGGTAGATGTTGTGCAGGAATCAATGAGTCAAATGAAGTTGCCACATCACGAACGAAAGGGGAACCCAATGGAGAACATAACACGTTCCACCCTACCATGTGAATCCAAAGATTCACCCCTCGTGCTAGGAGGTTACAAAGGGTCCCACCAACTGATAGACAAGGACTAGATATCCCAAGGGTGACAAAACTCACAACACAAGATGCCACTTCAACAAGAAGAAGAACAACAACAAGGACCATACTTCCAGAGGCACATTGATACTCAAGGTAAAACATCAAGTAAACCCATGGTTGTCGTAGGGGAAGTGTCATCACATAATTGGACATAGGTTATCTAGGTAGTTCTTCCTAGGCCTCGACCCCCATCATGGGTTATCCTGATAGCCTCTACCAAACTCCGACCCCTCATGCTAGTTTATGTGGAATCGACCTACTTCTCGTGGAGACGAAGTGGTCGATTATGCCATTCCAGGCCTTCCTGACTCACCTCAAGCCTAAACGAGCACTTGAGGCTGAGCGAGGTACAACTTATCTTGTTTAGTGTTTGAGCTACCCATTCCCCCTAGTTAATTTTCATGTTATCCCTTGTTACAAAATTTCCACATGGGTTATCCAAGTGCCCCTTTGTGCACCGGCCCCCATTGGAAGCCACTCCCCTACTTCCAACCAAAAGCCCACATAAGGAGAAAACAAGGCCACTTGCATAACACAACACACAAATGAATCACACTGCGGAGCATTATCCATCCCACTCACCAAATCCATAACCCAATCAAAAAATAAATAATGGCCACCGATTATCATTTAACCAAGATACAAATTTTCCCATACCAAGTTAAACATCTATTTCCCATCACAAGAACATAACATCCTAGCCTCTGGAAGACTCCCACATTAATCCCGCTCTAACATAATCATTTGAATATAACTCTCTACCATAACCAACTTAAAACATTCATTCAATTCATACATCTAATCAAATGTCACTAGGCTGTGGTGTCAAGTGGGTTGCGTGCAAATCATTGTTTTCCACACAAAATATTAAATCTAATACATTTCCTTCTAAGCACACAAATTGTTTATTTAAAGCTAAATACCTCATTAGATATAAATCAATAGTTCCTTTTTCCAACTTTATTATAATCACGGTAGTACATAAAATGGTACTCTTGTACACTAATAAAGAATCATATAACCATTTAAATATATAAACAAACACATACATACATATAAATATTTATATATATATATATATATAGATACATATATATATATATATATTTAAATATACATTATTTACAAAATATGTAAGAAGCCTATTAATGTATATAATACAACTAATATCGGCACAAAATTTAGTGTTATATAATTTTATTTGGAAATACACAAATATACATATATGTTTGAACACATTTATATGAGTGTCTAAAATGCACCGAAAACCAAATTGTATTTCTTACAACTGTGTTTACGTTTGACACTAGTTGATATCTAGTGATTGTTTTGACACATTTAAGATAAATGAATTTGTAGATAAGAACCTCCAACCGGCCCAACTTACAGATCGCCAATGTTTAATTACCAAGGGAAGGCATGCAACTGCGGTTGGATTTAAGACTAACATTCTACTTAGTAATCTCATTGATCTCTATTCGTCCAACATAAAGAAGGCACACTTGAGTTTAATTAAATCGGATTGACTTATATCTCAATTGTCTTTACCTCCATGAAGATTCTAATTCGCAACCATGAAGTAGCATATTACTCCTGTAGAAACTAGAGGCACACTTGTTGGATGCTATGGTTGTGTTTCTGGTATGTGGTTGTCATTGATGCCAACACTATTAGCATTGATGCATTGAAGGCTGTATATGTCGAGGATATTGAGAAAATTGTTAAAAAAAGAGTTGTAGGTTTCTAGTGGAACAATGAAGGTCATGAAGGTGTCTTGCTCAGTACGTTGATGATCAATCGTTGTGTACTAAAGGGTTTATTGCTGAGAGTATCTAGTTTATCCACCGAAAGTTTCAAAGGTCCGCGTGAAGTTTTGATCGTGTTATGAACAGTTGTGTTCTGACAGTTTTTTGTGGTTTCAGTTAGTATTCCTGAGTGAATTTGATGCGATTCTAGTAATTTCAGTTTCTGTGGATGTTTCTCTATTGGTTCTTGTTGCTTGTGGATGCTTCTAGATCATTCTCTATCTTTGTTGCTTGTCTGTGTTGATCGGTGTGTTCGTGGTCGAAGTTTTTTCTCATGTGTGTTCAGGTTTTCATGTTCTTGGCCGACATGGTGGTTGTGACATGTTGTGGATCCTTGGAGATTAAAATTTGAATGTTTGGCACGCTCAAGGATGTTGTTTTGGGCCACAACATAATATTGGCCGATGGTGTTTGATTCCCATTAAAAATTTATTTGTAAATTTGGGCCGACATTAAAAATATGTTTTATATTTTGGTCGATGAAGTTGTTGATGAAATCCATGTTGCGGATATATAAGAGCAGATGGTTGTGCAAAGTTATGGATGTGTGTGGTGTGAAGAATTTCTAGAGAAAGTGCAAGTGTGCGAATAGTGATCTAATCATTCGATTGTAGAGCAGAGTGTGAAGAAGTTTGAGCGAAGTGTGAAGGAGTGTTTCTATGCTTAACTAGAACTATATCAGGCTTTTGTAGAAGCTATTTTCTTAGTTCATACCTTGCAGATCTAATACGTATTTCTATAAGACAGTGTGTCTTCTTTAGGAAGTGAGCCTTCTTGTATTTGAGCAGTGAGCTCTAGGAAGTGTTCTTGAATGCATGCACATTCCCATTATTCTTCTCTATACTTTTAACAGGGTATAATATTGTGGACTAACATCCACCATGGTTTTTCCCCTAACAGGGTTTCCACGTAAAAAAAGCTTGGTGTTCTCTGTGTTTCTGATGTGTTGATTGTTTATGGTTTATTGTTCATGCATCAGATTTGAGATTAAGTTAAGTTAAGTTTGAAAAGTTTAAATAATCTGTGACAATTGATTCACCCCCCCTCTTAGTTGTTTGTCCTTGTTTTTCCAACAATTGGTATCAAAGCATGTTCCTCTGAAGAATTTTAAAAGCTTGAGGTGATCCGAGATGGAATCATACAAGAAGGATAGCCCTAGATTTGATGGAACAAACTACTCTCTATGGAAAGCTAGAGTGAAGTGTCATTTGAGGTGTATTGGTGAACCCTTCTGGAAGATTACAAAGAACAAATATAATATTCCTCAGAATGGTCCTTCCACTATTGATGAGATTAAAGAGGCTGAGACTAATATCAGGGCTATTGAAGCTTTGTTGAGTGCTTTGACGGATTCAGAAATGACAAATGTGATAGGTCTGAAGACAACTCATGAGATTTGGATGAAACTGGAGACTTTGTATGAAGGAGATGTACATGTGAAGGGTGCTAAGCTACAAATTTTGAAAGGAAAGTATGAAAATTTGAAGATGGGTGAAAATGAAAATATTTCTTCGTTTATGCAAAGAGTAAATGAACTTGTGATGGGTATTAGATGTGCCAGTGGTACCCTGGATGAACAAGAAATTGTAGCTAAAGTGCTCAGATCATTTCCTCCCTCTTACAAGTCAAAGGTTCATGCTATTGAAGAGTTCAAATCAGTAACAAATGTGACAAGGGATATGCTGATTGGTAAACTTGTTGCCTTTGAGTTAAGTGAATTTGGTGATTCTACCCCTAAGACTGAATCTACATTTAAGGCTTCTGTATCTGGAAGAAACATGCAAAGCTATGATCTAGGAGAAAGTTCTAGAAAAACATTCGAGTATGAGTAAGAGATGAAATAGATTGAAGAAGAAGAAAGAGAGGTTGAAGAGCTGGAAGCATTGATTGGGAAGAAAGAAGGCAGAGGAAAAGGTAAGTATAAAGGAAAGTTGCCTATTAAATGTTTCTCTTGTAGTAAAATAGGTAATTTTTTCTTCAAGGTATCCTGAAAGAGTTCCTAAGACTAAACCTAACAAACCTAGGTTTGAAAAGAAGTGCTATTTTGTTGAAGAAGGTGTGACTGATGAAGAATCTGATAAAGAAAATGGAAATGAAGATGAATGGGTTTTCATTGCTATCAAGGAAAATGGTCTGGTGGCTATTGAATCTACTAAAGTTGAGAAAGCTCTTGCAGCCTGAATTGAAGCAAAGGATGAGTGGGTTATTGATAGCGGATGCTCACACCATATGACTGGTGACAAAAGCAAATTTGTAAGTCTAGATAAATATGATGGTGGGGTTGTAAGATTTGGAGATAACAATGTTGGTGTGATTCGTGGCATAGGATTTATTTTTCTTGGTGGTAAACATAACACTGATGATGTCCTTTATGTTGAAGGCTTAAATCATAACTTGTTGAGTGTTGGACAGATGGTGGACAAGGGTTATGATCTTTAGTTCAAAGATGGAAGATGCAGGATACTTGGAAGTTCTAGAAATGTGATTGCTTTAGGTACAAAGACAAGAGGTAATATTTTTCACCTAAGTGCTGGTAATATAAGTTTTTTAATTGCTCAAGTAGATGAAGGTTGGTTATGGCATAAGAGGCTATGTCATGTGAATTTTAATAACATTGTCAAGGTAAGCCCCATTCAAGCAGTAAGAGATATAGTTAAGCTAGTGAAGCCTGCTAATACAATATGCAAGGAATGTCAGATGGGTAAATAGACTAGAGTTCCTTTTTGGAGTAAAAGTGTCATTCTAATGGAGTACTGGAGCTGGTGCATACTGATCTATGTGGTCCCTCTAGAATCAAAAGTATACAAGGAGAAATGTATTTTATGTTGCTTATTGATGATTACTCTAGGATGATATGGGTTGTTTTCTTAAGAGAAAAATGTGAAGCATTATAGAAGTTCAAGAGTTTCAAAGCTATGGCAGAGAATGAGATAGGTCTGAAGATAAAGTGCCTAAGGTCAGATAGAGGTGGTGAGTTCACCTCTCGGGAGTTCAATTATTTTTGTGAAGAGCATGGAATCAAAAGACAATTATCTGCTCCCCGAACCCCTCAACAGAATGGAGTTGTAGAGAGAAAGAACAAAAATTTTTTGGATGTTGCTAGAACAATGATGATTGAAGGAAATGTGCCTCACATCTATTGGAGAGAAGCTGTAAACACTGCTGTGTACACTTTAAATTAGGTAAATGTTAATGGTATTTCTAGTAAGACTCCTTTTGAGCTATGGTTTGGTTATAAGCCTACTGTTAAATATTTCAAGATTTTTGGAAGCAAGTGCTACACTAAGAGAGATGAGGACATAGGAAATTTTGATGCAAGGAGTGATGAAAGAATCTTTCTAGGTTACTCTACCAAGAGCAAGGCTTATCGGTGCTATAATAGAAGATTGAGAAAAATGGTTGAAAGTGAAAATGTCAGAGTTGATGAGGACTTTGCTAGATCATCCAGATATTGTGGATATGATTTAGATGAGTAGCAAGATAGTTCAGACAAAGGGAAGAATGCTCAGACACAAAATCAAGTTCAAGTTGTTCCGGTAAATCAAGAAAGTCAAGAAGGAGAGACAAGTGGAAGTGCAGAAGAAAGAACAAAAGAACCAGAAGTGCGAGTGAATCCTAAAACTATAAGGTATGTGGGACTGAATCATTCAGTGAATCAAATTATAGGAGACAAGAATAAAGGTGTGCAGACTAGAAGAAGGATTGCAGAAGAGTATTGCCTGATTTCCAAAACTGAGCCTAAAAATGTCAATGAAGCTTGCAATGATGAATACTGGATGGAAGCTATGAAGGAAGAACTGATGCATATTGAAAATAATGATACATGGATTCTTGTTCCCATACCTAAAGATAAAAATGTGATTGGTACTAAATGGGTCTTTTGGAATAAGCTAAATGAACAAGGTGAAGTGATCCGGAATAAATCAAGACTGGTATGTAAAGGGTATTCACAAATGGAAGGCATTGATTTTGAAGAAACCTTTTCCCCTATTGCCAGAATTGAAGTTGTAAGATTATTTCTTGCTTATGCTACACATAAGAACTATAAATCTATCAAATATTGGATGTGAAGTTAGCTTTTCTGAATGGTAAGTTAGAAGAAGTATATGTTGAACAACCAGATGGATTTCAATTGACTAACAAGGAAGACATGGTTTTCCGATTCAAGAAAGATTTGTATGGGCTCAAGCAAGCTCCTAGAGCCTGGTATGATAGAGTAGATAAATACTTATTGAAGCTTGGATTCAATTAAGGTACTACTGACAACAACTTGTATTTTAAGTTGGATCATGATAAAGAGTTGATTATTGAAGTCTTTGTTGATGACATTATTTGGAGGAGATGGTGACCTATGCATGAAGTTTGCTGATGAAATGAAAAGTGAATTTGAAATGAGTATTGATTGGAAAGATGAAGTTCTTTATGGGATTGAAAGTCACTCAGTTATACAATGGGATTTTCATATCTCAGTCCAAATATGTGAGAGTTATTGAAGAAGTTTGGCATGGAAGACTCAAAGCCTGTTGGTACACCCATGGTAATTGGATGCAAGTTAACACAAAATGATGATTCTCCTAAGGAAAGTCAAACAAGATATAGGTCAATGATTGGTGGATTGCTCTACTTGACTCATACCAAACCAAACATCATGAATGTTGTATGTATAGTTGCTAGATTTCAGGTTGATCCAAAATAATCTCATGTGACTACTGTAAAGAGAATTTTCAGATATCTGAAAAGAATAGTTGATTTTGGGCTTTGGTATCCTAAAGTTGATGATCTTACATTGAGTGCATATACTGATGTGGATTGGGCAGGAGATGTAGATGATAGGAAAAGTACTAGTGGTGGTGCTTTCTTCCTAGGGAAGAAGCTGGTGTCTTGGTTGAGCAAAAAACATAATTCCATTTCCCTATCTACTGCTGAGGCAGAGTATATTGCTCCTACAAATAATTGTACTCAAGTGATGTGGATGAAACAAATGTTGAAAGATATCAGAGTAGTATATGATGAACCTATTGCCATATACTATGACAACTCAAGTGCAATAAACATATCGAAGAATCTAGTGCTACACTCTAAGATCAAGCATATATCAATCAAGTTTCACTTTTTGAGGGAGAAAGTGAATGAGAAAGAAGTCAGATTGGAGTATGTGCTTACCAAAGAACAGGTTGTAGATATTTTCACCAATTTGTTGCCAAATGATACTTTTGAGTATCTCAGAAGGATGCTAGGGGTGATTACCCCTCCTGATATGAACTAGAGATGCATTTACTTGCATCAATCCGCATGCATCAAAGCTATATTCTAATCCAGATTGATGTTTTCATGGCTGCTACTCAGGGGGAGTAGTCAGATGTACAGATATGTGGTTCAGAGCTTGTATGTGGGAAGATAATGTTTATCTTTGCCATAGATGTCAAATGGGGAGAAGAGTCATGTGAAAAACTATGAATTATCTGGAGAGAAGAGCCTTGTGGGGTGAAGTTCATGTAGAAGAAGTTGAGGAAGAAGAGTCAAAATCTAAGGGGGAGTAAGTGTTGATTGAGAGTTGCGTTGATGGTGTCTTTCAGATCATGTGTTGCCATCAATGCCAAAGGGGGAGATTGTTGGATGTTGTGGTTGTGTTGATGATATGTGGTTGTCATTGATGTCAACACTATTGGCATTGATGTATTAAAGGCTGTATATGTTGAGGATATTGAGAAAATTGTTAAAGAAAGAGTTGCAAGTTTCCATTGGAATAGTGCAGGTCATGAAGGTGTCTTGCTCAGTACGTTGATGATAAATCATTGTGGACTAAAGGGTTCATTTCTGAGAGTATCTAGTTTATCCACCAAAAGTTTTAGAGGTCCACATGAAGTTTTGATCGTGTTATGAATAGTTGTGTTCTGACATTTTTTTTTGTGGTTTTACTTAGTATTCCCGAGTGAAGTTGATGTGATTCTAGTAATTTAATTTTCTACGAATGTTTCTCTATTGGTTCTTGTTGCTTGTGGATGCTTCTAGATCATTCTCTATCTTTGTTGCATGTTCACGTTGATCGGTGTGTTCGTGGTTGAAGATTTTTCTCATGTGTGTTCGGGTTTTCATGTTCTTGGCCGACATGGGGGTTGTAACGTGTTGTGGATCCTTGGAGATTAAAATTTGAATGTTTGGCATGCTGCAGGATGTTGTTTTGGGCCACAACATAATATTGGCCAATGGTGTTTGATTCACATTGAAAATTTATTTGTAAATTTGGGTTGACATTGAAAATATGTTTTATATTTTGGCCGATGAAGTTGTTGATGAAATCCATGTTGTGGATATATAAGAGCAGATGGTTGGGTGAAGTTATGGATGTGTGTGGTGTAAAGAAGTTCCAAAGAAAGTGCAAGTGTGCGAATAGTGATCCAATCATTCGATTGTAGAGTAGAGTGTGAAGAAGTTTGAGCGAAGTGTGAAGGAGTGTTTATGTGCTTAACCGAAACTGTATCAAGATTTTGTAGAAGCTATTTTCCTAGTTTATACCCCATGGATCTAATCTGTATTTATATAAGATAGTGTTTCTTCTTTGGGTAGTGAGCCCTCTTGTATTTAAGCAGTGAGCTCTAGGCAATGTGCTTGAATGCATGTGCATTCCCATTATTCTTCTCTATACTTTTAACAAGGTATAATATTGTGGACTAACATCCACCGTGGTTTTTCCTCTAACAGGGTTTCCACGTAAAAAATCTTGGTGTTCTCTGTGTTTTTCATGTGTTGATTGTTTATGGTTTATTGTTCATGCATCAGATCTGATATTAAGTTAAGTTAAGTTTGAAAAGTTTAAATAATCTATGACAACTAATTCACCCCCCTTCTCAGTTGTCTGTCCTTGTTTTTCCAACAACACTTAACTGATCTTCAGTAATTGTTGTGATAAGGAGTAAGAGATAAATTCCAGTCATGTCTTACAAATAACAACAAAGATAAAGATCATTCGATATGAAATAGGTAACGATGCCTAGCTATGAAGAGTGGACAGAGAAATGTAAGAATTAACTATAGTCTGCAATAATTTACAACTTCCAGTTCATTCCAACCACACGCCATTAATAGCATGGATAACAATAGAAATTAAATGGAGTGAGAAGAGCATTCGGTCGGTGGATAAATGGTTTCCATAATTTTTTTTTTATTAATATTAAACATGCAGTATAAAAATCTGGGTCAAATATTAAATCACAAGAAAAGTTTGCCTAAATAGAAGATTTGAGATTAATTCTCTTTACTAAATCCTTTTGTTGCTTGTTGCATCTGGATCCTATGTTTTTTTTAAAACATAAATTAGATGTATATTAATTTACATATTCAAAGATATTTGGAAACAATTGGGTCACGACCTTACTTTGACATGGTCAGATATTAACAATTCAAATAAGAATACAAATGAGTAGTTGTTTAGGCCATTGCAGTCATAACAATTTCAAACTTTGGGTTAGAGATACCTTTATAGCATATACACATGACCATCAGTAAGGGAGAACAACAATGCCTTTTTTTAGGCTTAAAGAAAAAGAAAGTATTTGGTAATCCAAATAAATTGACATGCAACAAGTGAACTCTAAAGCACTTGGGGATTCATTGTAACGAACATTTAGAATACTAGTTGTAGTTCAAGATGCCATAAGAGATATCTCTACCGAGCCTAGAGTCGGATAGGAGAAAGAAATGACGAACCAAGTTAGAAACCCTAGATTCAGATATAATACTTAAATCAACATCTTGTGGGTCTATGTCCAAAAATAATCTTCCATGTTGCAAGTTCAAAGGCGTCTTTATTTGGTAGAACAAAATTGAAATCTATAGGCATTGCAAACTATAAGTAGAGGCTGAAACTAGTTAAGAGAGCCTTTATATTTAAAGCCAATTGTGTGAAGGCTTAATAAGGAATGTGAAATAAAAAAGAGTTCTCTCTTTACAAAGATAACACAGAGTATCTTCAAACAGAAATGGAAACTGCTATCTTCTAATCTATTTAATTTACTTGCATACACAATACAAATTCCAGTTTTGTTTGAAGAAATCAAGCAATCGGGTGACTAAGAAATGAATCGATAATCAGCTAAAGATCCCACAAAATTCAGACATTCTCTTCTTCGAAACAAATAACATAAAATTTTATAGAGGAAAAAATCATGGAACCTGGATTCTAGAGAAAATATGATGCTGAGTTAAGATTGATAGTTGATTATGAGCTCCCAGCTGCTATTTCTCAAATCCCCAAAGCTTTAATATGTCTCCAACTGTTTAAATTTTCCCAGAATCCCTTTTCAAAAGAAAACCCTAGAACACATTCACGACAATTATAGAAAACGAGAATTAGTTTCTTTTCCTCCAGAAGCAATAAAACCAATTGCCCCTCTCCAGTAATCTCCACTTCCCTCCAATTAATTCCTGTAACCAATTTTTATTCATCCACTCATTCAAATTTCCACTCTTTTCAACTTTTAATTAAATTTTCCCTTTTACATAACTTGCACACAAAAAGATATTTACTTATTAATTTATTATATTAAATCTCTTTTATAATTTATTTATACAAGCATATTAATATATATATATTTATATATGTTTGCACACATTTATATACATATATGTATATATTATTAAATACTTTATTTAAGACTTAACTCTTATCTTAATAAAATTTAATTCCATAACAGGTATACTTTAATCCTTTAATCTTAATTAGATTTTTATTTCATTAGCCAAGCCTTCAAATTTGACATCCAAAATAAAATGAAATAATCAAACCAAGCTCAAGACTTAGGAATGACTCCAAGATTAGTCAACATTTAGCAATTGAGAACATGACAAAGATTAGACGACCACAAGGAAACAAAACAATACTAATAGACTTACTGACGGGATGCAACAACAAAGATTCATCCTTGAAAAGGACGATGGCTCAAAGTGGGGTCCCAGTGTACCTCAGAACAACAAAAACTCCATTGGGCTCTGGCACACTCAGACTTGATAAACAGGTGGAGTTGATGCCCCATACTTGCAACCTGCAGCAAAATGAAGTGCCGAGCATATGCATAAAGAAATAAGTAGTCACACCATGATGGGGAGATCACAGAGTCACAGGGCGCTCACAAGTGAGTGATGCAACACTGCCCCCATCACCAAAACATGACAACTAATATCAACTCATGAACGCATACATCTAAAATAACATAATATCCATCATATTCAAATAAACAATTAACTAATCTACAAAACATTGCTTAAGTAAAAGCCATCAAATATCATAATACCATTAACATCGTTAAACCAATCATCATAATGTTATCAATCAGTCTCAACATCTACACATCAAAATATCACCATGTCTGAATAATAACCAACAGAGTCATAATGTTTATCAAACAATAACCTAAGGTCTAACAAACAACATCATAGAGTCAAAATGAAAATCTAAGAAGTTGTCCCAACATAAGTAAACTGAGGGGGAATCACATCCTCCCCCTAGGACCAGGCTTACTCCTGCAAGCCTGTAAACAGATACAAATAAAGCTCCCTCATCCTCGAAGCATCCTCCCAGGTAGCTGAAACCTCATCGTTTAGATCCCACTGGACCCTAACCTACTATATGTCCCATCCTCTGAGTGTGAGTCTTCGGTGCTGAATTATGCCTACGAGCTCCAAAGCTAGTTGCGCGTCCTCTTCCTGTAAAGTATTCCAATCGAGGACATGAGATATATCAGGATAATATGGTATTAGTACTAAAATGTGAAATACATCATGTATGCTTGAGAGACTGGGCAGAAAATCAAGACGGTATGCTACAGGTCCAATCCTCTCCAAGATCTCAAAAGGTCCAACAAAACATGGTGCAAGCTTAGAGCCCTTCCGTAACAGATCAGACTCTTCCGCGGTCACACATGCAGAAATACCCTGCCACCAATAGAGAATTGATGATCCACCCTGTGAGCATCAACATATTTCTTTTGTCTATCCTAAGCTGCCACTAAATGCTCCCTAATTTGGACCACCTACTGCCCCATCTCCTAAAGCATCTCTGGACCCAACAAAACTCTATCCTCCAAATGGTCCCAACTCAACGGTGTCCGACACGAATGACCATACAATGCCTGAAAGGGAGGCATGCCTATAGAACTATGATAATTGTTATTATATGCAAATTCTACTAGATATAGGTAGTCCTCGCATTGGGTCTGCTGATCCATGACGTACATCTGAAGCATGTCCTCTCGGATTTGATTGACCCTCTCGGTTTGCCCATTTGTCTCTGGGTGATAAGCTAAACTCAAGTTCAACTGAGTCCCCAAAGCATGCTGTAGGGACATCCAAAGTGCTAAGGTAAACACAGGATCTCTGTTAGAAATAATCCAGTGAGGAATGCCATGTAATCTAACAATGTCCTCCATGAACACTCTGGCCACTGATGAAGCATTATAAGAGGAACAAACAGGAGAGAAGTGTGCCACCTTTTTCAACCTGTCCACAGTGACCATAATGGCATCATGTCGACGTGAATAAACGGGAAAACCAACTATAAAATCAATTGAGATAATGTCCCATTTCCACTCTGGAACCAAATGAGGTTGCAAAAGTCTTGTAGGGTGCTGGTGTTCAGCCTTCACTCTCTGACACTCAAGATACCTAGACACAAAATTAGCAATATCTCTCCTCATACTGGCCCAAAAGTACAATTGTCGAAGATCAACGTGCATCTTTTTGACACTAGGATGAGTTGAATATAGTGCCCTATGTGCCTCTAACATGATCAAAGAGCGAAGATCTCCAGTGGATGGTACATAAATACGACCCAAATTCCTCAAAAGACCGTTTGACTCTAGGGAAAATCCTGCAAACCTACCCTCTAAAGCTCTACCTGACTCCACCTCAGCCCTCACCTCCTGATACCAACCATCTGAAGGAAGAGCTGAAAGTATATGATTCCTCAAATCCACACCGAGAGTCACTGCCATTATCTCATGCCTTTGTCTTCTAAGTGCATCTACAACTATATTCTCCTTCCCCTAAATGAACTTCACCTCAAAATCATATTTGCATAGGAACTCCATCCATCGTCTCTGTTTGGCATTCAGATTGGTTTGTGTAAAGATGTATTGCAAACTACAATGATCAGTGTGCAACTCAAATCTATGCCCCAAAAGGAAGTTCCTCCATCTCGTCAAAGCATGTACTGTTGCAGCTAACCCAAGATCATGTGTAGGGTAATTCAGTTCGTGATCCATGAGTTTGTGAGCCTCATAAGCAATCACGCGTCTCTCCTGCATCAACACAACTCCTATACCCTCCATGGAAGCATCTTTACACACTACAAAATCCACAGAAGGATCAATACCAACTAAAATCATAGCACTAGTCAATCTCTCCTTAAGAGTTTGAAATGCTGTCTCACACTACTCTGACCAAACAAATTTCTTCCCTTTCCTCTGAAGAGAAGTAATAGGGTGTGCTATCTTAAAAAATCCCTGTACAAACCAATGGTAGTAACTTGCCAACCCCATGAAACTGTGAACCTCTGACACATTATTAGGTGTTGGCCAATCACTGATCACTTGGATATTTGTAGGATCCACGACAATACCTTCACCAGATATAACATGTCCAAGATATTTCACCTCTGTCTTGAAGAATTCACACTTCGACAAGTTAGCATACAATTGATTCTCTCTCAAACATTGTAGTACCTGTCTCAAGTGATTCTCATGCTCCTCCATAGTCCTGGAATGGATCAATATATCATGTAAAAACATTAAGACAAACCGATCAAGGTAGGTGTGAAACACCCCGTTCATCAAACTCATAAACACCGAGGGCGCATTCGTTAACCCGAACAACACCACTGTGAACTCGTAGTGTCTGTATCGAGTATGAAATGCAATCTTATGTATATTTTCCTCGAAGATGCATAGTTGGTGATAACCTGATTTAAGATCAATCTTTGAGAATACCCTGGTACCCTTAATCTGATAAAATAAGTCATCTATCCTTGGAAACAAATATTTATTCCTTATTGTTACCTTGTTCAACTGCCGGTAATCTATGCACAAACAAAGGGACCCATCCTTCTTCACAAAAATCACTGGTGCTCTCCAAGGAGAGACACTAGGATGAATAAATCCCTTCTCTAATAACTCCTCAAGCTATAATCAGAGCTCCTTAAGCTCCTAAGTGGTCAT
Source organism: Sequoia sempervirens (assembly GCA_007258455.2). Classification (NCBI taxonomy): domain Eukaryota; kingdom Viridiplantae; phylum Streptophyta; class Pinopsida; order Cupressales; family Cupressaceae; genus Sequoia; species Sequoia sempervirens. The sequence continues at coordinate 499,399,085 of VDFB02271358.1, read as the reverse complement.
CTGATAAGGAGCTCGTGAGATGGGCTCAACTCCCGGCACAAGATCAATCTTAAAGTCGATGTCACACTTAGGTGGCATCCGAGGAATTTTGCTCAGAAACGCATTGGCATACAGTCTGAGAATGGGATGACTATCAAGTGTCACGTCCTCCTGACTCTCTCCTAGCTCCAAATCATTGACTGTCACTACAAATAACTAACAACCCTATCACATACATCTCCTTAACTACATGGCTGAGATCATCCTCAATGAAATAGGTCTCTGAATCCCAACCACCTCAACATCACTGCCAAAATCATCAACACACCTCACTGACTTGCGACGACAATCAATGATTTCTCTATGGGCCTCTAACTAATCCATGCCTAATACAACATCGTAGGAACCAAGAGAAATGATTCAAAGATCAATCGTGGTGTCAAGAGATCCAATCCTCAAACTACAACCACAGACAAGTGACTCCACTGCGACCTTAGAACTAGAAGCTAACTCAAATTGCCACCTATCATCCTACCTCACTGCCACCAGTCCACATTGCGCTACAACAAAAGGATAAATAAAGGAGTCTGAAGCACCAAAATAAAAATGTCTAGAAACTATACCACCCTATAACAAACCTGATGTCTCAACCACTATCCCCTAGTGCTCAGCCCGACGATTGTCAACTGTAAAAAATACCTTGTGTGATCTACCGGCATCCCCAACTGTTGGTTTTGAAGCCGCTGGTCTCTAAGAAAGTCTAATAGTTCCCTTCTGAGGACACTAGCGAGCAATATGACCTTGCTGTCCACATGAGAAGCACCCGGTACCTCTGCCAAAACCTCTACTACTAGGTGGTGCACCAGACTGCTACACACGACCCCTGTTAACTGTAGACTATGAACTCTGGGCTGGCTGATCAGAGTGGTAACATTTTCATTCACCTCCAGTTCCTATCTATGTCCCTCCTAGGTTGTGATCTATCATCCTAATGAGATCGAGAATTCTTATGTTTAAACTGTGAAGGATGCTGATGCTGCTACTGTTGGCCACCCTTAGAGGGTTCCTACTGACTCCTAGATGGACCTGCTGACTGTGATTGACCATCACGAGAACTGAACCTTGCCGGAGGAGCATTGCCAATATGAACCCCCATCTGTCCACCTAAGGCCATAGCTAGATTCTCCTCAACAATCTGATCCTTTTCCACGGCTACCTCCATGGTCTTTGGCTCAAAAACCCGAACTCCACCATTGATGTGAACATTTAAGCCCCTGATGAAATGCTACACTAGCATGCCCTTGTCATCATCAATACCTGCGTACTGCTTAAGTTCGTAGAATTTTTGCTCATATTGTTCCATTGACATTGCCAACTGTCTCAACTCATGAAACTCACCTGCCTAGTGTTGTCGCCAATGGTCAAACAAGAATTGGGCTCTAAAACACTCAAGGAACATCTCCCAAGACACTGAGTCAATATCCAGATGGAGCTTCTACTCCTCAAGATGCCACCATGTGGAGGAAAATCCATGGAGATGCATAATGGCACATCTGGCCTTGGTATTACTACCATAAGGGTGCATAGCAAAACATTGGTTCAGATTGATAAGCCAGGTCTCTACCTCTAGTCCATTGCCTAACCCATCAAATGTTGGAGAATGTGCTCGAAGTAGGTCCCTCATGTGACCAGCTAAAGCAACATCTTGATCAACAAATAACTCCCTCTTCTTGGGAGATCTCTATCTCTATCGAATCACTAACTGATCTCCTTCCTGCCTTGGACCAAGCTGGGCAAGAACCTCCTCTAGTAATTGGCGCAACTAAGCACCCTCCATCCCAGGCTGACCCACATTTTGTCCTACACCATCCTGGTTGTTCTATGAAGTTTGATGCTCCTCACAATATAACTCATGAGAACTCTGTGGAGGTGACTCTTGGTGATTGGCCCCATGGCCACCACCACCACCTCTGCCTCACCCTCGACCTCTACCTTGTCTCCTAGGCACGATCCTACACAAACAATTCAGGGTATTAGACATGCATCCCAGGCTGACCCACATTTTGTCCTACACCACCCTGGTTGTTCTATGAAGTTTGATGCTCCTCACAATCTAACTCATGAGAACTCTGTGGAGGTGACTCTTGGTGATTGGCCCCATGGCCACCACCACGACCTCTGCCTCACCCTTGACCTCTACCCCATCTCCTAGGCATGATCCTACACAGACAATTCAGGGTATTAGACATGTCATCAAGGAATTACTAAACTTCAAACTATACGTCTAAGACAACTTAATGGGCTAATTGACATACCCAGAGCACCCAGTGTTTAAACCTGGGCTCTGATACTATGTGTAACACCCCCACTGAGAACCCTAGAGGACAAAATCTACACTACAAAAAATAGACAATTTTTTTTAAAGTACAATGTTGTGCAATAAAATTGAGCATAACTTTAGTTAATAACCTACGTCCCCTAGGATGCACAAATGCATTACTTAAATTCCATTAACCAAATTACAAAACCAAATAACTTATTAATGATTAAACACTAATCATCATTAAGAATGTCATTAACTCTTTACATATGAACATAAGAATCATGTGAAACATCTATTGTATAGCATAAAAGAATAACTAATTTATTCCATTTCAATTAACAAGTACAATGTCACTGATTACAAAATTTCCTACATACAAGAGATACATCAATTCAGTTTACATATACAATTGTAGAATGATACTTCCTCAAATCTAATGAGGAGTGCTCTACAAATTACATGATACATGATAAAGTTATAATGCATTTACAAGAACAATGGTCAAACTCCCAAGGGTAGATGTTGTGTAGGAATAAATGAGTCAAATGAAGTCGCCAAATCACGAATGAAAGGGGAACCCAATGGAGAATGTAACACGTTCCACCCTACCATGAGAATCCAAAGATTCACCCCCCATGCTAGGAGGTTACAAAGGGTCCCACCAACTGATAGATAAGGACTAGATATCCCAAGGGTGACAAAACTCAAAACACAAGATGACACTTCAACAAGAACAACAACAAAAAGGACCATACTTCCAGAGGCACATAGATACTCAAGGTAAAACATCAAGTAAGTAAACACATGGTTGTCGTAGGGGAAGTGTCATCACATAATTGGACATAGGTTATCCAGTTAGTTCTTCCTAGGCCCCGACCCCCATCTTGGGTTATCCTAGTAGCCTCTACCGAACTCTGGCCCCTCATGCCAACTTATGTAGAATCGACCTACTTCTCGTGGAGACGAAGTGGTCGATTATTCCATTCCAGGCCTTCCCGACTCACCTCAAGCCTAAACGAGCACTTGAGGCTGAGCGAGGTACAACTTATCTTGTTTAGTGTTTGAGCTACCCATTCCCCCTAGTTAATTTTAATGTTATCCCTTGTTACAAAACTTCCACATGGATTATCTAGGCGCCCCTTTTTTGCGTTGGCCCCCATTGGAAGCCACTTCCCTACTTCCAACCGAAAAACCACATAAGGAGAAAACAAGGCCACTTGCATAACACAACACAAATGAATCACACTGCGAGGCATTATCCATCCCAATCACCAATTCCATAACCCAATCAAAAAACAAATAAAATGTGCAAAATGAATGGCCACCAATTATCATAACCAAGATACAAATTTTCCCATACCAAGTTAAACATCTATTTCCCATCATGAGAACATAACATCCCAACCTTTGGAAGACTCCCACATTAATTCCGCTATAACATAACCATTTGATCATAACTCTTTACCATAACCAACTTAAAACATTCATTCAATTCATACATCTAATCAAATGTCACTAGGCTGTGGTGTCAAGTGGGTTGTGTGGAAATCATTGTTTTCTACACAAAATATTAAATCTAATACATTTCCTTCTAAGCACACAAATTGTTTATTTAAAGCTAAATACCTCATTAGATATAAATCAATAGTTCCTTTTTCCAACTTTATTATAATCATGGTAGTACCTAAAAAGGTACTCTTGTACACTAATAAAGAATCATATAACCATTTAAATATATAAACAAACACACACACACACACACACACACATATATATATATATATATATACATTCATTACAAAATATGTAAGAAGCATGTTAATGCATATAATACAGCTAATACTAGCACAAAATTCAATGCTATACACTTTTATTTGGAAATACACAAAATATATATATATATATATATATATATATATATATATATATATATATATATATTTAAACACATTTATATGAGTGTCTAAAACACACCGAAAAATGAATTGTATTCCTTACAACTGTGTTTACGTTTGACACTAGTTGATATCTGGTGACTGTTTTGACATATTTAAGATAAACGAACCTATAGATAAGAACCTCCAACCAGTGCAACTTATAAATCACTAATGTTTAATTACCAAGGGAAGGCATGCAATTGCGGTTGGATTTAAGACTAACATTCTACTTGGTAATCTCATTGATCTCTATTCGACCAACATAAAGAAGGCACACTTGAGTTTAATTAAATCAGATTGACTTATATCTCAGGCGTCTTTACCTCCATGAAGATTCTAATTCGCCACCATGAAGTAGAACATTACTCCTGTAGAAACTAAAGGCGCACTTAACTGATCTTCAGTAATTGTTGTGATAAGGAGTAAGAGATAAATTCCAGTCATGTCTTATAGATAACAACAAAGATAAAGATCATGCAATATGAAACAGGTAATGACACCTAGCTATGAAAAGTGGATAGAGAAATGTAAGAATTAACTATACTTTGCAATAATTTACAACTTCCAGTTCATTCCAACCACGTGCCAGTACTGGCATGAATAACAACAACAATTAACTAGAGTGAGAAGAGCATTCGGTCAGTGGATAAATGGTTTCCATAATTTTTTTTTTATTAATATTAAACACGCAGTATAAAAATCTGGGTCGAATATTAAATCACAAGAAAAAATTTCCTGAATAAAAGATTTGAGATTAATTCTCTGTACTAAATCCTTTTGTCTCTTGTTGCATCGTGAGCCTATGTTTTTTTTTTTAAAACAGAAATTAGATGTATATTAATTTACATATTCAAAGATCTTTGGAAACAATTGGGTCGCAGCCTTACTCTGACATGGTCAAATATTAACAATTTAAATGAGAATACGAATGAGTAGTTGTTTAGGCCATTACAGTCATAAAAATTTCAAACTTTGGGTCAGAGATACCTCCATAGCATATACGCATGACCAGCAGTAAGGGAGAGCAACGACGCCTTTATTTTTAGGCTTAAAGGAAAAGAAAGTATTTGGTAATCTTCTATGTTGCAAGTTCAAAGGTGTCTTTATTTGGTAGAACAAAATTGAAATCTACAGGCGTTGCAAACTATAAGTAGAGGCTAGAAACCAGTTAGGAGAGCCTCTATATTTAAATCCAATTGTGTGAAGGCTTAATAAGGAATGTGAAATAAAAAGATTTCTCTCTAAACAAAGATAACACAGAGTATCTTCAAACAGAAATGGAAGCTGCTATCTTCTAATATATTTAATTTACTTGCAGCATACACAATAAAAATTCCAGTTTTGTTCGAAGAAATCAGGCAATCAGGTGACTAAGAAATGAATCGATAATCAGCTAAAGATCCCACAAAATTCAGAAATTCTCTTCTTCAAAACAAATAACATAAAATTTTATCGAGGCAAAAATTATGGAACGTGGATTCTAGAGACAAAATCTGATGCTGAGCTGAGATTGATAGTTGATTTTGAGCTCCCAGCTGCTATATCTCAAAACCCCAAAGCATTAATACGTCTCCAACTGTTTGAATTTTCCCAGAATCCCTTTTTAGAAGAAAACCCCAAAACACATTCACGACAAATATAGAAAACAAGAATTAGTTTCTTTTCCTTCGGAAACAATAAAACCAATTGGCCCTCTCTAGTAATCTCCACTTCCCTCCAATTAATTCCTGTAACCAATTTTTATTCCTCCACTCATTCAAATTTCCATTCTTTTCAACTTTTAATTAAATTTTCCATTTTACATAACTTGCACACAAAAAGCTATTTACTTATTAATTTATTATATTAATTTTCTTTTATAATTTATTTATACAAGCATATTGATATATATATATATATATATATATATATATTTGTACACATTTATATACATATATGTATATATTATTAAATACTCTATTGAAGACTTAACTCTTATCTTAATAAAATTTAATTCCATAACATGTATACTTTAATCCTTTAATCTTAATTAGGTTTTTATTTCATTAGCCAAGCCTTCAAATTTGACATCCAAAATAAAATGAAATAATCAAACCAAGCTCAAGGCTCAAGCATGACTCCAAGATCAGTCAACATTTAGAAATCAAAAACATGACAAAGATTAGATGACCACAAGGAAACAAAACAATACCAATAGAATTATTGACGAGATGCAACAACAAAGATTCATCCTTGAAAAAGATGATGGCTGAAAGTGGGGGACCTAGTGTACCTCTGAACAACAACTCCACTAGGCTCTAGAACACTCAGACTTGATAAACAAGTGGAGTCGATGCCCCATACCTACAACCTACAGTAAAACGAAATGTTGAGCATATGCATAAAGAAATAAGCAGTCACACCATGATGGGGGGATCATAGAGTCGCAGGGCGCTCACAAGCGAGTGATGCGACACTGACCCCATCACTGACACATGACAACTAATATCAACTCATGAACACATACATCTAAAATAACATAATATCCATCATATTCAAATAAACAATTAACTAATCTGCAAAACATTGCTTAAGTAAAATCCATCAAATATCACAATACCATTAACATTGTTAAACCAATCATCATAATGTTATCAATCAGTCTCAACATCTACACATAAAAATATCACCATGTCTAAATAATAACCAATAGAGTCATAATATTTATCAAACAATAACCTAAGGTCTAATAAATAACATCTTAGAGTCAAAATGCAAATCTAAGAAGTTGTCCCAACATAAGCAAATTGAGGGGGCATCACAATTTCTTACTACTTTGTGAGACAAGACTTTCATTTCATCCATCAATTTATCTAATTTATCTTTAATTGAGAGGGGTTTATTTGCAACTACCCTATCCGGTTGTGACAACTTCACATCAACTCTTTTCGATTGTTTGCTAGATGCTCTCATGTTGCTTTCAATATCTATAGTAGTAGAATATGCCTCCCTAAGGGTTTGAGGACTCTTATCGATTAAGGAATATCCTATCTTTGAGTCAAATGTATCACAATACAATACATGACACATTGAATCATTTGGCTATAGATGTTAGGGTACCTTTCTCAATGTGAGGATGAATTTGTTGTTGAAATCCATAACAGTTTCATGCAAGCTCTTCTTCATGGTGGTGAGCTCATGGATGATGATATTTGGGTTGATTTTATCACCATACTACATCCAAAAAGTAGTAAAAAATTCTTCCAATTGAAGAAATTTACAACTATCAAAAATATTTTTGAACCACTCCTTGACACCTTCCTCCAAAATATGCTTTAACACATTTATCATAACATCTCCATCATCAATTTTATACTCATCTGTGATGTTGATGAAGTACCTTGAGTGTTCTTCACTAGTTACTGCATTATTCCCTTAAAATTTTGAAGCTTTACATTTGATATCACTGGAGATAGGATTGGGATAATTTGGAATCCCAAAGAAGTCCAATTATTGATATCATTAAGCCCCTAATGGCTGGTAGGCTAGAGCATATCATTGAGACTACCTTTGAGGTTTTCCACCAATAGTTTTTCCTATTTTTTTTATTGTTGTGGTACTTGTTGACCTTATTGTTGGTCATCCAAAGCCTGAGCTTGAGTTAGTTTATATATCTATGTTTACAATTCTTGTCTCCTTATCCTAACTTCATATAGAAAATCTAACTCTTCATCCAAGGGTCTTTTCCTTTCACCATCATTAACTCAAATATGTTGATGAATGTCATGAAAATTATCATCAAAATAAGAACCCTAATAACCAATGGGATAATTATGTTGATGATCAATCTTATGAATACCTCTACCAGTTCGACCCAATGTTTGGCTCCTTTTCACATCATACTCATCAAAATTTATTTTCTTCTTTTTAGAAATCGATCTATAGAGTCATTAGAAGTGTATTGGTATTGCTCTCTCAAGTTGAAAAATTCACCACCTCTACCTAAGGTGCTAACTACTTATGTACCATTTTTTCTAGATGGGTTACCTCCATCTTTTGTCTTCCATTTACCACGTTGATTTTTTTCATTTCTTGAAATATTTCCTTGTGCAAATAACTCATCTCTCTATCTTCTTTTATCTATGGTACATGAACCTTTTGAAAATTGGGTTCTTAGAAGAGTCTTCGCTCCCTGAGGGAGATACAAATTTCTTTGAAGTTAATCTCACCAAGATAACCTAAAACAATAGTTACAAAAAAAAATTAGATTTTGACTTTTGAAAATGAAGTTAAGAATTTTTAATAGTCAATGTATCCCTCACAACAACACCATTATGTTAGGTCTCAAAAATCACTACTCCAATTCCTAGAACAAATTAAATTTGCAAGGCTAGGGTTGTTAGCATGTGGGCAAAATAGTTAATCAATAGAACTATAGAGAATTTCGTGCTAGCTTATGCACTTTGAGTTTATCTTAAACTCATGAGGGTATTCATAGGGGTATACCTAAATAGGTATTGAAATTACTTAAGGTAAACAATAATAATTTAAATGATAGCTAAAACCAACCTATGTAATTAGCCCCAAAGATTGTCACTGAACTAAACATGTTAGCTATCAATAACCCCTATATAGATGATAATACACCTTGGAGATAAATGAAAGGTGGGGTGAGTTTCATGATTCATTGATAATGGTTTCTTTTATTCCCTTCAAATCATGATATCATGAACTTACGAAATAGAACTGAAAATAAATTATTTTATAAAATTTATTTACATTTGGATGATTGGAACACATACACAAGATTGATGTTTACTTCTAGGAAACAAAGTCATAATCAACAAGGAGGAAACACAAGGGGAAAGAAAAACTAAAGTAATCTACTTAAATTTGAAGCATCAATGAATATAATTCATGAATTTATCTACTTGGTTATCTATTATTGAACTACTCAAACTCATATGCAATCACATAAAGAACAATTATAACTCATGCAAAAAAATTAAAATTTTGTCAAATTCCTCTAATACTAATTACATTTGCAATAGTAAATTTGCTAAAGAAAACAAGTCAGATTTGATATATTCTTTGTTCTTACATACACAAGAATGGAGAATTAAAATGGTACATGATATTACAACATTTCTATAATAGTATGTTGGAACTAATGCATCCTTGTAATTATTCTTTTATTTTTTACAATTTTTTATTTCTTTTGGTTATTTCATCACTCTCCTATACTATCTAATGATGAAAATGATAAAAAAATGCCAATAAGACTAAATGAGAGGGAAAAACCCTAGAACATATCATTGTAGCAGCATCAAATTGATGCATGAGGAAGATTCCCCCTAAAAAACATGCATCAAATTGATAGTTGGTCTCTGTAATAAATTCTAGTGGTTGGAGTGATGTCATCAAATGAGGCAAATGAAACAAAAGTGTCATAAGTAGTAATGAGAGTAGTTGAATTTGAAAAATACAAATAGACAGCTTATGCACTAAGATGCATCACAAAATATAGCATAAATTCTCAATTGGTGGAAGAAGTGCCAACAATAGTTTGATTTACCATAAAAATCATCTAGGAAGCAATTACAAACCAAAATTGTAAAAAATAGGACAATTGGATCACTCAACAACTCAAAAAGATACATTATGAGATTTTGAGGGTCATACGAATCAATATGGAACTTCTATGGTCATATGGATATGATTTGGTTTAGTGGAAAATCATTGTAAGGCTCCTTGTGTGGGATATTGGGTTCAATCTGATCCTAATGGGAAATACACACCTATTGGGTTCATGTAGAATGTTCAAATGAAAGTGAACATTAACCTTTGGGAGATATATCTAATTCACACCAGATCACCCATAAAGTATCTTATTAGCCATACCAATCTTTATCAACTTCATGTGGGTTAGAATGCTCCATTGGGTTATCGCATACAATCAGTCTCCAAGTGGAATGGGAAGAAATACCAAGTGCATATGTACTTATCAACATCTCTGGTTTAGATGGACAGCCCCAACAATGGTGTCAACAAAGATGATGTAAGAAAAGAGGAATAAGATTGACTAGGAAGCTTCATAAATGGTGACATAAACATGATCTAAGAAGATGGAATGGTGTAATCATGATGTCATTTGAGTAGGAATGTAAGAAAATGGGGTAGAATTGGTTTTCAAATAAATCATCTAAACTAGATGAAAGAACTTGGAAAAGTGAAGTTCACATCGAAGAGGAAAGTATACAAGAGGAATGGTGCAGAGAAAATGAAGTGAACCATACAAGTGCACATGAAATGATAATTTCACATGAAAATGCTTGCATAAGAGAAGATGACATCAATAGGAAAGTGTGGGAAGATGGGATTCGTCAGCCTGCAAGACCTTTACTCCAATTTTAAAGTAAGTGCAATTGTGGGAGAAAGTTATATAAGTGGAAAATGTGGGAAATTCTTCAAGATGTGGAATGAGACAGTTCACATCAAATAGCCTACAAAATCAGATGGGGTGAACTTTCTTACAAAGTGAAAAATTCCAAGTGAACCATACAGGAAAAGAGTGAAGAGGTGAATTTCAGATGAAAGATGGATTTTTACAAAGCTGACCATTAATTTTTTTCTTAACACCTTTTAAAAAAAATCATGTGAAACTTCATATTTTCAAGAGAACCATTAAGATGGGGCACTGCAGGGAAAAGGGGATGAATCAAATAGAAGGGAAAAACCTACATGGGCATGATTTTCAATCCTTAGTGAATTTTACAAAACTTCAAAAGATAGTTGGGCTTTAATTTTCATGCTTTACCTAACTATGCTAAGAAATTTTGTGAAAACCCATCCATGATTAAATATCTCAAATCATCTATAATCTTGGGAAAAATGGCTAAGATACAAAAGGGAAATGGACTCAAGAAACGAGGGTAAGTGTAGATTTTAATTCCAATAGGGACCATACCAATTTTGATTAAAATATAATATTGAAAGTTTAAAATTTCTAGCTTTATAGATTAAAAATAATTTTAGAGTGTTAGAAATTATAAGGATTATAAATAAAATGCCTCAAATTTATAGAAGTTCATACATAGTAACCTACCTATATAGCCTAATATATATAATTTACCAATGTCTTTAGTTATCCTCTTCCTCAAAGTTATTGGTAAACAAGAAGATCATCCACTCCACTCAAGTGTCATTTCTTAATTGCTTGACCTTCTTTAGGAATTCCACCACTTTTTTTAGACTTTCTCCTCCTTGCCTCCATTGATGAATTATTGATAGTGATGAAAGGTTCCTATTGAATGGTTGTGGAACCACTGGTCAATAGTGCACCATTTTAAATTGGTATTTGTAAGCATGAATGATATATTCGAGTTCACCCTCTACCTATGGTTTGCAACTAATAATTCCCTTCTTAATAGCTAATGAATGTCATATAACATAAGCCTCAAATGGGTTTTGAACACTTTTTTGAATCACAGTTTCAAGATTATTCCTAAGAAGCGATCTGGTATGTATCACTAGTTAAATGAGCACATGTATCCATATTATTGTGTCCAATGGTGGGTCGTTATACATATTATATAACTAAATTATTTTGAGATTATTCCTCATTCACCATCCCATCTCATAATGGTGAGAGTAAATATTTGTTACAATATGGAATTTATCCTTTACTTCCTTCTTGCATGTCATGTCTTTCGCAAGCACATAATTTTTCTTTTGGAAAAATATGGATCCCCTTCTTTTATTCTTGTGGTCATGGCAAGCTATGTTCAAGTAGTCAAAATTTCTCTCTCCTTTTGGTTAATTAAGACAAGATTTAAGTTTTTATTTTCTTAAGGATGGCTATTAATTGGGTTTTATTTGAATTCCTTAGTGAAGGTACCATTTTGAGAAATTCATACACTTTTAAGTGTAAGGAAAGAAGAGGTGCGAAAAAACTTTCCTAATGCTAATTCTAAGAAGAGAATGCAAAAATATGGTTCAATTTCAAATTATAGTTCATTAAAGATGCACACTAGAAAAATAACAAAAAAAAAAAAATTTAACACAACCATACCAGAGATTTAACTTGGAAAACCCTTTCAGGAGAAAAACCCACCACACCAAGCAAAAACACTTTGTATTACAGTGAATAGAGTCCACATATAGAGTTACAGTTTGTTTCTCTTAGATGTCTATTCACACTCTCAATTAGGCGTCATTACAATTCCTAATCAATCTCGTTCTCTCTCATTAGACTCACAACTCAAATAAAAAAACTATTACAATGCATTACACATTATAGCATTTTTCTTTTGAGAGAATTCCAATCAATCTGCATCACTAGACCCATACTAGAAACATACCAATTCAGTTCCCATTTGTAACAACAGATAAATCGTCACTCAACAGTTACCATATCGGGCCATTGATGAGACAAACACCAACCTCTTAGCGAGAAAACCAAGTCACCACGCCAAGTGTATTACTAACCAAGACAAACAACCATCAGAGTGTCAAAGAGACCCATGACCATGTATCTTCGATCACTCAATATCACAACAATATAAGCTCCACGGTATACAAGAAAACCAATCTTATCGCCATATTGGGGAGACATCATATTGTTTCCCATTGGTAGAATCAAGTCTTATCAATGAAGTAACATACCTCTAATGCAAGCCTATTAGCTCATCGAAGAGACTCGGCTAAGTGTCATGCCGCTGTCCCCAACTCCTACCGATGCCATCATATCATTCTTATATCATTGGGACTCAAAACAAAGTCACACCGACAACATAGTGTCCCATTGACAAAACAACTTTATCGGGCTATCATTGGGACTACTGTTAGGGTCCTACTAATAGAGCCAAGTCATTCTGATAGAACAAGCCACCAACACCATGAACTGTTGGACCATCATGGAGACATCAAGTGAGGTCTTGCCGATGAAGAGTTGGGTGAAACCTTGAAGGATTATCGAGCCGTCAGGGAGAAAACTACGAAAGTACTGCCGATGGAGCACAGTCTAGCCGATCAAGGAGATAGGAGAACACAACATGCCAATATCAAGCCAATAAATTGAGACACATTTCCAACATGCTCCCACTTGGCGAAGACTTACTGGCTTATTCCAAACTCAAGATTATTGAATGTCATAGGCCCCAAGGCCCATCGAACTGGCACACCACCTGTACTTGTCTGTGCCCACTGGTTTCATCAATGCATCTGCAATATTTTCTAGAGTATCCACTTTTTCAAGACTAACCTTTCTATCCTCCACCATATCTCATACAAAATGATACTACACATTAATATGTTTCATCCTAGCATGGAAAGTTGGATTTTTCGCTAAACAAATAACACTCTAATTGTCACAACAAATGGTAATTTGTCCTGCATTGAACCCAATATCAGAACACAAACATCTAAGACAAATGGATTCTTTATAGGTGTGTGTTTCTGCCATATACTCTGCCTCTGTAGTAGATAAAGTGACTACAACCTGCCGCTTGCTCATCCAACTAACTACACCACCAAATAACGTGAAGATGTATCCACTGGTGGATCTCTTGCTATCAATGTCCCCTACCCAATCAGAATCCACATAACCTTGAATGTTGATGGATCTTTGTGACCCAACCAAGTTACCATGATAGCACAAAGCATACTGAGTGGTACCTTTTAAATATCTAAAGACTCTCTTCACAACATCCTAATGCAGTCTTCCTGGATTTGCTATAAATCGGCTAAGTACTACCACTACTTGGGAAATGCCTAGCCTAGTACAGACCATTGCATACATTAAACTACCAACTACACTTGCATAAGGCACTTTGGTCATGTCCTCCACCTCGGTAGGAGATTTTGGACAATCTTCAATAGATAGCTTCGTTCACTGCAACACTGGAACAACTAGTTGCTTGCAATTAGTCATACCAAATCTCTCCAGGATAGTATTGATATACTTACTTTGGATGAGCCAAAGCTTTCTACTTCCTCTATCCCTTTTTATTTCCATCCTCAGAATATACCTTGTTGCACCTAGATATTTCATTTCAAACTTTGCTGACAATAGAGATTTTAGATTATAAATCATAGTCTTACTATTTCCTATGAACAACATGTCATCAACATATAGGGAAATAATAAGAACTTGATAATTTTTCAGTTTTGAAGTACACACAATGATTAGATTTTGATCTTACAAATCCCAATGACAACACAAAAATGTCAAACTTCTGGTACCACATTCTGGGTGACTGTTTTAAAACATATAGAGATTTCTTTAACTTGCAAACCATATTTTCTTTACCTTTTTCCACAAAGTGCTAAGGCTGGGACATATAAATTTCTTCTTCAAGATCTCCATGAAGAAATACTATCTTCACATCCATCTGTTCAATCTCTAAGTCATATGCTGCTACAAGTGACAAAAGAAATCTGATAGATGTTAGCTTAGCTACAGGAGAAAATATTTCACTATAATCAATTCCCTCTACCTGGGAATAGCCTTTCACAACCAACCTAGCTTTATAATTTTCAACACTACCATCCAAACTAATTTTCTTCTCGAATACCAATTTACAACCAACAAGCTTTCGACCTTTAGGCAAGGGCACCAAATCCCAGGTTGTATTCTTTTTTAATGATGCCATTTCCTCATTCATGGCTTCCAACCAAGAATTTGAATCAGATATTTCAATTGCCTCTTTCACAGTCCTAGGCTCATCAGTGCTTGTAATCAAACCATAGGCACAATTTACATCCAACATGGAAAAATCATATCTTTTAGGTTGCTTCCTTTCATGTGTAGACCTCCTCAAAGGTCGAGGCTGAGGTTGTGGTTCTTCTTCTTCAGAACTCTCAGAGTTGTTGGAACTCTCCTCAGTTTCAGGTACACTTCATAGTTCCTCTTTATTTAGAGTTCGAGGAATTTCAACTACTTTTGCTTTATTTTCTTCTTTCATCTCTGACTGCAGATCCACTGGAGAAGGTTTCATCTCACAAAAGATTACACTTCTGTTGTATACAACCTTTTCAGTCACAGGATTCCAAAGCTTGTATCCTTTCACACCAATGTTGTAGCCAATGAAGATATGTTTTATAGCTTTATTTTCTAATTTAAATCTTTTCTCATTCGACACATAAGTATATGCCTCACAACCAAAGACTCTTACATGTCTTAAAGAGGGCTTCTTACCAAACCAATCTTCCATAGGAATTTTGTCAACAAGTGTCGAAGAGGGAGATCAGTTTATTAAATAACATGTTGTAGCCATAGCCTCAACCTAGAACTTCTACTCCAGACTAGCATTGCTCAACATACTTCTTGCCCTTTCCATCAACGTCCTGTTCAACCTTTTAGCAACTCCATTTTGTTGTGGAGTGTAAGGTGTTGTTTTATGCCTTTGTATTCCATGGTCTTTGCAATACCTTTTGAAATCTGTAGAACAAAACCCACTGCCATTATCTGTCCTCAAGCATTTAATTTTTCTTCCAATATGATTTTCAACCAAGTTTTTAAACTCTTTAAACCGATTGAACACTTCTGATTTACTTTTTAGAAAATACACAAATTCCCTTCTCGATTAATCATCAATGAAAGAAACATAATATCTTGATTTTGAAAATGAAGGAGCATTTACTGGACCAAAAACATCAGAGTGAATATAATCCAGAACAACAAAAGATCTTTTAGGACTAGAATAAAATGAAACACGATGTTGTTTTCCATATATACAATGTTCGCAAAAATCAAACTCAAGATTACAATCATCAAGAAATTCATCCAGGTTTTTATTTTTCAAAGCTTTTAAGCCTTTCTCACCAATATGGCTGAGCCTTTGATGCCAGAGCATGGTCTTTTCTGTAGGGAGTTTCGCCTACAAAAATTTTGCACTTAGAGGAAATTCGTTCTCCTTCTCTACACGAGCAACCTTTTCTGACTTTACAAAGACACTATTGCATTGAACAACATGTGCACCCAGCTTGTACAGAGTACCAATTTGAGCACCCCTTGCAAACACCATTGAGCCTCTAGTAATTTTGTAGCCACCACTCGAGAATGAAACTTGCACACCAACATCATTCAGCTTACTAACATAAAACAAATTTCAATCCAGACCTAGTATGTGCATGACACCATCAATTCCTTTGATTCTTCTGTCAGGAAATTGAATTTCGACTCTTCCACGACCAACAATTTCAATAGATGAGACACTTGCCAGATACACCTTTTCCACCAACATACTTTTCGTACTTCATAAACCAATCTCTATGAGATGTCATGTGAAAAGATGCACCTAAGCCAATTAACCAGACATCATCTGATGCTTGAGTTTCCAAGGATGAAATGAAGGCATTTGCATCGCTATGAGAGGAATCATTATCTGAAGAATTATTTTTCTTCTTATTCTTCTTTTTCTCCTCTTTGAAATCCTTATAGACATGACCAAGCTTCCCACAATTCCAACATTTTACCTTGGACTTCTTACCAGGAGACTTTGATCTCCCTTCAGACTTTGATTTAGACTTCTTATCTTTCTTCTTGCCTTTCTCCTTCGATATGCCTTGAACTGCAAGAGCCTCCTTTTCCATCTCAGAAGATTTCCTTAACATCTCTTCTGAAAGCAATGAAGCAACCACATCTTCCATATTGAAAGTGGTTGTCATACTCCCATTAGCCATCACTAAATGATCCCACGAGTTAGGAAAAGAACATAAAAAAGCATACAATGATCCTCATCATCTATCTTCACACCTATAGATGTTCACTGAGTAATGAGCATATTGAATGTATTCAAATGATCAACCATAGACACCCCTTCCTCCATTTTCAAAGATTACAACTTCTTCCTCAAGAATAACTTATTCACCAAGCACTTTCCTTGATAAATCTCCCCAAGTTTCTTCCACAAAGAAGACACAAACTTCTCTTCATGAACGTTCAAGAGAATAGAGTTTTCTAGACAAAGTCTTATCAACCCTTTTTCTTTTCTATCTGCGAGGTCCCAATATTCTTTCTTAATGCTTGAAGGTTTAGTTCTAGACACAATAATCCAGAGATATCTATCTACCAACAATTCTTCCTTTTTGAGTTTCCACAACTCAAAATTGCCACCATTGAACTTTTCAATTTCTATCTTCCCTGATGTGCTTGCCATCTTAATCTACAATCGAGATTACCAGATTCCTCTACAAGACTCATACTTCAGAATTGGCACAAAACACCCCTCCAACCCACAAGGATAACACAACTGGCCAGGCTCTGATACCACTTGTAAGGAAAGCAAAGGTGTGGAAACACTTTCCTAATGCTAATTCTAAGAAGAGCATACAAACATATGGTTCAATTTTGAATTATAGTTCATTAAAGATGCATATTAGCAGAATAACAAAACAATTTTTTTTAACACAACCACATAATGAACACAACATTTAACGTGGGAAAACCCTTTCGGGAGAAAAACCCACAACACCAAGCAAAAACACTTTGTATTATAGTGAACAAAGTCCACATACAAAGTTACAATTTTTTTTCTCTTAGATGTCTATTCACACTCTCAATACATGCAACATTAAAATTCCTAATGAATCTCATTCTCTCTCATCAGACTCACAACTCAAATCAAGACACTATTATAGTGCATTACACATTATAACATTTTTCTTCTGAGAGAATTCCAATCAATCTACATCACCAGGCCCATACTAGAAACATACCAATTCAGTTCCCATTCGTAACAACAGACAAGCCGTCACTCAGCAGTTACCATATCAGGCCATCGAGGAGACAAACAACAACCTCTCAGTGACCAAACCAAGTCACCATGCCAAGTGTATTACTCGCCAAGACAAATAGCCATCAGAGTGTCGAAGAGACCCATGACCATGTCTCTTCAATCACTCAATGTCACAATGATATAAGCTCCATAGTATACAAGAAGAACAATCTTATCACCTTATCGGGGAGACATCATATCGTTTCCCACTGATACAAGCAAGTCTTGTTGATGAAGTAATGTTCCTCTAATGCAAGCCTATTGGCTCATTGAAGAGACCCAGCTAAGTGTCCCACTGATGTCCCCAACTCCTACCGATGTCGTCATATCGTTCTATCATTAGGACTCAAAAAAGAGTCACACCGATGACATAGTGTCCCACTGACGAAATAACTTTATCGAGTTGTCATTGGGACTACCATTAGGGTCCCATTGATAGATCCAAGTCATTCCGATAGAAACAACCGCCAACACCATGAACTGTCAAACCATCGTGTAGACATTAGGTGAGGTCTTGCCGACCACGTAATGTCTCACCGATGAAGAGCTAGGTGAAACCTTGAAGGCTTATCAGGCTATCAGGGAGACAGCTAAGAAAGTCCTGCCAATGGAGCACAGTCTGGCTGATCAAGGAGATAGGAGAACACAACACTTCCAATATCAAGCCAGTAAGTTGAGACGCATTTCCAACATTAAGGACTATTATAATTTGGAATTTTGTCTCAACTTCATAAAGTCCCTGCCTTTCCTGAAAAAATACCTGTAAATGGTGTAATTATTTATTTTTATAACATGAATTTTATAGAATTTTGATACAAAATAAGACATTAGATGTGTCACAAATTAAATATCTAAAATATTTAATTTTTTCCCACATCATTTCCCACAAATGAGTAAAAATGTCAAAATACTTGTAAAGTGAAGTTTGTGAGATCTCAACCTACTCCTAGAGATGATTTGGTTCACCCCTTTTTTCTTACCATTCCAATGTTTTTCATAAGGTATCTCATGAATAGTCTAAGTATTTATTTCTTTGGAGGTCTATTTAAAAAAAAAGATACTAGATGTGACACCAAATGAAAACCCAAAATTTAGGTTTACTTCCACCTTCTTTTCCTACAAATTTCAAAAGGGGAAGTCTTAAACTTAGTTTTATATAATTGAAGAGATTGAGTGACTAATTCTATTTTCTTTTAAATAAATTGAGGTCCACTTTTATATTGATTTATTGTAAAAGGTGTCTACATAGCTGTGAATATCCACCAAATTTTCTCTTGCATTAATGGCCATACACATCATGGTAATATGAGATATAAAGTAAAATTTAAATGAGCATTTGAACACTTTGTGTTCATAATCTCACAAGATTTAGCAATTTTTGTGACCTCAATAACCTTTAAGTACCGAATATTAAAATTTAAGCACCATTATAGTGCATGAGAATGAATTGTACTCACCATTTGAACCAATTATAAAACATGTTTTAAGAGCTAAAATCTTTGAAGTAGTTAGGGTTCTATATTCCCAAATTTATAGTTTCTTTGAGTGTTCACAAAATTAATAAGTGAAAATTTACCCTAAAAACATATATTAAATTGAGAAGATTACATCTTAGAGTGTTTTTAATTCCCCTCTCAATTTAAATTTCACCATAAATTAAACCTAATGTTATGAGAAAATTTAACATTGGATACTAGATCAAGCCTCAGGGGGAAAAATGAGTTATAAGATTTAACCCTAGTTCATAAGCACAACTATGAATTTGAATTCCAAATTAGGGTAAATAGGTCAATACTAAACCTTGGAGAATAGTTGATGATACCTTAGTGTAAAATGTTAACACTAGCATAAAAATGGAATAGAATAAAATATTAATATTTGTGAGGAATGTTAGAAAATATAGACCCAAGTCAAATCCTTACAAACAAGATTCATTTATAAATGCATGATTTTTTTATTAAGTTGCATGATTTATTAAGGAAAGTAAAATTTATGAATTTTAAAATCTAATGTCTACTACTTGCTATCTTTTTTAGAAAATATTTGAAAAACTTTAGTAAAACATAACAAAATCTAAATAAATGTAAATTTGCTGGACTCAATAGACTAGAGTATATTATAGTTTTTACATATAAACCTATAGACCTCCTAGTAATTCCTATAAAATTCAAAGGGAAAAATTAATAAATAAAAACAATAAGATAATATGGAGTTTGAATTAACAATCAATCATAATTTCCATGTTGCATAAAAGTCTACTTCCTTTTCAAGTTCTCATATTTTATTTAAACTAAATAATTATAAATTTGTAGAATTAGCTTTGATTTCTAGACTTCCAATGCCAAATCCAAAATTCTAAATCCCCATCAAATTTCTACAAAGTTTCATTTGGGCTATATTTTCAAATGAAACATAGATAATGTAGAGTTTTCTTGGACATGAGAAGTTCCAAAAGGGATCCTAAATGTCTAGATCTAAAACAAATCTTATAAATAAAAATAATGGATATAAATATCTAAATAAAGAGAAATAAAGGAGAATTTGGAATCTAATGGATGGTTTTCCTCTTGTTTTCTAGGCATTCATGTCAAGGGTCAAAAAAATTAAGTAAAAATGTAAAGGAGTTTTCCCACCTTCAAAGATCCATTTCACATGGGGCTCTATTAAAATAATAACCTATAAAATAGAGATATGGAGGACTTCTAAATAAGAATGCAAGGAGATAATGTAACTAGTAAGGCAAGGAGGTTAGTTCACAATAGAATTGAACAAGTTGGTGGATTTTAGACATTGAT
Organism: Sequoia sempervirens; assembly: GCA_007258455.2. NCBI lineage: Eukaryota > Viridiplantae > Streptophyta > Pinopsida > Cupressales > Cupressaceae > Sequoia > Sequoia sempervirens. The sequence continues at coordinate 499,378,294 of VDFB02271358.1, read as the reverse complement.
CTAATGTTTTTGATGGCATGATAAAATAGTTACAATGTAGACCATAGGAGAGTGGTCAGTTTAAAAAGTGGAGTGTTGGTAGACTTAACTCTAGAGGAAATTGTAGAACCCTTTCATATTCCCTTCAATGAGGAAGTGGTTATAAAATATTGACAGATGCTCTATACCACTACAATCAAGATATTATCAAATTGTTGAAATTAATCAACAAAAAGTGGATGGAAGTGCCCAAGTCAGAAATATCTAAGATACAAAAGAATCTCTTAATAACTGATTTCCAATCTAAAATTGGAGATATGGTTACCTTATTAATTAGGATAATGGGATTTCCCACCACTTCTACCTTCATGCCATGGATGTTTTCTTTCATTGACATAGTGTTGTAGAACCTAAAAATGATTCACTAGTCCGACTAACTAAGAAAGGCCTATAGTAAGCAGGGGGCCTAATTATTTGAATTATTTTTTATTGTTATCCACAACTTGAATACAAAAATTTAATGGTCCACTACAAGAGACTGAATGGTGCATTCACCATGTATATAGTAAGCACTTTAGAGGAAGACATGAATAAGGGACTTTTATCTAGGAATATTTAGAATAGGCCTAAGGCACCCCAACTAAGTCCATCATCAAAATCTTGGGTCAAAATCCCATAAATCATGTCACTCATTACTACCCCAACTTGGTAGGGTCATAACTCCTAGCTCAATGGTTTTTTTTTTTACTTCAATATTGTAGTGCCCCTCCCATTTGCTTATTATTAATGTGAGGTCAGTTTTTTAGCTTCACCATTTCCTTGTGTTTGATGTGGTGTTTATTTTACGACTCTAATTAGTGTGTATGAACCACTACATATTCAAGATGAGATTTGTCAACATGTCGGTTGATGAAATATTGTATATTTACATGTTTGGTTATCATTATGCTTCAATCCATTGAAATCCATTATTATATCATGATTAAATAGGATCTTGATTATTGATGTTTAGAAGGAATGATTTATTTAATGATTCATATGATGGATGTATAGATGCCATTTTATGCTTATGCTATTGGACCTGTTGGGATGATTATGTTGTGCTTCGGTTATATATATACATTGCAAAAGTACCCTTGAAGTGCATTGAATGGTTATAGGTACAAGGTTATTCCTCCACCTGGGTACATAGATCTGAGTTATTTCCCCAGTGGTGGTTAATTTAGAGATGTCACATTGGGTCCCCTTCATATCCATTCCCTGGTCATACTCAATTGAGTATGGTATGTGTCATAATTGACCCTATGTGAACCCAAATTCAAGTTAGGATTTTGTTAGAATCCCTAAGTGTTGTGAGCAACCTATAAATTCTTGATTTAAGTGATGGTTTAAATTCTATGTTTTCCTGCAATTGAAATATTTTTTTTATTCAAGGGGTAAACGCTTTTGACCAGAGCTATGAACCGGAATACAACCATTCAACAATACCGCCCCAATGGGGTTTGAACCTTGGTGGCAAGAACAACAATGCCACCATTAAACCAACACACCATGCCAATACCGGCATGCAATTGAAATATTAGGAATTTAAATGATTTTGATATTTATTATTAAAATATTCTTTATGCTTCAGGAAATGGGAAAATAGAACAAAATATATTTTTTTATCTATTATTTAATTTAAATTAAAAAAATTCTTTGGGTTGGGAATTGCAAGTTATGCTTGATTTAATTATCTTGATTAAATTCTAGATTTCTTAAATTTAAATGAAAATATGCTTTTATAGATTTAATGGTTAAACTATATGTTAAATGATGCTTTTAAATGGATTTAATTGATACCAATTGTTTTTGGGAGAAATTAACAAGTTTTGAATTCCAAAATTAGAAAATTAAATTTTAATTGGGTTTTGAAATGGGTAAATAGGAAAAAGTTTTCAATTTTTTATTTTTATGTTGTGAAATTGGGAAAATGGTGAGAGAAAAACTTTGTTTGAGAAATTTAGAAAATTGTTTATTGGGAGTGCAATTGTTATCTGAATTCAACGAGGTTGGATTCGTTGGGATAAGAATCGAGAAGGGATTGTGCTTGCTCTTTTCTGTGACTTCTTGTTTGATGTGCTTGGCAAATTTCACATTTTAAAATTTGAAGGGCATTGATGTATTTTTCTTGTTTTTAATTTGTTTGAGCATTTTTCTTCAAGTTTGTTTGTAGGAGAATGATTAGGGGAGTGTAGAATCCTCCCATACCTTTTATTTTGCATTTCGATTTGTATTATGGATAGATTTAATTAATTTAAAAAAAAATCAATTATATGGGTTATAATGCCCAATTTTTTGGAAAATGCGGGAAATGTGAATTTTATGTGAAAAGTGTGGTGTTGGGTGTATTTAGAGAAAAAAGGGTATCTTTAGAATTTTGGATTTTGAAAATAATTTTAGAAGAAAATTTTAATGGTGGATTTGGGAAAACTTGGTTTTTACCTTGTAAAAATAATGAGAAAATTTGAATGTTTTATATGTTTAAGATGAATTTTAATATTTTAATGAAAGTATCCTTCATGAGTCATGGAAATAATGCTTGTGGAAAAATATTAGAAATTTTTGATGAAGTTGAATTTTGTGCATATGATATTATGCATTTTGGAAAATTATTATTGAAATTTGGAAATATTATATTCTTGCCTTGGTTTCTGTACCCACTTGTTGGTTAGTGTGAAGAGCCTAAGATTAAGGTACTAGAGAGGGTTATAAGAGTGCCTACCAATGTGTCCCCGACCTAAAGTGGAAAGTAGGCTTATCGTAGGTGGGGATTTATTTAATCAAATGATAATTAATGAAACATGGGTAAATAATTAACCAATATAATAGATGCCCCTCTCATGCCTTGAGTGCTAGTACACACTAAGGATGATTGGGAAGGCATGTCAGCTCGGGGAGCTTGGGTCTTGCAAGGTCAATTATCCTCTTCAATATGAGAGGATTAATAGATTCTGTGGGTGGCATACCTTTGAGCACTATGATGACACTCCCTAACTAGTTTTCTAACATCTTACCCTAATGTCTTGTGTGTGTGCTCCACCATTGGTGAGTTGGCCCAATGATGATACTTGTGATAGCCTTCCAATGAGTTATACCCTACATTATGCCCTTGGTGAGTTTTCTAAAAGATGGATTCTTGTATGATATTGGTGACTTGGTCCAATGCGCTTTGTGATGTGACATTGGTGATTATGCCCAATGTGGATTGTGCTATGCTATGGTGTTTATACCAGTGATGGAATGTATTCAATCTATTATGTGATTGGATGATTGAGTGGTTATATGATGTTCATTTGGAGTATATACTTCATGAATGGTGTGTGTGTGTGTAAGCCTTCTCCCCAAGTTTTTGGTGTGAGTGTTGTGTTTGTGGCCCATGTGACTATCTCCTAGCATGGTGGAAGTGTATCCTTTTGATTCCATGAGGTCAGGTGGCATGATAACCACCATTGGGGACCTAACATTCATGGATCGAGGAATGACATGACATCATGTAATTTCAAGTTTAATTCATGTTGATAGATGTATTTCATTTATTTATGTTGTAATATATTGATTTGGAACCTTTCTTTGGAGATGATTTGTAAATCATAAATGAAAAGGACATTTGGTTCATTTGTACGTGTATCAGTGTTGGTTCCAAGCAAGAAATCTTGTCATTTATTCTCATGATGATGTTTAAGTGTTAATTCAAACATAGGAATATTTATTTTAGTGCTTAAAATGAACCTAACTATACAAATTCATAGTAAGGCGGTCTGGTCCTGTACCTAGGAGGTCTGGTCCTGTACCTAGGTGGTCTTATCATGCACTTATTGAAACCAAAAACCTCAAAAAAATTTCCTAATACTATTGGCGTAGCTTGGTGGAAGTAGGGGCGGCTTGGTTTAATAGGCTTAAAAATCCAAAAACTCAAAAAAAAATTCCAAGGTTGTTGGGGCGGCTTAGTCTAGTGTTGGGGAAGCCTTGTTCCCATACAAAAAAAAAAGAGAGTGAATCCTCTCCACCAATGATAGGTGAGTGTTTTCTAAGCCCTTTGACCCTTTCAAATAATTTTTATGCCTTATAATTTTTTTATTTCATCTATTTTGGTTGTTTGAAACCTTGAAACCTATTCAAAATTTCTCTAACTTTGAACTTGAGCTTTCCTTGCTTTTTTAGGACTTTGTTTGGGAAAACTTTTTGAATGAAAGTTGTTCATCATAGTCCCAAGGTATTTATAGTGTTTTGATATAGTTATCAAGTGTCATCATTAAGGACTTATGTCATATCCTACATCATTTTATGTGTAACCTCTCAATATGACTTGAGTGTCGAACCTAGGGTCGGGGAGATGATTCTTATAGTCTTGTGAAGGTTATAAGCCCTCATGGATAATATTGTTAGTGTCCTAAAAAATACTCATAGGTCATGGGTTTTTATGGAATAGTTTCTTCCCTTCGGTGATGACACTTTGTGATGAGATATCGTGGGAAGTGTGAGGTTGTTTGGAAGTGACTTGTGGTCATTCTAGTTTGTGGTGAGTTGTGCCTCTTGGTGAGGTAATCTCTTGTGAAGGTTTTTCTTTATGCTTAGATTGGTTTACTGTGTCAAGATGTGGATTGGATGTTGATGAATCCCTTGTCCTATCCTAGTGTGGAGTTGTGAGAGAATGTGATCGTGGTTTAGTGACCAATCACTGGGTAGGTGTTACCCTCTCTCTTTTGTTTCTTCATCATGGTGGATTTATCCCATGAGTGGTTAGTCTTCCAATGTTTCTACCTTGCTTATACAATGGTGAAGTGCCTTGTTGTCTCTGACATTGTGTCATTGTGATACTTGTGTGCACGTTATTGTGCAAGTGTGACATGTCATTGTTGCATTATCAGTGTTGTTATCCTTGTTTCAAAAAAAAATTATTTTGTTAGGTTTCGTTATGAGCTTGTCAGCTTGGGGCATTAAATTTGGTATTGGAGTCCATGTTGCAGCACTAGGATATTTGGTTCATGTTCTTTCCCATGTGCTTGTTGGTGCTTGGTGTGTGATAACTCAAGTGCTTGTTTTAGTGAGTCAGTTTCTAACTTCTTGCATGGGTGCCTTGGGTGGCATTTTTGAGGGTTCAGTGTGAACCAACCCATGCAATGTGGTTGATGAGGAAGAGTACCTCCTAGGTCCTAATGCATTGACATGGATGGGAATATACCGTTGAGAGTCTCTTGAGTGGGGAAGGATCACTCTCTAATGTGTGCTTGCTATGTGAGAGCTTTGGTTGGGTCTTTGCATTTGTGATTGTGTTGTTGATAACAAGTTTTGTTGTCATTTTCCCTAGCATGATATAGTTGAGAAATGGTTGCTTGTGAGGGTTAGTTAGACCCTTGGGTTGTTAAGAAGTGATTTCATGTATGATTTCCATTTCAATGTCTCAATTATGTTAAGTGTGAATGTGTAGTGACCCTTGAGTGGTCATGTTTGTGCTTATGTTTCCTAGGTATGTGCAAGATCATCATGGAAAAACATGCCATTAAGTGGAAAAAAAATCAAAAAAATCAGAGTTAGGCAACTTCACGTAAAAATTTGAATAAGTTATCTATATTATTTCAAAAATATGTAAGAATAGAATCTATAGAAACTTGAATGTAGTTTCTAAACTACTAGGTTTTTTTTTTAAAAAAAATCTATTTGGTGAAAATTTGAAATTTCAATGCACTAGTACTTAAATTTCAAGGAAAAAATAAGTAGGTGTCTGTTTGACCACTCTAACCACAATAAAATGATAATATTTTTTTATAATATTTTAGATATAAGTAGATGACTCATGTCCGATGTGATGCATATTTTTTGTAAGTTTTTCCAAGTAAATAATTAATTATGAATTTTTATTACAATTTTTAAAAATATAAAAACTTGTATGTCGATCACCTTAACTTGGTCAAAACTTTATGAAATTCATTTTTTTTAAAATCTTATAGTATGCAAAGCATAGAATGTGACACATGTTTTGGATTCAAAAAATGTGATACTGTTTGAAAGCTATAGATTTTTTTCAATAATCCTATCAATCAAGACTTTAGTTGTAATTCAAATAGAAAATGAATAATAATTATTTATTAAATTCAAAGTAAGGCATAATTTATATTGGTGGAAAGCCGAGAATCTCCTTTAAAAACCCTTTTCGTTTCATCAATTTTGGGTAAGAAAAAAGTTGTCAACCACATACCCATCATATCACCACTTTTTGGCCCATCATGATCCTGCAAATACCCTCCTCTTTAGAGGTGTGTATATGAATGCATTTGATTGGAATTGTGTGTTAATGCTTTGAAACATGATGGAGCTTTATGAAATTTTCTTATGTGAATAATGCATTGAAATTGAATATGGTGTATGTCATATGCTTGAATTATAAAAAATTGATCTTATGGTGATGTTTCCTATGGTGCATTGTGTATTTTATTCCTAGTGAAATATCATCATATGTGAAATGATTATCTTAGTGCATGAATGGAATATTGCATTGTCATAGTAGAATATTGGGTCAATGACTTATGTCCCCAAATTACATTGTCCCTAGGATTCTTGTGAGAACCTAGATGAATAATTGGTATTGTTTTCCCTCTTGCATGGGGTGCATGTTTAATTGTTAAATGGTATTATCCTATTAGGATCATTATGTGGTTTGGCATAGAGCCTCGGTGGTGATTTTCCTTGTAAATTATGTGGATGTCATAGTGAACCCTACATATTCCTTCTTGCATCATAATGTGATCATGTTTAGATGAAGTGCATTTGCTTAATATGGTTTTCATTAGCATTGTTAATTGGAATTGGTAAATTGTATTTGAGCATACTCTCTAACATGCTTTGGATGTTGTACTACCAATGTGTTGTGTAGCCCTTACTCCCTCATGTGTGGCTAACACTAGTCACTTATTTCATGTAATCATGATTTCTAAGTTTGATGCTTTATTTTGGTTATTAATGAACTCTCTAATCATTAATTACGGATCAACATTGAATTTTTAATTTTCTTATGAGGGGTCTAGCCACCAAATTTTTCATCTATATAGTTTGTGGCCCTTGGTCACACTTGACTTGTTGTTTCATTGTGCACATTTTTATGATTTAATGTTGGAATTGATAATTCTCCCTTTTGGGTTGTATTTTATCCTTGTGGCGGCTATTTGAAATATTTGAAATTTATAATCCTATTCTATGTTACGTTTGTTCCCTATCATGTTCATTATGAACCTTTGATAGAATGTAAAAGGGAGTATATGGTAGAGAAGATACTAATTCTTGGTGTTTGTGTTAATTGGAATCACATTGCATCAAGAAATTGTTCATGATGAAATGAAAGTGGATATTGTTTGGTGTTTAGAAATTTTATGAAATGCTTGTATGCATATGGTTATCTAGCTTTAAGTGGCTTCGATGTATGTGAATATTGTTGTACTTGGAATTGAGTGAAGTGTATTCAAATCTTTGTATGAGAGTGTTGTGGAATTGAGTGAAGTGTATTCAAATATTTGTATGAGAGTGTTGTGGAATTCTATGATCTCTGAGTGAATTTAAATGTGTGAATAATTGTGTTTGCATCATGCCTGAATCTCCTTGCTAGTAGATGGTTGGGTGTGATTTAGTTCAACAAATTTGTGTGCTCTTGCTTGTCTTGGCATTAGTTGGTGTTTTTTGAGGTGTCTCGGGCACCAAAATCCATGTTAGTTGGTAGTATGAAGATGCACATTGTGTCATTTGGGATGCAATTTCTATAGCTACACTTATGTTTGACATAGTGTAGGGTATGGAGGTGTGTTAGCAAGTTCTTCGACACATATTATTATGTTATTTTATTATATTATATATGTCTACCCTTGTTAAGTCGCTAGTTGAGGTTGTCCTGGTGGGTTTTAAGAGATTCCCCTTGGTTGTTTAGTGGTGTTCCTATATTAAGGAGAGAAAAAGATACAAATATACTTTGAGGAATTGGATATCTTGTGTATTCTATTAGAGAATGATTAGTGTTTGAGCCATGTAGTGGTTGTTGGTTTCCTTTCTAATCATGATTTCATGATCTTATCAGGTTGTTTAACCCTTAGTTGGGTCATAGTTGAGCATCATGATAGTGAAGATATAAGTTCTTCTCCTATACTTAGTGGTTAGTTGCTTCCTCGGTGGGTTTTGTGAGATTTTTGGGGTTGTTAAGCCTCATTGTTTGGAGAGTGCTTATACCTTTTTAAAGGTAGTTTCTAGATTGGTTTACTCTAATAAACCTTATGTTGTTCCTAGTTTCATGTGGAGAAGCTAGTGTGTTTGGGAAGTCCTTGCTTTTCCAAGTGGTGCTTGAGGGGGAACCTCATGTTAAGTGCCATAGTTGGAGGTGAGGCATGTTCTTGGTGAGCATGTTGGTGAGGTAGAGTTACCTCAAACCATGTGTGTTGTTGAACCCAATGGTTGGTCTTATCATCGGTTGTAGTGGCAATTGGTGAAGGTAGTGTTGTGATCTTTGAGGTGGTTGTGCACCTAGCGGCAGGTGGTCACTTAGCTTGTGCACCCCTAGAGTTGTGTGTTGTGTTTTTGATGCCTAGACTTGGTAATTGTCTAGAGGATTTATCTATGAGTATGATGTGTTTAAAGGATCGTGTACTAGGTGTACCTATCCTTTCTTGTGTAGGATTCTAGGAGTAAGCCTAATTTTAGTGGGGGAGGATGTAGTGCCCCTCCTATTTGTTTCCTGTTAATGTGAGATCAATGTTTTAGCTTCACCATTTCCTTATGTTTGATGTGGAGATTATTTTAAGGCTTTGATTGGTGTGTATGAACCACCACATGTTTGGGATGAGATTCCTCAACATGTCAATTGTTGGAATATTGTATATTTACATGTTTGGTTATCATTATGCTTCAATTCATTAAAATGCATTATTATGTCATGATTAAATGGGATCTTGATTATTGATGTTTAGAAGGAAGAATTTACTTAATGATTCATATGATGGATGTATAGATGTCATTTTATGCTTATGCTATTGGACCTTGTTGGGATGATTATGTTGTACTTCGACTATATATATATTGAGCAAGTACCCTTGACATACATTGAATGGTTATAGGTACAAGGTTATTCCTCCACCTGGCTACACAGGTTTGAGTTATTTCCCTAATGGTGGTTAATTTGAAGATGTCGCATTGGCCCCTCTTCATATTCATTCCCTAGTCATACTCGAGTCGAGTATGGTATGTTTCATATTTGACCCTTTGTGAACCCAAAACTGAGTTAGGAGTTATTCAAGAATCCCTATGTATTGTGAACAACCTATAAATGCTTGATTTAAGTGATGGTTTAAATTCTATGTTTTCTTGCAAATAAAATATTAGGAATTTAAATGATTATGATATTTATTATTAAAATATTCTCTATGCTTCAAGAAATGGGAAAATAAAATGAAAGAAGAAATGAAATTTATCTATTGTTCAATTTAAATTTCAAAAATTCCTCAATTTGGAAATTGTGAGTTATGTTTGATTTAATTATCATGATTAAATTCTAGATTTCATAAATTTAAATGAAAATATGCTTTTATAGATTTAATGGTTAAACTATATGTTAAATGATGTTTTTAAATGGATTTCATTGATCTAATTGGTTTTGAGAGAAATTGAGGGATTTTTGAATTCTAAAATTAGAAAATGAATTTTTAATTAAATTTTAATTGGTTTTTGAAATAGATAAATAGGAAAAAGGTTTCTATTTTTCATTTTTATGTTGTGAAATTGGGAAAATAATGAGAGAGAAACACTTTGTTTGATCAATTTACAAAATTGTTGATTGGGAATGCAGTTCTTATTCAAATTTGATGAGGTTGGATTCATTGGGATAGGAAACATGAAGGGATTGTGCTTTCTCTTTTTCTTGACTCCTCATTGAGAAAAAGGGTATCTTTAGATTTTTGAATTTTGAAAAAAGTTGTAATGGTGTATTTGGGAAAAACCTGGTTTTTACCTTGTAAAAATAATGATAAAATTTGAATGTTTTATATATTTTAAGATGAAATTTAATGTTTTTTAAAAAGTGTCCTCATGAGTTATGGAAATAATGCTTGTGGAAAAATATTAGAAAATTTTGATGAAGTTAAATTTTGTGCATTATTTTTTGTGCCACTCATTGGAGGGTATGGTGGGTGTTTTGGAATGTTTTGATGAAGTTGTACCTTGTGAAATATGATATTATGCATTTTGGAAAATTATTATTGAAATTTGGAAAGATTGTATTCTTGCATTGGTTTTCATGCCATACTCAGTGAGTGTGAAGAGCCTATGATTAAGGTACTAGAGAGGGTTATTGGAGTGCCTCCCAATGTGTTCTTGGACCAAAGTGGCAAGTAGGTTGATCGCACATGGGGAGTTATTTAATCAAGTGATAATTAATGAAACATGGGTAAATAATTAGCCAAGATAATGGATTCCCCTCTCATGCCTTGAGTGCTAGTATAGACTAAGGATGATTGGGAAGGCATGACAACTCGAGGAGCTTGGGTCTTGCAAGGTCAAGTATCCTCATTAGTAGGAGAAGAGTACTAGATTCCACAAGTGTCATACCTTCAAGCACCATGACAACACTCCCTAACTAGATCTCTAGCATCTTACCCTAGTGTTGTGTGTGTGTGATTCGTCATTGGTGAGTTTTCCCAATGATGATCCTTGTGATACCCTTCCAGTGAATTATGCAATGTGTTATGCCCTTGGTGAGTTTACCCAAGGATGGATTCTTGTATGGCATTGGTGGCTTGGATCAATGTGGCTTGTGATATGACATTGGTGATTATGCCCCATGTGGATTGTGCTATGTTGTGTTTATACCAGTGATGGAATGTATTGGATCTATTATGTGATTGGATGACTGAGTGTTTATATGATATTCATTTAGAGTGTATACTTTGTCTATGGTGTGTGTGTAAGCCTTCTCCCCATGTGTTTTGTGTGAGTGTTGTGTTTGTGGCCCATGTGACTATCTCCTAGCAAGGTGGGAGTGGATCCTTCTGATTCCATGAGGTTGGGTGGCGTGGTAACCACCATTGGGGACCTAAGGTTCATGGATCATGGAACGACATGGAATCATGTAATTTCAAGTTTAATTCATGATGATAGATGCATTTCATTTATTTATGTTGTAATATATTGATCTGGAACCTCTCTTTGGAAATGATTTGTAAATCATAAATGAAAAGGACATTTGGTTCATTGACGTGTCTCGTTGTTGGTTTTTAGCATGAAATCTTGTCATTTATTCTCATGATGATATTTAAGTTTTAATTCAAACATAGGAACAATTATTTTGGTGCTTAAAATGAACCTAACTATGAAAATTCATAGTTGGGTGGCCTGGTCCTATACCTAGGCACCCTTGTCATGCACCTATTGAAACCCAAGACCTCAAAAATTGTCCTAACATTGTTGGGGCACCCTAGTGGAAGTAGGGATAGCTTGGTTTGACAGGCTTAAAAGTCCAAAAACTCAGAAGTTTTCCTAAGGCTATTGGGGTGGCTTGGTCCTGTGTTGGGGTGGCCTCATTCTTATGCAAAAACTAGAGAGTGAATCCTTGACATAAATGATAGGTGAGGGCTTTCTAAGCCCTTTCACCCTTTCAAATAATTTTTATTCCTTATAATTTTTTAGTTGTAGCCATTTTGGTTGTCTAGAACCTTAAAATCTAGTCAAAATTTATCTCTCTAAATTTGAGCTTCCCTTACTTTTTTGAGACTTTGCTTAGGAAAAAATTATGAATGAAACTTGTTCACCATAGTACCAAGGTATTGTTAGTGTTTTGACCTAGTTATCAAGTGTCATCATTGAGGACTTATGTAATCTCTTGCATCGTTTCGCATGCAACCTCCTGATAAGACCTAGTTGTCAAACCTAAGGTTGGGGAGATGACTCTTCTAGTCTTGTGAAGGTTATAAGCCTTCATGGACCATATTTTTAGTGTCCTAAAAAATCATCATAGTTCATGGGGTTTTGTATAGTATTTTTTCTCTTAGGTGATGTTGCTTTGTGATGGGATGTCTTGGGAAGCATGAGGTTGTTTGGAAGTGACTTGTGGTCATTCTAGTTTGTGGCGAGTTGTGCCTCTTGGTGAGGTAATCTCTTGTGAAGTTTTTCATTTGTGCTTAGAGTGGTTTAGTGTGCCAAGATGTGGATTGGAGGTTGATGAGTCCCTCATCCTATCTTGGTGTGGAGTTGTGAGAGAACACGATCATGGTTTAGTAACTGATCACTACGTGGGCATTATCCTCTTTTTCTCTTTCATTTGTTCATCATGGTAGATTTATCCCATGAGTGGTTAGTCTTTTGTTGTTGCCACCTTTCTTACGCAATGGTGAATTTCCTTTTTGTCTTTGGAATTGTGTCATTGTGACAATTGTGTGCATGTTATCATGCAAGTGTGACATGTCATTGTTGCATTATCAACGCTGTTATCCTTGTTTAAAAAAATTGTTCCGATAAGCTTTATTTTGAGCTTGTTAGCTTGGGGCAGTAGAAATGCACTATTGGAAAGATCTCCAAGAGCTCTAATTTCAATCCCATGAAAATAATGCCTTTCATAAATAATTTCAAAGGATTGATGGCAGTATTCACCTCAAATTCCACTTCGAAGGCCTCCAAAAATGTGATTTACTAAAATTTCAAAAATATCAAAAAAATTGATTTTTGATATTTTTCATATGTGCTTGTGCCAACACAACTCAAGTGCTTTTGAATTTTGACCAAATCATCAATCATCCAAATTTTTCATCTCACACATCATTCACTAGGGTCTTGATACTTGGTCTCTACATAGAAAGCTCATGGAGTCTAATCAAAGTGAGTCAAATATTACCACAACCATTGGTGATACTCAACATGAGTTTTGCATACCTTCTTCTTTGTTCACCTCAAATTATTACCAAACCCCACTACCATTCTCATCAAGGGTTATGTCTACTTTAGAGAACAAAACACATATGCCACCTAATCAACACAACATCCCACCCAATAACACTTTTCAAACAATTGATCACAAAAAATCCATCCCATCTAATCATATCATAACATACATTCCTAATAATCAAAACTCTTCATCAATACTATACTACTCTCAAATTCCTACATATAATATATCCACAAACACACATCTCACATGCTTCACAATCTTCTATATCCAACATACCTACAAATATAAATATTCTATATGCTTCATAATATTCCACATCCAACATACCTACAAGCACACCCAACCCATACAAGTATCAATATTCCACATTATCCATACCTACAAATACATACATCCCTCAGGGTTCACACCATAGTGTGATGGTAAAGTCATAGACCTTGTTGATAGGGCGTCTTAGGTTCGACTCACATCAACTCCCTCAACTCGAAGGATGATGTTGGATCTCTGCTGGCAACAGTTCATGGATGAATGACAAACATGGTTCATTGACTGATCAGTAGTGGTGTTCAGGCCATACAGGCTTCACAAAAGGAGCATGGTATGGTTTCTAGGTGAAGGTAGAGGATACAAAGAAAGGAGTAATGTGGGGTGGAGCTAGCTAGAGGGAGGATGGAATGGAGAGATAAGGAGAGTCTCATAGAGTGATAAGGAAGCGAAAAGATAAGGGGTGTTAGGAGTGATAAGGTGGGAGGTAAGGTGGTAAGGTGGTCTCGCTCAACACATTGGAGAGATAAGGAGCTGGAGGGATAAGGAGACCAATTCGAAGTGATAAGGTGGAGGTGCTCGAGCTAGGAGTGATAAGGAGAGTAAGGTGACAAAGAGAGGAGTGATAAGGGGATGTCATATAGATGCCTACAAGAGTCAAATCGAGGAGGTGTTAATGCCTTAACATATTCTTGGGGATGGGGTCCCCCATTGTGACCCCACTAGTTCATAGCTCCAGTCAAAAGCGATCCCTACTGGTTCATAGCTCCAGTCAAAAGTGTTCACCGACCAAAAAAAATGCATACATCCCTCAAAATAAAAATTCATCTAATACATCACAACACCAATCATACATCCCACAAAATCAATCATTTTTTTCCTTATTTGAAATTACATAATATCAATCATACAAATCCCACAAAATTAGTCATCTATCTCCTCATCTAACATTTTATAACATCAATGATACATACCAAAAAATCAATCATCTATCCCCTTATCTAAAATTCCAAAACATCAATCATACATCACACAACAACAATCATCTATCCATCAATATCACAATCATTCATTCAATACATCTAACATTTCACAACATCAATCATACATCCCTAAGTCATCTATCCCTTCATCTAACATTCCACAAAATCAATCATACATCCCTTCAAATTACAACATCCCACAAAAAAATCATCTATCCCCCAATATCACAATCATTCATTCAATACATTCAACATTCCACAACATAAATCATTGATCCCTTCACATTTCACCATTCAACCTCCTATCAACATGTCCACCATCACATCCACAAATGACTTGGCATCACAAATGCAAATCTTAAATAATAAAATAATTGACATGGAACTAGGACATACAAAGAAAAACTACACACTTGAGGAAATAATTCCTTATCCATTTGATCAATCAATACCTATGATAAATTTTCCTTACAACATTGAAGTGCCTAAATTCAACAATTATAAGGGGAAGGGAGATCCATGATAGCATATATGAGAATTATATATAGCTTTCTTAGAGGTTTCTTACAATTACACATACTTAATCCACCTCTTTCCCAAAATTTCAAGAGGAAGAGAAATAGAATGGTTCTCATTTACCACTTGGCATCAAAACCTTTCATGAACTAGCAAAAAACTTCAACATTCATTTCTCCTACAAAATTGAGCATTAAATCACTATGACTAACTTATGCAACACCAAAAAAAGGAATGGATAATAATTTTTTGCCTTCCTCTAACGATGGAAGAACATATAAAGAAAATTCCCATGGCCTATTCCCCCAAAAAAACTTGTGCACATCTTTCTCCAAAACCTAAACTAGGAGATGGGTTTTCACTTACAAGTCCAATGTGAGTTAAAAAGTTTGTTGAAATAATAGAAAAGGTATAATTATTGAAAAGTATCTCATTTCCAAAGGTCTTTTGTAAATATATAATAAAAATAAGGATAATGACCCTCAATCTAATGACAAACCTCGCTTATGAGCTAAAAACATACAACTATCATCAAGCAAAATTGTTGAACACAATGATTTGCTGAGAGTGGGGGCTGAATCAACATATATTAGAATTTAAACATTCCCATTTACAGATTAACAACTGGCCACATTAATAAAAAAGAACATAAGAGAACACATGCATCACATAAAGACGCCAATATTTTTACATGGAAAACCTAATGAGGGAAAATTCATGGTGAGGATTAACTCACAATAAATGTAGCTCATTGCTAACAAGAATTACAATGTTTTAAGGCTCACTACCTTTATAATTGTATACTAAGGTACACAACCTTAGAGCAAGATACGAAGGGTCTAATGAGACTCATTTTCTCAGAGCAAGATACATGAAAATTAGAATGAGAAAATTGATTAGGAACTACTATGAAGAAGCATCTAATACATGTTGATGTTGCAGTCACTTTTTTCGCACAATTAACCCTTCACAATAACTTCAAACACTTCATATTTTGTATTCTACTTCACATCAATCACACTCAATCATCCATTTCACAAATGAATTTGATCTTCTATATATATCCTCTGCAACAACTCAAGACCTTTATTAGGTTGGCTCCAAGATGACCTTTAGAAGAAACATTTGATATCACATTGGTTAGCTCCAATTATGTATAATATTCACAAGAGAAATACTTGTGGATTAAAACATAGTATTACAGGACCCAAACACTTCATAACACATTCTCCAAAAGAAAATTAACTAATCAAGATCAACTGTTGATGAAGGAGACAAGTTTGTCGGCCCAAATAATGGTACCACTATCGAAACTGCCATTAGTTCACCTTTGCACTCCTAGGGAGAGACCAAAACTATCATGCAGACCAAGAAGTAAGAATTTTAGTTCTTGAAAAATATCTACTCAATCTTCACCTAGAGAATCTAATCATCATGTTTTGGTGCAAATGATGAAACTCATTGAATTTGTAGGAACATAGTATTCCAAACAAATTGTAGCACATAGTTATTCAAAAAATAAAATTGTGGACCAGTTTACCACTTGATACTGCTAAGTAGTATGCATTGGACACCATTTAATATTTTCACAAAACTATAAGGAAAATACTTCAATTCCAGAGGAATGCAAATCATTCCAGTAAGCCTTCATCAACACATTACTCTTTTAGAGCATAGACTGAAACATTGTTACTTATAACTTTCATTGTAGAAGATGTGATGACTTGATTTATTGGATATGGAACCTTCATAACTTGAAAAATATATCATTTGAACCACAAGAAAAATCTTGCTCAGCAAAAGGATACAGACCAAAAAACCATGACACTGCTTTAGAGTATATACTATGAATGCCTTAGATAAACTTTTGCATCTTATCTCTATGTGTAGTACATCAAATTGAAATTTCATCAATTTAAACATGTTTTAGATACATCAAGACATGTGTATTATCCTCTTCATCACACTTATATCACCATTCTTCCTTATACTGCATTGCAAAAATTTGTCTCAACACATACCAACTATGTAATAACTATCTCTGGAGTATGTACATACTTCAGTATCACATCTAACATCAATGACATCCAATATTTGGTTGAAATAAATGACAAAATTGATGTAGAGCAGGGTGGAGTATGTTCAAACAACACAATTCAACAACTTCTTCAAGATTCTAAACCCTAACTAGGGTGGTTTTTCACACAACCTCTCAATTTCCCTTGTAGGTCTGCAAACCTAGTTTCTTAAACATATCTCTTTGTGAAGGCCTCAAACCCACTTATCAAATACCATTCCAAATACCCATTAGGCCCAAATTTGACATATCAAATTTATACATACACTTGTTTTGGAACATCAATCCCTAAAATGGACTGCTACATTGGAAATGGCCACAATTAGCCCTGTTTTACAAAGAAACACCAAGCTAGAACCTCTCCCAACCTCAAATATCTATTGCATGACCTTAACTAGGCTATAAAATCTCTGAATCAACAACTTTTATCAGGGAAACAATCACAAATTCACCAAACTACCAAACCATTATTTAGGCTTGTTTAGACTAGGTTTCAAGAGGGTTTATTGAAACTCTATTCTACAGACCTTAAAAACACCACACAGGGCCTGCACATGCTTCTCCAATCGACTCCCAACCTTTATAATTTCCTTTTCACCAAACTTCAACTCTTAGCCATCAATTTCAAGCCAAAACTCATGAAATTACAACTAGGGCATCATCTCATTTCCTCAAAACTCTCATCCCTGATCATCCCAACTACATTAACACAAAAAATACTCCTCATTGTGCCATTCCACAAACTTATAGCATGATTCATCGAGTGGAATGGCTTAAAAGACCATTTTATTCACTCAAACCCTCAAACAGGGTTTTACCAGATTGTTCTCAGAAAAATGCTCACAAAATCCTTGAACTTGATAAAATCAAATAAAAAAAAAGCCAAAACATTCTTTGTTCACTCCACCATCAAATTCAATTCATTTAAGATAAGTACCTATCAGTACGGAACCATATTGTAGTCTGTAGCAGTAGATTTAATTGGAAACACAAAAAAAAAAGAGTTTGTTATTGCTTTCTTCCACAAAATATTCAACAGAGCCTTTACATCGAGTTTCTAGAGAATATTTAAACTTGTCCCACCAAAAATAAACTAACTCAACTAACTCTAACAACCTTTTGAACTACTTTACTGTTGCTCTTCCCAATTCTTGCATTTTTGCAATTTTGTGCATGACAACAATTTGCAAGATTTACAAAATATGACAACTTAACTACAATTGACCCAAATATGACTTAAAACATTAAGAATGGTCTATTATGACCTTATTAGATGAAATTAGACTCAAAACACCCTAAAACCAAACTGAAGACCATATTTACAAAAATGGACTTGGTGCCCCTGTACAAAAAACTTATTGCTATCAATCTCCCCCTTTGTCATTGATGGCAATATGCATAGCTTCTCTCCCCCTTTGACCTCAAGGACAAAGGGCATGATATCTTCTATTTACAATACCCCAAAAACTATATGATCCCCCCCTTATTATACACTCCCCCTAAGATGGAGATTCCAAAAAACTAATGATATAAAAACTAAAAAGATACAAGTGTCCACAAAACTTTACAAATTCAAAATTTTCTTTTTTACCCTTTTGCAGCTTCTTTAGAAGGAAGAATATTCTTGTGAGTTTCCTTTAGTTTCTCTAGAGTTGTAGTCCAATCTACTTTTGCTGAGGTGAAAATTATGATTTTTACATTCAAATTCTATGCATAATTCCTCAGCCTCATTTAATTTTCTAGGAGTTTTCATTTTCAGACCCACTTCCACTGCTTTGACCAATAATCCAAACAATGATACAAGCCACACATTGACAAGTTCTCTTAGAAAATTGAATTGTTTCTTTAACTACTCTCTCTAATCTATAAATAATTTCAACTGTACATGAAGATTTTCAATTTGTGCCCTGGTGGATCCATCCATATCTCTTGATAAATCATATTTTTCGGCCAATTGTGTAATTTGTGACTCAATAGAATCAATATGACTTTTGATATCTTTGGTGGAGCTTGGCCATTTCAAACAAAATTGGTAAAGGGAAATAGATTCATTCACACAGTCCTTAAACATCACTATATTTTCTTGTAATTTATTATATGCATTAGCACACTTATTAGAGGCTTCAATCATTCTTTTGTCTTTTATCTTTATCAATGCCTCTTGTTCTACCTTTTATTTGGAGAGGGATGAGTGATTCTTGAAAGAATCCATTAAGAGCTATAGCTTTTTTTCTGGAGGCAAGGAAACATCAATGTTTACTTCTGGTAAGCCTTCTTGAATAATCTTAACTACCTCATCAACTAATTCACTCCAATTTGCATGCTTTTGTAGTATTTCCTTTCTTGCAGAAGCATACAAGACATCACCAAGTTGCAACTTATGGAAGGGAGAAATATTTGATAAGTCAACCTATCCCTCATGTGTTAGAATATGCAAAAGTCGAGGTGTCACCACATGTTGAAACTACATCTGAACTCCAAGAAGGTCTTTAAAAGAGTCTATAGAAGAACCTTTTCCTTTATTCATAGAAGCATCTTGCTTCTCTATTGTAACCTTCTTCGCATCCTGAACTTTCTCAAGATTTAGCTCTACCCTTTCTTATTGTTTCTTGAATTTTTAGGTGGAGGAATGTTGTGTTTTTCACCAGAGATAGTGTTCTCCAGAGGAGAGACACCTATTTTATTTTGGTCTCCTACATTATGTGTACTTGTGTTCTCTGGAGGAGTAGTTTCCTCATATTGTTTGGAATTTCATCTGTCTCACCAATTTTAGTCACATTTTCTTCAAAGGCAAATAAATCTATGTCCTGAGCAGACACATTAGGTATATCCTGTAAGTCTGAAGTATTTAGAGGTGCTCCATCTCTAATTATTTCATCATTATTTAGTTCTAATTTTTTTTGTTATCTTCCATCTCATTATCCATCCTCTTTATTTCTTCTTTATCCTTAGCCATCACTGTATTTATTCTTTGTTTGGTCTTAAATTCTTGACCCTAATATTGAGACAATTTTACCCTTTCTTCATGAGAGATTAATACACTAGATTTTTCTAATGCTTGTTGTCTCATCTTAGCTTCTTCTAAAACAAATTCATTCCTCTTGCTACTGAGTACCTCAACAAGGCTTATTGAAAAATTATCAATGACTTCATTTAGAGCCATATTGAAACTACTCATATACATAATTATTTCTTTCTCAATTATGGTCTTGTCAGCAGGGGACATTTCATCATAAAGTTCAACAACCTCTTTTAGTGCATCATGCTCCACAATTACATTGATAGTGGCCTCAAGTTGTAGAGGCACATGTTTTGGAGGAGTCTTCTTTATTCTCCTTTACTTTCCTTCTTCTTTGGATGTTTCATCTACTACTTCTTGCCTTGTTCTCTTTCATCTTTTTAAGATGTATCCTTTCATTTCTTCCTCTTCATCTTCTTTGTTATCAATTACATTCATAGGGTTAAACTTTTCTTTGCTTTCCTTCTACTTAGTTCTTGGTTTCTTCTTTTTAGCAGTCTTGATTACACTGGTGTTTTAGTAGTAGTCCTTCTATTGCTAGGAGTTTTGGTAGGTCCAGAAGTTTTAACAACATCAAGGTTAGGCCTACTTTATCTCCTTGGTCTTTGTGGATTGGTGGTGGGAGCTTGTGACACATCCAAAAAACCCTTAGCAATGTCAATCACTCTCTTTAAATATGACATCATCTTTCCTACTTTCTTCTTCGCCTTTTCTTTTGCATTCTTTTCCGCTTGCTTGTTGGTTATTTCATTATAAGTACCAAATCTATCGATTGTGGTATCCTTTGGTTTGCTGAGCAATATGTCAGCATATGTAATCCAATTTTCTCTGAGAAGTTTATAGGGCAGCCTTGCAATCCAGTTTGTCCTTGGGTCAACCACTTCCATGTATAAACAATTGTCTTTATCAACCATGAAAATGATCACATCCTTGCACCTTTCTACAACTTGAGAGGGTATCCTATCCCTCCTTTGCATTTCACTATGGAAGGTTTTAAAGAAACCACAAAATGTTGTGTTGCATTGATTAGTGTCCAAAAACTTATGCATCTATTCCCTAATCTGATGTGAGACAGGAATGTCCCTTGTCTAAACCATATTCTTCTTACTCGATAATTCATTCAAGAAATAAAGCATAAGGAAAATGATCATGGAGCCATACCAGAGTTTATAATGTGAATCCTTGGTTATTTGTAGATTATCCAACAATTAATACCATAGGTGCTCACAAAGGTCATAGTCTTTTCCTTCACCATCTAAAAAGTAGTGTATATGGTAGTAGCGGTAGTAGACCCTACTTTTTTTATGTAATAGATCTTGTATGCAATGCCCATTATAGCATATCAAACACCAAGATCAATGATATCATCCACAGTTAGAGTTCTCTTGTCAAATTTTTCTCTAGTAAGTTTCAGGGCTTCTTCATTCTTAAGATTTTCAGTGTTGGCACCGGTTTGATGGAGCACAAACTAGTCACAACCCTGATAGCTTCCTTTGTGATTAGATAGGGTTGATTGATCCAAAAGATATCCTCATGGATTTTACTTAAAGAAATTATGATCCATTCATCTTCATAGAAAAATTTAGAAAAACCCTTCCATACATCCAATCCTTTTAATTCCACGTTCACATATTCTGGTTTAAGCTAAAAATTATCACCCAAGAGATTATTGAACCTGAAATCTTCCATATTTATATGGTTGTATTCATTTAGCCGAGAATAAATGTAAATGCAAACATCTTCATAATGCAGTACATTGATAGGAATGTGGGAGAATGCTCCATCCTTGTCAGTTTCCATGGATTTGTATGAATGCTTCTTAAATTTTGGTTTTATCTTTTTATCAACATCAGTGATAATTGGTGTAGCCATGATAACACTAGGGTTTTTCACATAAACCAAAGAAATACCCGTGAATTTTTTTTGTTATGGTTTGCACACACTTATTCAAACACTCTATTCACTTCCTCAGCTCTTGCACACCATTGATATCTTTTGAATGAAATTAATTTTGATCAATTTGAGATTAAATGCACTTTATACCAACCCTAATTGTTTCACATTAAATACCTTTCTTATTTCTTGACATTAGCAACTTTTTGTTGTCTATGATATCACAGTGATCCGTACTCTTTCAAGATACTTTCACAGAAGGTGTATTTGCTCTGGAATCCAGACCAACCAAATCCATATCACTATTTACCATTATGCTGAAGATTTTAGCATCTCATACATTTCAATATTTTGACAGGATCTGCACTTGCAACTCCCCTAAATCAATACTCTTTCTTTAGTTACTGAAGGACTCATTTGTACCATGTTGAGGTAAAAATTCATTCTTTATTTCACTTTCTTCCTTATTCTACCAAAGTTTGTTCATATCCTTCTTTTTTTGACTCATGAAAGGATTCTTTTGAGGAGCAGGAGATCTTACACTCTTTCCCTTGCAAAATCTAGCAATGTGTCATGGTTTATTGTAATTGTAGTAGGTGATACTAGCTTGAGAAGAAAAAATACTTCTTCTCACATTAGATCTGCAATCAACAACCCTATGGCCAAACTTGTTGCACATGTAGCAGTAACCATAGAAAGATTGAGAGGTCATAGCATTACTATTCCTTATCATTTTACTTATGCATTAATTAGACTTGTGACCAAATTTACTGCAGGCATAGTATTGACCATGAAATGATTGAGTGTTCATAACATTATGCCTTGGAGGCCTGAAAGAGTTCTGACTCATCTTTCTTCTACATTCAACTACCTTATGACCAAAATTTTTACAAGCATCTAGCAATTACCATTGAACCTGATAGGAGCAGTTTGTTTAAGAGAAGGCTTCCTAAAGTTATTCTTTTTGCTCTGGAAATGAATGAATCCTCCTTCCTTTTTTCTGTTATGATTTATCTTTGCATCTTTGAAGGATGTATCCTCATGTTTTTCAGTGCAGGCATTTTCCTTCCTTGTTTTAGATTGCCCTTTTTCTTTGAAGTTATCATACAATTTTTTTGATGTATTGATCACAAGACTTTCCCTTTTTTAAAACCAAGTTTGAATTTATCTTTTGAGGGATTTTGAGAGTTAATTAACTCATCAATAATTTTAGAGCCTCCTCCCAGTTTTAGACCTTTGTCAATTTTCTCTTTTTCTTTTTCAAGTTCTTTTCTCATGAATACAATCTCTTCCTCAAGCTTTAAGAATTCAATAATTTGGTTATTGAGCTTGGTATTTAGGAAATCCTCAATCCTCTTGCCTTCTTCAACTTTGAATTTTAGATTTGAAATCAAATCTTTAGCTTCTTTGGATTTCATTTCACATCCACTTCCTCTTATTTGAGCTTTCAATTTGTCAATTTCTTCCTTTGATTCTTTAGCTTTTTCATTCAATTTGTCAATTGTCTCTTTTGAATTTTCCAACATGCACTCATATTTTATATTTTGTACTCTTTCTTCATCCAAATCCTCAAGAGTAGACCAAAGTTATCCTTCAAAATATACTTCACAATCTTCAAGATTGATGTCCCAACCTTCAGGTTCCATTGATTCTAGTTCTGGTTCTGGAATAAACATATCATTGATTTTTTCTACAAACCCAATGTGTTCAAGAGTAGGATCAACCTTAGTTCTTAATATTCTCAAGGCACTTGGATCATATGCCAATTGTTGAACATAATGATGTATTGAGAGGGGGGGTGAATCAATATATATTAAAACTTAACCATTCTCATTTGTAGATTAACAACACATTACATTAACTGAAAAGAATAGAAGAGAACACATGCATCACATAAATATACCAATATTTTTACATGGAAAAACCAATGAGGCAAAAACCATAGTGAGGATTAACTCACAATAAATGTAGCTCACTACTAACAATAATTACAATGTTTTTAGGCTCACTGTCTATGGACTTGCAAAATAAGGTACATAGCCTTAGAGAAAGATACAAAGGACTTGGTGAGACTCGCCATCTCATAGCAGGATACGTGAAAATTAGAATGAGAAAATTGATTATGAATCACTATGAAGAAGCATCTAATACATGTTGATGTTGCAGTCACTTTTTCACACAATTAACCGTTCACACTGATTTCAGACACTACATCTTTTGCATTCTACTTCACATCAATCACACTCAATCATCCCTTTCACAAATTAATTTGATCTTCTACATATATCCTCCACAATAACTCAAAACCTTTATTAGGTCAGCTCCAAGATGACCTTTAAAAGAAATGTTTGATATCACACTGGTAAACTCTAATTATGTATAATATTCATAAGAGAAACACTTGCGGGTTAAAAAAGGATATTAAAAGAACCAAACACTTCATACCACATTCTCCAAAATAGAATTAACTAATTAGGATCAATCATTGATGAAGGTGACAAGTCTGTCGGCCCAAATAATGGTATCACTACCAAAACTGCCATTAGTTCACCTTTGCACTCTCGAGGAGAGACCAAAACTATCATGCAAACCAAGAAGTAAGAATTATAGTTCATGCACAATATATACTCAACCTTCACCTAGAGAATTTGATCATTATATTTTAGTGCAAATGATGAAACTCACTAAATTTGCAAGAACAGAGCATTCTGAACAAAATGTAGCACACTGCTATTTAAAAACTGAACTTGCAAACCACTTTACCACTTGATACTACTATGTAGTATGCATTGTAAACCATTTAATATGTTCAAAAAATTGTAAGGAAGATACTTCAATTCTAGAGGAATGCAGATCATTCCAGTAAGCCTCCATCAACACATTACTCTTCCAGAGCACAATCCAAAACACTATTACTTGTAACTTTCACTGTAGAATAATTGATGATCCGATTTATTGGATATGGAACTTTCATAACTTGAAAAATATATCATCTAAACCATAAGATAGAATCTTTCTCAACAGAAGGATGCAAACTAGAAAACCTTGACATTGCTTTAGAGTCTATACTATGGATGCCTTAGAGAATTTTTTGCATCTTATCTCTATGTGTGGTACATAAAATGAAATGTCATCAATTTAAAAATGTTGTAGATACATTAGTACATGTGTATCATCCTATGCATCACACTTATATCACCATTCTTCCTTATATTGCATTACAAAATTTTGCCTCAACACATACTAACCATGTAATAACTATCTCCAGAGTATGTACATACTTCAACATCACATTTGGCATCAATGATAGCCCATATTGGGTTGACATCAATGACAACACTTATTCTAACAACAATATTATTAAACATGTAGAAAAGCACTCAAGGTGTCATCATTCCTAGAGGACCACATAGGTAGAATTCTATGCCACAACAAAAATAAACTCTAGGGGAGCCTATCAAATTGATCTTACAAAAATTGGTCTAGTCCAATCTCACCATGTTACCAAAAGTTAGACAATATGAACCTCAATTCAAATCCTCATGGTACAAAGATAATGAATATTATGAATATCATAGGGCCGAAGGACATAAGACCCTTGATTTTATTAAATTGAAAATCTCATTCAAGATTTTATTGACTAAGGTGACATCACTGTTGAAAATAATACCAACAATCCATCCAAAAATAATCATATCAATAATTTATGTAGCTCACATAATGAGAAATTAGGCATATATCAAGATACTTTTCCCAAATACGATCAAAATCATCCATCTATGTCTAGAAGTGAATCATCCTAAAGAAATCATATTAATAACATTCCTAGCCATACATATCCACCTCATTTGAGTCCATAATAGGTCATATTGAAGAATCTTTCCCACAAGAAGTCTCCATATATCATTTCAATCGTTCATACCCAAAATATTTACAACATTTTCAATTCTCAACATCCCCATCACAAAAATAATCCAATAATGAGATCTCTCAATATTACATCTAAGGGACATCCACAACAAATAATCATGAAATCCACATTAATCCAAAATTTGATACAAGTCCAATCAATGATAAAAATCCTAGATCAAACACCATCACACATCATATCCACTCTAGAGACTCTTGTTCAAAATCCATTATTGTCATGCCAACATATTGAGGCCATCCAAGAGTCTCATATTCATACCTTATTATTAGAATAAAATTTATGTCAAGAACACAATCCAACGCATAAAGCAACAAGCCTCAAAATGAATCAAGATCAAGTTACCTAGATCTTCCAAGATCATTCAATCATTGATCAAGATCCAATATATCTAGAATTCGATAATGATCCCATCATCCCTTTCCATTCCATCCATCATCCTAAAATTATAGATGATCCTATCCATATTCTAGTAACTTTCACTTTTAGAATTGCAACACTTGCCTCCTTTGGACACATAGATGATTTAACCTTGTTCATCTAGAACAAGAGTCTATCTCTCTAGAAAATTTTGAAAATGATGAAGCTATAGATGATTTCATAGGACTCCGTGATGCTACTCCAACAAATGACCATAAAAGGGGTTTTCATATCAAATTTGAGGCAACAAAATATTTTGAGAAACAAGCTAAGTTCCTTAGTCCTCAAACTCATCCCAAATATATTGATAAAAAGTTACTATGGATGATCCATATCTCACAAAATGATGAAGAAAAAGCATGAAGAAAAAGAAAGAACCAATATCCTATTAGCTCAGATCACTCACTTCTCCAAAAGAAAAATTTCTTACTAATGAGAAGATAACCACCATTGATGATTCCCAACAACACAAAGAAGATTTAGCATTTTTTGCTAGAACAACACATATCCTATTGCAAACATAATTTGTCAAAGCATGTAGTATCAAGGAAAATGTTAGGCCTACATGAACAAAGTCTTTTGGAACCAATATAGTTTTTTGACAATCCTAAATATCAAGGACTTGGTTATTCATCTATAAAGAAATATAATGATGTTAGCAACACCTCCATCATATCAAAGGAAACTTCATCTAATGTAAATATCAAAATAGGGGCCACGAATAGTCCATACAATAAGGTTGTCACCAATACTCCTCCATCCACACATAAACCATCATTCCCAAATCTTTCAACCCAATAATTGGGACCAATAAAATAAAAATATTTACAAATAAAAAGATCAAAATCAAAGTCAAGTTTTAAAAGCTAATAAATCTGAAAGTCAAAATGGACACATAAAGTCAAAATGGATCCCAAAGAAGATGGACCATGTATAACATTTATTTCAAATACAAATCCAATAGTCAATGAAGCTATGGAGCTATATCAAAAAAGTATTTCTATCAATCGTAAGTGTCAACCTCCTTCAAAATGGTCTTCAATCCCAACACACAAGATGTATAAAAATTTTGGTCTAAAAAATGCTCAAAATCTCACATCCACGCTCCATCGTCCACCATCTCAAGTTTGGAAAATAAAAAATACCACATCAAAATTACCAAATAATTAATCCACATATCACATCCCCCATCAAAATTCAGCATCCCACCTAAAATCTTAAAATCCCAAATCCCACATTCACCATGTCCCGGTAGCAACACTTTATCATAAGGACTCTAATGGAACTCTATCACAATGTGTGCATTTAAATAAAGACAACCCTAGTATCAACAAGGATCATATATACAAGTGCACTTATCTTGGAAAAGTAACTCCTCAAGGTAGGAAATTATTGTCACATTATGAAACCAACATCTACATCATTACCACTAGGTGGTCCCACATAGTTGATGATCATTCAAAAAAAAAAGATTAAAGAGAAATAATCCATCCTCTAGTAAAAACTACTTCGGTAGTACCTTAGAAAATTACCATGGTGAAACCTGTTTGCAAGCACCATATGTAACAAAATTAGAAAATAAAAAAAGAAGATAAAAATCATCCTCTAGTGAAAACCACTTTGGTGGCGCTTTAGAAATGTACCATGATGAAAACCCATTCATGAGCATCATGTGTAAAATTAATTATCTATGTGTACCATTCTAATTGGGAGCATCTTATCTCATACATAATGTTATTTTATTCTAACACCATTATCCATCCAATCCATTCCATTTTCATCCTTCTTCCCTATCCACCTTGATCTTGACAAAGACTAGGGGCATATACTTTGAAAACCATGATTTTGAAAAACTATTGACATGGTCATTTCCTTTTACCACATACTATCCCATGCCATACCATCACCTACATCGCACTATCCAAAAAATTAGCTTGGGTAAAAAATGTTATCCTATTAAGAGATAGTCCTTGGAAGTAAAATACCTTATCCTAGATCTATTTGCATAAGCCCTATCCTCCCCATCCTTCACATATTCATTTCCATCACAATAGTCCATTCATCCACTCATAGCATCCCATACATTGCTAGACACTGGGGAAGTGATTGCATATTTATTTGAAATAAATATTGATATATTTCATCTAGCTCACTTAGTGATCTAGAAACCTTCCAAAAAAAAAATTCAAAAAATCTAAAACATATTCCAAAAATCCAAAAAAATAACATATTCCAAAAACCCCCAAAAAAATCACATATTTCAAAAATCCATGAAAAAATAAAATATCCTAAAAAATAAGAAAAAATTGAGCATTTTTTACCATCCCATAAATATTTTTTTCCATAAAAATCTTCCCCATCACCCACAATCTAGATAATCCTCATCAATCTCATCTTGCCATACATTCTAGTATAATATCAAACCATCTAACAAATTTTGTCCCTAGCCTTGTTACAAATCTTGATCCATCTTATCCAACCAATCATCATTGATATATATCCTTCCCAATCATCGTGTTGTTCTTATCGTTACCAACACAATCCTTGCATTGTTTTTATCATCGACAAAATTATCATTATTGACAATCAATCAATCAAATTAATCAACTTAACTTGGCTAGCGACAATATCTCAAGAGGTCTTCAATATCCCTACACATTTATATCTCTTCATCATTCATCACCATCATTATCATCATCGTATTCCATCAATAAACTAGTAAAACAACAAAAATATGCCTTGATATCCATAAATATACACACGTAAACACCATCCATCCAATCCATAATAAATCATTGCCACTCTAGACTTGACACTCAAGAAAAAGAAAAATACGCATCACATAAAACATTAAGCTTTCACAAAAATTCACGAGATAAGACCATTGTTGAATCAACTTACTGCCTATATAACTATTGCCTAATCATTCGATCTATCATCCCAATCCATGCCTGAATTGATGTATCCTTCCTAAAACAAACACAATCCAATATCAAGCACACCTCTTTGGAAAGAGATGTGATGGTTGTTGATTTGTTTTGTTAGTCAATCTTTTGTTTTCTTGATTTTTTTTTTTTCACTCCAATTCTTATTTGATGCCACCTTGATCTTTCAATATCTTGGTGTGTTAAGAGAATCATAGAATGGGGCATGGTCATTACTTTTGTATTCCATTTTTGTGGAACGTTCTTGTAATACGACCAAGGTGAATACTTACCTTGTGTGTTGAGGTACCTTATTGAATAAATAAACATCCTTTGCATATTGTCATTCATACCTTTTGTACATTAAGATTATCATGCTCTAAGTATTATTCTCTCACACATTCAAACAAGGTTTTTGTATTTCTAGTATGAACAAGGATAACCCTTTTTTTCTTGCAGAGTCAAATTCCATGTAATGGATATAATGTCACCTTGTTTCCTCATACCTTGGTGTATAATATCCATTTTTTTATATCAAAACAAGGATTTATCTTTACATTTTCCAAGAATAACAAAAAAAAATCACCTTTTCATCCCATATTCCATATCCATCTCATTACCTACTTATATCTTTCACTATTCAATATTTGATAAAAAAAATTCATTCATTTTTTATTATCCTATGTTCTACCTCATTTATTCTTTCATACTAACTAATCTTGATGCAATCGAGGATGGGGGTTTTGTCAAACAACCCATCCAAGCAGTCATAACACCACAAACAATCTCATTTCAAAAAAATGAAAACATTTGCAACAAATTCTTAATGGAAGATATAACCAAATATTCTTCATTAAAATTTAATAATCTGATTTTTACATACAAATGTGTAGCCAAAACAACAAAATATGCTATGGAAATCCATAGGCTAAACTGAAATCAATTCTATAGGCAAGAATCGTGACAACTCCACAAACCCGCCACTTTCTTCTCACCATTGCTCCTTCATTCCTTTGAATCTTCTAAAATAATTTCTAGGTTTGATGAGTCTCATTCCTATCTTTCTAGATCATTTTGAAATTCTTGATTTCGATTTTGTATGAGAAAGTTATGCCATTTTTACTAAAACTAGTCCTCTCAGGTACGACTCTGACAATCTCTCTCTCCCACTCAAACCTACTAAATCACCATGACTCCTTTCTTGGAATGAGTTTTTCTCTTCTTGGAATATGCATTCGATGGCAATTCAAAAATTATCTTCCCACCTCTGAACCCACTCTCTCCACTTCCTCCACGCCTTGCATGCCCCTTTTTTTTCAACAAATGCAAATTCATTTTTTTTTAATAGAGTTACAATTTACAACAAATGCCCACTAATAGGTTGGGTGTGGGATTTTTCCTTTTTGGAAAATTACAATTTGCAAAAATTTTAAAATCCACTAATAACTAAATCAATTAATAAATTTATTTTCTTTTACAATCGGTAACATCAAACCTTACTGTGTTGGAGGAGTTGAAGATTTAATTAAATTGTGCCTGCAAGAAAAACCAAAACAAAACTCAAAAATTAAAATTAATATATTTTTTGATGTGCAAGATTGTCTGTGCACCCGAATGCTCCTGCATCAAACAACCCAGATAAATGAAATATTTCATGAGTGAGAACTCTTGAACATTTGAGTATCCTGTGTTTTTTCATCATCCACCTTTCTTCCTTATCTACTTGAATTTTCTTCTTCTCCTTGTTCTAAAACTTCATATTTCTCCCTTCCTTCATCTTTCCCCTCTTTCTTCCTCTCATGTAATTCATCTTGCTGTACCAAGTTTCATCTTCCCACTTCCCTTTATCATTCTTAACTTCTGCATATAAATCAACACTAACAAAATCATAGAAGTCAATAAGTTCACTTTGCACATTCCCTTCACCTATTCGTTCTTCACTTTCTTCTTCCTCTATTTTGTTTTCCTCCTTTCGTACTACAACATCCTTTTCAATATCCTCATAGCCTTCAATTTTAACCATATCACTTTCAAATTAAATTCATTAAAAGATTCACAAGATTCAAATTTTACTTCACCTTTCAATGCCACAATTTTTGCTTCACCTGTTGTTAATGCAAGCCACTCCTTTTCAACTATTGCAATCTACATTAATAATTCATCTTCTTCTATATTTTCTGCTGCTCTTTCACCTCTTTCACTTAAGACATTTTTTATGCATTCTTCTTCACATTGCTGCCCCAAATTCTGAATCATCTCCATGTCCTCATGAAGAACAAACTTCATTGCAACTTGAATAATATCTATCTTTACAACTTCACCTTCTTCTTTTATGACAATACTATCCCTTACACTCATTTCTATATCCACAATTTCATTAAATTCCTTTGAAAGTAACATAACATCAAACTCATTTTCACAAATATCACATAAATAACCTTTTACCTGTGTGTCTTCTTGCTTTTCTACTATTTTCCCAACTTTTTCTTTTCAACTATCTCTTGCAATCTTGTTACTCTCTTCTTCTACCTCCTCCATTGCACTCAAATGTGCCATTTTATTTAACATATTTATGTCTTTCCAAAGATAAATTGCTGCCCCAACTTCGTAGTCACTTACTTCAACATATTCTTTTATCTTTTCTTCACACAAATCAACATCAATATCTTTAAACAATGCCTCTTTCTTAGCTATGAATTCATTCTTCTCTTCTTTATTATCCTCTTTCATGAGGATCCCTTCCTTTTCAGCGCCATATGCATGAAACTCCACTGTATCCTTTTCTTCACCTACATCCAAAACAATGTTAGCACAAAAAATAAGGAATTCATCTCTTCCCACCTTCATTTCCTCTGTTCCCTCTCCTTCAAACAAATATTCTATTTTCTTTTTCTCCTCTTTCTTTCTCCATTCCTTCTTTATGATTCTCTTCTTTTCTTGCTTTTCTTTAATCATAATCATGTGGGATGATCCCACATGTTCTTCTTTCCATGCCACTTTCATAATAGGGTTGCAACTCTTCATTTTCTCTTCTTTTCATTGTCCTCTTTGTCAAATCTTTGTTTTTCCTCTTTCTTCTATTCACCTGCATACACAAATTGACTTGCAAGAAAAATAATGGGACTCGTTCATGCCCATATATTCCTCTTCAACCTTCTTATCTGTTGCCACTTCTACTGCTGCAATTTCATTCTTCTTTTCTGCAATCACAAATTTATCAAGAAAGTAATATCTTTCCAAGGCTTCCACTCTAGCCTCAATCTTCTTTAATTCTTCAATAGCCCATTTTGTAAACCTCTCTTCTTTCCATTCTTCTATAGGTAAAATCCTTACATGCCTTCTCATCACCCATCTTTTCCTTTTCTTCAAAGACATCTTTAGAGACTCACAAGCCCCTCAGCAGTTACAAGTCCTCCTTACAACAATCTCTCACTTTAGGGTATCAACCCTTTGCACTCATAGGTCCTCGCAACAAATTCACTCTTTCTTATCCTCTACCCAACAGACAGTTTCTAGAAGACACACCTCTCTCTTGTGCACCTTCTACCTAGCCTTAACCTCTGTTGGAGGATAACATCACAAGTCCTTTTCCATACCTACAACAAAACTCACACTCACACATTTTGAAAAACCTAAATCCTTCAATTTTCTCTCAACACATATCCAAGAAAAATAGCTTATTGTTGCAACACCTCCCAACTGATCTTTCGGCTCTGATACCATTTGATGCAATCGAGGATGGGGGGTTTTGTCAAACAACCTCGTTTCAAAAAAATGAAAACATTTGCAACAAATTCTTAATGGAAAATATAACCAAATCTTCTTCATTCAAATTGAATAATTTTATTTTTACATACAAATGTGCAACCACAACAAAATATACTATGGCAATCCATAGGCTAAATTGAAATCAATTCTATAGGAAAGAATCGCTACAACTCCACAAACCCATCACTTTATTCTCACCACCACTCCTTCATTCCTCTGAATCTTCTAAAATAGTTTCCGGGTTTGATGTGCCTCATTCCTAGCTTTCTAGATCATTTTGAAATTCTTGATTTTGATTTCATATGAGAAAGTTATGTCATTTTTACTAAAACTAGTCCTCTCAGATACGACTCCAACAATCTCTCTCTCCCACTCCAACCTACTGAATCCCCTTGACTCCTTTCTTGGCACAAGCTTTTTTCTTCTTGGAATATGCATTCAATAGCAATTCAAAAATTGTCTTCCCACCTCTCAACCCACTCTCTCCACTTCCTCCACGCCTTGCATCCCCCTTTTTTTTCAACAAATGCAAATTCATTTTTTTTAATAGAGTTACAATTTACAACAAATGCCCACTCACTGGCTGGGTGTGGGATTTTTCCTTTTTGAAAAATTACAATTTGTAAACATTTTTAAATCCACTAATAACTGAATCAATTAATAAATTGATTTTATTTTACAATCCTATTATCAAATGTTACTGTGCTGGAGGAGTTGAAGATTTAATTAAATTATGCTTGCAAGAAAAACCAAAACAAAACTCAAAAAATAAAATTAATATATTTTTTGATGTGTAGGATTGTCCGTGCACCTGGATGCTCCTGCATCACATCTCCATCCCAAAACCCTAATCTTCCCCCTACACCTTAATATCTTCCATTATCTTCATCCCATCACCCATTTATCCCTTTTTCCATCATCCAACTCCACTTTTTTCATCACTAATCTACTAAACCTATCCTATTTTCCTATCATAAGCTTGACCAAAAAAATAATTTTTCTAGCTGAACTCTCGAGGGAGTAGAAAACTTCCAACCAATCTCTATCCTTTGGTCCACCGGGGCACATTGGGGAACACCATCACCTAAATTTTTTACACCAACCACATGTCTTTGAAACAAAACAACACATTGTCTCAAAGAGGGGAAAAATGTAGACACCTAAAAATGACTAACGAATTTCATCTAAATCATCACTTCTTGTCATCTTTTCTTATCAATCTATCCATCACTATTAATTAAATAATTTTTAATTATTTAATTATTTCTTCAAATTTTCTCATCCACACAAATTAATAATTTTAATTATTTAATTAAGTTCTTAATTTCTTCTATCCACATTAAGTTAAATAATTATTTAATTAATTCATGCATTCTTCTCATTCACCATAATTAAATAATTTTAATTACTTAAGTAACTAATATCTCCTCTAAAATTAAATACATTATTTAATTTATTTAACTTTCTTTTTCTATCTTTAAATTCTTTATTTATTTTCTAATTATATCTTCATCTCATGCACATGAAATTAAATAAATTCATTTATTTATTTTTATTTTTATTCTTCTATCTCCTAATTTAGTGAATTGATTGAAAACCAACATTAGTTCACTCTCACTTCATTCGTCTATGCAACCAATCATCTTATCCATGCAACCACTTACTCATCGTTCAAGCCCTTCATCTTGACACATGTCACTTGCACATTCATCATGATCTCTCAACCAATCCCATATGTCAACTTTTGGGAAATTCTATGGTTGTTTTATAGAAAGTCATGTTTTTCCATGACAAGTGAAACATAGTAAAATAGGTTCACCAAAATGAGACAAAGGAAAATGGGGTTTAACCAAAATGGAGTGGGAAATGGTGTGTGATGAACGTATTTTTCTATTAATTTCATTAGGAAATGAGATCCCCAAAGGTAGGATTGACTTTCAACCCTAGGTGAGTCAACCCTATTGGAGATCTTGTAAATTTCCTTATGATGGAGGACAAGGTAAAATCTGCCTAAACAACACTTTTGGGAGATAAACTAAAAATAGTAAATGATCTCAATTATGTAATGTAAGGCTGAAATCATGTATTTTAAGCATAACTCTAACATAAACAACAAAATTTTAGTAGATATAAGAAAGATAAGACACTATGTACCCATCAACAAAAGTGGTTGTTGAGCATCTGAAAATGGTGAATGAGTCCTTGTATAGATTTTTTCTCAAATTTTGGGGTCCTCTACTAATGGATTTGAGATGCCTTTTCCCACAGGTTTCACTACTAAAAAATCATAAATAAAATTTGGATCTAAGTTTCCGTGGTCTTGACAACTTTTTGTGACTTTGCAACTTTGCACTTTTGAGATCTTCAATTTCAATCCTTCTTCAACTATGAACCTACACATACACAAAGAGAGAAGAAAAATGTTTGTTTTTGGTGGATAAGGGTTTTCCTTGGTCAAACCATAGCTTGGTAATTAAACCTTGAAATGAAACAACAATGAAAGGAAGGAATGGTGAATGAACCATGCTATGTTGCAACTCACCAAACCCTTTAATGGAGATCCTTAGAGGACTGAAGTCTAACACATCTCTCTAATGTCTTGATCTTGCATGAAATGGCTTGATTGTATGTTGATATTGATGCTTGAATTGATACTTGAATTCTTGAAACCTACATCACAATTTTATCTCCAAAAACAAGCATAGATGCAAATAAATTTAATATACCGATGATCTTGATATATATATATTTTTTAAACTGCAAGAATCAGAATCGGGTATTCAGCCCCCTATAAACTGCAGTGTGCATGGTAAACTTTTTTTACGTGATTGGTGATGGTGGTGTGACATGCCCTTCGGTACCACAGGGACGGTGGGGAGACTAGACCTCGTGACCTCTTGCTTGAAACACAATGCTTTGGCTAATCGAGCTAGGCCCACTGCCCCATGATGATCTTGATCTTGACTACTGATGTAGAAGACTAATAAAT
This sequence comes from Sequoia sempervirens, assembly GCA_007258455.2. Classification (NCBI taxonomy): domain Eukaryota; kingdom Viridiplantae; phylum Streptophyta; class Pinopsida; order Cupressales; family Cupressaceae; genus Sequoia; species Sequoia sempervirens. The sequence goes on along the minus strand of VDFB02271358.1, from coordinate 499,342,585 downwards.
ATGCTTTTGAACACCTTTGACAACAATTTTTTCTCTTGCAAAGTTTCATAAAAATTCTTCTAGGATTTGAAATGATAAAAAGACCTTGTATTTATAGTTAATTTTCTAATTTCTCAACAATTAAACATCAAAGGCCGACAATTGAATTTTGATTTTGAATCATAAAAATGCCGCCAAAAAACATATTAAAAATTGAGATCCTCAACTTAAGGAGGACCCATTCGCCAAAGGGTGAATGGGTCCTAGGACCTAAATCCAAGACACTCAATTTCCAAGGCAATTTAATTAATGTTTGCAATTGTTTAATACAGGTTCCCCTTTTGGAAAATGAGCTTAATTAGGCTTTTGAATGCATAATTGGGCCAATTAGAGGCTTAATTAAGTCCAATTAATTAAGGGGAGGAAAACAAAGTGAGAAAATGTAGAGTACTTTTTTCGTCACTACATTTAACCCCCACTTTAGTGAGAGGATGAGCCCTACGCTCAAACTCACACTAAAGTAGGCAAATAAGTGTTAAGAGGGGTCCATGTGTATGGATGCTAGTGAGATAGGATGGAAAAGATCAAGGAGGTGGCCAAACCCCCAGGATCAAGATTCCATGGAAAACCAACATAAGTACAAAGGAACACACATATATGAATGGTATACATCAACAAGACAAGATATGTACAAGCATACAATGCCAAAATTAATGCAAAAATAAAAAAGTGGATCAAGCCTTGACTGTTTGTCCAATAGGTATGGATCAAGCCTTAGTTGTTTGTCCAAAAAAATGATCACAAGTGGAAACTCGTTGTCCAATATGAAAATAAAATATACTCACATAGGCTACTAAATTTTTTTGTCCACTAGGTGAGCCCCAAAAGGGAGGCTAATGGGAAAGTCATGCCAGGTGTACAGGCTCCCATATGTCAACCATACCAAAATTTATACCTCTTGATAACTTTGATAAGATGCCACAAAAAAAGGTTCCACAAGGCTAGCAAGCTGCATTATGCTAGAAACTCATGAAAACCAAAAAGGCTCCATTAGCAAGCAAGTTGTGTTATGCTTGGTGGCCATGACAAAGTTTTAAATGTAATAGAATATGATATTCAAAGGGGTTTTGCTTAATTCATGAAAGGTCTCACCTTAGGGAACACCGTTCTTAATGTCACCAAGAGAGGACAAGTCGAGGATAAAAGATTCACAAATTAGGGAATGCAAGCCATAACATCACCACTAAGAGGAATGCCATATTCCAAGAAAGGTCGCACTCTTGAAGGGAATCAAACCAAATGTCACCACCAAGAAGAAACATCACGTGAAGTAAGAATACCATACTTTGAAGCAAACAATGAGTGGGGACACATATGACTCCACTTTAAAGGAATTGCTAAACACCATGCTTTGAGCAATTACTTAGAACACAAGAAACACCAATACATGAGAGCTTTATTTGGAAAGCCCTATGTAGAACATATGTTTCCAAAATAGAGCTATGTCATGAAAGGAGGTTTCCCCTCATATGCAATCCTAAGATAACACATAAGGGATCCATGGATTTGGGGTCAGTGTTATGTCTTTGCTACAGTGATGTAATCAAGCTCAGAATCACCATCATTCCCCAAATGACATGGAATAATGAGAACAAAGGAATAATGCCACATAAATAGTAAAAAAAAGAAAAGCTTTTGGGTCAACATGGAAGAGACCTAAATGTTTCAATGCCTTGCATCATCCCTAAAAGGAAATCACAAGACAAAAGATAAAGGTAAATGGTTACAACAAATAGAAGAATGTCACGACATATTCACTTCCTTTGTATCCTTGCACCAACAAAGTGACAAGGGTCATCCAAAGTAGGCTCACAAACATATAAAGACACACCAAGCAACACAATACGAGGGATCACATTACACACATGCAATCACAAAGAATATGAAAAGAAAAAAAAGAAAAGACTAGTATGGCACATGCAATTCAACCTATAGCAGGTCATCTACATCCCAATATTGCTCATCATATGCGGAAGGAAAACAACTAGCTAAAGGAACAATGATAAGTGTTGTACTAGGAGCATCACCAAGTTCAACACATGGTGAGTCACTCTTGTTAGGAAGATCATCACAGTTGTTATCATCTAAGATCATGGAAGAGGAAAATAATAAATTCAACTCATTATGCACTTCCTCATCAATCTTAGCAATCTCATCATCATCATCCAAGTTAATCATAACATAATGCCTAATGATGGTTTTTCCATAGAGGTTTCATGTGTTTGGCCCTTACGAGGTTGAATGTAAATGAAGTTGACCATAGTATCTATAGAATCATCCTCATTACCACTCATGTGATCATTAATGATATAAGCTAGACTGCATAACATTTCTATTCCTTGTTCATTTTCAAGCATTTTTCTCATGCTATCTACGATAGGAATCACAATACTAGCAATGTATTCAACAGTCACAAAGTTTTGTAATTTTTCTAAGGCTTCATGCATTTGTTTTAGGTTTTCTTGAGGACATTAGCAACCATTTTTTGAACATTAGTCACATTGGTTGTGGGTTGGGTAGTCATGGGAAATGTTGTATCAAAGCTATGGTCCATAATGGGTTGACTAGTATCAACACTATGAGTGAAAGAGTTGGAAAACTCAAGATCCATGAAAAATGTAGTAGTGTGGGATGACATGAGTATCGAACTACGTCTCACTAGAGTATTGGTAATAGAACACCAAGTTGTGAAGCTCATACAAGTTTCACCAAACCTAAGTGCACCCAAAATGGAGAAAGGGTACTATGCAAATGCAATGAACACCAAAAAGTATGAATCACAATGCAAGTCATGTGAAAAGATTTTATAATTTTCAGATTTGAAACAAGATAATCTACTAATTATGCTATGAAAAAACTTTAAAATGATGTCTTTTAATACCAATTTTGATTTCAAACAATGCATTTAATTTGACCAATTGAACTTAATGCAAGAAAGTACACATTTTAATTTTTGAAACTGAAATAAAGGTTTAACAAAAGAAAATAAAGCAAACAAAGACAAATTAATACCCAAAAATTTGAAACAACACCTCTATAGGTACTTATTCGACCTAGGGTGAATGGGTCCTAGGTCAAGGATCTGAAAAATGAAAGTTTGAATTTTTGATTTAATGTTTGAATTCCCAATTTCAGGTTGCGAACTGTGGTTTCAGTGACAAAATTTTCCAGATTTAGGTGTCCTAATGCAAATGAAATTAGTGAAAAATGATGAACAAAGTGACAATTTTTGAAATGCAATTTTGACCAAATTTTTGAATGTAAATGACTAAAAATACTCTAATATGCAAGTACAATGCAAAATCAATGTAATATGCATGCAATTTTTTTTGGAGTTTTTAGATTTTAAATAATGCAAATTGCAAATTTAAATCCCTAAATGAGATGTAAAATAATTTAGTTTTGACAACCCTAAATGAAATGCAAACTAATGCAAACTATTGCAAATCCTAGATCTAGGGTTTGAATGAACTCCAAATTAGAAAGTTTATAGTGTAAGAATGTCAGGCTCACCAAGATGAAACATAGAAAAATAGGTTCACCAAAATAAGACAAAGGAAAATAGGGTTTAACCAAAATGGAGTGGGAAATGGTGTGTGATGAACCTATCTTTCTATTAATTTCATTAGGAAATGAGATCCCCAAAGGTAGGATTGACTTTCAACCCTAGGTGAGTCAATCCTATTGGAGATAAACTAAAAACAATAAATAAACTCAATTATGCAATGCAAGGATGAAATCATGTATTTAAAGCATAACTCTAAAAAAAACAAAAAACTTTTAGAAGATCTGAGAAAGATAAGACACTGTGTACCAATCACCAAAAATGGTTGTTGAGTGTCCAGAAATGGAAAATTAGTACTTGTACAAATTTTTTTCTCAATTTTTGGGGCCTTTGGTGATGAATTTGAGATGCCTTTTCCCATAGGTTTCACTACTAAAAATTCAGAAATAAATTTGGGATCTAGGTTTTCGTGGTCTTGGAAACTTTTTGTGACAACTTTGCAACTTTGCACTTTTGAGATTTTCATCTTCAATCCTTCTTCACCTATGAACCTGCACATATGCAAAGAGAGGAGAAAATTGTTTATTTTTGGTGGATAAGGGTTTTCCTTGGCCAAAACCTAGCTTGGTAATTAAACCTTGAAATGAAACAATAATGAAATGAAGGAATGATGAATGAACAATGCTATGTTGCAACTCACCAAACCCTTTAATGGAGATCCTTAGAGGACTAAAGTCTAACACTCTAAGGTCTTGATCTTGCATGAAATTTCTTGATTGTATGTTGATCTTGATGCTTGAATTGATACTTGAATCCTTGAAACCTACATCACAATGTTAGCTCCAAAAACATGCATAGATGCAAATAAATTTGACATGATGATCTTGATCTTGATTATTGATGTAGTAGACAAATAAATTTTCTCTTGAACACCTTTGACAATAATTTTTTCTAGGATTTGAAATGATAAAAAGACATTGTATTTATAGGTAATTTTCTAATTTCTCGACAATTAAACATCAAAGGCCAACAATTGCAATTTGAATTTGAATCATAAAAATTCCACCAAAAACATATTAAAAATCGAGATCCTCAACTTAAGGAGGACCCATTTTCCCTTGGGAGAATGGGTCCTAGGACCTAAATCTAGGACAATCAATTTCCAAGGAAATTTAATTAATGTTTGTAATTGTTTAATACAGGTTCCCCTTTTAGAAAATGAGATTAATTTGGCTTTGGAATGCATACTTGGGCCAATTACAGGCTGAATTAAGTCCAATTAATTAAGGGGAGGAAAACAAAGTGAGAAAATGTAAAGTACATTTTTTGTCACTACAACGAGACACAATCTCTAAAATTAGGATGCATATCTTGCACGATTTCATAAGGAAAGGTGGGTTGGACCTTTTAGAGTCATATCATCCCAATTTAGTATCAAAGGGATATTGTCTAAACCCAATATTGGGAGGTAAGTGAGCTTAATGTTACCAATGATATTCCAAGATCAATTTATAAAGAATCTATCAAGTCTAAACTAAATAAGGTTAGCCCCTAGATTTTTTTTAGACCAGGTGAAGGGTTGTCCATTTAGATCCACATCCATCAAACCATCATTACAAAGAAAATTGATGAGGTTAGCCATATTATTTAAATAATCCATGACACCTCCAATATTTTCAAAAGGATACAAAGGTATTTTGAAATCCCCAACCAACATCCAAAGGTACTTATTGTATGGGCTAATAAGTGAGGATTCAAAATACTAAAGTTCCTTTTTGGCGGGTCTAAAATTAGGAGCACAAATGTTGGAAAGAATCCATTTATGATATGAAGAAGAAAGATTCATAGTCAGATTTTTTTTAGACTTGTTAATGCAAAAACCATTGAGGTGAGTTTGGTTCCACATAGTGACAATCCCCCTAGACGCTCCTTGGGCTTCAAAGATACAAAAATCAACATTGGTTCAATTTCTAATAGCCATAATTTTAAAGTTAGCTTCAATCATTTTCACCTCTTGATGGAGAATGATGTCAAGATTATTTTTCAGAATGCAATTTTTGACCAAAAATATTTTTGTGAGGATTATTAATTTGTGATGTCAAGATTATTTTTCAAAATGCAATTTTCGACCAAAAAAATTCTTGTGAGGATTATTAAGTCCTTTAATATTTCATGAAATAATTCTCATTTTTGAGTTTTCCTAGATGAAACCTCTAAATTTTTCTATCTCCCATTAGATATTTCCTTAGCTAACTCTCTTTTTCTTGTTTCTCTCTGACTTGGTTTCCCAACCTTACCATCCAATCACACATCCAACAAATTTTTAGAAGGAACTTTACTCTTTCTGTATGGAGTGATCCACCCTTGTTGATCAGAAGTAGAGGTAGCTAGACTAACAATATTGCAACCCAAAGCCAAACTAGAGGAGGTTACCTTAGGGGTAGCAAGACCCCCGAAATTGGCCTTTTCAATAACCATAATCCTAGTGGGAATAATTTCCTTTTGAGCATTAGGGTCACAACCTTCATTCATAAGAGTAGACAAATTATTGATCTCTTCAAAATTTTGGATTTCCCTTGTGAAACTAATTCCACACCCACCCAAAACTCATCAACCTTGGATATTAAGGTGTTTTTCTATTTTTTAGGAGATGAAAGAGAATCCTATTCCTTACCCTTAACCAACATCTCATCCATATTAGACCATCACTAGTCATTTGGTCAATTGTTAGACTGTTGCACCCCCAACCTCATCTCTTGAGGGTGGTGCAAGATGGAAACATTTGGACCCATTTGGGGGGAAGGAATGATGTTTATAAGGCTATCCTTGAAAGAGTAATCTTCACAACCATATTCTAACCCTTTCAATTTACACACAGGTGCATTGGCCTTTTGGGGTTCTTTCTGTGGGGCAGTACATTAGGATGCAAATTGGCCTAATTTTGAATAGTTTTGGAAAAAGGTTCTAAATTTTTATACTAAATAGGTTGAGTATATTTCCTAAATTTAAATTCCAAAATGATAGAGGTGGGAGGAACTTTAAAAACATCTACAATAATGCAAAATCTAGCAAATGCCAACCTAGATTTAAGGAAGCTAAGGTAGTGGAACAACTTCCTACACTAACCCTGAGAGGAGAATAATGCAAAAAATTTATAGATCTTTAACAGTTGCAAAAACTTAAACATAAATAAACACAAGTATCATGTATACCACAATACGATGATTTACATGGGGAAAACCATTTCAGGAGAAAAACCCTACACTCCAAAAGCTGCCCAATATATTATTTAGAAATCAAAAGATTACAATATACTTGTAGAGCAAGCTTCTCATAGGAGTATCGCTACTAGAGATCAAGAGACACCACAACTGCTATCAGACTCTCAGAATACATTGTCATCTACATACATCCCAACCGTTTATAACAAGCTTTTTGGAACCTTCTAGAATTAGGGTTTTACAAGGTCATTTTTTCATTTGACGTGTTAATGGAAAAACCTTGATGTGTCAACATAATTTTTTTTGAGTCGTTGCCCTGAACCCTGCGTCTTGTTACAAGTGTACAATATTTGCATGATCATTGCCACATACCAACACACATCCTATCAATAAAATTGTATATAATTGCAAGGTTGAGACACATTTTCCTAACAAATCTCCCACTTGTCGAACACCTTGCAAGGACAATGGAAGGGTGTCATCATCATCTCTAATAGCTAGGGGTTGAAAGGCCCATAGTCTTTGAACACCATCTAAACTTCTATGTGCTCATAGGCTTAGTTAAAGAATCAACAACATTCATCAAAGTATCTACCTTAACCAACTTCACCTTGCCATCTTCGACCATATCTCTAACAAAATGATACTGTACATCAATGTGCTTGTTCCTGGCATGAAATGTTGGGTTCTTGGCTAGACATATTGCACTCTAATTGTCACAATAAATTGTCAATATACCTTGTTTTTTTCCAATATTTGAACATAGTCTCTTAAGCCAAATGGCTTCTTTACAAGCATGAGTAGCTTCCATATACTTTGCTTCAGTAGTGGACAAAGCAACCACAACTTGTCACTTACTCATCCAAATAATTTCACCACCAAATAAAGTAAACACATAAGCACTAGTGGATCTTCTGCTATCAACATCACTTGCCCAGTCTGAATCCACATAACCATGAATATCAAGGGAAATATCGTCTTCAATCATATGACTATGATAGCATAAGGAATAATTTGAGGTGCCACACAAATATCTGAAGAATCTTTTAACTGCATCCCAATGAACTCTACCAACATTAGACATATATTTGGAAAGAACTCCCACTGCTTGGGAAATGTCTGGTATATTAGAAACCATAACATACATCAAAATTCCAATTTCACTTTGGTAAGGCACTTTGCTCATGTCTTCCATCTCTGATGGAGATGTTGGACAATCTAAAATAAATAACTTTGTTCCAACTAAAATAGGAACACACAATGGTCTACAATCCTGCATATCAAACCTCTGTAAAATTGAGTTGTCATACTTGCTTTGGCCAAGCCATAGCTTTTTGTTCACTCTATCTCTTTTAATTTCCATCCCAAGAATGTGTTTAGCTGCACCAAGACCTTTCATTTCAAATTTAGCAGCAAGTTGAGATTTTAGTTCTAAAATCATACCTTTCCCTCTACCAATAAATAACATATCATCAACATATAATGCAATAAATAGGAAACAATCACCATTAGTTTTATAATAAATAAAATGATCTGATTTGGAATGCTCAAATCCAAAACTCAACACATATGTATCAAATTTCTAGTACCACATCCTAGGACTTTGTTTTAAGCCATACAAATATTTCTTCAATTTCAAAACCGACTTACTTTTACCTTTCACCATGTAGTGCTCTAGTTGTGTCTTATAAATATCCTCCTCCAAATCACCATGAAGGAAATCAGTTTTCACATCCATTTGCTCAACCTCTAAATCATAAGCAACAATAATAGAAAGAAAAAATCTAATGGATGTCATTTTTGCAATAGGAGAAAATATCTCACCATAATCAACACCCTCAACTTGAGAGTAACTCTTCACAACCAACCTTGCTTTGTACTTCTTAATACCTCCATATAAACCAATCTTTTTCTTGAACACCCATTTACAACCAACAGGTTTTTGTCCTCCAAGAAATGGTACAAGATCCCATGTATCATTCTTTTTCAAAGATTCCATTTCTTCATCCATAGCAATCTTCTGAGATTCTACATCATTCATACCTAGTGCCTCTTCTATAGATCTGGGTTCATCCATGTTAGTATTCAAAGAAAAAATACATCTCCAATCATCAGGTGAATACCTTTTAGGTGGTTGTCTATGCCTTGTAGACCTACAAACAAGCTGAATTGGAGGTTCTTCCTCCTCTTTTGAAGATCCAGAGCTAGATGAGCTCTCCTCAACTTCTTGTCTATCCTTGGGCCTCGATTCAACTTTCTCGGTGTAGAAGGAAATTGAATCACATCTTCCTGTTTCTGTTGAAAAATGAGGTGTTTTCTTAGCTTAATACTCTGTAAAAATTTAATATTGCTGATCTAAGTAAGCTCTGTCTTTAAGAAGATCTTCCATTTTTAATTTCCACATTTCATAGTTAGAACCATTGAACCTTTCAATATCTAACCTTGAATTCATTGTAACAAAAACTTAATTCCAAAATCAGCAAATTACTAAAATAATAAGAGCTCCTACTAAGCCAATAAATCCTTCAAACTTTAAGAGAATGGTCCCAATACTCTACCCAACCTTAGCTCTAATACCAAATGTTGAAAAATGAGGTGTTTTCTTAGCTTAATACTTTGTAAAAATTTAATATTGCTGATCTAAGTAAGCTCTTTCTTTGTTACATATATTCTTTGTGGGTGATTATCTTGATTAATTCATTTTACTATTGTAGAATGAAGAGAGAAGTTGATAGAAGAACTAGACAGGATATTAGAAAGATCACACAAGATATAAGTGGAGAAACCCTTTCGGAAAAAACTCCACCAAGAATTATTCTATTATTCAATCTCTGAATTACAATAGCTCCAATTCTTGCTTGAGAATGCTTCTTCTATCTTTACCAATCTTCTTCACACCTGCAATAACAATTATGAAAACTCTCTTCAACTTGAATGATATATAGAGACAATATGCAACCTTGTAATCTCCAAATGGTGATAATTACAATGCACAAGCTCAAGCCTTAGAAAAGGTACGCCATATTGCTTCAAGTTGAGTTCTACCATGAAGACCAAAGCTTAGAACATGTGCTTTACCCATTTGGGCATCCCAAACTAAAGCTACAACTCATCCTTCACTTCGGTGATAATTACAAAGGTCTTCCTCAAAGATGGTGCCCAAAAGAGGGTCCCACTTAACAGAGCCTTCAGAAATATCTTATCATGCATTGGAGTTAATTCCAAGAAAGCATCTTGGGCACCCAAGTTCTCCAAGTGATTTCTTGTTAACTGAAACATTTACCAACACCATTCATGCAAGAATGGTCATCCCCTGTTAACTGGAGGTAGTCCTTGTTATCTGTCATACAACTCAATGTTATTAGCCATGCATTCCAAGTTAACTGAAGCTAACTACATGCAACTCAAAATAACTAACATACAACTGAAACTAACTAAAGACAACTGAACCATAACTGAACTAAACTGAACTAAACTGAACTAAATTGAATTGAACTTCAAGCATACAAACATCAAATCCTAACTCCTAGGATCTTTACATGCATTCAGAAGTGTTAACTGTTACTCCGTATAGTTAACTGAACACAAGGTGAGTGTCACCTTACCATGTGTGCACCCACATGCTCCTATTATTTAGGAATAACTACAAATTTCAATTTCATGATTTATTTCATCCAAATAATTAATATCATCCTAATCTTAGTGTTGTTGAACACATTCCAAGAACTTAGGAGATACATGAAATAATTAATGTTTAGGATTTGAAATTAAATGGCATCCTATTTCCGACATTTACTTTGTTCTGGTTGCAATGTAACAAAAGAAGGCTTAGTTTCTCTAAAAATAACACTTCTACTATGTATTACCTTATGTGCAACAAGATCCCAAAGCTTGTATCCTTTCACACCATAACTATATTCAATGAAGATACATTTCATAGCCTTGTTCTCCAACTTTGTTCACTTCTCCTTTGGCACATGTGCATATGCCTCGCAACCAAAAACTCTAAGATGTCTTAATGAAGGCTTGTGACTCGACCATGCCTCTATAGGAATCTTATCAACAAGAGCTGATGTAGGAGACCTGTTAATCAAGTAACAAGTAGTGGCAACACCTTCAACCCAAAACCTTTGTTTTAGGCCAACACCACTCAACATACTCCTAGCCTTCTCCATCAATGTCCTATTCATTCTTTCTGCAAATCCATTCTGTTGTGGAGAATACGGAGTTGTGTTCTACCTATGAATACCACAATATTTATAGAATCTATAAAAATAATTAGAGAAAAATTCACCGCCATTACCAGTCCTCAAACATTTTATTTTCTTTCCAATCTGCAACTCAACCACTGCTTTAAATTCTTTAAATTGACTGAAAACTTCAGATTTACTCTTTACAAAATATACCCATGTCCTACTATAATTATCAATAAATGAAATATAATATGGGGATTTACCAATTGAAGGAAAATCAACGGGACCAAATACATCAAAATGAATAAGATCCAATACACAAGATTTATGAGAACTTGAGTAAAACTGAATGCAATTTTATTTTCCATAAAGGAAATGCTCACAAAAATTGAATTCAAGATTACAATTAGACAAACCTTCAACAAGGTTTTTATTTTTCAAGGTCCTTAGACCCTTTTCTCCAATGTGGCCAAGTCTCTAGTGCATAACATAGTTTTCTCTATAGGTAAATTTTTCTTAGAAGAAAGAGCACCCTTGGGTACCCAAAAGCCATGACCATCTGCTAAAGGTGAAACCCTCACTTCTTCTATAGACTTTCTTTTCACAGAAGTACTATTGCACTCAACAATGCATGCACCAAGCTTACACAATGTCCCATATTTGACACCTATAGAAATCACCATAGCACCTCTAACTAGCTTGCATCCTGCATCAAAAAATACTACCTGCACTCCCGCATCTATTAGTTTGCTCATAGATGAAAAATTTCGTGCTAATCTAGGGCTATGCACCACATCATCAATCCTTTTATTCTACCATTAGGGAAGCTGATTTTAACTTTACCTCAGCCAACAATGTCTAAATGAGAATCATTACCCAAGTACACCTTACCTCCATCAAATTCTTCATATTCACAAAACCAATCTCTATTAAAAGTCATATGAAAAGATGCATCCGAATTAATTAACCATGCATCATTACCTGCACGAGTTGTCAAAGCTACAATGAATGAGTCACCATCTTCCTTCTCAGACTTAGAATCAGAATCAAATTTTTTCTTTTTCTTCTTCTTTTCTTCATTGCATTCCTTACAAACATGTCCAGGATTACCACAGTTCCAACAAATAGCTTTGGACTTTCCAGGAGATTTAGATCTCCCCTTGGACTTAGATTTGTCACACTTCTCATTCTTCTTTCCTTTTTCCTTAGGTCTTCCATGAACATTTAGGACCTCCTTGGCAGTGATGGATACCTTCCTCCTCATCTCTTTAGAAAGCAAAGAACCCACATCTCTAGTCTTCAATCTAACAAAAGTACTCCTAATAGCCATAACAAGAGAATCCCATGATTCGGGTAAAGAACAAAGCAAGATTTAACATTTCTCCTCCTCATCCATTTTGACACCAACTGATGCCAATTGAGCCACCAACATATTGAATGCTTCTAGGTGGTCCGTGATTCATCCACCCTCTTCCATTCTCAAGGAATATAACTTCTTCCTCAAGAAAATATTATTCACTAAAGATTTGGCCTGATACATATCACCAAGCTTCTTCCATAGTTTATGTGTAGAGGTCTCTTCATGGACATTAATTAAAATAGAGTCTACCAAGCACAATTTGATTAGACCCTTGGATTTATGGTCCATAACATCATATTGAGCAGCTTGAGTAGGATCTGTAGGCCTTGAAACATTATCATCAACAACATCCCAAAGATCTCGATCTATTAACAGATCCTCCATCTTTAGCTTCTACATCTCAAAATTATTTCCAAAAAATTTCTCCACCTTTATTCTCCCTGATGAACTTGCCATATGAAAATTCTTGTAACAAGATCACAAAAGTGTCTTCTGGACAATCTCCCACTCAAATATGGATTAGTTCAAAAAACCCAACAACCCACAACTAAAACCAAAGGTGATCAAGCTATGATACCACTTGCAAGGAAGCTAAGGTAGTGGAACAACTTGCTACACTAATATTGAGAGGAGAATAATGTAAAACTTTTACAAATCTTTAACAACTACAAAAACTTAAACATAAATAAAAACAAGTATCATGCATACCACAACACAATGATTTACGTGGGGAAAACCCTTCCGGGAGAAAAACCCCACACTCCAAAAGCCACCCAATAATTATTCAGAAATCAAAAGATTACAACATACTTGCAGAGCAAGCTTCTCATAAGAGTATCACCACTAGAGATCAAGAGACACCACGACCGCTATCAGACTCTCAAAATAAATCATTGTCTACATACATCCCAACTTCTTATAACAAGCTTTTTGGAACCTTCTAGAATTAGGGTTTTACAAGGTTGTTTTTCATTTGACGTGTTAACAAAAAAACCTTAATGTGTTAGCAAGAAAAAACCTTGACGTGTCAGTGGGAAAAAACCTTGACGTGTTAGTGATTTTTATTTTTCAGGGCGTTGCCTCGAACCCCACATCTTGTTACGAGTGTATAGTATTTGCATGATCAGTCACCACATACCAACACACATCCTATCAATAAATCATATATAATTGCAAGGTTGAGACACATTTTCCCAACACTCGATTTATCCTTCGTAACTTTATCAACAATCAAGAACTAACCAAAAGAGTTAGTGATCCACATAAAGACCTCCCCATCCGATAAATATAGAGGGAGGCCAAGGAGTTGTATGGTCCACACATGGTCTGATTTATTTAGGTATGCTTTGGGGTCAAATCCTGACTTACACCTACATAGGGAAAGTGTATTCTTCCTATAAATCCAAGGCCCATAAGACAAAACCTAAGATACCCTCTTGGAGATTGAATTTAAATAAGAACATCCCATTTTTCATGACACTAATAGCTATGGATCCCTTAGGTTTTCATTTATTAAAAACTTATGTTTTGACAAGGTCAATGTTTGATCGAAAAGAGAGAAATTTCCCCACCAACATGTTGTCCATGGAGGAAATGATATTGTGAAGTGTTGAATTTGGTAACTTGATGGTTGTGCCTTCCTCTAAATGAGATAGTTCAAAATCTTTGACAAAAATACTAGGAACATGGATGGCCCCATCCTTTCTTGTGAGAATACCCTTCCAATGTGATGCAGGAGCATCGATCCACTTTCCCCAATTTTTTGGTTTGCTCTTTAAATTTGAGTTTGGTGCTTTATTTTAAATCTTGATTGATGCCAAATAAATTTTAGCTCACATACATCCATGATACAAGAGGGGGAAGTTATGTGTAGTTATCATTTTCAGTTATGTGAAACAGATTTTCAAAGGGAAAAATTGGGCAGTTAAGGGGAGCTTGACCATTCCGCCTTGGCAGGGAGTGTAGAGTGGTTTAATGATTTTGAAGGAGGTCAATCCAAATGTTGGCTACACAAAGAGCGGTTATTGGAAACAAGAAAAGAGGTCGAGCAATTTTTAAAAATGAAGACAACACAAGAAAAATAAAAATGAGCAACATGAGAATTTGGAGTGGATGGTTGGAGCAGGGAAAAGGTTGTGTGGAAGGGTCCATGGCATAGGAGAAGGGTCATTCAGGATGTTGGAGTTTTTGGGTTGAAACTTTAAACAAATTGTTGACTATTTTTTCCATCATGCATTTTGTGTTGAGACTGCAGAGTTGGATCAAATTGTTTGTTGTCTTCCTTCATGCTATTTGATTGACAATGTGCAGGTAGCGTGTGGTGTGATTAATTTGTAATCTATTCAATGAAGATTGTAATCTGATCAATGCATTTGAATGAGAAAAGCACATAATCAGGTTTATTGCATGGCTCATAATCTTTTCTGAGAATTGTATTCGAACTTTGTTTTTTGAGTGATTGTTGAACTTTGCTTGATATCCACTCTAGTGGACTGGCTGTATTGTTATATTTGGCTTCCTGTCGTTGGTTGAGAGTTTTTTTTTTGTAGTTGCAATTGTATTTTTTTTCCTTCTGTGAATGCTGCTATCAATTTGGTATTAGAGCTAGAAGATTGCTGACATGGTGAGAAGTATGTTTGAAGAATGAGGTATGAGAGAGCTGAAAGAGAGAGAGTTGTGAAAGAGTTTGTTTGTTAGAGGTATGAGGGAATTTGTTGTTACAGACATAAGAAAGGGTCTGTAACTTCTATTCTCCAGTAGAGATAAACTAGGTAGAAGGTGTATAAATTCCTCCACGAAGAGAGAGTGGGTAGAGGGGGTTTTGAGAGGTACATATTCCAAAGTACTTGTTGGTAGGGGTAGTTGTTAAAGGTGAGAGATTCTGTTGCAGTAGTGAGCAAGATGTATTAGACAAAGAGATGAAGATTGTCTTGAAGAAGCCAATTGTGTGGGAAACTATGGAATGATATTGGGAAGAAAAAAAAATAGAAGGCTCTATGAAGAGTTGAAGAAAATAGAAGCAAGAATGGATTCCCTTGAAGATGGGTTTAAAAAGAAAGATGCAAATAAGAAAGAAAAAGATGAAGAAAAATAGAAAATGGGTGAAGTGAAGTCCCATTGTTCTTTTTGTGATGTCAGGTTTGCAAGTGATGTTTTGTGTGCAGGAAATGAAGATGAAAAATTTCAAAAAATGGACTTTGAAAATCCAAAATTTGACAAGGAGATAGATGGAGATGAGAAAGATCTTCTAGTGAAAGAGGAGAGGAAAGTGTCCATTAAGGAGGCACTTAATGAGACATCTTTGTCTCTTGATTTATTTTCTAATGTCATGTTTGAGAATGTGAATACAGGTAAGAAGAAGGTTGAGAACCACGTCTTGAAGATCATGAGAGGAGGGGAAAGAAAGGCACTTGTAATTGGAGATGAAGATGAGAAAGAGTGGAGGAAAATTGCAGCAGTATGCCAAGAAGGAATCATGCAACATGGTGAGGCCGGGGTACATTGCAAAGTACCTACAAATGAAGATAAGAAAAGTATTGAAATTTTCCAGTACGATAAAGAAGTTGAAGTTTCCTTAGAGTTTCATGATGCATTGGAGGACGTTACAGATAAAGGAAAAGGAGCCAGACACATATCGGGAAAAGTTGACAAGTTATGAAGCCAAGAATGCAAGTAAATTGGGACAACACGTTATTGCACAAATGAATGGAGGTAAGAATGTTGTTTTTAGTCATGTATGTGGAAGTAAAAATGTGGTTATGCAAGTTGATAGAGAAAAGAGGGATGGACATGGATATATAGTACTCAATTGGCAGAAGAAATCCATTAAGGAAGGACAACAGTTATAATGTAAATAGTGGGTGGCTAATGGTGGAGTTTGTGATAGAAAACAAAAACAAAGGATGGAAGAAATACCAAAGTTTCAAAATAAACAAGGAGGTAGGCCAAGTACAACAATAGAAAGACATCAGTCCAAAAAGATGGAAAACAAAATGTGGGTAGTAAAGCACGGGACAATAGTAGAGAAATGTGGTAATATAAGACAAGGCAAAGAAGAGGACAAGTTCACCAAACAAAGAATCATGAGGGAGACAACCAAGGATGACAAGAGGCCATTGCAACATGGTATACAGCAAGCAGGTACTTATGTAGAATTCAAAAAAGAAGAAGAAGAATTAGCATTCCATGAAGAGGACATGACAATGGAGTTTGAAGAAAGGTGAAAGAATGAGGTAGCAACTTGGAAAGAGTTAGTAGAGAGTACACCCAATATGGAAGGTAAGCAAGTTAATTTTGATGTTGGTAATTTTGAATTTTGGATTGAAATTGTTTCAAGGAAAGAATTTTCAAGTAGAAAATGATAAGAATGTAGAATTAAATAGTGATAATGAAATGATGGAATGTGAGATGAAACTGTGGAGGCTTGTGGATGAAAAAAACATAAGGAGAGAAAGATATAAGAGGATAAAGGAAAGAAAGAACAAGTCGATTGGAAAGCATAAAAAAAATAAACATAAGTGTAGAATGGGTTCGAAGAATGAGTTGGACAAGAGGATTAAGAAGAAAAAGTGGACAACAGACAAATGGTATACAAAAGAAACAACAAAGTTAGAAGATATTATTGTAGAAGATGAAGGCCAACATAATTATGATGGAAACATGATAGAAGTGGAATTAGACAAAGGAGCAACAAACAATGATAGTGCAGATGATTTGTGGCCACAATTTTCTGAGATAGAACGAGAATGGTGGTCAAAGATTGCTAATGAAGGTATGAGTACAAGTGGGATAGCAAAGGATGTGGAAAAGAAGGTTGCAGATGTGGGTACAATGAATAAAACAAAGGTAAATATATGTGTTGTAATGTATTCTTTTTCTATGTTGAATGATGCAAAGTTTGGGAAAGAGTCTAGAATAGTATATGCAGATTTTAATGAAAACATTGGGGGTTATGTTGAGATTGGAAGAATCATGTATGATTTGTTGTGTGGTTTGGTTGTTGCAAAAGGAGAATATGAAATGGTGAATGAAAATTTTCATGAGTGTGAATGGATTTGGTGAAGATGTACAAACAATTGGGACAATGAAAGACTGTGAAAACTTTATTGTAGAGATGCAAGAAAAGGTAAAAGAAGACATTGATTTATTAACATTAGATATGTTATATGATGGGAAATATCGAAAGAAACATAGAGTAGTATATACAAATTTTAATAAGGATAATGAGAGTTGTAATGTGTATGGTGTCAAAATGTTGTTGGAAGATGGTTTTGTTAGACAAGTGGATCAGATGAATGAGTTGGAAGAAATGGAATGCATCCATTTTCTAGAAGTTGATTGTACTGTTGTATGTGAGGATGACTGGGTAAGGAGACTTTGGAGGAGGGTCATATACAGTGGAAATGAAATGATAAGAGAAGAACAAAGTAGCAAACAACAATGTTGGAAAAGAATGATGATTTCAGAACGATTATGGAAGAAGAGGAAGAAGGAAATGGTGGTAGATAAGTTTTATTGCTAGCCTCATGTGCAGGAGCACATTCTTCTTTTTGACTCCTAGGGAGTCTAATGTAGGAGCATCGATCCACTTTCCCCAAATTTTTGGTTCTCTCTTTAAATTTGAGTTTGGTGCTTTATTTTAAATCTTGATTGATGCTAAATAAATTTTAGCTCACATACATCCATGATACAAGAGGGGGAAGTTATGTGTAGTTAACATTTTCAATTATGTGAAACAAATTTTCAACGAGAAAAAATGGGTAGTTAAGGGGAACTTGACCATTCCACCTTGGCAAGGAGTGTAGAGTGGTTTAATGATTTTGAAGGAGGTCGATCCAAATGTTGGATGTATAGAGAGCAGTTATTGGAAACAAGAAAAGAGGTCGAGAAGTTTTTAAAAATGAAGACAACGCAAGAAAAAGAAAAATGAGCAGCATAAGAGTTTGGAGTGGATGGTTGGAGTAGGGGAAAGGTTGTGTGGAAGGGTCTATGGAATAGGAGAAGGGTCTTCCAGGCTGTTGGAGTTTTTGGGTTGAAACTTTAAACAAATTAATGACTATTTTTTCCATCGTGCATTTTGTGTTGAGACTGCAGAGTTGGATCAAATTGTTTGTTATCTTCCTTCATGCTATTTGATTGACAATGTGTAGGTAGTGTGTGGTGTGATTAATTTTTAATCAGTTCAATGAAGATTGTAATCTGATCAATGAATTTGAATGAGAAATGCACAAAATCGGGTTTATTGCATGTCTCATAATCTTTGCTGAGAATTGTATTTGAACTCTGTTGTTTGAGTGATTGTTGAACTTCGCTCGATATCCATTCTAGTGGACTGGCTACATTGTTCTATCTAGTTGCTCGTCGTTGGTTGAGAGTATTTTTTTTGTAGTTGCAATTCTATTTTGTTTTCCTTTCGTGATTGCTGCTATCATAATGCTTGGGGCCCCTCACTAGAGAATAATTCAAAGTAACTAATGTACTACCTCAGATCGTCCCATCAAGGCTTTACAAGAGAGGGGGATCAAAAGTGAGAGAACAATAGTTTTTCCTAAGGAATCATATGTGTGTGTGTGTGTGCACTTAAATGTGCAATTGTGTGAATGCATATTGAAATAGAAAATTTCATTTCATTTAATCATATAAGTAGAACATGTTTGTATTGTTTTAAGTGTAACTATGTGTGTGAATTTTATTAATGCTTACTTTATTTAAAATTTAAAAAGACTAGGCCCTTTCACATTATAATATAAATAAAATTTATGATAGATATTTGAAAAGAAATTTCACTAATAAATTAAGTAGGTTATCTATTCCTTATCCAAAAATACAATATTTTTATGTATGAATTAGTGTACCACATCATCTTATAATTGCAAAATTATTTATGATGCTTGAATTGATGCATAGGTAGTTCTTCTAGTGTTGATGATCAATTAAATATGTTATCCATATGAAATATTATATAATTATATGCATGCACTTGAATATGCATGTGTGTGAATGCATATTGAAATAGAAAATTTAATCTACATTAATCCCAAAAGTAGATTATACTTACATTATAATGTGTGTGCTTGTATATGTGAATGAAATTAGTAAATAATGCAAATCGTATACATAATGAAGAGAGAGAGATATGTAAGGAAGCTAAGGTACACTAATCTTGAGAGGAGAATAATGAAAAACTTTTACAGATCTTTTCAACTGTAGAAACTTAAACACAAATAAACATAAATATCATGCATACCACAACATAGCGATTTACGTGGGGAAAACTCTTTCGGGAGAAAAACCCCACACTCAAAAAGCCACCCAATATATTATTCAGAAATCACAAAGATTACAATATACTCGTAGAGAAAGCTTCTCACATGAGTATCGCCAACCAGAGATCTAGAGGCAACACGACCACTATCAAACTCTCAAAATACATCACAATACACAATCGTAATACAGTGCCTTCATAAAATAGGGTTTCCTTCTAGGACAAGCCAAGATAATAAAATATCGGTCGTCAAATCTACGACCTAATGATGAATGGTCTAGATTTATAATAATAAAATATAAATAAAATTTTCCTTTTGAGGGTGCTGCCCCTGAGTCCCCCCTGAGGCGTGCTGCCCTCAGACCCCTAGCTGGGGGGATGATCCCCTTGGATGATAATAAAAATAGTAATAACTACATCTATCACTATGATGAGAGGATTTATAGTAAAAATATAAAGTTATATGATGAGAGGATTTATGGATGCTAAGAAGATAGAAAACAATGAAAGTAGATAACAATATGAAATAGCAAGGAAAATAAAGTGAGATAATTTTATTTTTTAAGAAAGAGGAAAAACATAATAAAAACCTTGAAATGCTAATTATTTAGAGATTCAAGAGACCAAAAAATAATGAGAAATTATAAAGAATAAAGATATTGTACATGAATCCAAAATGCTTACAAGAAAATATTGAGGGTTTCTTTGAAAATGCAAAGTCTAAAAGCATAAAAAAATCTAAAACAATTAGAGCAAAAAGCTTCAAAATGAAGATGTCCACATGCTCAAGAGACAAAAATGTTGTCCTAAAATGTTGGGGTGCCATACATATATGAAAGAAAAATAAAATCATTCAACAAACAAGATGTAAAATTTTGCAACAACATAATTAATCTTCTCTATTTAACTTGCAACAAAGTTTCTCAACTTCAATACAATCTGATTACACAAGTTTGTGAAGCCATACAAGATGAAATAAATCAATAAAAAACATATTAGAATCTACTATGAGACAAAAAACAAACTCAAAAATCAAGCTACAATTTTTCTTGTTCAAATAATCTCCATGCACTATGAAACTAACTCTCCAATCTACAATCTTCAATCACCAACTTGTTGATCTTCAACCATGGATTTCATAATCAATTTTTTGTTGCAACACACTCTCTCAAACCTGAAAAATCATGGATTCTACCTTCTTTCTTCAAAAATCCATTCCTGGGAAGCATCAACTTCAATATGGCAACAACTCCCGAAAATGACCAAAATAAAGTATATAAATTAACTCCTTCACACCTTTCTTGTTACTCCCAATTTGCTATGCTTGGAAAATATAAAATATGCTTTCAAAAATGTAATTAAAATCATTAAATTCTGAAAAGACATATTTTGTAACCTCCATCCATGATTGGCCAAGAAAAAGCAACCACTTCCTCACAAATAGGAGTCTTGGAATAGAAAAATCCAAACCACTTGCTCTTGGGCATCGAAAATCTTCATGAAAAAGTTTAGGAATAATAAATTATCTGTCATAACTTGTAACCCCCCAAATCCCACGTCCAAGAAGGCATATTTGAAGATTTTGCCTCAAAAAAGCCACAAAATGAGCTCAAATCACCAAAAATATGCAATATAACAACTTGGCCAAATATTTATCAAATATTTTAGGCCTTATTACAAAAATTTATTCACCTACAATATGAAAAGACCAAACTAAAGAAAAAATTAAAATTAAATATTTTTTTTGGTTGATGCAAGATTGCCAGTCAACCGTGGATGCTCCTGCATTAGACATGAAGGTAGAAAATTTTTGTGAGCTTGGTCTCACAAAATGGAATTGGATGGTAGGGCCATCCTTTCAAGTTGTAAACAACCTTTAGCAAACTCCATTACTGAAACTAGTACCTTTTATTTGTTCTTCTTTCTCCTCTTCCAACACCTAGTCGGAACAAGTATTCTTCTCCTCTCACAATTCTTCTCTACACTCAACATCTTCAATGTGGAATCAACTCCACCATAAACCAACCACTTCCACCAAATGCAAATCACAATATATTCTAATCTTGTGGGATTCAACCCACCATATTTTGACCACCTCCTCCAAAATGCACTTGCACCAAACTTTGTAGTACCAAACGAATCTTCTGCATACGAAACTTCACTAGCAAACTCTGTTTGAACCAACTTATTCAAAGTATGCAAATCATCATCTTTTTCAAATTTTAAAAAACATGAATGAATATTATCCTTTGCTGCGACTCTTCCATCCATGCAAAATAAACTCTCATCTTCATCATAAAAATGAAAAATATTGTGTATTACCTCTTTCTCTTCAACCCTTTTCTCAGCACTGTTTGCTGCCATATTATTTTTACCTTCACTCTTAATTGCAATTTCATTTTCCAATGCCTTTAAGTCCTCCAAAGGACACTCATCTACTGATACAACATCAATTTTATCTTTAATTGTTGCACCTTCTTTTTGCCTCTCAATCTTTGTTGCATTTTTCTCTTCCTTCTAACTTTCTTTCTCTATGCCTTCTTCAAAGCATACTTCTGCAATATTTTTTTCCATCCTGTTCACCTACATACACAACTATGAAAAAATTATTGTCTTTCTTCTTTGTCATTTCATCAAACACTTTCCACATACTCTCAATCTTCAACCCCTCAAGCATAGATTGCCTCACACTTAGGAATCTGTCTACACACAAATCACACACACCACCACAAGTCTTGCTGCAAACTGCCTCACATTTGGCTCTCTTCCTGCACACTCAGGAACTCCTGCTCTAATACCACTGATGAAATAGAGACTCACATAACCCTCACACAAAATCATTCAACACCAACAACAAACAAGATGTAAAATTTTGCAATAACATAATTAATCTTCTTTATTTAACTTGCAACAAAGTTTCTCAACTTCAATACAATCTGATTACACAAGTCTGTGCAGCCATACAAGATGAAATAAATCAATACAAAACATATTAGAATCTGCTATGAGACAAAAAACAACCTAAAAAATCAAGCTATAATTTTTCTTCTTCAAATCATCTCCATGCACTGCGAAACTAACTCTCCAATCTACAATCTTCAATCACCAACTTCCTGATCTTAAACCATGGATTTCATAATCTATTTGTTTTTGCAACACACTCTCTCAAAATTTCAAAATCATAGCTTCTACCTTCTTTCTTCGAAAATAAATTCCTAGGAAGCATCAACTTCAATCTGCTAGCAACAACTCTCGAAAATGACCAAAATAAAGTATATAAATTAACTCCTTCACACCTTTCTTGTACTCCCAATTTGCTATGCTTGGAAAATATAAAATATGCTTTCAAAAATGTATTTAAAATCATTAAATTATGAAAATGAATCTTTTGTAACCTCCATCCATGATTGGCCAAGGAAAAACAACCACTTCCTCACAAATAAGAGTCCTGGAATAGAAAAATCCAAACCACTTGCTCTTGGGCATCCAAATTCTTCATGAAAAAGTTTAGGAACAATAAATTAGTTTTCATAACTTGTAACCCCCCAAATCCCATACCCAAGAAGGCATATTTGAAGATTTTTCATTGAAAAAGCCACAAAATGAGCTCAAATCACCAAAAATCTGCAATATAACAACTTGGTCAAATACTTATCAAATATTTTAGGCCTTATTACAAAAAATTATTCACCTACAATATGAAAATACCAAACTAAAGCAAAAATTAAAATTAAATATATATTTTTTTGGTTGATGCAAGATTACCAGTCAACTGTGGATGCTCCTACATCAAAAATCCATTTGAATCCCAAATCGTTCCATGATATTTTAGGTAATGAAATCAAGAAAAGATAATTACAAAGTTATCAGACATTGTAAATAATACATTATGCCAATAATTAGTTTAAAATACATCTAACAAGGGAGTTTAAAGAATGCAAGATGATTATCCATTTCAAAGAACACTAAAGAAATTATGATAGCATCTAAAAATGTAAAAGTGCATGTAGATTTTAACTTTATTTTAATCAATTTTCTATGATTTTGCTTATTATACTAAAATATTAGTTAATTAGCATATTCATATGGCACACAGAACATTGATTAAACATAATTAGAAAAAGAGAATAATCTCAATTTTATAAAGAAAACCAAAAAATAAAAAGGTTAACATTGTAAACAAATAAAAAAAGATAAAAGTAAAAGTAATCGAGTATTAACCTATAGGGGTGTGCACCTTTAGGGAACAAGTTAAAAATTCATGACTTGTAGTCATGACCTTAGCCATGTATCCCAAGGGGCAAGGGTAGGGACCAAACCTCTACATCATTCCATCCCTCTTTTTTTAGGAAAATAATTATTTTTCATTTAATAGTTTTTACTGATTTATTTTGAGGATTATAATAAAAAGAGACATGGGTGTGTTGTAAATGTTAGGATTAAGGTGTTATCAATCTTGTAAATCTTATGTTATTTATTGTTTCAACTTATTTGTCAAGGGAGAATCTAAGGGATAGAGCGTATTTTTTTTGCAAGAGGGCTTTGTTGCCCCTCTTGTGGGAAACTAAATGTTGGTTTCCCTCCTCCAATAACTCTATAAATTGGAGCCTTGAGATCAAGGTTATATATTGAGTTTTCATAGGTTCAAAGGAGTTGTCAGGTTGAAGGCAAGGGAAGGAAAAATGAAGTGTGTTGTATTGTAATCTTGATTTTGAATACAATGCATACTTAGTGTTCTTCTTGGTGAATATTTTTTCCTCCAAGGGTTTCTCCATGTTAAATATGTGTTGTGATATTTTTATGTAGTTTGTTGATTTATTCATTAAACTTCATATGGTATTATAAAATTAAGGTTGAATGCATTTTCATGATTAAAATAACTTATTTCATATTTGTAAGACTAATATTTAGATTTCCATCTATTAGTTGTTTACCTTTGATTCCCAATAATAGAAGCCACTCCCTCCCTTGCCATTTAAATACCATAAAATAAAATGAAATATAGACATTTTTTTGGAAACATAATAAAATATAAAAGAATAAAATAAGAGAAAGTTGTATTGTAAGTGGTAGGCTATATGCACAAGTATATTTTACTTGGAAAAATAAACCTATTTGTTATTTTAAAAGATAATAAAATGCTAGAGATGAAGGAATATGACTATGATGACCTTCCTTTATCTTTTAGTCACCTATAACATTGAATTGAAATTGGAATGGAAATAAAAAATCTAAGTGTAAAGGGAGAAGCTTCAAATGGGATTTATTTAATCAATGAAAAACTAAACTACCCATTCTAGAGATCTATCCTAACCTATATTTGGAATGATTATGCAAGGGAATGTCTATGGAAGGTCACCCCCTTATTCTATGCTCATTCTTCTAAGTGGAGGGGAAGATATTAGGGAAGCCATTAAATTCACCTTCCTTTTTCCCTTTGCAAAATGAGGGTTTCCCTCTCTTTTGGGTGGTTACATAAGAGCAATTTTACCTGGTTATAGTAGAAGTTATAATGGAGGATTGAGATTAAACCTATCCAAGTGATATATTTGGGTATAACCAACTTGTGAGGTATTGATTAATTTTGAATTTAAAATAATTTATTTTTAAGGGCTAAGATTGATTCAATCATAAGGTGGTTGGTGTACCATCATGGGAAGGGAATATTCTCTTTGCATGTAAAATACCTAATCTAATGGTTGGTCTAAGCTAGGCTTGTGGTGAGGATGTTTTTATTACTTGATTAATTGAGATGTATAGTCAAATTAATTGAGATGTATAATCAAATTAATTAGTGTAACAGTCTCTATTACCTATGTTTGATCATATTTCAAAGGAAATACAAAGGGGTGTGGGTTTAATTTTTTTTTAACAAGGCACTTATTTATCTTGGTGATACACCTTGGAGATGTTAACATCATATGCCTAGTGTGAACTATTACAATCTTCAAAATTATATTAAATAGAAAATAAGTAATGTAATCAATCATTTTTCTTTTAGGCCTCGATCAAAAGGTGGTTTTACACAAATGAGAGTCATTGAGGCCTTATTGATATGTCTAGGGTATCACCTTAACTCATCTATGAAACATTTTATGGAGGATAATTGAATTAATATAATTGACAATGGATAAAGACATGGGCCCAAAAGAGAAAATCCATGTAGATACCAATAAGTGGCAATTATTCTCCATAATGCTATTGAAGTGCACTAAATTTTAATTCAACTAAACATATATTTAAACCTATAATTAATAACCAAAAAATATCACCTATGTCTTTTAGTTCATATTATATCATGGATCTATCTTTTAGATATTCTTATCAATATTTTAGCATCTTATTGCAAAGACTCCCCAATCCTGCACCATAGTATATACCTCTAATTATTAGGTTGAATGATAAGGATGCATGGAGGGTATATAATACATCACACATAACAAAGTATTTGAAATAATTATATTTCCCATAGTTTATATTTTCACTCATGTATTTACTAATAAAATTAGAATATTTCATATTTCACTTCAATAGTTGTAGTCTTTAGTTTTGAGGCTTTTTCCATTCCAACTCACTTGGTTCTACTCTCCTAGTTTGAGATATTTTCTAGGATGGTTGAGTCACAACATTTCTAGCACCTAGATCATGTTCCAGGCATGCTTGAGAAAAATCAAATGTATGTAAACCTATCCAAATGTTCATTTAGTCTAATATTTGCCTCTTATTTGGATTTTTTCATAAATGAGCAAGGTATTTAAGAAAACCATGCAAAAGTGGAAATTCTTCTCAAATAGCCAACTCCTACAATCACACACTTGAGAATTTTTCTTGGTCTTGCAAATTTCTAGAACACGTTTATTCTTGGGTATTTCAATATTAATTCACCTTTATATTAGTTGACAAAGATCAATGAATTTGTTCACTACAAAAAATATGTCCAACCTTTCTCCAAATCAAAAAATAAATTGAGTTTCTATACTTTCTTTGACACTACTAAATCTTTCACAACTCCTCGAGCTTGAGATGATTTTTTCTTAGTTTACACTTGGAATGGTTTTGAAGTAGAATCCCTTTCAGTGGTCTATCATTATGAAAAAAATTCTACATCCAAACACCATTACTCCAACTACGATAAACAATTCTATGCCTTGGTGCAATCCATCAAATATTTAAGAGACTATCTGCTTAGGAAGAAAGCTATTATACATACAAATCATTTGTCTCTTCAATTTCTCTAGGATCAAAACAAAATTGACAAGCAAAACATATGAAGTGGGCATCCTATCTACAATAATTCCATTTAGCCATAAAATAGAAAGAGGACACTATCAACATTATTGTTGATTGTTTGACTTGCCCTCCTACAACTCATACATTGGCTATTATCACTACTTCACATCTTAGTTTTTAGACTTAAGACTATTTAGTATGCAAATGATCCTAATTTTGAGAAAGTCTCTACCAACCATCAAAATCCAATTTATTTCCAACTTAGAACCCTTTTAAGATTTTCATGTCAAGGAAGAATTAAGTTTGACAATTTGTGTGTTCTTTGTAATCACCACACTACTCTTCTCAAAGAAGCTCACTCTACTTATATGGGGGCCATTTCGACAAGAAAATGACTCATCATCATCTATAAGAGTTCTTTTGCTAGCTTCACATGTAGTATAATGTTCTTTAATTCATTTGTAAACATTCAAAACCCATTGACGTGAAATTGGGGTAATATATTCCTTTGCCCATTCCTTCTCATCCTTGGGAAATAATTAGCAGAGATCTAGCGAGTGCTTTTTTGATGATAATGTGACGACATTATTATGTTTTATGGCTATTGGCAAGATGACTAAGATAATTCAAGTGGTAAGACTAGTTTTTCTCATGACTTAGCCAAAACTATTCTTTGGCTTTTCAACTTTGAACCCTTTCAAGATTTTCATGTAAAGGAAGAATTAAGTTTGACAAGTTGTGTTCCATGTAATCATCACATTACTCTTCTCAAAGAAGCTCACTCTACTCTCTATGGGGGCCATTTTGGTAAGCAAAAGACTTGTCATCATCTATAATAGTTCTCTTGTTGTCTTCACATGTAGTATGTTGTTCTTTAATTTATTTGTTATCATTTAAAACCCATTGACATGAAATTGGGCAAAAATATTCCTTTCCCTATTCCTTCTCATCCTTAGGAAATAATTACCATAGATCTAGTGAGTGGTTTTTTGATGACAATGTGATAACATGATCGTGTTTTTATGGTAGTTGGCAAGATGACTAAGTTCATTCAAGGGACAAGACTAGTTCTACTTATGACTTAGCCCAAACTATTCTTTGACTTTCCAACTTAGAACCCTTTGAATATTTTCATTTCAAGGAAGAATTAAGGTTGACAAGTTGTGTTCCTCATAATAAACATACTACTCTTCTCAAAGTTCACTCTACTCTCTACGGGTGCCATTTTGACAAGAAAAAGAATCATTGTCTATTGTAGTTCTTTTACTAGTTTCACATGTAGTGTGATGTTCTTTAACTTTTCAAACATTCATTTGTTATCACTCAAAACCCATTGACATGAAATTGGGGTAAAAATATTCCTTTGCCTATTCCTTCTCATCCTTAGGAAATGATTTTCATGGATCTAGTAAGTGGGGTTTTAAGGACAATGTGACAACATGATTGTATTTTTATTGTTGTTGGCAAGATGACTAAGTTCATTCAAGTGACAAGGCTAGTTTTGCTCATGAATTAGCCAAAACTATTATTTGTCTTACATGACTTTCTTTTGGTCTTCATAATGTTTTTTCTTTTAAACTAAGACTAATATTTTGTTGACTAATGTTGACATTCTTTGTGGAATATATTAGGGGTCTCTCAACTTTATTTGTGGACCAATATTGACATTCTTTGTGGAATATATTAGGGGTCTCTTAACTTTTTTTGTGGACCAATATTGACATTCATTGTGGAATATATTAGGGGTCTCTCAACTTTTCCATTACCTTACATCCTCAATTAGATGGCCAAATGAAAGTGGTCAACAAAACACTTGTAAAAAGTCCACTTATTTCATTCTACATCTCCAATTAAGGGATAATCCCACAATAATGAGTCCCACTTTTTGGCCAAGATGGACATTTATATCAACATTTTTAACTGAATCTTCACCTTCTAAAACCTATAGCAACTAAACCGTTAAGAATTTGAAGATGATGTGAACTAGTGATTTGTGGTAATTTATGTTTAGATTCTAAATATATATTTTATTTTATTTTTGAAATAAATTGTGAATTTTTCAACATCTCCTTTAATAACTAGTTTTAAATAGTAAACAGCATTTTCAAAAAGTAACTTTTATGTCGTCCAACATAACTTTTTTTCTAGAAAGGATAAAATTCTAATTTTTAAAATATAGATTCTTAACATCAATATCTAGGGCATGCATATTTTTTCATAATTGTTTGTTACATTTTTTTTTAATTAATTTTTGAAGTCACTGTAACTATAATTTGGACATAGGTGTATGTCATCCAACATAACTTGTGTATATATCGAAATTCAATTTTCTTTTTTTTTGGTGAAACAAGGACATCAATACCTAGGGAAAAGGTACTTTTTGAATTTGTTTACAACGGTTTACTATTTTTCCACCTCTGCAAAATGATGAACTTGATGTTTGGTGAAAATCCTATATTCATTAAAAAAATGAAAATAAAATACGATAAAATGAAAACATATCAAAACTATACTTTTACAAAAGCTCGTTTCAAAGGCCATGATCTTGCAAAATATAATTTTTAAATGACCTTATTTAATCCCTCAAAAGGTAAAGAATTTTTTTTTTTTTGCCAACATTTTGATAGGTGTGAAGGAAACTCCATTGTGGGTATGGTTTAATACTAAAGGGGTTATATCCAAGGAGGTTTGATCTAAGGGGGTCTTATCTAACCCTCTTCAATTAAAACCCTTTAGATGAAATCTCTCAAGGCTTAAATCATTAGCTTTTCTAAAAATAAGTAATTTTAGGCAAAAATCAGGATATTCAAAGTTTGGGACCCATTATTGTGGGATGACCCTAAGAAGGTTTTGAGCCTCAACCAAATTGAGCATCGGTACAACTAAATTGTACACTCTTCTATTGGTCTTTCTCATTTTGAGGCCTACCTTTATTTTAATTCCTCAACTTTATCTTTACCTCTTCTTTCCACACAATATATCCAAAAAGAGAAAAGATTAAAATACTCCTACCTTTAACACAAGTAATCTTTGCAGTCAAAAGTGTGGTCTTTCTCTTTTTTAGGTCTATGGATTTTCATCCCTTGATTTCATTTAAGTTGCCTTTATCTTTGTCTCTTCTAGCCACACAACAGGTCCAAAAAGTGCAAAGATTATAGCTACACATCATCTCCAAAAGTGCAAAGATTATAGCTACACATCATATCCAAAATAGAAAAGATTAAACGTAGTCCTACCTTTAACACTAGTAGTCTTTGTAGTCAAAAGTGGTTCAAGTTCTTCAAAATAAAAGAAATGTAGAAACAACTCATGGATAATCATATTTCATACAATTTTTAGGTTGGTGATAAAATTTGGATATTAGATAAACTCTATTTTCGAGAGAAGAAACATAACAAGGTCAAACCTCTTTAGTATGGGCCTTATACTACTGTCTAGAAGATATTTGAGAATTACATTGGCTATGATCTTCTAACATAATTTGGCATTCATGATATTGTTAATGTTGATCTCCTCAAATACTACTATGAGTCCACGCCAAAGTCAAATCCTTATACTAGTCATCCTACATATATTGCCCCTAATTTCTAGACCTCTATTAAATGCTAATTGAGTATTTGACACTGAAAATCAACAAGATTGACATGGTTCTACCACTTCATACCTATTATGAAACAAGGGAAATTTTTGCATCAAGCTAGATGGATTTCACACTAACAAATGTATCAAAAAAATTCTTCCCTCTTAAGGCATTGGAGATCAATACTTATATTGTTGGGAGGAATGATAAGGATGCATAAAGGGTGTTTAAACATCACACCATAGAAACTAATATAATTAAACTTCCTATAGTTACTATTTCCACTCATGTAATTACAAATAAAATTGAAATATTACATATTCCACGTCACCTAGTTGTAATCTCCTAGTTTGAAATTCAAGCATATTCCACAACACTAAATTAACTATAGTTTCATAGTTTGAAACATTTTAAAGGATCTCAAAAATTGCAAGGATGGTCTTAATTTGAGTTTTCTATTTATAAACTTGTCTTTGTACTTATAACCAAATTTTGAATTACATTTTATAAAACTTAGTAATAATTGGAAGCAACTGTGATTTGACTTGCTTTTTTGTGTGCAAATTTATTTCTTTTCTTTTATTCTATATCATAGCTTTTCTCTTTTGGATATCCTAACCAAAGTTACAACTTCTTGTTGCAAAATTCCACTATCATACACCATAGTGCATATCTTTGATTGCTACATTGTTTGATTCCATATAAAAAAGGAAATAGAAGAAATGCATGTCAAATGTAGGCATAAAGGTGAGTGTGGCAATAATAAGAGCTCAAAGTTACTAAGGAATCTCTAAATGACACAATCATAGCAACACACTTGCAATAAAAGAATTCAAATAGTAAAATTATAAAAATGATTAGTTGGTTTAGGTGAGAGACAAGTCATATATATAATGGAAACAAATTCTTCAAGAAAATGATTTTGGACATGAGTGAACTAATCAAGCTCATATGCGATGTGATGCAAATTTGACATGAATTATAATGGTTTTGTGTTATATATATATATATGAAAATGAATTCTTGAAGAAAATAATTTTGGACATGAGTGTGAACTAATCAAGCTCATATGTGTTGTGATGCAAACTTGACATGAATTATAATGGTTTTGTGTTTAATTTATTAGCATTGTTAGGAAATCCAAGTCCACCAATCATGTCAAAATTAATTGTTCAACATTAACAAATGAACATTCAATTTAATAGCATTGTTAGAAAACCCAATTGTTAGCATTTTTCATAGCAATGATTTTTTATTAGTAATACAAAATTCTAGTTCTTGAAGTCCTTGCAAGAAAATAAATGCTAATTGATTAGAGAAATGTAGCAAAATGTGAATCCTATAAAAAAAGATGCAAATAAAAATCCACATTTAAATGTGTATATTTTTAATTTCAATCAACAAAGAAAATGAAAAAAAAAAAAATAGTATCACAATTTAAATAAGAAAGATCAATGCAAATATCACAAATAGTTCAGTATGTGCCCTCTCAATATTAATGCCACATATTTTAACTATAAAATATCCTTTATACTAAGAGTGATGAAAGATAAACTCATACAAACAATTTAGGACACTCATACAATATATAGGAGACACCCCCATAAGCTATTATTAGACTTCAAATATATGATCATGTGATGATCTGATCAAATATATTAATTGTGTAAGTCATCTTTATTATCATTCTTAACTATTTTACATCTAACATAATTAAAACACTTAAAATAATTAAATCACTCAAGTTTTATACATATAAATATATAAACCAATCTAAAAATAGAAAGATTCTAAAAACATGAAAACATATAAACTATTTAAATTGAAATATAAGATACCATAAACTATGTGTACAAATTCTTTTATATCATGTATAGAATGTGGGATAACACTAAATGTTGATTCATATTTGCAAAATGGTTGTTACTCCTATAAGGTGTAATAATACAAGAAGAATCCTTATGGAACAATTATGCCATTTAAAATATTCATGCAGGTAAGGATAAGTCACTGTTTACATGTTCCATCAATTTAGCCATTTATAATCGATATGAAAAAGACTATAAAAAGTAACGCATTAACAGATAAATAAATAGAACTTTAAGGATTCATGACAGCTGCAGCAGGAAAGACTCTATCCAAAAAAGTATATAAACCGCCCCCGAGGAGAAACGCTCCACTGCAATAAGAAAACATGGGAATTCTTTATGTATTTTGAATCCAAAAACATACTATCATCCTGAAATATAAAAATTTATTGGATATTCACTGATGGTTTTTCTCTCTTTTTCTTCTCACCTTCATTAGAATTTCAGATATCACTTAATAGAAATCACACCATTCAAAATGAATGTTGCATATTCGAAGATAAAAGGTCTGAAAAATCTTAGAATTATAATAAGAGATAAGTGTTATAACTTATTTATGTATAGAGATTGAGAGATTTGAACAGAAAAAGGCATATGGAATGACCAAAGTAATAAAGAAAATATTGTATTATGAAATAATAAACATATATGTAAAAAGTTGAACTTCTCAAGGGAGGCAAATCACTTAATTGTAGACAAGGTAAAGTTGTTGAGGATCTATGAATGTGCAATAACAAGAATGCACATTATTAAATATGCTTAATGAACA